>BMAU01021437.1:874383-1578804 GCA_019973935.1 Trichonephila clavipes
AGCAACGGTCAAGCGATGGACGACAAATGAACTGGTACCTCCCTCTGTTAAGTTACACACCAAAGGAAGACCTTTGAGCTTCGATAGTTTAAAATTCAGCCCATGATGGGTTTTCAGAGGCACTAGGCTCTGAGCACTTGACTCGACACCTGTTCGCGACCATGGTCACTCGGCAAACACGGCTACACTATGAAGAAAGAGATAGATGGTATAAACTTAATTACCGTAAAATCAGGCTGGTACGCTCACTTTTAATGCAAAAAAATAAGATTGAAATTTATGGGTGCCCATTATATGTGTCGGGTATAAAGAAGGAGCTTTAATAATGATAATAATAATAATTAAAAAAAAGAGGAGCATAGAAAAAAAATTAGACACCGAGATATATCGAAATATTATTTATTTAAAGAAATGACATTCCTCTCTTATAAACTTAAAGGGCTGTAGTTTTAGATGTATAGTATTTCTTTCTAATTTTTGGAATAATACTTTGAATAAATGACTTCAAAACACATATAAGAGCATTGTGTTAGTACATTTTAAGTTCCTGCGTAAAAAAAGGTTGCGCGTTATACGGCGATTATACCTAAAATTTAAAAATTGCAGTTAGAAAGTATAGTCCCGCATTGTACGGTGGTGTGTGTTACACGCCGGATTTTATGCTATTAATGTAATGTATGTAATTCAGAATGACGAAACGATTTTATAGTAATGACACTGAATTTTACGGTTACTCAATGGATTTTCTCTTTATAATAATTAATGTATAAATGTCGCAATTTAACTGATAATTATCTTAAACCTACTTTAAGATGTTTCAAGTTCCGAATGTTTTAAATTTCTAAATATTTGTTTCACAAACACAGTAATAGCAACAATATTACTAAAGATACAACCATTGTAATAAATAGTAACAATTCCACAAAAGAACATTCTCTTAGATGATTAAATTAACTACGAAAACTTTAAGATTCTATTATAAGATATTGGTCGTGCTGTTTTCCATTCTACAAGAGTTCTCAATGAAAGATAAAATTACTATCGATCTTGAAAACGTTACGTTCAAAATTAAACGAGAAACCTTAAGACTGCTCAAGAAAAATGATTTGTAGTTCAAAGTGTTTTTGAAACATTCTGTTTGTGATGGAAAAATGGAAAAAGTTTATCCTAGAGGCTGTTTCTGTTATTAAAACGATAGAATAAAAATATATCCACATATTTTATCTTGAATGAATTTTTTATTAGTGAAGATAAATGACGTTTCGGCATTTTGTAGACTGTTGGAAATATCAAAGAGCGTAAAGTAGAGTTCAAACATGGTTTAAATGCAAACAAGCCTAAAAGCTTTACAAGTCAAAAAGCTTACTGTAATAAAATCATCATTTTTCAAAGGGGGAATCTATCTTTTCTTTAAAATTAAAGCAAGCGAAAGAAGATTTGGTCTAGCAATAAATAAGGATAAAAATACGATCCCAAGCTGCATAGAAGTTTTTTTTCTTAAAACAAATTCTATCTAAAAAGTCTAAATATGTTTCTTTTTTTAATAAAATGTAATATATTCTACTCTTAGTCAAATAAACTTTCTATTTTTATCCAACTTTGTATGATTATTTGTGCAATAGAAAAGATATTGTACAATAGTGTTAAATTAATCTTTGTTTTAATACTAATATTTTGATAAAATATTTGAATGTCTATGATAATATTTCAAAAAATTTGATTTAATCAAAATATATATGAAAATAAAAAAAATTACAAAATGAATTATACTTTGCATTTTCATCTTTCTAGCACTCCTTCCTTATAGACTTATTATATTAAACTGAAACCGCCAAATGAGCTTAACAAATTTAAAAACCCGTGAAAAGCTGAGCTGTTTTTTATTAAATTTTCTTTTCAGAAATATAAATATGGCATATACTTTTACATCGATATATTTAAATTCATATTTTATACATTTACATTTATGATAGAATTCAATCTAACCACCTATATTATCAGTCATAATAACCGGTTAATTACACAAAATTAAAAATTTCAATATTTATAGCAATATTTATTGGAAACATAATTTTATTATATATCTTGAAGTTTCTTTCATTTCTCTACATAATCATTTCTTACATTCAGTCATTTGTAGTATTTAATCAAGAGCCTCTGAATTCTTATATAATATTTTTTTGTGGCCAGTTCATTAAAACTTGTGTTAAGAGCACCCAAACAAAAGATACATTGTTCAGATCTTGTTCATAGCTTTTACGATCTTTCCCTTAAGCTGAAGAAAATAATAGTTTCTGTAGGATAGGATAAGAGTTTTTTTTATGGTAAACGTTTTGGAAGAGATGAAAAGTAGGAGAATGTAGTAACCAGCTTGATAAATGCACTGGCTTCAAAAATGTATAATATTGGAATTCTAACATTCGAGGACAAATATGGCAAATGTTTAAAAGTAGGAAATGATTATGAAGAGAGGAGAAGAAAACTTAAAATTATGTTATAGAGATGCTTTTCTAATATTTATTTTTCATTTTCTATAATTTTATTTTCTGAATGACCTAAGCATATTCAAATAGCTCTGATTCCAAACTATTTCTTCGATATCGAGTTAAGAACGCATTTACTCGTAAGTTCACTTACAATTGAAGAGTATAAACATTCCTTTCAAAACAGACGTATTCCAATCAATTTGATGTACTAAATATTTTGCATTTAAATAATTCCATTTTGATCAGTTTGATCAATTTATTTCTCACAGTGAAGAACAAAGATCCAGATTAATTGTATTTAAAAATAAAAATAGAACAGAATATACGTTGATCATCTTAATTGTACAATCATTAAAATTAATCTATACCTTAAAACAGCAATATTTTATGATAGTTCAAAGGAGTATTTAAAAGATTATAAAGGCATTTGTAATACACATGTAGTGTTTAACTATTTTCTTTTCAATGATATTGAAAATTTTCCAGAGTTATTTGCGATGAAAATAATTTTATATTAATGTGGAAAACAATATTAATCTCTTTATTGATTTATAAATAAATGTAATAATCATGAAAAAAGTAAATAACATGAAAATAATTCTAAAACAATAAAAACAAAATCTTTCTTTCAACTCAATATAAAACTTGTTAGGATTATTGATTTCTATTTACACATCACATTTAAAAAAGTTTATCAATGTTTTCTAAAAAGAAAATGATTTAAAATTACTCAGTTTAATTAAACGACGTTCTTTTCTTATTCATTTAAAGTAGAACGAGTTCAAAGTAGTTCGAAGGATGAAAGATGTGGATGGGATATATCGGAAAGACTTTTATCTCAAGAGCTTGTCGAAAGTGATTGAGTTCTCAGACTGTTTATATTTGATTAGAAGCGGGACTCAGAGGTGAGCAGACTGATCGATGAAAACTTTGATACCTATATGGATTATTCAGATGTCTCGGATGGGCTTTTAGATAACTTTTCTCCCTATGGAAAACAATTTCACTTTAGCACAATAGCGATGTCTTTATTAAAAATCAATGTATGAGAGACTTTGAAAAAAAAAACAATCTAAGCAATTTAAAATTTAATTGGGGAAAAACCGAAATTTATAATATTTATTTTTGTATGGTGTTTGAAATGTTTTTTATTGTTTCTTGAAGTAATTTATTTATAATATATATCTTACTAAATCTTTTTAGGTCTTGATGTGTTGTAGAAAGCTTTAGCTTTTTGCCTTAAAATTGATTGAACTGTTTTCTTTAAAATGCAGTAAAATGTTGTTCTAATACTTTCAAAATATTCAAATTTCACAGGTTTTGGGTATATTTTTGAAATATTTTGTATTTTATACTTTTACTTTTGATTACATGAATTATTAGAGTCCCTATTTTTTGTAAAATAAATAATAATAATAATAATAATAATAAAATCCTTAAAAATCAAAGAAAGTATGTGTGAGAGGGAAAAATATTTTCTCCCCTTATTCATATCGATGTATTTTGTATTTAAATTTTAAAAATATATAATAATATCTCTTAAAAAACAAATAAAAGTAACAGAAATAGTTTGTGCTTTGAAAATGATAAATTACTTATGAAGAATCATATTCTGATTGATATAGCTTCCATGTATTTTTAAGGGAACCGGGACGTTCTCGATGACACAAAATGAGCAAAATTTGACTTTTCGAAAGAACATTATTTTCAAAAACAGAAAGACTCCATAAATAAAAAAATTGTGTCATACAATCTATGTACTTTTCTTAATATACTACAACATAAAATTATTAAATATATAAAATATTTTAAGAAATATAAGGATTCGAAAAAGTACACACCAAAAGAAGTTTTCGGATACAAGGTGCTCTTTAGGTACATGTACCTTTCCTTTTATGACATATAACACCACAAAACATGCTGTTTTAGTTATAAAATTGTACGTTTATTTAAATGCAATAGTTTTTTTCATATTTTCTTGCTTGGAAATTTTTTTAAAAAATTTTGAATTTTGACCTTTTGAAATTTTGATAAAAATGGCAATTTTTTTTCAGAAATTGAACAATAAAAGTAAAAATACTAACTTTTCAGAAATAAATTTAGTAGCATTAAATACATTATTATGACACAAAAGCTCATACCAAGTTTCATTAAAATATAACAAATAGATTTTTCTATACATGTACCTAAAAACTGAAAAAAATCATTTTGAGAAAATTGAAAAAAACTAAATAAAATGATACACTTACCTAAAATTTAAAGTCTAAAACTTTCCAGCACTGTACTCATCTTGAATTGACTGTTCTAAAGCATCCTGTTTCCTTTTAATTTGCCTTTTTGTTGTCCTGGCTTCTTTGGAAGCTTTTTGAACAGCCATCTCAGCTTCACAAATTCTGACGTAGTCAATTTTACGAAAGCCTTCACAAGTGTTGACGCCTGGATTGATTTTTAATGCTTTTAATACTTCAGTTCTTGCATATGAACCTTCATTGAAGCATATAACCGCGTCCATAACACCCATTTGCAAAGTTCTTTTGCTTACAAATGTTTTTTTCGGGACACGATTCCATACACAGTTATTAAAGCTTTCGTTGGGGTTCTGAGTTCGGCCATGCAAACATTTTAACAACAGTTCTTTTGCAGTTAAATCTCTAAAAAATTTTTTAATTTTAAAAAGAACTGCATCTGGGAGGGAATGTTTGTGGGTGTATTTTTCACCTGATACAATGCTTTTATTGTACCCGCACCAACTTTCTTCTCCCATAGGGCACAAAGCATGTTGTGGATTTTCATCTGTCGACAGTTTATGGAAATATATTGCCCAGATGTATTTGGACATATCTGCGACTGATTTTCCAACATTTCTTCTTATGGCTAGGCCATAATATTTTTGCAGCAGAAGAATTTCTGCATCTGTCAGCCTTCCTCGTCCAGATATCGGTTTGTTGTCTGACAGCTTGGTGGATTTTAAATTGTTCTTTAGGGCTCTCAGTCTTGCTCCCATCCTTTTTTGGACGTGGCCGATGCACTCTAGTTTTTCAACAGGAAATTCATCACCGTATATGTTTGATTCTTGAACCCTTAGGAACCCCTTCGAATCTCCATCACCAAGGTAGTGAACATACCGAACATTGTAATTTGGTAAGGAGCGACTGAAAATCCGCAATGCTCCTTCACTCTCCATTCCCGCACTAAATCCATGATAGTTTACCTGGCAATTATCACAGGTTTTGTTCGTACTTTTGCATTCAAAACAATATTTTGATAGGCACTCAAAATCAATTACTTTTCCATTATCGAGAGAAGTTGCCGTTACAACGCCATTCTTCGAAGTGTGTCCTCTTTTCTGCCAGGTCCCATCAAGAGCAATTGCTATGTTCTTATTGTGTTCATTTTCAATGACAGCTTCATTAACGTTGTTAACCATTGAACGAGATGAAACAGTTTCCAACGCTTTAAAAATTGGCGTATACAATCTTTCAAATTTAGCTGGAGGAGGAGGTAAGTTCATCAGCGCACAAAATATCTGAGCTGCACTTTTACCAATTCCAATGTACCTCATGCCATAAACAAACCTCAAATTTACTTCATATCCATCTGACACGGTATTTGAAGTCATTGAAGTATGACCAGAACCACAATACTTGCAAGTTGCTGACACACTAGTCGCAAGGCCTTTGCGACTACTTTTATTTTCAGCAACATCAAAGCAGAAAGATTTATCACAATATCTGCATTTTGCAATATTGTTGAAAATATCATTGAGCATATTTAAATGAAAAAAGGGAAATGTATAAAATTTGGAGTTAGAAGTTCAATCTTTTAACAAACAGATATTTATTAGAAAAACAATCAATTGCATATGGATTCCAGACCCTTTTCTATATAAAGAATTTTATATGGAGATATATATACTCAAAGATGATAAATACAAAAACAAGTAATAAAACTAAGTGTTGAAAAGCGTATATGAATAATTTAGAAATAATTATATTAATTAGCAGCAAATAATGATACAAATGAAGGGGAACAGGGATAACTTTGATCTTGATCGTCGCGTTCTTCCAATTAAACTACTAAATTTTCAAATCTTTTTGCAAAATTAATTTAAACATTAAAGATTAGAAATTGAAATCAAGTAATCTCAAATTTAAATACAACCTTAGTTTGCTTTTAGCATAGCGTGTAAATCAAAAGAATTACCCAAATATGTAATAATACAATTATATTTATTTCAGTTAGCTTTATTTCATTTTCAAGTAATAATGTATTAGATGAGATATAAAGTTACAAAAAGGTAGAACTCTATAATTATTTGAAAAACGGTTCCCCTACTGTTATTATCAAAGAACTGTTATTCTAAACAAATTCAAAACGAATTTCAAAATTTATTAGAAATCCAAAAATTTATTAGGGAAAAATATTAAAGATAATTGTACTAACAAATATATATATATATATACTTGTGTAAGTAAACTGTAAATAAGGCTGAGAGTAAATTTATTCATATTAATTTGAATAGCTATAAAATATTAGGATCGAAGTAAAACTTATATAAGCAAGCAATTCCCGAATCCTTTTTAAATTATCGGAAAGATTTCACACAATATTTTAGCTCTTCAATGAGAAAAATTCAATCTTAAATATTGATTTTATAATGAAGATTTACTGTTCACTAAATGTTTTATTTTAAATTTTAGTAATAAGATTCTGGAGTAATTGGTTTGCATTTGTAATTAAGAAAACTGAACTGTAATTCAAACAAAAATTACATTCCATGTTTATTCAAATCTAAGCCACCCTAGAATCTAAGCCGCCACCAAATTCTCAATTCGTTTGGGTGAAAAAATAAAATATTGCTTAAAATGTTTTATAGATGTCTGTTACTTACGCAATTTAAAATGAGAACTAATAAGAAGTGAATAATTAATTTATTTTACTACTATTAAAAACATATATATCTATATAAATTTATATATATGTGTATGTATATGTATATGATTATACACTGGTGTGCGAAAATTAAGGACGAGACGGTTTTTTCAATATAACTTTGTACAAAAGCTTTCCAAATCAACACATTTAATACCGTAAGATCCCCAATACGTAAGGACATGTGTAATGTAAGCAACAATTACTAAAAGAGAAATCAGAGGGATAAAAAGAAGCTTGATTGAAAAAGTAGCATGGAGCGCAATGCGACTGAAGGCCGAGACATCCCTGTGATGGGTGTCCAGCAAGAAACATTCGGTCTTTAGTAGGGGATATGATCTCCCCTGACTGCTAGGCAGGTTTCACAACGTCTGCCTATGCTGAGAATGAGGGTGTCAATGAGTTGTTGAGGCATTGCTGCCCATTCGTCTTGCAGCGCCAATCGAAGCTCCCGAATCGTTACTGGTGGTAAGGTACGAGCTGCCAAGCGTCTGCCTAGAAAACCCCATACATGCTCGATGGGATTGAGATCCGGAGATCGTGCCGGCCAATCCATACGCTCAATATCCTCACTCTCTAAGAGCTGTTCGGCAGCTACTGTGCGATGACATGGTGCATTGTCGTCCATGAAAAGGAACTGCAAACCCATAGCGCCTCTAAAAAGACGCACATATGGGAGAAGAAACTCATTACAATAACGGGTCCCGTTGACTGAACCTGCGTCGAAGATGTGAAGGTCTGTACGACTACCAAGCATGATGCCTCCCCAAACGAGAACACCGCGACCTCCATACCTGTCCTTTTCAATGATGTTCGAGGGATGATTGCGGCTTCCCCGCTCTCTCCAGATGAGAATCGCTACTCAAACTAAATCTGCTCTCATCTGTAAAGAGTACTCGTCCCCATTCATCGTCTCTCCAATTCTGGTGTTCCCGGCACCACAGAGAACGCCTTCTACGATGGGCAGGCGTGAAAGGTACATACCGCACAGGGCGTCGTGCAAACAGACCATCACCGTGCAGTCTTCTGGCCACTGTAAAACGCGATATATTGATCGTCCAGTCGCCTGTGTTGTGTGTCTAGCGATTTCTCCCGTTGTCTGCCGCCTGTTTCTTCTGGCCTCTAAGACAATGTACTGGTCATCTGCGGGTGTGGTTCCTCGTGGACGACCACTACTAAACCCCCGGATAGCTTTTCCTGTAGTTTGAAATTGTCTCCAAAGTCGTGAAACGATGCTGTGAGCAATTCCAAACTCTGCAGCCACACTTGTCACACTGCGGCCTTCCTCCAACTTCCCAATGATTTGACCTCGGGTAAAAGCATCCAGATGTCGTCTAACAGATTGATTATTCACCATTTCTCGCTGAGGCAGCAACTCGGTGTGATTTTAATTGCTATACGGCGTGCAATCTCTTTGCCAGAAATACTGATCTTACACCGACAACATGCTTTATACTACTCAGACACTCCCCCATTACGTCTACCTGCATATCTGCGCATGTGCTACCGTACATCACCTTACTTAATCTCCTGATTGGTCTTTCTGTCAGCTCTGCTTCTTCGTTCAGCTGATATGCTAATTTTTCGACTTCGTCCTTAATTTTTGCACACCAGTGTATATTGAAATTATATATATATATATATATATATATATATATATATATATATATATATATATATATATATATATATATATATATATATATATATATATATATATACGTGAACCTGTAATTGTTCTACTCCCTCTATATCATGTTCAATTTCCCCCATCCATACCCTTTGCCTGCTTCGATTCTAAGCTGCATTCGATTTCCAATAGCATTAACACCAGGGAAAAAGTGCGGATTAGATTTGAATAAATATTGTATATTTACATTTAAATATTTTCAAGGTATAAAATTTTGTAGGGTTATATTTTTACATGCAAAATATTTATAAACTGTTAATACTGGTTAGAACATAATTTATCACTTACTCATTAGAAAAATGATGCCGTAAAGTATTTGAATTGTTTCAACAGATTATGATTTATTATTTTTTAATCTATTAATATGCACTAAAGGAAAAAGTAAATATTCTTATATCACATTATTATGTTTTAGTAGTTGTTTTTCATTATAATCATCCGTAAGTTTACAATATGCCTATATACATGCATTTGTTCATTTATACATTTATAATTATAGAAGAGTATTTAAGATTTTAAGCCCATCTCGAAAAAAGTCCATACCTTTTATTTATTAAAAAACAATATACATACAATATAGATTGAAGAAAATTAAGAAATGTTCATAGAAATTAAAGGACATTTAAAGGCCTATATAGATGTACGACATGTTTCGGAGAATTGATTATGAAATAATTAACAATACGTAAGCTCAAATTACTTAATGGAACTCAAATTACTTTTTAATACACATTAGTATTGTGAATAGGTGGGTGAACCCATAAAGTACTTGTGGAATAACCCTTTCATTTTCACCAAACTGTGGTATGTTTCTACCCCACGCGTACTTTCCAAACTTCTTCCTAAGATCTGCGTGTTGAACGGATAAAAGAAAAGTAGGGAAAGAAGAGGGGTGTGGGAAGAGAACGCAAAAGAAAGAATGCCGCCGAACGGAAATTGGATTTAATTTTTACACACGCATATGCGAAGTGTGTTCTCTCACGGGAGAGGGGAAATATCCCGAATCCACACACACACACACTGAGTCACTAACATATGTCACTAGGGGAGTCCGGCACCAAAGAGACACGCCCTTTTTGGCCGGGGTGGGGCGAAATCGATCCGGGAAATCCGGAGAAAAAGTGACTCCAATTTCCACGAAATGGATAGCGACAATTAAAATGCCGCGTACTTGGTAAATGAACCAACCGGAGAGATCATAACCGACTCCTAAATTTGCATTAGTAGTCAGGCCGGCGCAGGGTTGGCGCCAAAATGACGTTTTTGTCTCCGATAGGCTCTTGCTTTGGCTTCTGTACTAGAGAAAGGGGAGGGTGGATTTTTATAAATTAGAGGAGACGTTTGTCGACTATTAATTTGAGTTTTTTTTAATGTTTAATTGAGTAGATGAAGGAGTGAAGATTGACGCAGAGGGTGATTTGGTGGGGATTTAGATTGCTGGCATAAAATACTTGATTAAGATGGCTGTGAAAGTAGTCTTAAGAACAGCCTTTGCCAATAAAATAAGATCTAAGCTTAAAATACTTTTCAAGAAAAGAATGTTTTAATATATACAATGCCAATATTAAAAGAGCAATATGTTTCGAATTGGTTTTCATTAATCTTTAAAATCCAATTTTCACCTGTACAACTAATGTGAATACCTTGTCTCTTGTGTTGAAAAACAGATGTTTAATCTTGTACGTTAAAGTGGAAAATTATATATTTGTAGAATTTTTTCCTGTGTGAAATTCTTAAAAGCAGCAAGAAAAGCCTATTAGAACTATCACTATGCAAAGTAATAATTAAATCATATTATTTTATATCTGAAAAGTGTTTTTTCGAGCAAAATTTATCTTTTATAACATACAGCAAAAGCCACGAGTGCAATACAAATACTTTTAAAACATTGTATGGAGAAATCAATGAATATAATATATAACATTTCAATCAAATATCTTGAGGATGATATATCACGACATGTTATTTAAATACATTCATTATTCTACATATTTTACATTAAAAGTAAAATGTATTTCTCTAATTGTAAGTAAAATATGAAAAAGTCTTTTAAATCTTTTTAATTTTTGTAAAAGAATACTATTATAGTTGAATAATAGCTTCTACAGCAAGTATTGAATTTTAATAATAAATGCAAAATTTATTTTATTGAATCTAACGAACGAGTTTTCATCCATTGTTTAAAATATTTTCATATAAGGTATATACGTTCCAATCTCTCACCCTTAAAATTATGTAGATTTTCTGATGCAACTTTTGGGGGACAAATTCATCCAATCTTTTTTCCAAGTTGAAACGCATACTACCGAAAACGAATAAACATTGTATTCTTTTCGATCTTTTTACACTCTTAAGATACAGTTTTCTATTTAAAAATTTCGAAATTAAGGAAATTAAAAATAGAAAACTGCTATAAAATAATATGAGAAGTCGCAGCTTTTTACTGTATTTTTAAGATTATATTACTTTCTAGATAGCAAGAAAATGGATTAATAAAAGTGCATATATGTGGTAGTTACTACAGAAAAAAATGTTTTCATAGATAATAATATAATTTAAGTACTTAATAAACGTGTAAAAAGTAACATAGAAATTTTTCTACAAAGACTTATACTAAAAAAACATTTGAAAATTCCAAAAAAAATTATTCGTAATTTTTTAAATATTTAATTATTATTTATTTCATTTAGGAATGAGAGTTACGACAAAAATATAACAAAACCCTTTAGCTACAAAGAAATATTTAATATTTTGAATTTGGATCATAATATAATTATTTCTGTAATAGTTTTATGACTTTAAATTTTGCGATTAATATAATAAATACTTTTTCTAACAATTTATTTTTTTCACAGAGTATTAAATGTGATTAATTTATTAAAGCAAAAAAAATCTCCTTTAAAATGTTCCCTTTTTTATTTAAAACAAAAAATATCAAATTGAGATTAAAATATTATGTCTTACACCATTTTAATTTTCTGACACTATTTTAATTTCCTGCCAAAGAACAAAACATTAATTGACATGAACATTTTAATGCAAATTCAAGATCAGGTGATCACATTTGTCAAAGCTTTAATGTGCAAGAGAAATTTAAGAAGAAATCAAAAAGTTTCCCAAGAAAAATGCGCAAGTAATTTATATATATATATATATTAAAAAAAATAAAAATTGGAAATTTTCCGAAACTTCTTACTGCATAAATAAGCAGAAAAAAAGTATTCGAAAGCAATTATCTCTTGGGTTAAAAAGCTAATTAGGAAAAAGATTTAAAGTAATGGAAAGTAAGTAGAATTTATTATTTACTGCATTAAAATTTTTACAAGCTTTATTAAAAGTCTACCGCAAATCGATTTTCCCTCTAGAACAAAGACGATAATTTTGAGAATGAATTAAAAAAGAAAACTGCATTAAAATGCGTCATTAATTACTTTTCTTTTACTAAAAGAAATTCGGCTGATGACAGGATGTATAAACTCGTAGAAAATATTAACTCCATGCTCTTTTCGTAATTCAAAATGGTAAAAAAATGTTAATTAGAGAAAGTCAATTGAAAAAAAATTAGCTGAATATTTTTCTTTAGTTTTGGTGAATAATCAAAGTCCATCACGTATGCTGGATAAATCTTTTGATTTTTTCTTTTTCTGTGTTCTTTTTTTCAAAAATGAAGAAATTTCCATCAACGACTATTATTAATCGTTGGGGTTGTTTGAAATGCATTTTAATTGCATGAATTATTAAGAAAATGTTTGTACCGAATTTTGATCACGTGGAACCTTATTTCTGTTTGCGCCCCCGCACACGCACGCACATACACGCACACACACACATACGCGCGCGCGCATTATGTAACCATTAAATACTAAAACATACACGAACGTATGTATATTCCGGGGTATTGATAAGTTTTAATTCATACCAAGAAAATACCGAGATATTTAGATTTTTTTATTATTAATTTATTCTTATGTACGTAGAGTAAATTACAACTGTTAATGTTGATTTGTTTGTTTTCAGGAAGTAGTTGATAGAAGTAATCCGTGGTATGGAGAAGATAAAAGCTAAAACTGCCGTGTGATTGTATAAGTTTCTATATTTGAAAGTTTGCAATAGCCGAAATGTCCGAGGTTATATGATAGCTGTAGTGGCTCGGTACAGGACATTGTTGAAAAATGAAAAAATAATTATTAAAGTGGCCTCATGTCTAAGGAATGGAAAGCCTTTATGATTGGATGCTGCTGCCTTTGTGACGTGTATAAGGTTTTATCCTGTTAGACCTATGGTGTACTACTTCTCAGGGAGCCAGAAGCTTTGGTTACAAAGTTTTATTAACTGTATGAGCAAGAGATATCAAATCATAATGTGCCACTCGTACAGAAGTTTACATCATCTAAATCAATCTGGTAGCGAGAGAGACTATTACCTTGTTAAAGTCAATCTAGTGGAATTATGTAAATAACTTTGAAGAAGAGAGAGAGAGTATGCGTATGTGCTCTGATCAAGGAACGACGCGGCATGGTCACCAAGGCTTCCGTCATCTTACTGAGAATGCTGCCTGCCTTGAAATATTGTTACATGCATTTTTTTCTCCAGATCTTTCCCCCAAAGTGACTTTTTCAATTCCCAAAATTCAGAAAAACTATTGAAAAACTTTGACAACACAAATGATGTAATTCAAAAAGTAAGAAAAATGGTGGCCCACGTTAATATGATTGAATCTTCCATGAGTAGCTTCAAAAATTGAAGAAACACTCAGAGAAATACAGGGTGATTCAAAAAGAAGTATACAGTTTCAAAGTTCTATATATCAAGAACAATGTAAGATATTATATATGTGTGTGTGTGATCTGTCATATAATTGAATGGGATTATTTTAAGTTTTGTTAGAGACAATCACAAATATTCTAAGCTTGAACACTTAATCACACGACACAGATCCAGCTGGTAGTTCATTTCGGCCCAAATGTATATTAGGATATCAAGCCCCTAGATTGTAGCTGTGATATGTTGTTTCAGCTTCATCCAAGGCATATACTGCTCGAATTGTCTTAAGATTTAAATTTTTCATACAATTGCTTGATAAATTTTTTAGTTGGAAGTTATTTTCCAAATCGTAATCGAAAATCCCTTTGCACAGCAGTTACGGATTCCATTTTTGTACATTCAAGAACACAAAAAAAGTCTTCTTTACTGCAGACATCACCGTTTCGACTGATTAGTCACATGGCATAACCCACTATTGCTCAGTCACTTACTCCAAGGACTGGACACAAACTTTATAAGTACATCTACCTTACGGCTCATTGAGAAGCTTCCTGTCCTTGACTGTTAGTGCTTTATTGCATCTAGAAAGTGTATGCTTCTTTATGAACCACCCTGTATATGACTGAATGCTGACTACGTAAAAAAGTCTTAAGAATAAGTAAAGAACTAATTTTATCTCAAATAATTTTAGCAATAACTAACACTTTACAACACTGCTCCCTTATATATATATATATATATATATATATATATATATCAATATTAACTGAATAGAAATACCAGAATTTCTAGAGATGCTTCTACTCGTATAGCTAAGCTTCTCTGCTATGTTTAAATAATGTTACGTTATGGTGGGAAACTATCTTAAGTGGTTAGTAAACTTTCTTTCTTCTGTTTATAATTCTGAGTGAAGTCCAAAATACTATAATGGAGAGATATTTGGAATCTACAATTAATTATCCAATAAAGGTATAAATCTTACGTGGAATGAAAGTGCAACAAAAAAGTTACTGCCAGAGTTAGTGATCTATAAACTAAATCACTAGGCATCGAAAGGCTGCACACATATATATTCCATGATGACTATATTTTTCAATATAGCTAATTTGTTACACACTTAAAAGCATATAATTAATAATTATAAACCAATACTAATTTAATTAATATTAGTTTATAAGTATTAATATTTGTAATAAGTAAATGAATCTTTGTGATGCACCATTTATGTATATATATATATATATATATATATATATATATATATATATATATATATACACATACATATATACAGTCTTATTTTCTACAAACAAGAGATAGCATCCAGCAATCACATTCGAAAACACATAGACAGTAGGAAAATCCCACAATGAAGGACACATGAGCAACCGAGATTAATAATTATAAAATGGATGCTGCAGTATTATAAACATTGCTGACTTAGGACAGCTAACATATAAAATAATTTAAATAAAAGTGGGGTTGAACATGCTTTTTGGCCAGGCAACCTTCGCCCTTTATGTAAATAATGCTGAGCAAAAACCTATTGAAAGTAATGGATAGGAATATCTAAATCCATTACAAGATAGAGGTCACTTACCTAAAAATTGCACTTAAAAATGCAGAGCCCGCGCTAAATCTGTGTGCAATAAGAAAGTTATTGCCAGGTTCTGGACCCTAATGCAGATTCAAAGCATGTGAATGGCAGAAATGTAGCACTTAACAAAAGTATAGAAAGAATAGTAATAAAAATTATTAAGAGAGTTACAAATTACCATAACTTTAGTGATACTAGAGTATATATGAATAAAATAATAATAAGTAATTTTATCTAGTATTAGAACATGGAGCTAACTATAACTATGAAATAGGCAAGTTTATAGTAATAAACTATTATCAGTCTCAGAGTTTTTAATCCTTACTATTTTGAATAGCTTTATTTATGAAACTATTAATAAAATTAATTGGGTATTTCTGATTTAAGCAATATTTAGTAAAATGTTTATAGTTATTTATTATTTCTGATTTTTTTGACACCAGAAATTTATTGCGTTGTATATAATTAATAACAGTATTTCTGTGAATATAGAAACATGTAAATTATTCTCCCAATGAGGAACTTTTTAGTAATATAGAAATTAAATTCTTCTCTTTTATCATAAACATTAGAAAATATTACATTATCTTTTACTTTAATACGTATGTCAGGACAATTTGCTTCATTGTTGTTACTATTTGTCTGTATTAAAGGGAGATATTGCGGATAAAAATTAGTGTTAGGTATAAAATTGACTTGCTTGCCAAAAATGATTATGCCATCAATATAACGATAAATATAATATTTAGAATTAATAATGTAACTACTTTTTCTCAAAATAAAAAATTGGCAAGACAGTTGCTCGCATGCCCACCTTGTGGCAAACCTTTAATCTGCAGATAATAGTTACCTTTATGATATATATAGTTCTCTTTAAGTACAAACCTAAGTAGAGAACTAAATCTTTAATAATTAACATTATTAAATCAATTATCTTTATGTAAATTTACTAGTATATTAATCAAGTCATCAATATTAACAGAGTTAAAAAGATTTTCAAAATCTAAACTATACACTCAATAAATCTTTGTATCTTTCATTTGTTCAATAAATGATTTACTATTTTTAAGAATGGCTGTGGATTTAAGATTATTTATTGTATCATGTAATATTTTTTTGTGGAGAACTTTGCCTGTTTTGCTGATATATGTATTAAATCTATTTGTAACTGATCTAAATTTGACAGGGTCTTTATGAAATTTGGGAGTAAGAATATATATATATATATATATATCATACATATATATACTGCTCCATATATTTATAGGTTCTAAGTTCACCATGAATACTCTAAAATTATTCAGATAAGATAAGAATTTATAAATGGGTCTTTTTTATATGCGGGAAGAATCATTGCACTTAATAAGAGGTTTTCTAAAAGCGTATAAACCTTGCGTATAAACCTTGGTATTCGTAAAATGAGCAGGGAGGGATACGGTACTTAAATACAAGTCTACGTTTCATTTTCTTATCCAAAAGGCGCGTAGATAATTGTAGTGAATTTCGAGAAATTTTATTTACAATTAAGCGTTATTTATAATGATCAGACTGTGAAATAGGTTTAATTGTAGTTTAAAGCGATAGAGTAAAAACGGAGTTTTCGAAATCACTTATGAAATAGGGGGGTTTCCCTCTGTAGTCAGAAATTTTCTTTGAAAAAATATAACTTAAGCAACAATGTAACGTCAAGGGCGAGACCGTCTGTACATGCTTTAAAAGATTAACGTCAGATTGTTAGAGTTGCATCAAATTCTATGCCATCCGAGAATCAGATAAGGAAAAATGATTGGCAGATAAGCCAAAAAATTCTCAAAAACTGTCAAATGTCTTTTTAAGTCCACTTCTTACATTGTTAGAGGAAGATTTAAAACAGCATTATATTTGAAACTAATTCACAAGAATGCAAAACTTGAATTTACCCGAAAATAACACGTGAAAAGAATGGAGTAAAGTGGGGTTTTTTCATTGTTTACTATAATTTCTCATATACCTCTGATTGGTTAAGTAATTTTTTTTCAGTTTGTGTTCAGTGATGAAAAAATTTAATCTGAACAATTCGAACGGATTTAGTTAACACTGGCAAGATTTGAGAGAAAGTTTAAAAATTACTCTTCAAAAATAAATTTTGGAGGGGAAGTTGTATAATTTTATTACACATGGAACTCTTTCCGACCCCTATGTTCTGTAACGTGAATAGCTTAGCATATCAAGATATGCCGAAAAAGCACTTTTACTTTATTGCGACATACATTTTAGAACGTCAGTGCTGCTATTTATTGCAGCAGCAGCATCAAACAGTGGCTTGGGTCCTTGATTTCAATCATATAGAAATCGTTTGGAGGTTCTTAGTTCATCGAACTCCTAATTCTAGAGGAGTTAAAAGAAGCTGTTGTAAATGTATGGAACAATTTAGATAAATCTACAATGGAAATTATTTCTAAGAGTAAGAAACAAAGAGGAAATCTAAAAGAGAGAAGGAAAGAGTTTATATATATATATATATATATATATATATATATATATATAGAGAGAGAGAGAGAGAGAGAGAGAGAGAGAGAGAGAGAGAGAGAGAGTCAATCGTTAATATCGCTGTCTAATAAATCATTAATTATTCTGTATTCATGTGTACAATACTTTTTCTTCTTTTGCTCATACATAAATGAGAAATTGTTTATCTTTCCAAATTTATTTTATTTTACTTTCATAGTTGTTCAAATAACAGGAATACTTAGCGCACGTTAAAAAATGATATTTGATCATCAGATGCAAATTTGTAAGGTTCTTTATTTAAATTTCTATGTTTGTGAAAAGATGTTCGTGCCGAGTATACTGGGTTTCAGCAGAATATTACTGGAGATTCAAATGAATCGCCGACTAAATTTCCTTTTTGTTAAACACCTTTTACAACTGGGTTTCAAAATTCAATGTATAAGTAAAATAGAACATAACGATGAACGGTAGCAATTAATTGATGATTACTACGTATTGTCTTGTGATTTTCTATTTCATAATTAATAATCAAGGTTCTATATCGAACTAAGACTGCTACACAACAAACACAACACTAACACGGGCACATCTCAGAAAATTCAGTAAAGCATTATTTGTTCGCTCCCGATATCTTAGTTCTTTATAGTTTGGGTTAACCGACAGCTATAGAATCATATGACTTCCAATAAAGGCTTTTATGATAGGTTGGAAATTACAGTTGATGTAAGATTGCATCATCCTGTTTTAAAAACTGTTATGTTGCAGTTTTTTGAGTAATAAATTTGTGCTTATTTCTCGTTAGGCAGGTAAACTAAAAACTAATTATCACTCGAAGTCTTGGAGGGTTAAAGACCACTAGAAATAGAATCCCTAGAGAAACAATTTAAGTAAAATATTACATAGATATACATAATTACTTCCCAAGAAAGAAGTGGTTTAGTAGAGTACTGTTGTTAAAATTATACAGTAAAAAAGTAGCTAAGAGAGTCTTAATTTAATAAAGAGTTAAGAAGTTTGTTTCCTTATTTTTTTTAAACTCAGTGTTAAGTAATTTATAATGGAAACTATTTTAAAGTAAAAAATCACTTCATATGACGCTTAAATTCTCATTAACCTAAAATTAACTTCTGAGTAACCGTAATTCCGTTACGAGCATAAATGCTGCAACAATGCAAATGTTTTCTAAGCCTAATTAGCCACTGACCATGAAAGCTGGTTAATGAAGATTAATTGTGTGAATGACAGTGAAATAAGTTGAAAATGAATGTTTTGAATGAAATGACATTCAAAGAGGTAAACCATACTTGATATTTCATGCGTATTAATTATTTTCAAAAATTAATCTTAAGCTTTATTCAAAAGTATGTAAGCCACATACGTTTTTAAAGTAACTTTTTTTACTTATAAGACATAAAAATGTAAAGGATTAATTGCATATATAAACAAATTAACTTAATTGGAGATAATTGAAATTGAAACAATAAATAGTGGTTAGTTTTATTTAATTTAACATCAAATTTAAGTTATGCATGTTATTTATCTAATTATTTACGGATGTCACAAGTTTAAGTTGTTTGCAGTTAAATCATGGTTTTTTTTGTATTATTATATAAGAAATAAATGCAAACTGTCGGTAATTTTTTTAGTGTTTAAGTGAATGTGAAAATTAGCTCGCGTAATAAGATAAATAAATCACCAATATTAAATTAACTTTTTTTCTGAATGGTGTTCTAAACATTGAAGTAATAGCATAGCTGTGATGCTTTGAAAAGTTTTATATTGTATTTTAAAAATGTTTATGTGACATAAAATAAGATTTTTTGATATAGAACAAAATTGTAAATAAATAACATAGAAACGCAGAATAATTAAAGCATCATGCTGCATTAATTATTTAAAAATAATTCTACAAATAAGATTTCTTGCGGCTCTTTAATTATTTGACTAAATATTAGGTATTAGTTACCAAGAATTAGACAAGAAAATGGAATGTTCTCGAAAATATATTTATTTATTAACAACGATTTTATAATGTTGGGTTGAAGCGAGTGAACTATTTTTTCTGGCGGAAGAATAACTGAGTGATTCACCCACGCGCTTTTTTTCGCTTCTCTCCCACGCATTCCTTCTATGGGGAACACACCGCTGATCAGATGCTGTGTGCATTGGTTAAATCTTTTTATGCTGTTTGCAGTGGTTAGATTTTTTATGCTGTATGCCATTTTCCTAATCATTTGTTCAATAAATGTATTGTACAGAAAGCTGTGAAGAATTAATTTGACTAAAGAGCAACATATAGTTTTTATGAAATTAAAAGATGCAAGTAAAATTCAATTTAAATAGAATGAAACGTAATCATAATCAAATATTAAGTACATACTAATCTATTAAGTAGCTAGTTATTCAAATTCTAATAAATCCAGTAGTTAAAGCAAAAATTTGAAGAACTGATATACATTTTGTTCAGCTAGGTTCTTACAGTAAAAGTTTTCTTACGGCAAATTTAACAGCTTTTTTGTGATATAAATTTTAGAATCACAGAACTATAAAATTGTACTTATAATTAGTATTATATAATAAAGTTTTTCCTTAAATTTATGTACTCTAGTCTTTTTAAAAATTTCAATAGTTAAATCGAATATATAAAATATTATCGAAACTACTAATGAAGGAAAAATGAACACACATACCATTCCCCTCATAAAGAGACGACAGTGTATTACATTTCTTGTAGTTCTCAAGAATTTTTAAAGTTCCTTATAATTTATTTAACTTCCTACAGTGTCAAATTCCAATTTTGTATCTGATTACTCCAAAGTGTATAAAATATATTCAATAAATTTAAAAATATTAAAGCTTGAAGACTCTTTTTGGATAAAATACCTCATTTGAAAAAAACTGCTTAACTTACTTACATAACAAACTTAGATATAAGTCAGCGAAAGAATTTTACGCTAGTTTTTTAATTATATACATGTGCGCGCGTGCATGAGTTTATAAGTTATTAAAAAAGTTGCAGTCGTTTTCCGTTTTTTCAAAAATAATAAAAGGAACTTTATTTTAATCTAGTTTGTTATTCAATAACTTACAGCCAAAATATTTTCGTATTAAGATGGGATAAAAATTATTAAAAAATGAAAGCTTACTTTTAACGTACTTAAACTAAAAACAGATTTTTTTTACAGAATATAGTCTTATTCAATACAATTTCAACTAATTTTCAACTTATTCAACTAATTTACAGGAATTTAGTATCTCTTATATATATATAGACAATAACTAAGTTCATATAGACACGTTTAACTAATAATTGCCAAACAATTTGAATGTTTTTAAAATGAAGTGTTATTTTAAAGTCTAATACTAAAAATTATAAGAATTTAACATTTTTCAATAATAGATCTTAGAAATTACTATTTGAATAGTGATAATTTCTGAGCAGAGACAGATGAAACAGTTTTTGCAAGATACTTTTGTCTGATAGGTACTTATCCTAAAGCACAATATATTTCAGAACTATACTTTTCATTTTATTTCTTGTTGCTTTTCTCTCTTAGTTCTTTCATCATCTGTATTTTCGGTAGCTGAACTTACAGTTTTGCAACAGTTATCATCATTATAAAGTATAATATCCATAACAGGGCAATTTTGCAAGCTTACTTAGACTTTTATTATGGAAATTTTATTATAGATATGTATGTAGATATACCTTATTTCTTTTTTTAAAAATCTCTATTGTGTTATACTTTTAATTTCAAGAGAGTTTTTGGAATCTAGTTTTAAAGTAACATACTCGTATTCGATGCGCTGTGAGATTCGGTTTATTGTGCCGAACTTAGTGTATACGAATTGATGCATACTGTATTCTCACATTGGAAGGCATTGGCGTAAAAAGTGGATACCAGTTTGTATCGAGTTCTCTCATGGTACTTTTACTAATTCTCTAAGGGAAATATTTCCAATAAGTCGTTTGATTTGAAAGACTCTTTCTGTAAAGTACCCACGATGTACGAAAAGCACAGAACTACTATTTAAAGTTAAGTGAATTGAGTTCGCGCGTGAGAGAAGACGAGTAGATAGCAATTGGACGTGTTGTTAGATTAAAGTGGAATTTGCATTTGAATCGCTAGTATATCCAGAAAAAGGGATTAGGAAACTCGTGGAGCGAATTCAAGGAACCAATGTGAGTATCTGCCTTTAATGATAAATGTTTTTCCTCATAAATATTTAGAGAACTCTAGAACTAACTCTCTCCCCAATTGCTTCACTAAAAGTTAGTAGCAATCGAAAGGTTACAAAATAAAAATTGTCTTTTTTTATTGATGGTTTTTTATTCTACCAACCCTCATACCAACGACAACGGAAATTTGCTACAAGTTTAACAAACGATCTCGTCATCTAATCGTGGCTCAAAATTATTAGGCTTACTGAATGCGTTAAGTGGGCTTTTGTCGAGATATATCTTCGATGCTAGCTTGCTTCATATGATAATAATGCTAGTCTAACAAGGAAACCGAGATGTATTTTATTCGTTAAACAGTGATATTTTAAAGTTGGAAAATCTTCAAATCTTTATATATAGACCATATCAGAGAGGCTTTTGTATCGACGGTACTTAAATGTATTAAAAATAAGTAAAAATTATGACATTTATTATATAACGAATACAGAATGGAAATATCAACATTAGTATTCACCCCCCCAGCAAAATTCGATTTTATTCAAAAGACATACCTTTTAGGAGTCTCTAGTTAACTAAACATCTTGCCTTAATGTCTTAACTCATCCAAGAAAAAAATAACAAAACCGCTAAGCTCAGAAACGAAAGCTGCACAATTAAGTAAGAATTCTCCACGTTACGTACCGTGGAGTCGGCAAGTCTGAACATGTTGATACAGCCTTACTTGTATAGTAGAGTGTTGTTTTTCATCCAGATAGGTTGCCATAGCAACGGGATGTGGCCCTACCCCTCCTTCCTTCCTCGATCCAAAGCATTGATTCCGTTTAGCTATTGTGCTGTAAGGATTACCCAGCACAGAGAACCGAGGAGAGGAAATTGAAAGGGTTTGTTGCTCCCTTGACTTCATTTCTCTCTCTCCTCCCCCATGAAATCTTTTCATCTCATGTCCATCAGCTAAAAAGTTTTCCGCGGAGATGATCTGTATTGCTATAACGAACAGTAGAACGCTGTATAAGAGTGGGTATGACCCAGAAAAAAGGGACGTTGTGTTTTATATTGGGATACTTGAAGCGTGTATTTTGAGTAATTCTAGGACTTTACTTTATTATAACTTACAGAAGCTTTATTATGATTTGCTTTAATATGATAATTTTCATTAAGTTTTACAATCAGGTTTTACATTAACTGGAAAAGCAAAAATATGAAAAGTTATGAATATAAAAATGCTTCATGTTTTTATGGAAATTTATAGAGTTAAAGTAAATTATTCACAATGCTAACTGAAACAAGTAATATAAAAAAATTTCTTAATTCAATTCCTACTTAGATCAACAATGGAAAAATTTTAGTTTAGCTACTTTTTTTAAATAGGTACAATTAATATAAATATGTATTATTTAAAATTTTGATAGCATAACTATAAAATTTAAATACCAATCTTCTGAACTACCCATCACAAACAGGACTTTAGCGATTACCCTCATGTGAGTTGGTACACGACATCTGAGAATGATGAAAATCCGTAAAGATGGAAAAACGTACCTTCAATGTAGGAACTAGCCTCATACAGAACTGTAACCCCTGACCGACTGTTCGTTTTTCTACCATTCTGGCGTTCTTGCAGCAAATTCCGGTCTGTCCTCAGAATGATCTATATTCGGACTACTGTCTGAACATTGCCGACGTGGTATATAGGATTTTCGGTCTTATATAAAAATAATTTTCCTTTTCCATAAACACGGCAACTAACCATGGCATAAATTGTGAAAAAAAACTCTCAAGCAATATTAGAGAATTAATACATTTTGAGTTAAAATAATACTTAGTCTCAGAAGGGGTCCAGATTATACCGGAATTAAAGTCAGAAAAATTCTTTTAATTAAATCGATTTAAAATAATTCTAATGCCCTTTTTTATTTAAAGAAAAGTTACTTTTGAAAAGATTTTAAAATATTTATTGAAAACTTTCAAAAATAATTAGTCGAAAGAATTTTTTATCGCAGTTATGAGTTTGTAATTATTTCAAAATAAGGCATTTCCTCCCCCTTTTTTATAATAATCAATTTCAAAACAAACCTCGTCTCCTTTTTTCTCGGAGTTCAGCGTGCATCGGTTTCTGTAATAGTGGTTTTTTGCTGTAAAGCTCTTGTGGCAGGAAAGCTCCCTTGTTAAATGTGCAATTAATTTTTTCAAAATGAAGGGTTTTTTGCAGAAAAATTAGTAATTATCTTTATGAGTATTAAATAATAATTATTAAAAAAGTAAAACTTTACAACAGACGCACTAACTCAAAACCGATGCATGCGCAATGTAGTACATTTAGAGCGTGCAATATCTATTGCGTTAGTTTATATAATTACAAATGATTTTTAAGACAATTTCAAATTAAAATTTTTTTAACCAGTTATCAAAACTTAAATAACATTTTTTTTCAGATTCTATTAGTATATATACATAAAGAGACTTTTCTTCCGTTCCTGTATAGTTTTTTATCTATCACAAGCAATAGTTCTGAAATTAAAGTTTTATAGCTGTAGTAATAAAAAGTGAAGAGAAGAAGAGGAAATTTTCACGTATAACTGATTTGCTTGAGGAAGGATGATTAAAGCGAAAACTTTTATATTAATTAGACTGATTCCTTTTTTTTCTGGCTGAAGACATTTTCTATAGTTTTTGTGGCACATAAATAGTATCATTTAATGGTATCATTTTATTTATCATTTTAACTTCACGAATAATGAACCAATGTATTCAAAAATCAATTTTTTTCGCAGACAGCACAGTGTAACTAATGGAGAAAATATTGAAGAATAAAGGAGAATAGATTTTCAGCAATCTGTAATTTTTATATTTCATTTACAACAATTTATATTTGTAAAGGTCTACGATTCACATCTCTTGAAATACTTCTAGTTTAACGCTACCAATAAAACTTTTCTTAATTATCCCTTTCATTATCCTCCTTATATAATTACCTCCATTCATTCATTTTTACCATTATTTTTGTATGCTATACATTTAAAGTAGGGCTGTAAATAGGTATAGAAATAATTTAAAATATGAAGATTTAACATTAAAAATACTTACTATTTGTTGCCATTTTCCATTGGCTAAAATAATGATTTGTGGTTAATATGTAATTTTTTTAAGAATGCCATATCAATAAATGAATTATTTCTTGATTTGCTTTAACAATGTATTTTATTTAAGGTATCCGACTACGTTTGGAATCATGATTTTAAAAAAGTGCATAAATGGATATTTTTCACGATATGTAGTGTCATTTAGATTAGAATACATGTATAAAATTGTTTTAAGGGCATTTTGAGAAAAAAAATTATTTAAATACAATATTTTAGCAAAAAATTGACTTAGAATAACCTTTTTTTTTAAAAAAAATAAATAAAATAATTTTCTAAAATAATAATATTTTGCTTATATAATGTAAAGACTTCTCTCTCCAGAGAGTCTGAACTATTTTGTTTTGAAAAATTTACATTATTTTGAGTTACAACCAATTGAAATAATTATCGGCGTTATTTTCTTAAAATTTCTCCCCTCTGTTGTCGTAAAACATGGATAAACCCACATCTAAGTTATATATTTCAAAAATTCTGGTTGAGCTTCTGTACAGAGGTCTGAGCTATATACAGGGAAAATATTATTATAATAGAAGCATTTTTCACAAAAGGAAAATATTTTGAAAATAGGTCATTCTACGTTCATTTTTTGTCAAAATATTGTACTTAAATAGTTTTTTATTGTAATAATATTCTTAAAACAGTTTTATATACATTTATGATCTAAGTGATCCTAAATATCCTAAACATTATCCATTTATACGCATTATACTCATTATTTCGCAAAATCACGGTTCCGAACGTAGTCAGATACCTTAAACGAAAATATATAACAATCCTTTTTTTACTACTGATTCATAGAGTTTTAAAGACTAAAAGTGTTAAGATACTGAAAAAAAAATAAGTATCAAGAATTTTCCAACACTTTTTTTTTATGAAACGATACTCATTTATTGTTTAATTACTTTCAAGTGTTATGTAACACATCGTCTTTTTTATTACTTAACATTCTATTTCGATTCATCGAAAGACTTATTGTCACAATCTAAAAAATACGTCTTTTTAATAACTTTGAGGCAATAATCGAACAAAAAAATGAGAGAAAAATCTCGACAAACTTATCTAGAGGAGAAAAAATTCCAACAAGTAACGCAGAGAAAAAGACGTTCCAGGAAAAGAAATCAACGATATTTTCAGCGAGTAGTTATATTCCGGGAGCACTGAATAAAGGTACATGAAAAGAAACACAGCCTGTGGGAGATTTTTCTTTCCAAAATCTACACAAGTGTCCTCGAAGAGGGTCCGGATCACAACCAGATGGTTTTTTTTCTCCAGATTCCGGTAAGAAAATAATCGGGAGAAATGTCGGTAGAAATCAAAGAATGGTCTCCGGTTTTTCGGAAAGAATGAAACACCCTGGAGCTACACAGAATCTGAGGCATTAAAAAAAATTTCAACTTAACCATGAGAGTTAGACCATTGCTTTGATGTGATAAAACATTTCTTTTGAAAAGGAGTTTATCTTTTAGCTTATTTTTTGTATGAAAGGAGAAAATATCTCGTTCTTTTTCCATTTAATCGAAAATTTAATGACACGACAAGTTGGCTTGAAGATGAAAAACATAAAAAATGGATAGAAAAGATGTTCAACAGATAGATGTCAGAAAAACATTTTACTTTTCCTCATATATTGAGTAGAATTGTCCGAAGATGTTTTGCTTATTTTTTGTGAAATTATTAGCCAATTCCTTAATAATATCACATAATGTTCCCATTACCTTTATTTTATTGCTCTAAAATAATGAAATTATGAGATTTGAGTTAATGATGTAAAATTTATTATTACATCTTTATTTATTAAGTAATTGGGTTTAATAAAACTTCATCAGTACGTTAATAAAATATATTTTTAATAATAACGTTCAAATACCATAAAATTGAAATTAGTAAATTAAAGACAATATGTTACGTGTGATAAGGAAAAGAAAGTAAATATTACCTTAAAATTTGAGTCATACATGCGTTTCACACTTTAAAAAGAAATTATTGAATAAAAGTCCAATTATATTGCGTTTAAAACTATAATAAGACACAATATTTAGATTGCGATTTATTTTCTAATCTAAAAGATCTACTTGCATTCCCCCCATTAGAATATTGTTTTTTTTAAATTAAAAATGCTAATTACTATAACAAACCGTATTTATATACTACTTATTAGTATATATATATATATAGTACTAATCTGACCAATAGATGGCCCTGACATATTTAGTCAAACGCTTTTGAATAATTAAAAATGAATATTAAAATATTTATAATTTGTCCATTTTTCATAAAATGGCAATTTTTGCATGAATCTGAAACTAAAGTACAGTGATTTCTAGTTCTTGCTTTCCATTTTTTGGGCAACCAACGTTGATCCTATGAGTTTTTGTCAATGTATTTCATGCTAATTTTAAATTCTACATCGAGTGAGTGTGAAAGTTTACCCATTTTTGGATATCTAAATTTGCAATGAAATTGACGCCCCACATGACGCTGTAATGACCTAAATCGTGGGAGAGTCAAACGTGTGGTTGCTTAACACATAATTGCATTGTATTTCCCACACACAGTTGATATTCTCAAAATAAAATATCAGAGGGTGTAAAATGAAAAACGATAAGGAGCATGTGAGACATTGTTTGTTATACGGATTCGATACAAAGAGTATGGCAGCTGAAGCTTGTCGTAATGTTTGTCAAGTTTATGGGAGGATGCAATTGAGAGGAAAGTACATGTCGTCGATGGTTTCGTATATTTAGGTAAGGAGACGGAAGCTGCCAAGGTTAGGTTAGGAGTGGATGGACATCACACGTTGGAGAAGATGATATTGACCAAACCATAAGGATAAACTCGAATGAAACCATGCAAGAATTAGCGGAAGATCTTCAACGTACATCGGCCAATGGTCGAGAGACCGTTGGTAACTTGGGTTTTATATGAAAGTTGGATCGTTGGGTTCCACATAACCTGGCAGCTAAACAACGGGATGACCAAATCCCCACCTGTGCTTCTTTGCTGTACCAGTGAAAAATAATTCATTCTTGACACGAATTGTGATAGGAGATGAGAAGTGGGTTAGGTACCGTGACGTAAACGGTCTCATGACTGTGTGTCGTCCTTTGTATCTTCCTGCATCGACTTCGAATCTTGAACTTCATTCCAAGAAGGTGTTACTGAGTCTGTGGTGGGATGTGCAGAGGATAATTCACTGACAGGTTCTGCCCCTCAACAAAACCTTCAATGCTAACATCAACTATCTACAGTTAGACAGGCTGCATTCAAATTTGGTAGCAAAGTGGCCAGGTCTCATTAATCATCGCTGTGTTATCTTTCATCACGACAACGCCAGGTCACATGTTGCTGTCATCACTCTCCAAGAGTTAATGTTAATGGGCTTCGTTTGGGATATTTTACCCCGCCCTCCCTATTCTCCTTTGGCATCAACCGACTATCCACCAACGACTTCGTGCGTTGAATCAGTCCTTCAGTCAGAAAAGTTTTGATGATCTTGATGCTGGGAAAACTGGTATCCAAGACTTTTTGACTCGAAACCACCTGAATTTTTTTTGCTGTGGGATTCATCTCCTACCAGAAAGAGGGCAATTAGTCGTAGATAGCAATGGGGACTATGCACAATCATAGGTAATGTTCATTTTGCGTTTATTTGTTTTTCTTTATGGGTAATAAAAACGGGGTAGAAATTTTGCACTCACCCAATAGTAATTTATATGGCATATTAATTTATTTTTGTACACCCAAGAAAACTTGGCTTGGGAAGAAAAAAATCTGCGAAAATTAAATATTTAATATACTAATAAATTGTTAATTATTTAAAGATTCCCTCGTGTTAAGAATTTTTGTGAAACGTGATGTGTTATGAAGTTCGTAATTTACCTGACTGTTCCTTAATAATTTTTAAGGATATAAAAATATATATTTAATACATCTTCAGTTATCTAATTAGCTTGACTAATAGCAAACGTCGCTTTGTATTAACAAATTACTTACTTAAATACACACACAAAAAAGAGATTGCTTTATTTAAGCATTAGCAAAAATGTAAGCATTAATAAAATATAAGGTTAATAATCAGACTAGATAGTGTTAAGTGAAAAAGATTCACATATATATAGAGTACACATACTTCCTTGTGCTTGTTCAGGAAATTACAAGTATTCTCCCAGATCCTTTAATAAAATGGATACGATATTTCTTCTCTTTTCGAGCCCCGCAGACATAAGGGAAATATTCTTAATAGAAAAAATAGTTTGTTAAAGTATAATTATTATTTTAGTATTAAGGTATTTTTGGACGGATGACTTCGCGAACATTTTTTCCTGCGTATCCTACAAGTGCCTTTATGATATGTATATTTATAGTTGTGTAATATTTTTTCAAAGAATTATTACATAGAATGAATTTGTTTTGCTAGCGTATTATATTTAAAAGTATGAGAGCAAATGCACATTCAATTCCGCAAACAGAAAAAAGTCTCAGTTGAAGAAAATCGAATGTAAAAGAAAATATTTTAATAAAGAATCTGAAATTTGGAGAAAATACACGAATTAAATAAGAGAAATTTTTAATGATACATTATACTAGTTATCCCAAATCTCTGTTATTTTGGTTTTAATTTAAAATTTTTTCTTCTAAATTGTTGTATCAAATGGTAATATAAAAAAAGTTAGAAGACAAAAAAATTTGAAACACAAAAAAATGATTTAGATTTTTCAAAGAAAAATATATTTAAAGAACCTGTAAATGATGATGAATTATATTAAATTTTTTCCCAATATTTACAAATATGTGTGTGTGTGTTTATGTAAGTATATATATATATATAATCAATAAATATATGCAAATATTTATGAAACCTAAGTGTATATATATATATCCGTATGTATGCGATAATTAATCTGAAAAAAACTTTTGTTTGACACAATATCTATTTTGGGTAAAATTCAAATGTAATTTATCAATAAAATATGTTTAAAATTTTCACTGAATATATTTAAGTTTCAAATCATTCTACCAACAATAACAAAATATCAAAACCTTGGAGGGATTTATATGCACAAAAATAAATCTTAAGAAAAAAATAAGTTTTTCTTTTTTAATTACTTTATATCGACTACGTAAAAATTCTTATGTTTATGTGGGCTTATTTTAGAATTTTGGCTAATGAGAGATAATAAATAATGCCAATTAAATAATACACGTACAAATAAGTTCTACTTATTTAAATTTGGTTTCTAAAATAAATATTGAAAACAGGAGACTTTTTTTGTTTTAAGCTAGGAGCACAGTAAAACAAATATTCTTCAAACAAACTATTCGCATGGAGCTAGATTTTTCACTGAAATGGTTATCTCCTAAGTCGACTCAATATTCAATAAGATTGTAGAAAAACAAATCCTATCGAATAAAGATATTCAGGTGACATACACCACTAAGATAGAATCCGCCGTATCTAAAGAAGCTTCAAAGGCTTCAATATAATTTCAAGAAACCTACACCTAAACAAGAATGCTTGGTGTGCAGCTTGCAATTTAATTTTCCGTTTTCAACAGGCAATATAAGATAAATTTTCTGTCCTTTCTCTGCGGTAAATTGTTTTTCCCGTTTGCGATACTCAATACTATGTTTCTCTTTTCTCCACATACAGTTTCTTCACCACTAATCTTCTTTCGCGTCTTCATTCTTAATTAAATGGGATGATTGCTATTTACGCTATTTCCCTTAATTAATATACGCTGTCGAATAGTATCTTTCTTTTATTTTTCAAAAAAAATGCAGTAGAACCACACAAAAATCCTCTAGAGAGATACGGAAGTAGCATTCAAGTATTGTCGCATGTGTAGAAATTATAATGGTTGGTACGAAGTACTTATATGTTTGCAGTCTCGTATTTTTTATACTCAAGAAAGATTTCATGTCTCAGTCTCTTTTAGTTTGATCTTTTTTTTTAAATAATAGGTAAGTCTTTTTTATTACTTGGGAATGAAACAGACATCGAATTTCCGTAAAGAATTTATCATTATATTGTTGAGAATAATTAAGAAAATTAATTTTTTCTTCCACTTATGATTCATTAAAGATTAATGTGGGGTACAAATACAAAAATTAGGTTGATTATGCACGAGAAGACTATCATTTTTGGACTAATGTAAGTTTACTTTATATCACTTTGCATTTCTCTTGTTATTTTATAAGTTATTTATTTTCGGAATTTCTAAACTTTAGAACTGTAAGAATATATAATTTACATATATTTATATAAATTCTTTTTTCAGATTCAAATCAATTACTGAAATAATGCATTTTGAAAATATTATGAGATACACGTATCTGAAAGATAACATATTTTACAGCTTATAGGTAAATAATGTAGAAGTTTAGATTTAGTTTAATTATGGTCTTTATAACATTTAGTCTCTGCTATTTATATTATAACAGAATTATCAGATGAATCTATAATTATAATGATCTAAAAGTGTGAGTAATTTGTTAATTTAAAATCACAGGGGGACTGGTAATTTCAAAAAGATGTTTTGTCTACCGTTGTATCGTAAATACAATGGTAGATTGAAATGAAAACAAATAGTGAAAATAATTATTCTAAATTTGAGGAAGCACTGTGTTTAAGGAGCTATTTAGAGGAACTATCCGGAATATTAGATAGTTGGTTTTAGATAAAAAATCTCACTTTGAATATAACATGGGAAACAAATCTTCCATTTAAAAATATCTTTTTTAGTTCCATTTACCTATATTATACTATTTTTAGAAGCTGATACAAAATCAGGGCTACATTTTAAAAATAAAATAGCAAACCTTAGGTTCACATTGCGTTTATTGTGCATGGATAGTTTCAAACTGCTCTAAGGAATCTACTTAAAAAACTTGCATGTTTGAATCTAAATAAATATTTTTGAACAAAATATTTTGATAATGAAAGAAAAATATTTGATTTATAAAAGCCTATTTCTTTGATGTCATGACTTTTGATAGTTTACTTCAAGTGACTGAAATTTTGACTGATTCTTGATTATGATTTATTATTCTTATGAATTATTAAAAATCGGATATTTTATCAAAGCTTCAAGGTTCTGAAATTTACAAACTTTTGTGCTTTTTCAAAAAAATACATCCTCGTTTAAAACAGTTATTCAAAACAATAATTAGAATATGAAAAGAGTTTTGAAAGTAACAGTAGTTTTCTACAGAGTAAAGGATAATCTTAGCATAGGTTTTATATGTGCAACTTTGAAATAAAATTTAAAATTATTTAAAAAATTCCAAATTAAAAACAACTGGGTAAATTTAGATTTATTTGTCTCTGTTCAAGGGTAGAATAAAAGGGAGTATCCCCTCCCCCCAATATTTTTTGGGGGGAGGGGAGATAAAAAAATGGGCAATACACGAATATATATATTTTTTAAACTTTTTAATTCTTTTTCAAGCATTAATATTTATTTATAATATCATTTTATGTAAAATGAGTAATCATTTCATGAATACAGTCAATGGAAATATATTTTCCGGTCTTTTTATTAAAGTTACTTATAAAAGTTTAAGCTCAAAAAATGATTTGCTGATTGAAATGTAAATTTTGTTATATTTGCACAAAAAATAATAATTTAAATGGCTAAATTTTATTTAACTATTAAAAATGAAAAATTATGGATATTTACTAATAATTTATTTGAAAAATTTTGCGACATGAATTTTCAATATATTTTGTTAATGATAGTAAGGAAGATTTAATTGATTAAATAAGAAAAAAAAATCTTAAGTTTTCGTAAAATTTACTTTGTTTTTAAAGATGATGAGCAGCTAGAATTAATAATGTAAAAATATTTCATAAACTTACGCCATTTTAAATTATAACGAAACTGATCTTAGTGCAATTTTTACAAAACGGAAATATTCATATAGAATAAAGATCAAAAGGCGTAATGTTTCGTAAATAACAAAATGAAGCAGATATTTTTATAAGCATTTTACTCATAAGAATGTTAAAGAATATAAACCTGAGAACAAAAAAGATTTCATTTGTATAAGACACTTTGATAATAAATTTGTAAGCTCTTTATAGATATCATTTTCAAGCAAACAAGGAAAATAAAATATGAAAAGCTGAGAGAAAGCCTAAATAATAGTATAAAAGCCTAAAGATGCATAAATATGTATATATAATTTTAGGCATTTTTGTATTGGATAGAAAATTACCTTCCTTCTGTTTTTAAAGCCAACGATTTTGACTATAAGTATAAAAAATAGGAAATTATAGTGCAAACTTACGTGCATTTCTTTATTTTTTTTTTTAAAAATTCTTGTAAAATACATTTGTATTTTTCATTTTAGAATAACTTTTAAAACATGCGAATGTTGCTGAATAATATGTTAAATAATTTTTAAGTACTCACAGATATATATTATTCTAATTCATCATAATTTATACAAATTTTTAATAAGTTATTAAATTATTCTTAATTTGAAGATATAAAGAGTCACATAATTTTTAATTTGAGAATATATGAAACTAAATAAATAAAAACTGCATGAATGTGTGTTATTATCATACTTAAAAAATCAAATAATAGCTTCCGTAGTATTAAAGTTTGAGGGAATTTCAGCCATGAAAAATTTTAATAAAGAATCCCTTTTTATTTTAAGTTATTTTAAAAAGTTTTTTATTTTAATGTTTATCTTTCATATGTTTATTTGTGTACAAGAATAATTTGATTTTTCAATATGAGAACAAAGATGTAATACATAATAATTCAGTGGAATATTTAGAACAAGTTTTTAAAAATACGAAGACAAATGTTAAACATGTGAGATATTGTTTCATTTGTGTATATAATTCGAATTATAATTTATGAAACAATGTGTCTTTACAGAAAAAAATAGCAATTCTCAGCTAAACTAAGAGAAAAATTAAACATTTTGTGTTGGTTTCATTTTCGAAGGTAAACGAAAAACGTTGTTACTTCGAAATATTATTCTCTTCTATATTTTTAGGAACATTAAACAATTATGTAAAACAGTTATAAAAAATTGCAAAAAAAATTAATATTGCAATACTTTAACATTCCTTATTTTAATATAACCAATAACGGATTAAACACTGAAAATATGAGTATAACTTATAAAATACTGAAGTATATTATAAAATGAACATGAGTTCATTATCAAAATAAATCTCTTAAAAACCTAAAATGAACTAAAATAGGCAATAAATTTTGCTAATATAACACACAGTGTTTCACAATGACAAAACTTTCTAAAGTAAAATACATATCACTCTCGTTTAATATAAATCACCAAATTAATTCTGTCATTCTGGAAATGATACCTCCGAAAGGAAAAATTAATTGAAAAATCATAGCAGCGCATGCATCTTAATTTATCAAAACCGAACAAAAATCGATTCCACTTACCTTATACCGGCAAAGACTTATCATACGGCCGGTGAAGTTGCCAGGTTTAAAGTTCCGAAGCGACCAGACGATTTTCCCATTTGATAGATCGCGCGACTACGGGTAGGTAAGAGCACCTCAGCATCTGTCGCTGCCCACCTGCATTCGAAAAGGGAAGTGTCGCCAATGCCCGGTGCTGGTAGCCCCTATTCCGGACGAAACAATATACAGGTGAAGCGAAAAACAACACAAAATAAAAACGGCAGAATAAATAACAACGGGCAAATGAAGCAAACAATGAGTAACAAAGAAATTCAAAAAAACTAAACTGCTATTGTAGTGTTAAACCAATAGTTGTTGTCATAGTTGCCATGGGAATAGCTTGTTCTCATTGGTCAACTCGGCAACAGGTACAATGCGCAGTCAGTATACGGTTTACCTCTGTCTCGGGGTGGGGAACATGGCGTCTGTAACCATGGTAACGAGAAAAGCCCCAAATCACAACATTTCCGTCGTATTGCACCCGGGACTAGAAATGACCGAAAATTTTGGCGATTTTTATGTGTTTCTTAATAATGTTTTTTCGGGACAGGAACTTTTGTTCCATTCATAAATCACTAACTAGGTGTTCTTTTCAAATAAACTGTGAGATTTAAGCAGCCATTTAATACACTAATCGACAAGATTTAACGATGTAACTGCCCCATAAAAATATACCAGGAACTTTCCATTTCTTCTAATGCTATATTTTTAGGCGTAAATTCCTCAAACACCAATGATTTCATTTGCACAAGATATGTAAGTTGGCAATTAATAACAAATTAATAGTTTTAAATGATCTCTTAAAGTTATATAAACTTCTTTTCTCTAATAATACATAAAAAATTTAATTAAAAAAATATATACTTATTTTAGGAGGCATTTATAATCTGAACAACATTTTTGTATCAATAAACTTTAATATACAACTTACCAAAATTATTAAAAAATTTTCTTTTGCAATTATATGCAAGAATATGTAATAGTATATTAATGAAAACTCAAGAAAACTCAAGTAAAACTTTTTTACATTTGTTTCAACAAAACTAAAGTGTAAATAAACTGTACTATATAATGATCGTATAGTTTTCATATACGAATTTGATTTAATTTCCAAGCTCATTCAATTAAACTTTTATTCCTTCTTTTCTTTGAAAAGTCGGACATAAAAACCTTTTGATACATACTCTACACTATTTCCGGTTTAATCTCTCTTGTTACTTAACTTTTATAAGTACTTGAATTTTCAAAAACTTTAATTTACTTTTCAATTTAACAACAACAAAAAATAAATAAATAAAAAATTCGAACAATTATAGATGATTTTTTTTAACAGGCATTGGTTTAATCCCTTCTAACTGCAATCGGTTGATTGAGGTAAATTATTACCATGGCATATGTTGAGATATTTGTATGATTGCTTCCAATCTTTGTTAACAAGAAACGGGACATACAAAAGCCAAGTTTATTGAAACAAACTGGAAAATCTATTCTCCAAATACTTACTAATTACTTGTCAACAAAAATTTTTAAAGATGGAGATTCATTTTTGTGCCAAAGACATGTTATTTTTCAATAGTAATTTAATTTAATTGCATTAAAACTTTGAATTAAATTTTTAATTCATATATTTTTTACGATTAAAATTTTGATCAAAAAAGTCCCAAATGCTTTAATATCCTATTTTTTTGTCAAATAGCTTTGAATATTTTGATATTTTACTTTAAAATATCTGATTATAAAATATTAAAAGTATTGAAAATATTCAAAAAAATTGGAAAGCTTAAAATTGTATTTTCCTTTACTTATGATTCATTTCTAAGAGCCATGTGCGTAAAATTTTCTTTTTTTTTAAATTTTAAACATGAGTAGAATTAAAAAGTATTCTTAATTTTAAATGTTAAGGTTGTTTTCTTATAAATAAGTTTAACTCTAGAAAAGTTATGAACACATTTAAGGTTTTGCATATTGGGAAAGTTAATACTAAAAATTATTTTAATGAATCATATGAAGATGGCATGAAAAGTATAGATTTTAGTTTTTGGAATTTTCTTACATACTCTCTTTAACTGAAAAAGTAGAAGTAATGATTTATGAACATTTTTACTGTCTATATGAACAGTAACATCATTATTTCTACAAAAATGGTAATAGTTAAGGGAATAAAAAATCTTAATGAAGAGAAAGTAATCTTAATGAATGAAAATTTTAATGAAGCACATTAATGGACTAAAAAAAATTCTAATGCTCCAAAATAAAATTTCTTAAAAGTCGTCTGACGTCAAAAAATAAAACCTCTACTTGAAACAATGTTTTTAAGTTGAATACAAAGTTTTAGTATTAATACATACACACTTCACTTTTATATAAAAGTCAGATATTTTAATGTGCTATCAATTTTTGTATGAGATGAATCTATCGACTTTTCCTGGATAAAATTCATTTTTCTTATTTTATTTCCGATAATTTAATGCTAAGTAGGTATCAACGTAAAATGTCAATAATTTATTATAAAAGAGTACATTACAAATATCTGAACATACATAAAATATACTAATAAAATTACTGTAGGGTAAAATAATCCAGGTTTGGAGATGTCTGTAAACGAAGACATTATTTTTCATTCCATGTATCCTTTTTTAAGTACGTTTGTAGTTAAATTATAGGTTACGTTTGTTAAGTACCTTCCTTTTCTATGTCTATGAGTAATGATTTGCATAAAATAAAATAACAAGGGAAACAAATTACGCATTGAATGAGAATTATATATATATGCAGTCAGATTACGATTTAACAAACTCATTGGCACCGAAGATTTTGTTCGTTAATTCGGGGGTTTTCGTTATATCGATGTCCAAACAAATACAAATTTTTTGCGCTAACCTTTTAGAAATTCTATAAGCAACTTTATTAAAATATTCATAGTTAGAAATTATACACACTTTTTATTCAACAGCTAGAAATACTATCAGTGAATTGTTATGCACCAGTTAAATGGAGAACTAATAGATGTTTGAAAATCTTTTTGATTTTCTTTGTCGACTTTATGCAGAAAAGGAAATACTGCGTCATTTACATCCTGCTGCAGAAGAGAGAGTTTTCAAACAAAGTAAAACACGAGGAAATGTAACAGGTTTGATAGGAATATCATTGTCAATTTCTGCCTTAGAATCGCTATTCATTGAATCCGACAAATCAACAGCTTCCTCAACTTCAGCTGCACAGGTAGGCAGTCCGTCGTGAAATGTATCATAATTGTGAAAATCTTAAAATATCCCCTGTGTTGTGGATTGAGATAAGATAAGAAAGGTATTTCCTGTCCTACTCAAGACTCGCACGATAGGTTACACATATGACTCATCTGCACCTTTTAAGTCTAATAATGGTCTTCTCCCTTCCCCATTGAAATGTGGTGTTTGCATGAAACGTCGTTTTCAGTTCCAACAAATAAGATGTCACTTAAAAAAATCCAAACTTTTCTAATTACAAATTAACAAATTTTTTTCCCAACTGCTGAAATATTTCGTTAATTCGAGGTTTATTAGTCGTTAATTAGAGGTGTTTTGCTTTCATTTTAATCCAGGAAAGAGAAAATTCCTTAAATAACGAAATTCATTAAGCACTGTATATAGATATGCTTTTTCTTTCGTTTTTAAGTACATTGTTAATAATAATAATACATGCTTTTAAAAAGTAAGAAAATCTATCATATTTTAGGTGAATTAAGTAAACCATTATACATTTGAAAATCGCAATTCATGTAAGAAGGTGGGAAAATCAAAACTTGGAAATTTAGAAGAACATTTTCATCTGCAGTAGGGAGGTAACATTTAATATCTATTATTTTATGAATAAACATTTTATTTTAAAGAAATTAAATTGAAAATAAATGAATTTCATCTAGAATATTTGATTTTACAACTTTATTTGTATTGAATTTGTATTTTTTAGAGCACTTAAAGATTTCGTTGTGTTTGAAAATGTTAGGTTAAAAGCCTCATTATGTGAAAAAAACCATGTAAAACAATTATATTAATTTAATGACAAATGATGAAAGATATGTGTTTTATTCAAAATACAGGTAAATCAATTGATTAGTAAGTGCTTATAACTTGAAAGTATATTATTGCTTTCACAGATCAGCTGTAAATTCGCAAAATAAGACTATATTGTATTGCTAATATATCGCTGAAAAATACTATTGCTAATTTAATCTACTTTAAAATTTAATTATAACTAATTATTAGTAATATCGTAATATTTTACTCATTACTTTAAGCAGTGAATGTAGGAAAAAAGATGGCGAATGAGAGAATATTATTGAAATAGTTAGTCAATTATTTAAATAATAAAAATACTAATGAATAAAATAATGAAAAAATACCAATTAAATAATTCTGAGGCAAATTGTATCAAAACTTTAAAACAAAATAAATTATCAGATATCTACGAGCCTTTGAAAATATAAGTCGTAAATATAATATATATATATATATATACGATGTTAGCCTAGATCAGGGGTGTCCAACACGCGGCCCGCCGACTCTTTAAATTTTTTTTTTAAATATTAAGTTTTTTCATTTTGAAATTTATTTGAGGGGAAATTTATATTTATATATATAAATCTACAATATATTTGCCTGTTAATTGTTCTTGTTTTAAAATAAATCCTTTTTATAATAGAAATGCCCTTTATATTAAAATAGATTTATATTTTACCAAACAGTTACATTTGATTTTACTATAGTAAATTACTTTTTTAAAGAATTTCGAATTGCATTATGCATATCCTTTACTATGGATGGTACATGATTCTCTCTGTGTGTGTGCGACTTTCATTTCTCTTCCTCCTTTTCTGTTTGGAGTGCCCAAAGAGCAAGAGGCAGTCTGAGATGGTTTTAAAGTTTAAAAAAAATATTCATTATACGCGGTTAAGGTAAAAGGGTAATGTATACTTAATCGTTTGTGAATGACAGCACAGTTAAATTTCAACAATGAATAACGAAAGATCAATTCAAAAGGAACACCGTAATTTTCAAGAAACCGGCAACACACATACACACTGTAATATTTTAAACATTATTTGATTATTGCATTATTATATTATACAAGCATTATTATATTATCTATGTCAGTATACATGCAAAATAATGAAAATAATAATAATAATTCATTCTCTGTTTTAAATTTTCACTCCAATAAATTTTTTTGCTTCCAAATCTGATATAAAGGTACATATTTTTATGTGTGGCCCGCGAGATTATAATGTTTTTCCAAAGTGGCTCGCAAGGTCATTTGGGTCGGACACCCCTGGTTTAGACTACATAAACTAGTCGCATGCTGATTAAATATGCAAAAGTCTATACCAGTCACATCATAAGTGTCAAAACGTTATTATTTTCATTTAGAACAGGGAAACATTTAAAATTTATATTCACATATTTGAATCCAAGACTCTTTAACTTGAGTTTACCTTATTTCGTATCCAAACTTTACCAAAAGCCATAACAGTCCAGCCTCAAGAAAAGGCAACGGGTCTACTAAAGTACCTGAAAATTGTGTGTGCCACGCACACACACACAGAATTAGCTTTTCCCCCTCTCGAACCACTTCGACATTCATCTGGACATGCATTTCCCGCCTTTTCTATTGCACTAATGTCATGCATCACTTACTGGTGTGAGACGTATTAGAACATCCGTTAACAGCCTCGAAGTCCAAGGGACCATATGTCCCTCTTGATTCAGCTGATGGGGTTAGGTAATTCTCTTAACCTGCCATATCCCATTTCGATCGAGTCACGGTTGGAGGATTCGGGAGTCACGCATGGGGGTTATGCATGTGTCGATCAGCGCACAAAATTTGCATGCTGGACTGGTAATATTGCGTTGCCTGTTAGGAGACCATATTTTAGGATTTAATTTTTACGGCAATGCGTGCTTGGCTCGGCTAAGTGTAGTAGTGGTAATTTTGTGCGGGCTTAAATGGTCGAGTGTTGTGACAGATGGTTTAGGAATGTTCGGGGAAAAAAGATTTTAACTTTTGATAACAGATAGTTTCCCCGCTTTCAAGGTCATAAATACTTGCCTTGCGTGGTTTGTATTAAAAGTGTAAAATATTTTTTCTCAAAGTAAAACTCCTAAAAGTTGAAAATTGGCATTTAAAGTTATATTTTTAGAAATTTTAAATGCACTATTGGTTTAAGAAATCACATTAGGGAATAATTAAAGATATTAAACATTGATAAATATGAAGTGAAATTTCTCAAAGGAACAATTGTAATTATTGATGATTTGCTGAGATGTAAATCTTTTAGCTAAAGAGACATTTGTAAAACCAAAACAATAATTTTAAAAGTAAACAAAAATGTGATGCATTAAGTTGTGATGCAAAATAGGAAGATACATAATATTTTTTTATCATTTCGGTTACAATTTAATTTTACGTTAGTAGTATAAATTTTATATAAAAATATTAATAAGATACGCACGAATGCACACACACTAGCACATGAATCAAAAATTTTTATGAATTCCTGTCTGTGAATAATTTATTTTTGCTATGAAATGATAAAAAGTCGCACCGAAGTGATACAATTAAGTTTAATAAATTCCAAGTAAATAATTAAATTCCTCACTTAAATATTAAATTTTGAAAATATTCTCACTGCGCAAAATAAATAATCTATTATATTTACAAAAATCAACATTTCTTTAAAAAGTATTTCTTAGTGTCAAATGAATCATCTCTTCTCAAAAAATTAAATTGAAAAATAATTGATTAACTTCATAAGCTTAAGCAAAGAATTTAGAGAATTTTTGTTTTTCGAATAAATTTGAGCTAATTATATATACATAATTAACAACTAAATGAAGTTTTTCAAACACTTGGGAAAATAATGTTATAACTATAATGATAAAAAAGTTGTAAAAGTAATATTTCATCTTAAAAGTGATAATTTTTAATGAAATTTTCATTTAGTATGAACAGTTTTCTGAAAGATATTTAAAATACTATATCAATCTTTATTTGGTGTTTCACAGCTTCATAGACTCTACAATTGCATTTATTTGTGTTCTTTTTTATCATTATTTTTTACTTGGAAACCAAACAGAGGAGTTAAATAAGAATTCTTAAAAAGTCAATTTAATTGTATTGAAGAAACGAAAAAAATGAGGTAATTAAAGCTGCATGAAGCTTTACTGGAGTTTGTTTTATAATTTACTCTTACGTAAAAACGGTGTTAAAAACCTCATCACAGATGTTATGTAACACAATACATTTACAGTAATAAAAGATTAATGGTCTTAGTTATTAAGCAATGATTTATTTTTTCCCTCGAAGCGTGTGCAGAAAAACTTCAGCATTATACTGCTTAAATATAAATGAAAAAATGATGTAATTATTCATGCAGAAACAAAATTGTTATTTTAAATATTATATTTATGGCAGTTTATGAAAGGGACTCACAATTTCTTGGAATATTTTAAACTCAAATTTTAACACCATAAATTGCAACAAGCTCCTGGCCTGCATTTGTCACACATGTTACTAAATATGTTTTGTAACAGAAACAATCCACGGTTTTATTCTTTTGAAATACTTCTAATAGAAATATTGCAGTTAATTTTAATTGCAAATTTCTCCGCACCTCTGTTGACCTTCAACTAGAGTTTCTTTTGTAACCATTTAGCATGAATAGGATGGATTTTAGAATGATGAGATGCAATTGCTTTTCCAATAGAGTCCCAAAAATGCTCTATAAAGCTTAGACAAAAAGGTATGGCTGACCATTCATGAGGCTATTCATTCATTCCCACTTTCTACGTAAACATCAACAAGCTGAGTTCCATGTGGGTGAATATTGTAGTCTATTAGCAAGAACAATGGATTCAATGTGTCCTTAAGAAGTGTACACGTTGTCCATAATATTAGGTTGGGGAAAAAGAAATCCATTAGTTTTTAGGTAGATGGCTGTAGTGGCGATATCTCTTGAAGTATCGATCAAACAATTTCATATTTAAGTTCATTGTCAAGGTGACATTTTACACTAAAAAAATTCTGTTGCTGTTTTTTTGTTTTGTCCATTCAGTTGTGAGTTACAGGGTGATAAAAATGGAGGTCAGCAAAGAGAAAATTCGATACATTTTACAGTTTTTCTTTTATAAAGGTGAAAATGCAAGCCAGGTAGCTGAAATTAGAAATGGTATTTATGGTGTCGATACTGTAACAGCTAATTACGTGCAATTTTGGTTTCGTTGATTCCGTTCGGACGTTTTTGATGTTAAAGATGCACCTCGCACAGGCAGGTCCGTCGTCGAAAATGTCGATAAAATCACAGAAATAACCGAAGTTGACCAGCATGTTAGTAGTCGTAGCATCGCCCACGAGCTAAATATCGACCATAAAGCAGTTTTAAATCATTTGCGTAAAGTTGGATTAAAAAAGAAGCTCGATGTTTGGATGCCACATCAATTAACACCAAAAAACATGATGGTTCGAATTTCCATCTGCGAAGCTTTGGGCAAACGGAATGAAATCGACCCATTTCTTAAATGGATGGTGACTGGGGATGAGAAAGGGTTCACATACGACAATATTGTGCGAAAACGATCATAGTCAAAGCGCGGTGAAATAGCTCAAACGGGGGCCAAACCAGTACTAACGGCCAGAAAAGTTCTTATGTGTATTTGGTGGGACTGGAAAGGAATAATTTATTATAAGTTGCTTCCGTATAGCCAAACACTAAATTCAGATATCTACTGTCGACAACTGGACCATTTGAGGCTAGCGATTGACCAGAAACGGCCAAAATTGGATGGAACAGATGAAACACAACAACGAAAGAGGTGTGTTCCATCAGGACAACGCAGGTCACACACGTCTTTAGTGACTCGCCAGAACCTCTGCGTGCTTGGTTGGGAAGTTTTAATGCATGCACCATATAGTCCGGACCTGGCATCAAGCAATTACTATCTTTTTTCGCAGTGCAAAACTTCCAGAATGAAAAGAAATTGGGATCGAGAAAAGATTGTGAAAATCGATTACTAGAGTTTTTTGCCAATAAGGACCAAGACATTTAAGGGAGAGGCATTATAAAGCTGCCTTTGAACTGGCAATAAATTATACAATAAAATGGTGCTTATTTGAACCAAATTGGACGATCCAGAACATGTTAATTAAAGTCATAAATTTCATGCAAAAATAATGGATTTCTGTTCCCCCAACCTAATATTATGTCTGCCCAAACCTTTGAACATCTACTACCATAATGATCCTTTTTCCTAGCGCGAGAGAGATGGTACCGTGATCCAAGCTCTTTCGAGGAATAGGTACGCCGAGAATGAGTGACCATATTGAATCTCGACTCATCTATGAGAAGTACGGGGCTTCACACGGAAATCTGATTCAAGGCGCACGTGCTGCATTATGCTGAATACGCTCTGTTGTGTTTTGAAGAGAGTGGGATGCAAACAACCGGTCTTCTGGAGTACAGTTATATTTCATAACACCTTCAGGTACATGTAGATCTTGAAACTTGAATACCAGTGGTGACCAGTGAAGCCCATGCAAAAAGTCTGAAGCTGTATCAGTCTTAGTCTCCGTGATAAATCCTCCAAACAGTAAACCTCATTTATCGTTGTGAATTTTGGTCAACCTTTCACAGAACTTCTTTGATACAGATCCTGTGTCCTGAAACTGTTCTCACAAATTGTAAATGACACTGAGCGTTACACTGAGCTCTTGACAGTAGCTTGAGCTTGAGATTAACATCTTATCTATTGACAATACTCGATCTCATTTAGTCATCCACTTACCTCTTTCATGGCTAATCACTGTATCTGATAGCGTATAAAATTTACTCACTTCTTGCGGAAATCCCAATAAATGTTGTGGAGGACTAAGATAACACAAAGTGCCATCATACCTTCATACGCATATCAACTATATAGGGACAACTTTGCAGACTCGCAATTGTTTTCTTATGTAAATGGCTCTGAAAATTTGCATAATACTTAAGCGCCATAACCTGTGCCTTTGGTTCAATTCTTTTTTGTACAAATAGTAGATACAATTTATAAATTCTCTTAATTTTGCACAAGGGTACAATATATATATTATGGTGGATTGAAGCTTTTTTGTTGCTTCATTGTAGAAAAACTATCGAATAAGAAATTAACTAAATAAAAAAGGTTCTCCACCCCTCCTTTTTTAAAATTAAAAAAATATCTTCCACTCACTCGTCACATTTGAAAAGTTGAGAAATTTCGTTTTCTTAAGTACTTAGCTTCCAATGTTGTAACGTTATTGTTTTAATTGCAAAGCTTTGGATATGCAGAGCAAGAAAAATAAATTCCTGTAAGCACAAAATATCTACTGTTCATGCAAAAAACTTTAAAAAAGAAACTTTTTTTTTGTAAAATAGCATTATTTAATAATATCATTCGTCTTTACTTGTTCACTTTTATCAAACAAAACTCTAGAAATGGTAAACATGTGTTTTACAATATGAATGCAAAACGAGCAATATATATATATTTCATATATTTATAAAATTTAACTTTTCACCTTTAAAAAACAAACCTTAATAAATAGAAAACATGTTTTTCATTTTCCTTTTTTTCATTGAGCAAAATATTCTTTGAAGTTTAATTTCTGTGAAAAGTCAGATATAAGGGTACTGAGAGCCGGAATATATTTATTAGTTGCAAAGACATACTAGCTGTTGACATGTGCTATATTCAGCTTCTATGGCTACGAAGGCATTCATCACCAAATTATTTTGATTGTCTATCAATCAGTAGCAAATGGTAATGGGACAATAAATTTCTCGGTAAACATTTTTACTTTCATTTTTAGAGATTCTTTGAGAATATTGAATATTAACATCAGAAAAGTGTGTTAAAATGATTAAGTGTAATCTTATAATCCCTAGAAAGGATTGTTATTACATTAATCTAAGTTACTTTTTGTGTCAAATAAGCTTCCTTCTCCAAAAGATGTCACTATCCTACAACAACAAATTTGTGAGATTTTGTGAAGTAGCTGAAACGGTGGCTTGAAAAGTTAATATTTGTTTGAAAAAGCTTCTATTCATGCTTTGAGTCCAGGATAATATTGATAACTAGTATGAACACCATAATAGTTATTACAAATTTAAAAAGTTCTACCATAGCGATATAAGTACTGTTTCACTCAGAAAACAGATTGACATTTTTAGAAGTGAATTTGCAAATCTAAATTTGATTTTCTGATTTGATTAATTGTCATTGTGATAAAGTAAATCAAATTATTTTAATTAAGTCATGTTTTATGCTACGTTTTATAAAAGAAAGCATTGGTTGTTAAATTTTGGATGAGTGGGCTTGTAGAAAGCGTAAAATGAAAAATAGCAAAGAGGTTTGGAAGAAAAATAAAGATTAGAGGACCTAAGATTCATCAAATTTCCTATCTCTTATATTGGTCATCTAGGATTTTGGGTGACCTACTAACCGAGACATACTGAAACCAAAAAAATACAAATGCGAGGAGGTTTTGATATCTCAGATACTGATAGTAATGAGGATCAGTTTAAGCATATAATATATATGGCCTTAATAATAATAATAGTTAATAAATAAAAACATTACAGAGATGAGAGAGGATCAATATAAAAGCAACTTAATTCATCAGTGATCATTATGGAGTCTCTAATCGAGCAACAGTTGAGATTGCATTATCTATCCTTCAAAGTTATGGTTTAGCTTCCCCATGATATCGAAGGGATTAAACGACCAAGATAAAAGTATTTAAAAAGTGTGTAGCGCTCAAGCAAGAGAAGTCAGTATCGTCAGGACAACTCTTAATTTGAGATTTTTTCAGAAAAATCTGACTTTAAAGTATATTATTTGACTAAAAATATTAAAACTTTTTATAAATTATGCTTAATGATATGTACGTATAGTGTTAAACTAATAAAAATATAAAATATGTTTAGCATTTTCTTAAGCTTTGTTTAATAAAGGTGAAAAGTTAAAGTTAAATATAATTATGAAATATTGTTATTTTACAAAACAGAGTGTTTTACGATTTTCTTTTGTACTAACAATAAATATTTTTAAATATACACAGGTATTATTTTTCTCCTACTGTTCATATCCTTAGCTTTCCATTTAAAAATATAACGTTAAGACATTTGTAAATTAAATAATAATAAAAATTTGACAAAAAGTGAAAAAGTGAGGCGAGAACATAAAATATTTTTTCTTTGAATTTTATTTACTTTATTTATTTATTTACTTAGCTATGGGTAAGGAAAATTTTCTACAATATTGTGATCAGTGGCGTACACATGAATTTTTCAAGGCGGGGGTCCAGGTTCAAAAATCCACCATTCTCATATCATGCTCTAATACTCTGTCCAACGTAATCTTGTGATTTTGTCGATTTTCGGGAACAAAAAACAGTAAAAATTAATTATTGAATAAATAATTAGCATTAATTAATAAAATTATTAGTAACAAATACTTAATTAAATTTTACGTACTATATACATAGGATTATTATAATCAAGAGGCTATGGGGATCTGGACCCCTTGTGGGTGCCACTGATTATGATTGAAGAAGAAAAATTTTTTCCCCGTTCCCTTTCTGGATGCACACACACAATTTCGAATTGTTTAGAATTTTTGGATACATGAAAAGTGCTTAGCTTAATTCATAGTGCTAACTAAAGTTTTAAAAATAGGCAGTTTAATTATTGCAAGTTGCGTGTTATAACATTTACTTTTTACGAATCACGTAAAAAAAAGTACGGAAACATTTTTAATGAAGACTATTTTAGAAAATATTTATTTTTTCAAATCAGACATTATTGCGGAGATGTCAAAACAAAATGAATTTTTCTATAATTTATCTAACAGGGAGCTATAAGAACTAATGTCGAAAGTAAATACAAATTTAGTTTTTAGTTCACGGGAATAATTCTTGAGTTACATTTATTTTTCATATCCTCATGAATATCTCTAATGGTTTTCTTGTGTGTGAAATAATAAAAGGCAATATATTCATTCTTTATTCTCTTTTACACGCAAAAGAATCAAGTTTGTTAATATACTGAAAACTATTTAAAGAAATTTATCTGAACAAATTGCTAAAATTTGCTGTAGTGACCTTTAAATCTCGAGGGAAATTTTGCAGGTGTGACCAAAACGTAATACATATAATTCTACATTTGCTTTTATTAAAAGCTAAAACTGGTATATTCATAAAAATTAATCACCTATAAATAATTTAGTAATTATAATTAATAGCTATGAGAAGAAGGATTCTTTTAAATAGCATCAATAAAGTATTCTTGTTCGTCCTTTTTAAAAGATTGTCACTTTTGTCTAGTCGGAGAATAACAATGTGAATTTAGAAAAGAAGAATCTTCTTCTAAAAGCAGATTTTCAATTTATGCCCAATTCTTGAACAATCTACTAAGATTAATATTGAATTACACTACTTTTTTAAATTAATTTCTAGACAGCGTATGTTATTATTGACCATGATTCTCTACTTGTAGCTCTTGCTGAGCTGGGCATTCCAAAACTTCAAATGCTTATTAAGAAGTCTCAGGGGTGTTAAATTTTTCTAGAGGTCTGAAAATATAAACGATTTTCAAACGCGTATAATTCTTTTAAATTTAAATTAAATTATTCGAATCTTTTAAGTATTATTTAAAATAGAATGGGGCTTCAGAAAAGTATAAAATGTTTAAAATATACTAATAATTTTAAAAGTCATAAGCATATGAAAATTCTATAATAAATATTAAGTATTTTTTGCTTTGCGCACACTATTTTCTAAAATATTAGCCTCTGATGTATAAAACTTTATAGAATTATACAATGCATCATACTCTTTAAATCCTACCTAATTTTAGTATTAAATATCTTTTGTATTTCAAAATATTTGTAAAATATTGCAATTTTTTAAATATTTTTTAAAAATGCACATTTTTTATTTATTAAAACATGTAAGTTATTATTCTATTTATATAAAAGTAGCTACAAAGTATTAAGAATACATTTGTCTTTATAAATCAACTTAAAGCTAGTAATTAAACCTACTCTTTTAGAAAATAACATGCGCGACGTAAAACTTAATAAAAATTTCTTATAGAAATGTTCTTATGTTCATATGCTTATAATTTTTAAAATTATGATTATATTTTAAACATTTTATACTTTTCTGAAGCCTCATTCCTTTATAAGTAATGTGTAAAAGATTCGAATTATTTAACTTAAATTTAAAGAAATTATACCTGTTTGAAAATTGTTTATATTTTCAGACCTCCAGAGAAATTTAACACCCCTGTGACCCCGGCATTTTTGACAAAAACTGTTTCCTGTGTAAAGCTTTCTGGTTGCCACACAGAGTTTTTCGAAGTCAGAAATTGTGTGAGACAGAGTGATGCTCTTGTTTGTCGCTTTTTTAATTTGACATTGGAATTGTTATTCGCAACTCCGGCATTAAATAATATGGGTATCATTTTCACCAAGAATGTAAAACTCCTTGCTTATGCCAATGATATAGTAATCATTGCTCGTACTAAAAATGCTTTGGCAGAGGCATATCTAGCCCTTAAGAAGTCGGCTAAAAAGTTGCATTTCATTGTTAATGAAGACAAAATTAAATACATGCCTATTACGAAAATTCCAGCAAGTTTTAAATATCTGCAGACTGAAAATTAAAAATTTGAAGTGGTTAATAATTTTGCCAGTTCGGACTCAAATATTAAAATCCTAAGCGAAATTAGTGCTAAAATTAAAAGATGTATTATGGATGCTAATTGCTGTTTTCATGACCTAACAGCTTTCTTAAAGTCAAAATTAATTAAAAGATGTACAAAAATTACCCTGTGTGAAATAATCATCAGACCCGTACTTACCCATGGATCTAAAACATGGACTTTGTTCAAATCACAGACTGAACAGCTAGCCATCTTTGAGCGTAAGGTTCTTAGATATATCTTAGGTGCTGTGAATGAGAAGGGATTGCGAAGAAAACGACATAATTTTGAACTATATAACTATTTAAGGAATCAAATGTCATTTAATCCTTAAATATTGGGCGTTTGATATTTGCGGGCCACATCTGCCGTATGGACCCCTTATCTTTGAATTAAGATGGGCTGATTGAGTGGAAAAAATGTTAAAGTTTTAAAGTGACTAATTGAAGAACTGTTGCTAAGAAGAGTTCGGAATGGAAGAAGGTTCTTGGGAAGGCCTTGGCCCACCCTGGGCTTTTGTGTCAATAGAAAAAGAGAACAAGGATCCCATCTTATTTTTTGTTTCATTTGACTGTTCAATTTCATTTAAAATGATGAAACAGGAAAGTCAAATAAATTAAGGAATCAGTTAAAATTCATGTACTAATGAATAGAAAATTGCATAAATCGTAACTATTTTTTTCTATTCTTTTCTTCTATCATGTGTAAGTGAAAACACGAACACATACACACACACTAATGTCCAAAGTTATCTAACGCACAAAATAACTTCTCATGAAAAAACCAATCAATGTATATCATTTTTAAAAGGTATGTGCAATAGATAAGCCTAATAAGCATTATCCAATGAAAAGTAATCAAACGGTTACTGATATATTATTCAAGGCTTTACGTCACCAAAAATGAATCAAGTTCTTTATGCAAAGTAAATCTTTGTTTGAATTTCTGCATTATAACACGTGATTTCAATGTGTATGCACACAAAACGGTCTGTTATGGCTCTGAAGTATCATATGGAAGTATCTGTGAAGGGGGGAATTATCCATCATTTAGAGAAACAAAATAGACATTTAAACAGTCTAAGCAACGTAAAAAATTTCAGAACTTGAAAATGTTATAAGGAGATTTGGAAATCTCATACCCCCAACGCAAAAATTTCCTTCTAAGGTCAATATATGGCAATAATTGACCATCGTAACCGAAAGACTGCTACTCCTAGGTTAACAAATAAAAAGTATACACGCATATAATAAATATTTAAAAAAATGAATTAGTTTTAAATACTATTAGAAGATGGGTTTTTTATTTAAAAATATCTTAAGAGATACACAAAATGATAAAAACAAACTGTGGTATCTTGAAGGTGAACCTAAGAACGTTCCTTGATGAAAGAAGAAAGGATAGAGTAACTCTCTATTCTGAAGCTTCAGTTCAACAGTCAAAGGTATTTTAGTATCCAATAGCTCGGATTTAAAGACCTCTTATTCCTCTACTTCATCGTAAATTAACAATGTATCTTCCTCTCCTTTATGTCTTATGTACATGAAGTATCAAAATCTTCAGATTGCGTGTGGGACACAGCTGTTTTTTGACTTCATATCGGAGTAGATAGGAATGACAAATGATCCATATGAGTAGATTAAATCCTTTGTATCATGCATTGCCTCAAAGTAATAAAAAATAAAAAATGCCAAGAAGGAATTTGTCAGTTTATTCAGAATGAAATTGAAGAAAAGTAATACTAATTTTTTTCTCTTTTTTTCAGTTTCAGAAATCTGTCAGCAATGAAAAATATCAGTAAATCTGCCAGCAATGTGAAAAAATATCAGTAATAGCGTTGCGCAATTTATTTTGGAGCATAGTGTTGCTTACAAATGACACAAAAAATATGCGTTTTAATTAAATTTAACTTTAAAAACTGAACTTAAAATATATACATAATAAATGTTTCGACACAGAAATTCACTTTAGTGCGCAATTATTTTTCATTAGCTTGTATAGGGGAAATAAGTTATTTCGGAAAATATTCCACTATCTAATAACGAAACCCATGAATAACAAAATTTTCATTTCTGTTAATATAATTATTATGAATACTACACCTATATCAGTGTATATTGTAATAATTATCCCCAGTGATATATTTCTCCTCTCGTATGTTTTCGTTAGTATGTTATTTAACAGTTTGAGTGTAACGTATTTTCTTAGATACAATTAAAAAACTAATTTGTCTCAGCAAGCCTTATTCAGTTGTAATAGCAATGAAATAAGATGAATAAAAATTTGAAAGTTTTTGAAGACTTAAGAAGGGGAGAGAGAACAAGTTGAGAAAACAATTTTAATATGTTTTTTCATGTATCAAATGGACTGAGTACATTTGAAAATTTGCATGCGGTTTACCAATGAAAATAAAACTTTTTCGTGTGTGGTATGCACTAATTTATTAAACAATACTTTAAAATTTGTAGTTTTATTATTTTCGATACACGTGCAGCAAATAATATATTTAAGGTTTTAATAAAACTTACAACCCGTTGAAGAAAAATATAATTCATGCTCTACAGCAGGGGTGTCAAACTCACGGCCCGCGAATCGCAAGCAGCCCCCAACAAAAATTTTTGTGGCCAGGCCAATATATTGGCAGACAATAACATATAATAAAGTGACAAACCAACACAAATAGAAATAGAATAGGTAGAGTTCTTTTAAGAGTTTAGAGTTTTTAGAGTTCTTTTTTCTTCTAGAGTTCTTCTTTTTAGAGTTTTTTAATTATACTCCTTTTTTGTTATTATTAAACAAAATAATACAACTATTTAGAATATATTTTTTAATTTTTTTAACATTACAAAAACATACGGCCCTCCACTTAATACAAAACAGAGCTTGCGGCCCGTAATATCATACAAGTTTGATATGCCTTCTCTTCAGAATTTTGAATCTATTATGTAATAAACCGTTATTGCAAATCTAAGACAAAACAATAACAATTGCATAGAAGGGAAAGTGCTGTCATTTTTTGAACACGTGCACTTTAATGCGTTGTTGACACTTGGCAAGAATTCGTATCTGACTGAATTTGGTTTAAACAGAGAGACTAGCATACTAGTGATGATTTATAAACATTTTTGATATTTCAGTTAGAGTTTTTTTAAACTTGTAAATCTTTCAACATATAAATGAAAAAGTACACGTAAGACAGTACATGTGGAACAAGTTCCAAAAAGAGAATAACGCGATGGAGGCAACAGGAAACTTATGTAACTTGTTTGGAGAGGAAGCAGTAACAGCTGGAACTTGCCAAAGAAACTGGCTTGGGAAATTTCACTTGGGTGATTTTTCTTTGAAAGATGAACCTAGATCAGGAAGACCACCAACTTCAAGCTTGGGCTTCAACCTTGTAATTCATCAGACTACTGCTTTGGATTACATTAAAAAGCTTTTTTTCATGTCCGAACTCACTGTATGGGCGCCACACAAAGTAAGCGAAAAAAATTAATGTACATAGTTTTCATATGTTCTTCAAATTTTACTAGTCCCAAAAGGGAATAGTTTTGGGACCACTTGGTGACTGAAATGAAAAGTGGATAGTCCATAAACACGAGGTTAGGAAAGAAACATATGTTTACGAAGGGGAGACACTATCATCCACATCCAAAGGTGGCGTGCATCAGAAGATGGTTATATTGTATTGGTGAGACTGTAAGGTGTAGTATAGAGTTGTTGAAAGAAAATGCAAAGGCCATTACAGTTCGTAATTTGATGTTTATGAAAAAGAATTTCAACATAAACGTCCATCTTTGGCCAACAGAAATGGCGTGATTCTTCATCAGGACAACGCTGGGCTAAACAGGCAAGAAATACCACATACAAATTGTAGAGTTGAGTTCAGAAACCTTTCCTCAGCCAGCATGTACTGATATTTCATCGTCTGACTATTATCTCTTTAGGTCATTTCAAAACTTTCTTGGTGGAAAAGAATGCATAAACTATGAGGGTGTCTAAATGGCAGTGGAAGAAATACTTTGTCTCCAAAACAGCGGATCTTTCCTACGGGGTTAGATAAGCTTCCAGAACGCTGATAGACAGTTGTAACTAACAAAGGGCATTACTTTTTAGATTTAAATAAAAAGTGAAGAAAATTGTTTTGTAGTTTAGAGGGGAGAAAAAAGACAGAATTATTCCTTACTACCAACACAAATTATAAATGTAGGCGAATTTTTTTAAAAAATTATATCTTAAATTGAATATGCTGTATTCTATTACATGCGATTTATCTCACTCATATTTATGTTTTTTAAAGTGATGTTTTTAAGTGAAAAAAATAATATGTAGTGAAATAAAGTGACAGTGACAAAGTTAATTTACTTATAAATTAAGTTTGCTTATATTTGAAATAATTAAAGTTATTTAAAATAATTTACATCTATAATTGATTTATAGAGAAGCAAAATATGTTGCTCTCTGTAATATTATTACATATTATATGTCTTATGTTATTAAGATGTGTAACAAATATTCTTTAGATTATAATATATATATTATACATCTCTCTTATGTTACATAATCTACTTGTAAAATATCATTCAAGTAATTTAATAATAGTATTTTTCAGAAAAAAAAACTTTTAATATATATAATAGATAATGGAAGAAAATAATAGGTTAAAGGTAGAAATAAAAGAAAAGATCGCGGAAGAGATCATAAGAAAATTATGTTTTCGTGTCAGAAAATAGTTCAATAAACACTCTCTCTTTTACTGTCAATATTTCAATTTATATCATCGTGCTCAAGAGAAAATGTATTACATCACACATGTATACGTCTCTAAAATAAATATTTACTTCATATACTAATGTGCTCTCAATTCATTAGAAACACAATGCATTTTACATTTATTGAGATTATCTGTATCAATTTCCGACAAAAGAAAGATCGAATCACAAAAGATTGGAAATTTTAGGAATATTAAAAAACTTTCTTTATTAAAAAACATTTATAAACCTATTGTTGTCTATTAAAAAACCTATTTGAAAAGATTTTTCCCCGAGTCAATCAAAAAGGGGGTAACAACAAAAGCGCTTTTAGTGCGTCCGAAATTAGTTGTACTTGCCTCCTCTTAGTACGGAACCGAACATGTAAAAAAATAAAATAAAATACTCAGAATATCTTCTCTCGCTGACAGCGTTATGGATGTCATTTTTGATCGACAGCGAGGTAACAACAGGTGGTAAAGACGTTACCATGGAGAAAGGCATTGACAACAAACCTCCGCCATCAAACTACAGAACATGACTGTTAATAGTATCGGTTACCAAGAGGCATTCTGATCAATTTCTATCAACTGTTTTTTGGGGTAAAAAAGCGATGAATACCCATTGATTTGTCTATTTATTTTGTTTTTGTTCTTTGGTCATTTTTGGATATCCCAATTCACAGTATCACGCACGTGGTTGTCTATCCAATCAGGATTGGATAATGGAACAAATTTAACTTGTTTTGTGTATCGTGAGGAATATTATTAAAAGAGACAACTCATATTACTTTCACAATAAAAAAAAAGTTATGGAAATTGCATACATCTTGTCACAAGATCCTTTTTACACCAGGTACCATGTTTATGAAACAACCACACAAAAATTGTTTGAATACATTTTAGAATAAATTGACCTTTTTCAAGTTTTTTATACTTTTACATTACATTTGAATGGGAAATGATAATTTGTCGTTTTTTATATTGTTGATCGCGTGCGTTAATTTTAATATCCAGTGATGCTCCGTAATAACCACAAATGAATGGTATTTATTTTATATTCGTCCCATTATAACTATATTCAATCGCTTATTATTTTTAAAATTGCCCTCAAATATAAAAGTGAGATGAAACATTTATAAAATTAGCTTTTTTGGGGGCTATATAATCAAACTAGCTGGTATACCCATTCTCTGCATGTTTGAGCAGAACAGTATAGTATAAGAGATAGGAAGTTTTTTTTTATTGTAGTCAAAGTTTACCTAATAATTTGAATAATTTTAAGTAAATCACAAATTAAAACCCCAGAAAGGAGTGATTTAGTAAATAAAAGGGCTAATTCGAATAAATAAATACTATTGAGTTACCCAGTGCTTCCCAGATTTAATACATAAGTGTTATCTAAGCCAAATGCATACATATTTTTACTAAGCCCCTGTGGGAGATAATTTTCGCAAAACCCGTTCAAAGTAGATCTCTACTCGTCAAAAGAAACATGTTTGCCTATTTTCAAGTTTGCAAGTCTAATAGTTCCGATAATCCCATGATGAATAAGTGAGAGAGTAGCTTTTCTCCAATAAACAGAGAAAGATATATTATTTTTTATACTTCTCTGTTACCCCCTTGGTCTGTCTCTAGTCAACCAAAATAAACATGACTGTGAAATTTTAATTAAAATGAAATTTTTTCTACATAGCATCCTCCCGTTAAGAGTAGATTTCTATAAAGCCCGTTATTAGGAGTTTTCTACTCAACGAAAGAATCCTCAACTCAACGTTACTACAACGCTTCTACTCAACGTTAGACAATTTACAGGTCTGTTGATCTAATAGTCTTCTCAAACGAGAATTTTTATCTATAATACCTCTCAAAATCCTTAAGAGTCAATTTCCTCAAAAACCCATTCTTAGTGCGTGTCTGTCTTCAACAAAATAAACAAACTTGTAAAATTTCAGATATGCGTGTCTGATAGTTCCGTGGATCTCATGATGAGTGAATGAGTGAGTGAGTGAGTGAGTCGCTTTTGTATGTGTGAGTAATATTTAGTATATATAAATTAATTAAATATATGTAAATTATATTTACTACGTATTTTAACAGCTGCATGAGATAAAAACATACATAGTTTTACACGTTTTTTATGAAATCTCTTATAAAAAGATTTTATCACATAAAAACTATTTTTGGAAATTTGATCACTGGTTTATTAACTCTTTTATTTGTCGAACAAATATCAACTACATTTTCATAATAAAGTTCTAAACATTATCATCTAAAAATTTATAAAGGAATTTTTAGATCTCTCACTAATGTTAAAATATAGAATTACCTTAGATTTGAAACTATGTAATATATTTATGCAAAGTTTTTTTGTATAGAAGAAAATCTTTTTTGAAATCTTTTTTAAAATGTCATGACAGGGCGAAATACATTTGTAAGATACATGTTGCAAATGCATTTTCTGTAACGCCATTTCAATGTAAAAGTAATTAACAAAACTAATGATTTGATATTATGAAAAAAATTGTCGCTTATATGATATTTGAATTTTATTTTTACATTATAGAAGTAGATGTTGTCAATAAAATATTTTTGTCAACGCAAACAAATAAAGGTTTAGGAAATTCTTTAATTGTCTACTTAAATTTTTAAAGAATTACTTAAAAGTAAGCCACTTTTTCAACAAAAACAGAAATTAACTAAGAAGTATGAGAAAATTCATTGTTAATCTTCATCTATATAAAAACAGTTTTACTTGATGATGTAATAAATTTATGTATCTCACACAGGGACAATAATAAGTAAGTAAGTTCTGTTCAATTTTATGGTTATGTGGAGATGTAGATTTGAAATATGGAGATGAAAATTTGAAATTTATTTTTTTTTCTGCTTACAATATATTGAAAAAAAATATAGAACTACGTAATACATGTAAATTAAAAGTTTTACAATTTGAGAAATGAATATGAACAGTTGTATAATTCGTACAAGAGAGTTGGGCATCGTTTGGTGGACAGGGGGTCAACCCCTGTATACCCCTGCTACCCCTCTTTAGAGTATTATAAAAAAAATTACCACTTGCGTATTACATCAGTCGGTTTCGAAGGAAAGTGATCTTCTAAAAAGACGATTTTTTTAAACCTTTGTATAAAAATTTTTTAAATTTTTAATTTAATTATATTTCATTCGTGAAATATAATTAAATTCAAAATAATAATACAAATAAATGCAAAATAATTTAGAAATTAAAATAAATATATTTTAACATTTATATCTGTTTCTAAACCAATATGCAGAAATTCTCAGTAATTTAGAACATATATAAAATTTAATTCAAAAATAGTAATTAAATGAATAATACATATCGGAATTTCAATCTTCTAAGAATAAGTTAACTGATTTAATTAAAATTAAGGTAATACTTTCATTTCCTTTAAATATGAATGTATATTTAAATAAAATGTTAAATGTGTTGCATAAGTAAGAAGTAAAACAAAGTTAGAAAGCATTGAGTTTGGAATGAATATCATAAATATAATATAAAAAAGTAAAGTTAAGTATATAAAAAGAAACCGTATAATATTGATACAATTTTATTTTTCACGTAAAATTTTTCCTACTTCACGAACATTTTGCTTATTGGATATAATCCTTAAAATGTACACATTAAAGATTTCAGATTATTAACGATCATTGCATGTTTCTAACAAATAATTTCTTCCGCGTCAATAATTATTTGACTTTACTAATACATTGTAAAAAATAAGTGATAAGTTCGTGTTATTTGTTGCTTATAAATGTTACATAATTCGGTCTAACTTCTTTTTATTGAATGTTTTGATACGATATATATTCCCAGTTTATATAAATAAGATACATTATTAAAAATTAATAATATGAGATAGATAACGTTATCTATCGTTGAAGCATAATACAAATTTAAGTACAGAATTATTATTATTTTAATGTATCGATAAATGTATCACAGAAGAAAAACTGTTTTGTAAGCAGAATCTTTTTGAATATTTTTGACAGGCATAAAATACCATTTTAAAAGAAAATAATCTAGAAAATTTTTCAAAACAAATTAATTATATTAATTCTTAATTAAATACTAATCTTGGAAGTACTAAAGGAGGTTAAATATTATTAATCAAATTATTTATTATTGAAAACCATAAAAAAAGTTGATGGATTAATATCTGTATAAATAAAAGAAGGTAATTAGGCAAATTATTATTTTCTTAATTGATACTTCGTGATTTTATGGTACCTGTATGTATAAGGCCGCGGTATCCTAGTGGTCAAGCTGACTGACCCGTAGCCGGAATGTCAGAAATTAGATACTAGAGCTGAATGACTTTCCGGAAAGATTATTAAAGGAGAGCTCTTGGAGATTCAAGAATTAGAAAAATATCACACTGAGCTTCATTAATTTTGTCAGAATCATATCAGAGCATGAATCCCGTTTTTTAGTAAAATTTTAATCACTTAGATTTGAGTATTACAGTTGATCTTCTACTCATACCTTTAGCTGATAAATAAATAAATGCAGGATTGTCATGAGAGTTTGACCCTTAATGCAACTGAAGACCCCATTGTGTAGAGGACTAATGCACGTTAAGTCTGTCGAGGCTGGAAATCCTCCCGTTGTTATGGTTTGGAAATTCGTAGAGGGGGGGAGGTGCCAGCTCAAGCGTTGTCTTCGTCACTAGACCCTGGTTCAAAATTATGAAGTCCGTCACAAATAGTTTTCGTGCTGCTTACTAATGTGATGTAAATATACACTACTTACTTTCTGAGTACTGTAACGCCCCGAACTTATGCGATAGGGAGGGGGGTGAATAATTACTTGCGTAAGTTGAATTTGCGTAAGTCGGGTATAATTTTGCATATAAATACATATAAACTAATTTTTCTTGGGGCCCAAGACGAATGCAAATAATAACTTAGAAAAAAAGTTTAATAAAATTTTGCATAACACATACTAAATCGCATACCGAAATTATTTTGATGAAGAAGGTTTCATAACATCTACCAAAGAGTAGTTTGTCAGCTCAAAGATTTTTTTCCCTCTCGCGAAATTTTCTTGTAACATGCTTATAATTTTTTATTCATCATTTTGTGAAAAGAAAATACACTCATCATTTTTTATTGAGAACATTTATAACCCCGTGCACCACAAAGTATCACACTGGGGCTTACATAGAAGTAAGCGTGATGCACACAACACAAAGAAGAGAAGGATTACAACACAAACATCTATGTCTTAACCGGGAGTCGAATCCAGACACTACGGCACCACAGTCAGAGTCTCTAATCACTTTATCGGATGGGCGACACGCTCATCATTGGAGTCTATCTTTTCTAAAATTTGCAACCCTTTCTTAAGTAAAATGAATCCTTCTGTGAAATTCCTGAACGTTATTCGATTTTCTGATTGAAAAGTTCTTTAACGACTTGCCCTCACTCGTGCAGTTCTATGAGCTTATCAATTGTCAGCTCTTGATTGTGGAAACCCAACAATTCTTAAACGACATCACAATCCACTTCTCAATTTATACGCCTGGCGTGATCGACAACTTCTTCAATACCGTAATCAATTTCACCAATTTTAACAACTTTTCTTAAACAAAAGACGAATTGACGAAATTTTAAAATCGTATAATTTCGGATTCGCATACAGGAGTTGGAGTAGCGTAAGTAAAGGTATTACTGTATGTAGTATATATGTTATGGTTAAAGGGTAATGTCTGTGGCAATTATTTATAATCGTTTGTTATGATTAAAACTAAACACGATTCTGGTAAATGTGATAAATATTGCACACTTTAGTCATATTAATATATTATTATTATTAATACCTTATTAAATTAGGCCAGTCTGATTAATTAGGCATAATTTAGTAAAACTTAATTATATAAAAATGTGCTGTGAGAATAAATCTGTCGAAATAGACAGTAAAGTGAAGTTATCCGACTACGTTATAATTATGGATATGGTCACAAATTGACAATTTTATTTGGATTTTATTGTGTGGATATCTTATTATCTTTATAAAAATATCAAGATTTTTTTATTTTTTATTCTCAAAAATAAAAGTTACAACTGTTTTATTAAAAGCAGATGCCATTTCCAGTTGTTAAATGCTGACCGGAAGTGGCATATTGAAAGCAAAACTAAAAGTCCTTTCGGTTTTCAACCACTTTTTAAAATTTTTTTAAAAGTAAAGCATATTTTAATATTTTACTTTCAGGATATCTGTTTATTTACTTCGCATCATGGCTTGATTTTTCAACTAGCTTTTGCATTGTACTTCTTTTTTCTGAAAATAGTTCATTCTGGTTTTCTTCTCTGTTAAAATTGCTTTTAAATATTATTTATATTCTTAAAATGAGACACGGTTGAAAGTTTTGTGAGAAGACGAGTAAGTTAACTGAAACTTCTTGCATTGACTAAACTTCATTTGTAAATATTAATACTAACCGGTAAATGGGATAATTTCGGATAAATTATTCCCTTTAACCAAATTGGTTATTATAAATAAAAGCTGACAGTTATAATAATAACCTATGAAACACATTGACCGTGTAACATATATATATATATATATATATATATTCCAAACATGCGAAATGTATAAAATAAACAGTATAACAATTATTTTTTGCATAATTATAATCGGTCATGGGTAAAAAGGTTGAATAAATGCTTATTTTACTTGATACACTAATTTATTTTCCCATTGGACAAAGATCGAATTTTCATAAATGGAAGAAAAAACGCATTGATATAAAAAGAGCAAGGCAAATTTGTATTTGTGCTCATCGAGAAAAAAAAAGAAAAGGAAAGTCTTAATTTATATTATGTGCTTACGGAAATATTCATTGGCGGTAAAATTAGGAAGAGTATAATTAAAATCCCTATAAAAAACACAGTCAAACCTTTTTTTTTCATGTCATATTTTATTAGAAATAGCATGATCTGTGGTTAAAAAATAAATAAATAATTAAAATAAATAAATAAATAATAAAATATCATTTGTATTAGTATGCAAAACAATGAATTTTTTAAGTAATTTTAAAACATTCATTACCACTCAAATACCTTATTCAAATTTATTCATATTTTTAAGTGATTGTTATTTTTATTTTAAATTATTGATTATGAGTAATTTAAGAGATTTTCTTTTTTTTATTGCTTTTAGGAACATCTAGCATGTCATTATATTACAGTTACTTTTATTAAATCAAAATCTCTAATAGAAATCATCTTCAGTTGTGTTGAAAGAAAAAAAATTATAATACTTATATAATTGCATGAAAATCTTTTAAGACCTACGAATTCCTTATGAAAATTAAAATGACAATCACAGAATACGAGAAAATAAGTCTAAATTTTTGGAATCAAGTGTAAAGCATTTGTCCTATCCTTTAAATTATAAAACACTGGAATACATGTAGAGAGGAAAAAACACAAATGCGTTTAAAAATTATGATAAATTTATTAATTATTTAAAAATTAATTTATTTAATTAATTTTTTCTATACTTAGTTATCATCACAATTTAACACAAGGAATTATTTTATGATTTTTGAATATCCCATAAGACATTTAAATAATAACCCAGTAATAGCCATTTTTCGTTAATTAAGTATTATATAGAATATGTCATTCGGAAATCTTTCTCTTGCTTTTTTCCAGCCATTTAATCTATGGTTATTATTAAATTATTTTACGTTGCGGGCATTTAATTCGTAATTATCATTACGAATATAATTATCATATGAATTTTTATTATTTCGCATGTAACATGTACATTGTTTTTTAAAACTATATTGTAATTTTTGCAGACTGTACATTCAAAGGAATAGTTTTCAAACGACACGTGGAATAAAACTAAACACACACATAATATTGCTATTATTATTTATTTCTAGAAACATAATTTATAATTTTTCCATTTGTATTCATTCATTTAGTTCTCATTTCTTACTAAAATATTGTTTGTTTGTGGAAAATGGTAGTAAATTATGGTTAAAAGCTCAAACTTTTAATAATCTCGAAAATGTAAAAATAATTTAATGAATAACATTTATAAACTTTTGTTTTTTGGATGTTATTGTGTGTGTGTGAACGCTATACATTACTTATTTACTTATAAACATTATTTTTTATTTTACATTTTAATTGTGAACTCTATACTTTTTGTTATCGTTTTATAGAAGTTTATAGTTTTCAGAATGTATTATCTTAAAATATAAAAAAAAATATATAAACAATAACAAATTAAACAATTTTGTTGTTATAAAAAGTTTTAAGAATTGTTTTTGATATATTTGATTTCTTACTTGCGATTTAGAAAAAAATCTTGTACAAGTTGATTAAAATTAAGCAACTATGCTAATTTTGACTTACTACAGATTATTCAATTTAAAATTCATTAACATTTCCAAATTCAACCATTAAAAATTTGAAATAATTTAAAGATAAATATATTAATTGCTAATCTCCAAAATCAATTTTTTAACCCAAATAACAAAATAAAATCTTTTTTTTAATTTAAAGTTTAACATCGCTTTATTTTCAAAAACGGTTGAAAAGATTAAAAATAACATCTTATATAATAAAAGGTATGCCATAACATGTTTATTATAGTGGTGTATCTCTCCTGTTGGCGTGGCAGGGAAGTTTGGAGAGGGGGTACCAGCTAAGGTTCTTGTCCCTTTACCATGGTTAAAAATTGGATGTATATCACTGATATTTTTCGTGTTATTTTAAAATGTGGCGTAAATTAAAATCAAATGAAAACAAGTGATGTATCTTATAGAATAAAGCCCTTACCTCCCGCTTTGCTGGGTATTTTCATAATGCTATATGAATATATATATAACATACTTTCCAAATATAAATCTAATAGTTCAAAAACGGATTTTTTATCAATAAGCTCCAGGAACCTCATTTGAGAGTTGATTTCCGCGTAAGACCGTTCCTAGTTGATTTCAATTCAACAAAAGAAACAAGCATACTGAATTTCATTACGACAGATCTAGTAGTTCAAAAATGGAATTTTCGTATGAATACGTCCCAGTAACCCCCGCTTCTATCCATATGAGTCAATTTCCGTAAAATCTAATCTAAGTGAGTCTATATTCAGTAAAAGAAAAATGTTAATCAAATTTCAAGTCTCTAGGTTTAAGAGTTTAAAAATAGAATTTTTATCCATAACGCCCCTAAAACAGTACCAACCTTCCTTGGGGGTCAATTTTCATAAAATTGTACTCCATGAAAGGAACTGGCATACCAAATTTCTAGTATTTATATCTAATAGTTCGAAAATAGGAATATTTATCTATAATACCCCTTAAGCCCTCGCAACGTTCCTTGGGGGTTGGTTTTAGAAAAACCCTTCTTGTTGTGAATCTATCTCTACTTATTGAAATTAAAATGTCTACCAAATTTCAAATCTGTAGGTTTAATAGTCCAATAAGGGGAATATTTATCTACTACTCTCTTTAAGCCCTCGCAACGTGCCTTGGAGATTTATTTTCGCAAAACACTTTTTGTATCACATCTCTACTCCTTGCCTACCAAATTTCAAGTCTTTAGGTCTAGTAGTTGAAAAACGGGAATATTTTTATAGCGCCATTTAAACCCTCACAACGCCCCTTGGGTTTCGATTTTCCCAAAATCCGTTCTTAGCAGATTTCTACTCCATGCAAGGAACATGCCTAAAAAATTTCAAGTCTGTAGGTTTAATAGTTTCGGAGATATCGTGATGAGTAAGTGAGTTGCTTTTCTCCTTTTTGAAAACTATTGGGTACTGATCAAGGAATTAACTACCTCAGAAAGATAAAAAGTGTCACATCTGAGATGTTATCTCTCTATTCTAAATTCCAATCCATGCTAGTAGACAGGATGGGCAAAACGTTCATTATATAATCAATACATTTAAGCCGAGCCTTAATTTGAATATCACGAACCATGGAATTCAAGACCACGGTCTCTTGGAGAACAAATCTGGAGAGTACCTGGTTGAAGAACAAAAAAGGATTTCTCTATTCTCTTGCGGTTACGAAACTTAAGTATTTTCGTAGTCATGTTTGTCTCAAAGTAGTATATACATAAATTTTGTGATGGGGCTTTTCATCGCGATTTCATCTAACTGTCATCTTGGGATCTTTACGGCCAAAATGGATATTCTTTCCAAACAACTCAAGGAGAAGAACGTGATTATGCAAATTAGGAATCATACATATATATTGAAAGCTAGCATCAGCGGGATGTCTATGTCTATGAGCAGAAGTGATTGCTAAGTGGGAAGTGAAGTCGCTAAGTAGAGAGGTAGCTGTAAAGGGATTTGAGATAAAGTTTAGAAGAATCCTAAGTCCGGGAATTAATCTATCCGTGCCGGTACAGCCGAACCAAAAGTAGGTCCGATACTAAAAGGAACATAGTCGGATTAAAGCCACACATAAATTGGGTCTAAGACCTGAATAAAGTTCAAAATTCAAATTTAGAATTTTTTTCACTAAATCAGTTTTTTTAATATTGTGCTTAGTGTCACATAAAGAGTATGTCGATAAAAATTGTTCATATTTTTTCTTTTTAAAACTATTAATAAATGAAGAACAAATTGATAAAAAACGGAGAAATTTTACTGTAAGGGTGTTTTAATAATATTTAGTTTTCAGTAAAGAATATTTGAACCATTATACATCTTCATGTATTAAGTTTTATTTGACAATTCAATATTTTTGATAAATTTTTCCAACCTTTTTAAAATGGTAATGTAACTGGCAAAATGACGAGAATATTCGAGTGTAAATTAAGAAGTATTATTAATCAAATTTATAGAGGTGCGACTAATATTTGGAAGAAAAAACTACTGATTAAGAAGGTTTGATATAAAGATATATTTCACACAAAAAATATAAAAGTCGTTAACCACCCGTTTCTCCGGGTATTGCACATGTTCTTTGTGATATCTAAGTACCAGCTTTAAGCTTTCTATTGTGTTCAAAACCATTCTTGCATCATTTGACTCATGATTTAAATAGGACAGGAATTTCCAAAAATGAGGTATATTTATTTTTTACATTTCCGTAACTGTCCCCTGGGAGCCGATGTGCACTAAACTTCCTTAATGGGTTTATATTCAACAAAAGAAACGTGCGTTTTTAGTTAAAAGTCAGTCTTATAGTTCAAAAACGGAAATTTTCATCGATAAGGATCCAGTATCTCCATCTTCCTTCTGGAAGTCGATTTTTTCAAAATCCGCTCTCAGCTGACCTCTACTAAATAAAAGAAACATACGGGACGCATTTTAAGTTTGTAATTCATTATAGTTCCGGAGATTTCTTGATGAGAGAGTGTGAGTTGATTTTCGCCTATGTATATGTAATATTTATACATTTATTAACATGCATAAAATCATAATTAAAATGTAATAAATTATTTTACCCTGTATAGAAGAATATGAGGTTTTATAATTCATTATGGAATCATGTTGATTTAAACAATGTATGAGATGTATTATGTGGGGCATAACTTAACATATTAAATTTAAGAGAATTATGACTATGTATATCAAGTTTTTTTCGTTAAATCACTTTAAATTAAAATAACAAACACATAAGAAATAAAGTGCTTCTTAAGAGTACAATAGCAAAACAATTATATTCATAAGCACTTATTAATTAAATATCTTTTTAGAATTTTTAATAGATAAACCTCAAAATGTCACCAAAACATTTATGCAACAGTGTATACGACTTTTTAATTCCCAAAATGGCGTGTAATAAATCAAGTAAATGTCATCTTTCTACAATGTTTTAACAATGGATTTCAAAGTATGGAAATAAATGAAATCTTATAAGGTGACAATATTACACAACAAAGAATTCAATAGTCCCCTAAAAGAGAGAAAAGATATTGAATCCCATTCGAATCTCAGTGGAATGAAAATCAAAAACCGATTATTATTAGAAAGCTCAAATAATGTCGACTCAAACGATTTTGTTGCTAAATGTTTCATTTTAAGACATACAGAGGGGAGGAGGAACGCTCACTACAGAAAGTAAATATCATATTCTGAGGTGACAGCTTTTTAAATGAATCCATGTTATTAGATAATTGAATTAGGTTCTTTTCTAGGCCTTCCGAGTTTATAAAAAGAGGAAAAGAAAAATGATGACATGTTGCCGAAACGGACGAATGACATCAAAGCATCGTGTGAGCTGTTTACTCATTAAAGCTAAGGGCTAGTCACGCCCATGTGTGTATAATATGATAAACATCACGCTGCGAAACAGCGTAACAAAAACATTAAAAAAAAAAAAAAAAATATTGGTAAAGCAGTTTCTTATATAGGAAGAACTCCACATAGAAACATAACGCTAGCGGCAAACGCACTAAGCACGTTCTTTGAATGGAAGCTTAGGAGAGATATCGGCAGGAGGCGCGGTTCACCGATCGAACGGTGTTGCCAGTTTCCGATTGAATATTTTACTCATTCGATCGTTTGCAAAAATGGTGAATTATTCTCCCGCCGAGTGCTAGTTAGTCGTCTAGGGCAGTGTTTATCTTTGGGCCAAGAGGCGATAGGCATTTTTCTTTTTTTTTTTTATTATTTTCCGCCCTCTTTTCTTCATCGAAACAGTATGTGTTAGGTATTCGTTGCCATGACAACACACGCACTGTCATTATCTTTCTGAAATTAAAAAAAAAAAATGGTCGTAGCACGCAACGCAACAGGCAAAACGATGGCGCCGAGCGTTGACTGGTTCCCTCTCTTTTAACCTTCCTTCGCACCTGCGCAGTGCAGATAAAGCTAGTTGCTATGACAACTATGGTGGCCGGTTCTCGCAACTGGATGTTTCTCAAGCGTATTTTTTTGTGTAGTTTTAGAATAACATTTTCTCCTCAATTGCGCGAAGGGAATTTTGTTGCGGAGAGAGACACAAGAGTTTAACGCTTAGTTTATATTTATTTTAGGTTTTGTGAGCACGCAATTCTCCATCAAAGACCGAGTGATTCGAATGAAACCTATTAATGCACTAGGGAAAATGTCGCCATTTCTTAATAGCGCATGCGTGACATTAGAGGGTATCGTGTAAACCTAGTGATTAGATTCATTATCTTAATGAATTGGGAGAGGTGCACGTAAACGAAATGAAAGTTAAATAACTGCTAAATAAAAGACAGGCATTGGAATAGCAGGAATAAATAAATCATGTGTGCATTTGGAAAATCCATGAAACAGGCAGATGTACCATAATACGCGCTATAGACTAATTTACATATGATTTGTTGTGAATACTCAATTTATAGTACCTGTAGTTAAATAAGATACAAATGAATTACTCATTTATGAAGTTCTCTGTCGACAACGTACACAAACAGGGAAAGTGAAAAACTTTGTTTATTCAAATTATGTAAAAAGTAAGGAACTTTCTCTCTTTGCTGTCAAATTGAAAATTTAATTAACGCTTAAAAATCACGAGGTTTTCCCCGGAAAGACTGGTGAAAAATGATCGAGTTTTTTTTGACGGAGTAGGAATATTTAGGTGTAGTTTAATATAGTATAGATAGTTTATATTGTTTAATATATTTAATATAGCTAAAACAGTAGTTTAAATTAGAATTAAACTCTATATATCTATTTTTACTAGAACGGATCTCAGACGAGCATTAGAAATATAATAACGCAATATAAAGGGTGTTTTTTAGAGGTATAGAACTTTAAATTGCAATAAAACAACGATGCATTATTCGATTGACATGAATTTTTTTATTCGAAAGATAATCTTGTGGCATTACATTTTAAATATGATTTCTGGCATATGACTGCCACGGCTGGCTCGGATGTAGTCCAATCTGGACGTCCAATTTTCGATGCCTTTTTCCAACATTTGTGGCCGTATATCGGCAATAACACGGCGAATGTTGTCTTCCAAATGGTCAAGCGTTTGTGGATTATCCGCATAGACCAATGACTTTACATAGCCCCACAGAAAATAGTCTAGCGGTGTTAAATCATAAGATCTTGGAGGCCGATTCACAGGTCCAAAACGTGAAATTAGGCGGTCACCAAACGTGTCTTTCAATCAATCGATTATGGCACGAGCTGTGTGGCATGTTGCGCCGTCTTGTTGGAACCACAGCTCCTGGACATCATGATTGTTCAATTCAGGGATGAAAAGTTAGTAATCATGGCTCTATACCGATCACCATTGACTGTAACGTTGTGGCCTTCATCGTTTTTGAAGAAGGATTCCACCAGCCCATAAATCGCACCAAACAGTCAGTTTTTCTGGATGTAACGGTGTTTCGACATACACTTGTGGATTAGCTTCACTCCAAATGCGGCAGTTTTGTTTGTTGACGTAGCCATTCAACCAGAAGTGCGCTTCATTGCTAAACAAAATTTGCTTATGAAAATCGGGAACAACGGCAATCTCGTTTTGGGCCCATTCGACGAATCTACGCCTTGCTTGATCATATTTAAAATGTAATGCCACATGATTATCTTTCGAATAAAAAAAAATTCATGTCAATCGAATAATACATCGTTGTTTTATTGCAATTTAAAGTTCTATACCTCTGAAGAAACACCCTTTACAAGACAGCCTGTGTGAGGTTCGGGCATGTGCAAATTAGTCGATAGCTTTCCCTCGTTTCAGGTACGGGCAAATGCGTTAAAAGGGTTAATAAAGAATAAATTTTATTTTCAAGCGTCGCACATAGTCCATATTATTAAAATTACTTATTTTCAAAATAAAGTGGCCCATTTAAGAAAAAATATTTAAAAAATTTTAAAATGCAAAAAAAAAAATAGGGAAGGAGAAAGAAAAGAAAAGAAAAAAAAAAAAAAAAAAAAAAAAGAAAAAGCAATTCGTATTTTTGCAGAATGTTTCAGAAATTATATTAAAATAATTGCCTAAAAGAAACTTGATTTCGATTAAAAGACTAGTTTAAGTTTAACTTTATTTGTATTTGTTTAGAGTTGATTTCAATTTAATCTCATGGCACGATTTTCCAACATTTTGTAACATTATATTCATATGTTACTTTTATGCTTTCATGGAAACAGCAGTTTTAATTGTGCAAAATGTATTGATGCATATTTTCTATACATACTAAATAATTTCGTACCAGAATAAATTATCATTACTTATTTATAAAAAGATAGAATGAGTAAAAAACACAATTTATTCAACGAAAAACAATCTACATCAAAATAATGATTTGAATATTTTATTATTTGCCAGTATTATCACTAATATCACATGTTTTTGTTTTGAAAATCTGAATGAATAAAAGGTAACTCGATTATTTTTTTAATAAATATTGAAAATTCATTATTTTCTTTCATACGTTAATGTAAACTGAAGCCCCATATTGTAGCTTTATGATTTAAAAAATTCTATTCAATTAGGAAATGAATTTTTAAAACGATAAAAACTTATTTCGCAATAATTACAATATACTGAGTAGGTTCATAATTGTTTGATATTAAGTTGCTATGGAAACAAAAATCTTATTATACAATGTAAAGTGGTTGTTGAAAACAGAACTATTATGTATTTATCTAAATATATCTATTGTATCATCATCTAATCTGGTAAACATATTATTTATGGATAAAAAGAAAATATGAAAAGCATAATTTTATTACTATTCATATTTTGAAAACTATCATATATTTGTATGATAGATTTTTAAAATTATACTTAATCTAAAAAATTAAAATTACTTATATTTCATTATTTTGCAAATCCTAGAAGATGAATTTAACTATAATTGTATTTTATGCTATAAAAGTACCTTTTTAAAGAATTGGTATTGCAGTTTGTGACTTTTAGTTTTTACAAAGATTGGAAATTGTTCTTTGTATCATGAAATAGGTTTTCATTACTGAAACAAATTACATTCGGATAATCTAGAAAATTATATGAGACATTGTTCATGTTCAATCTATCACAAAAGGTAATGATATTTTTTTTTAAAAAAATTAACATATATTGCATAAAAAGTTGATTTACGGGTTAAATTTCTAGAGAAACAATTTTTTTTTCAAAATGTACTTTTGAAACAGCTTATAACAAAAACAAAAGCATCTTAACAAAATAATTCTTGATAATGATTTTTTTAAGGTTAGAATAAAAACAATTAGATTTCATGGTACTACAAAGAGATAACAACAATGTGGCCGGGGTAGCCTAGTGGTGAAGGTTACGAACTCGTGGCCTGGTACGTCATAAGTCCGAGCGTAGTGCCACTGAAGATCTGTCACTTATTACGGCTGATTCACGTTAAATTTGTCGGGGTTCAAACGTCCTCTCATTGGTGTGATGTGGAAGTTAAAAGAGGGGGGTGCCACAGCTTAGGTGTAATCATCGTCACTTGGCCATGGTTCAGAATTATGAAGTCAGTTGCCAAAAGTTCTTGTGTAGTTGCGTAGGTCGACGTTATATTCACTAACTCAGAGATAATAACGATATTGATGAAAGATATTGCATGGGGAAAAATCTTTAATATTCTCAAACATTGTACTATTTTTGATGACATGAAATAGAACAATTGAGTTTTCCAAGGAATCTAATCTTTTCCTGAAGAATTTTTAGCAGCAAAACATTTATTATGAGCTTTACTTCCTTAAAGTATTTAAAACTCTAAATTAGCTTAAAATTTATTAATTGGATAATAAGGAAAAATGTATCCCACCACTACAAAATTGTGAAAACGTATTTATCTTTTTATTCAATTTACATTTAAAATTTTTAAAAAGACCAGAATTGATGCATATTTTGTTTTAATATTTCTACTAATTTTCAAAGAATTAAAATATTATAGTTAAAAATTCGTTAAAAAGTGATATCACTAATGATTCTATTTATTTCTACCATTTCTTAAGACTCAAATAAGTGAACTTTATATACTTAAAAATTTTCCACCAATTATATTAAAAACTATTTGCATTTGATAATTATCAATTTAAAAACATAATAAATTTAAAAAATACCGAAATAAAAATTTGTATGTGTAATTCTTTACATTCAATCAAAAAGCTAGCAAAATTTCTCTTATTAATAATGAGTTGACTAAACAAATAATTCATATTTTTAGCTACTTAAATAACTGCTTTAAAATCATGAATTGTATATTTAATTCGGTAAAACAATGTTCTTTTTTGGAATTATTGATATAATATATTAAAGATTCCTTGAACAATTTTCATTTATGTAATAAATGAGTGTTTATTAAATAAGCTTTCTTAATTATGTTTTTCATAGTATCTAGTTCCTTCTACCTTCAGATGTATTTTAAAATTCGAAAATATTTTAGAGCTATAAAAAGATAGAAAATTCAACTCGACCTTATATTCGGATTGAATTATGTTGCTTACTTTGTAACTCCTTTTAAAGAATTATATTATTTTTGAATACTGAGATTCTGAGACATACATGCAAACGATAAGACTAAATTTTTTTAAAGATAAATATTGCAAGGGAAGAAAAACTGTAATATTAAAAAATATCTGTTATATAAATATTATTAAAATTAAAAGAAAAATACATATCTAAAAATATAACTGAATACAATATTTAGTTAAGCTGCTTCAATCTTCGGTGAAAATAATTAGTTAAAAGTATAATTCCTGTTATTATATGAGCTCAGTAAGAAAAAATAGATGCAAAATACTCTTTAGCTTTTTATATTAATGCTATGTGAATTTAAAAGAGAAAAATTCTTGTTTATTTTTAATGAAAATTTCTTTCTTCTGTAATATTTATTTAAAATTTGTAAACTAATTAAATACTTGAGAAAGGATCTTTAGGAAAATCGTACAAAAATCTAAAGAGATAGTTTAACATCATTCTTCTTATATATATATCAATCATTGGTTTATTATTTATTGATTAAAATATTATCAAGGTCATATGGATAATAGTTTGTTTGAAGATAATTCCGGTTAGACAGCATTCATACAACACAGCTTTTAAAAAAACGTAATTTTTTAAAACAAAATAATATTAATTTCTAGAAAGGACTCAAAGACAGACCGCATATTTTGTATAAAAGGTACCACGCCTCTGGATTTCCCAAGAGGACTCTCAATCATGAAAGTTTTGAAGCACCCCAAAGATTATGTGTTGACATTCTCAATACAAAAGTGATTATAAATTTATTTGAAGAATTTGTAGTCTAACAGAATATTATTACTTTTTTTCTCATTCTTTACTTACGTTGAATATTTAATGACAGAATCATTCAAATATTCATTCAACTCGTTAAAAGCAATTCTAACGGAATATTATCATTATTTCTCAAAAAAATTATTAATTATAGTTATTTACACAAAATCACATTACTATTATTTTAATCGTTTAACTAAAATTACACTACATTTTTCATCTCTTTTCCAGAGTTAGAAACTTAGTGGAATCTTGCGAAAAACTCTCATCGACATGTTCGAGTATTGTAAAAGGTAATTGGTAAATTAAGTGGAAATAATGAGACAATTTTGTTTTATAAACTGCGCGTTTAAAAAGAGATTAAGAGCTCTATTTCTCATGACATACAAAAAGATTTATATTCTTTTTTTATTTAAAGTAATATCTGTTGAATATATGTCTTTTTCTCCTTATTAAATTTATTCCATTGAATAATTAGTCACAGGTGGATAGGAATGCTTCCGATAATTTATCATCTAAATCTACTTCCTTTGTAAGAGCTTTGGATTCACTTTTGAAGTTGTAAGTTATTTTTTATAACTTAGAAAGGAATTTATATTGAATCTTAGAACTAATGCCTTGAATATTCTTTATATATGCATGACACAAACGTAAATTAATATAAAATATAGTCTTTTTTCTCTTCTTTTCCCTTCATATAGCATAAAACAAGAATTCCCAATCAGACTAAAACAAAGAGAGAGAGAGAGACAGAGACGGAACAAGAAATATGGAATATAGGAAGTCGTTGAATAAATCATAGTAGTTAATATAGTAGAATTTTTAAGACCAAATTTGCCTACAAAACTATTTTGAATAAATTTAGAAGTAAGTTATTTAGTTACTTACATTGTAACAAAACTGGATAACTACAATTTAGGAATTAGTGTGTGAGGGCGCTTTATTGCGCTTTCTACTAAAACCCTCTTGGGAAATCTTTGGGGCCAGAATGGAATTTCTTTCCAACCAACTTAAGAAGAGAACGCGATTATGTAGATTAGGAATGTGTATATATTGGAACTTTAGTATTCACTTGGATTTCTAGGTGGAGGTCTTAGAAGGCAGGAGTTCTAAGTGGGGCTCTAATGAGAGGCTAGAAGTCTGAGGAGGTTTTAGAAAGTCTTAAGAAGTATTATAAGAATAATATAGAAGTGGGTTCGAAGTCAGATGATTACCCATTTGCCGGATAAATTTGGATACAATATTATATTGACAATATAAAGACTGGTAGCTGTTCACCGTGGAATATCAGTAATATCGATTACATTAAACTTTAATACTACAGTGGATTCTAGTAAGTTAAGGAATCATCTATAAATATAGATTCGGTGTTTAACTTATCATAAAGGTAGTTAGTAAGATTTAATGCGCTATTTGTTAAGAATTGTAGTTTATATCATATCACTCCTGATCATTAGCCTCCTAGACTTGTGTAGCATTGCTAAAAATTTTTGAAATAATAATAAACTAGTTTTATTATGGAAGATTTGAGTGGTCAATCTTTTGTCCCCATAAACTCAGGTCGTGTGGATGAAGAGATGATACCCACAGCCCGTGGGGTATCACAAGTGTTGTTGAACAGGATTTTACGAGAGAAAAAGTTTGAGATTCTTTGCAATTTCATTTTATGGTATGCTTTGTAACTTGTTTAAATTTGACTTATCTCTCATCTCTGGCAAAATAATTTTCAGAATAATAATTATTTTCTTGTGCATGCTCATGAGTTCTTTAGTTTTTGGTTTGGATTGTCATTTACTTGTCACGAAAGAATAAAATGTTTCGATAAAGCTTCATAGAATACATTTGCTGTAATAACAAGCTATTTTTGAGGGGAACTTAAGTTGATGTAATACAAGTTTAAAGAAAAAAATAATAGATTGTTTCTTTAAAAAGAAATTATATTAAAATAATTACGCTGTAATTTTTACTGAAATTAGTTCCTGAAAAATATATTTGAGCGAAAGAACTTAAAAAAATAAAAAAAAATATTTTTCCATAGAATTAACATTTTTAGTCTGTTTCGAATGTAAGTTAAAATCTATACATAAAAAAAGTACAGTAGCTATTAAATATAAAAAGTTCTTAAGTTTTGTACAAAATAAGAAAATCAACACAAAAAAGAATATTATACTTAAAATCCTAATATAAAATTAACATTTTTACTCTAAATATATAAGACCCCTTTCACTACACCAGTTTTTCTAAAAAATGTAAATGATATATTTCCTGTGAAAGTATGTATGTTTGTAAAAACTAAATCAAAATTTTTGGATTTATCATATGCCTTTTTCTATTTTGAACATAATCAAAAACATGCAACTAACAAACTACCCTAAATTATTTTAATAAAAGTAAAATGACGTGGTTTAATCTGATTTAATTACAAGATACTGTTGCTACTCATTGGACTTAAGAAAGTAATCTTTTGCAAAATGCAAAGTGCAGAAAAAAAATTAATCATAGGTAAAATTACTCAGTTTTTAATAAGGCACCTATAAAGTAATGTTAAACATTTGATTAACCTAAACATTAACGGAAAACCAAGATAAGCTCTCCAAAAAAATTCAGTTTGATTAAAATACATAGAAGTAATTGCTGAAATGAGTAACATAATGCGAGAAATAAGATTCGTTCAAGACTCGTATATCTTTAAATTGTCATATCACAGATTGAAAAAATGGCAATATTCAGCTCAAAATATAGCATTTGCTATAGCTGTCTTATACTAATTAAGAGACTCTTTTTGAATACTCTCGTTTTATTTTTATTAATAAATTCCTAGTAAATTTCCTCATAAATAATTCTGCTAACACATCAACTCAAGAGTTTTAATCCTTTTTTGTCACTTTTGAAGCATGTCATCCATTAACCCCTTACATTTTGCCGTCGGCTGATCGAGGAGGGTGGGAACAAGTTGAAAAAAAGCTACCTATATCCCCTCATCAAACGGCGAGTCCATAATGGGCAGAGTACTTTCCATCGAAGGAATATGGCCGGACAACCATAATAATCAGTGATGCGTGGTATGAGCTGGCAATTGGTCCATGAGGGGGAACGTGCAAATTGTTGGAAGCAATCCGTTTGCATCCCTTATCTGCGCCACCCTGGGGCAATGCAATAATGAGAAAGTCCACGGGAATTGGCAATTAGAGCACTGTTCACCGGCTTAGCGTCTTGTTTGATTTTGATGTCAAAAATAGAATCCGCTTGGGATCTTTGAGAAATTTCTGAAGAGAATTCGCTTATTTGGTTATGAAGAAGGTGGATGTCGTAGTTTCTTGAATTGGAAAGGAGTTTAATTTAAAGTTTAAATATTTAACTTAAGCTGACAAAGTTTTGTATTAGATATTATTCCGATATTTCTCCCTGAAGTACACATTTATGAAGGACGCAATTCAAAGCAGGATTTTTCCGAAGTCAAATCAACGTTTTCCAAATACCGAATGATTCTTGCAGTTGAATTATCATTTTTGAAGTTATTTATATTGTTTGGATATTTGTTATTCCTGTGTTAGGGAATTTTTCTGTCGAATCATATAATCTTTGCTTTTGTAGATTCCTGTTATTCGGTAACTTTTATTTACATACTTATTATAAGATAATAAAAGTATATATATATATATATATGAGTGTATGTGTGTGTGAGCACAAAAATTTATAAATTGTAAAATGATACTTACATATATTTATTAAATTTTTAATTAATAAAGAAATCATTCAGAAAATTGAATTCATTTTTAAATGATGGTAATACTTTGCTTCATGTAAAGGATAAACGACATTGAATGTGCTAAATCTCTATTTCTAGTTGAGTCTTCGCGAAATTCAGTATTAATATTAATCGAGTTTTTTTTTATAATTTGCAATAAATAATTTTGTGCAAAAATACATGATCTTAATTTTTTAAAAAAAATTCATACTATTTAATGCTTTTGAGAATTTAACTTTTTTACTAAACACTCTTTTATAGTTAAACCCATAAAATAAAAACGACTTTTTAATGAGAATATAAACCAAATTAACAAGAGAAAAATAAAGAAAAAGATTTAACTTGCATTGAATTTTTTGTTCAGAAAAATTATTTTAAGCCTTTCTTTAATTGTGAAATTTTTAAATAAATTATCAAAAGAAGCACAGAAACCAAGGGAAATTTAAACAATATTTTGATTAAAAATATTATTTAAAAAATGAATGAAATCAAAATAAAAAGTCTCTCATTGATAAAATGCTTAAAAAACTTAACTTAAAAAAAAGACAGTCAAATTAACTTAATCTTTTTTAAGCTATGACTTGACAACTGGACTTAAACCTTAAAAAATACACTCAGAGACAAGAGAAATAATTGATGAAACATTTTTGTTGCATATAATGTATTAGGGTTAATAGTATCTTTTCAATATTTTTTCGTCAAGTTTGTAACGTGTTTTTTGAAACATAGTTATAGAATTTTACAGTCATTTTAATGGATTAATAATATATTTTTACAAGATTCTCATATAAAATGTAAGTTAAAATAAATTACTTATATTCCATTTTTATTATGAAATTACAAATTTAAGAGTATTCTGAGGAATACACACACATTTACGAATAAAAACGATTAAATATTACAGAAATATCTTACCATCCTCCTGCAATTGTATTGAAAACTTTTTTCTGAGTTAACATCATCATTATTTTATTCATGACGTATATGCAACGAGTGTTCATCACAAACGCGTGCGCACACACACGCGCCCCCACACGCACACGTACACGCACACGTACACGCACACGTACACGCACACGTACACGGACACACACACACGGACACACACACACGGACACACACACGGACACACGCACACGCACGCACGCACGCACACGCATGCACGCACACGGACACACGGACACGCACGCACATTTGTTTTATAACTTTGAGAATCTACTAGATTTCTATTAACATTTACTTTATACGTCTATGAATATATTATAAAGATTTATCAGTTTTGATTAAAATATTGTTAATTTCTTGCCGTGTTATAATAAAAAATCATGTTAATTTACTTCAAAGAAAGGAACAAACTACATTCATAAGGTAAGACAATGCGTTTTCTAAAAATCTAAATAAAATAAAATTATTTTTGGTATATATACAGCTACCTCAGATGACTTATCAAGCTCTCGATAATTAATGTAAAATGCGTTGTAACAAAATCATACGTATTTATATTCAACTGATTTATGTTATGCATATATATACACTGGGTTTCCAAATTATTATGATCACCCCTTCAACACAATATTGAACGATTTTTTGCTCTTAATACTGCATGGGTTCTTCTTGGCATGAGTTCTGTGAGTTTTTGGTAGGTGGTATGAGGAATTTGAGAACATATCCGATAAATTGCTCTTTTCATTGCCTTCAGATTGGATGGTACTGGATCCAGGAGCAAGATCCCTGTCTGGTCTCGTTCGACAGATTCTGAACTGGACTGAGATTTGTTTATTGTGAAGGCTAATTAAGCAAGATAAAGTTTCTACCATGCTCTTTAAACCATCTGGGTCTGAGTGAGTGAGTGAAGATTAACGTCGCACTGTTCAGCTACACGAGGGCTTTTGGCGACGGACCACACGTAATTTTGAACCATGGTCAAGTGACGTGGACGACACCTGAGCTGGCACCCCCTCTCCTAACTACCACACCACACCAACGGGAGGATGTTTCAGCTCTCGACAGATTTAGCGTGCATCGCTGCCCTACACGGTGGGTCTTTAGTGGTACTGGGCTCGAACTCGTGACAAAGCCAGCCACGATCCGATGCCTATACCACTCGGCTACGGCGGCCTTAAACCATCTGGGAAAAATGGTAGTGGATGAAATGTGGACTGGAAAAAGGACTTGGAGAAATGTGTAACAAGGAGCATTATTCCCTGAAAGTGTTCACCTGTGCAAGAGTACTTAATTATTATAAAATGATATTCTTGATCCACGCGATATCTCTTAAATAAACTTGGGCATTCAGATGTTCTTCAATGCAAATTAAGGTACTTATTTATATATAATGTCAAGAAAATATCCCCACCAGCTTGAAGAGTTGTGGAAATGTAGATGAGGTTCGTACTTTTCTCCTGTTTTTTTATATTCACGCAATTCCATCCATATACAGGATGTAATTGAAAATGTGATTCATTGGACCTTTCCCAGTAATCTACAGTCCAATCTTTGTGTTCTTTTGGGAACTGGAGACGTCTGTTCTAGTTCAAGACCAACAGTGGAGGCATTCGAACAGGACGGTGGATACTATAGCCAATACAGTGTAATGTGCGGCGAACATTTTATTCAGAAACGTTCCCAGTTGCTTCATGATTAAGATTCCCCGCAGTTTGAAGTACGTTTGTCTTTCTTTTGGACTGGGCATTTTTCACAATTCTTCTTTCTGAGCGAATTTTCAGTAAGTTATAATGACCACAAGCCTGACTTTTAAACCCGATTTTCTGCTTTGGAATCCATTCTCTGTAGACATTAATAATTGCTGCTGTCGAACACCTTACTCGTGCAGCCGTTTTGCTGATACTGGTTTCGACGCTTCGAACACCTTCAATCAACCTACTTTCACACACAGGTAAATCTCGTCCCCCTTATTTCTTCTCAAGCAACACAGTGCAATTAAGGTTTCACTGTTCCTGCATTCGCTATTAGTGGATATCTTGCCCAGCTGCGGGAAGTTATAGCGGATCTTGTCAAGGATTCATAATAATTTGTGGATTAGAATACATTCTTTTAAATGCAATCATAACAGAAAAACAATCTGGAAGACTTGCTGTTCATAAATATTTATCTGTTTACGATGATTCTTTGGGGCAATCATATTTTTGAAGAAATTCGAAAGGAATAAAAGCAACAGTGACAACATGAAAACACGTGAGCAAAGCTTATTACGGATAAAATACTTCTTTTTCTCAATCCCAAAACTTTGAGCTTATTTTTATCAAAGAAGAATTGAATATGTTCTAAAATCTCGTTATTTAAATCTTAGCGAGCCAATTGGCTGGATCCTATGGCTGATGTAATATTGCGTATGCATTCAAATGAAAATTAAAGTTACGACTTGTTTCCGTTAAGCGGGTTTATAAAAAAAAACCAAGCATCGCATGGTATTTTGAAGGGTTTAGAATATTATTTATGAAAATATTGGCATATTTTTAAATTTTTGGAATCCACAAAAAAAGAGTTTTAAGTGAGGGACTGACTTCTACAACTCACTTGTTTTCCCAACTACAAGCTTTGCAAAATTACTTTCTTTTAAAGAAGTTTTGTTTAGTTGCCGTTTTTAAAATAAGCTGAAACTTTAATTGTAATATAGAACTAATAAACAAACAAGCACTACATGTAATAAGGGTTATTCATTTCACACATATTTTGATTCAATACTGCATTTCAAAGGACCAAATGTCGCATACATAAATTTGGGATGTTTCTTATAGACATTAAAATCATTAACGCTTAAGATCTTAAAAAAATAAGTACTTATAATTATTTTGACAGTAAATCGCAAAGTTTGTATTTAGTCATTTTCTATAGAAAATATTAATTGTGTAAATGATGTTTTTCTTCAAATGAGAGAAAAATTTATTTTTAAGATGAACTTTTTTTTGTAAGAGATAAATTATACTTCATAATTTATTTACCTATAGTTCACTTATTATTTTTTTTTCAAACTAAAATTTAATGCCATTTTTTACGACTTACAATAAATTTTTTTTTTTTTAAAACTTATTCATAAATTTTCATAGCTTAAAATTAAAGGTCATAGGTTCATAATTTACTCACAAATCCATATTTTCAGTAATTCTTTAGTCTTTAAATGACTCTTTTTAAATTATAGAATAATGGCAAAGGAATTTTTTTAAAAGCGGGATATACTATTTTTCGTTGGTTGGTAAAGTATTTAAAGCTTAAGATACCCGTACACCTTCAAAACGTCATTTTCGTCAAATTTTTCGATTTTTTAATTTAAATGTTATTTGAAAATGTGAACTTTTTTCTTTAAAATGGTGTTTAAATTTTGTTTCTATCTTATTTAGAACTTAAGTTATGGGGATTTGAGTTTCATTCGATAGCACCTTTTTGAACCCGGAAGTACAAGTCTGCATTGCGAAGTAGAAAAAATGTTTGTTGACATTTTTATTTTTCAAAGTATCGTTTAAATATGCAATAGTAAGAAATTTAAACTTTTTAAAATATGAATTTGAGTTTTCAGAATTATTAAGAATATAATTGGCAACAGGTTTTTATTTATATTTTTATCTAGAATCTGGCAAGAAAATAGAGTGCTTTACTGTTTGTTTACATTTGCTTATGATTGCGTAGCTCTTTATAAGCTTTTGTTTAATCCTTTTTTATAGCAGAAAATTTTAATTTTTGTCATTTAAAATGGGTAATGCTAAACGTAGAGTTAGTGCAAAGAGTAAACGCCAATTTCTAGGTAATGGATCTACCATTAAACATTCAAAAAATAGCAGCGCAACATCAACCAACGCCAGTTCTTCAAAAATTAAAATACCTGCTGCCTTCGATGAAGAAATAGCAGAATATCAACGTAAACCACTTACTGGTAACAGAATAATTGATATGGAAGTCCTTTTAAATTTGTTTTTTCAACTTTGCTGCCCAAGATGTTTCGAAGAAGGTATCCTGCTTTCTGAGGATTCCACATATGGTTTGTGCTCAAATTTTGTTATCAGGTGTAAACATTGTGACTTTTACTCAGGGTTTCCTAGTTCAAAGAAAACTTTAAACTGTCCTGAAGTAAATACAAGATTTCTGTATGGTATGAGACAAATTGGGAAAGGTTTTTCTGCTGGGTTTAAATTATGTGGTACGTTAAATTTACCCGGGCTCAGTAAAACTGCGTACACTAATCATGAGAATAAACTCATGTCCGTGATTTCAGAAGTTAGTGAACTATCAATGCAAAAAGCAGCTTCTGAACTGTTAGTGCTACATCCTACTAAAAATAAAATTGTTGAATGTGGCATTTCAGTTGATGGAACGTGGCAGCGTAGAGGTTACTCTTCCATGAATGGGTGTGTCGCAGCTTTGTCAGTTGACACTGGTAAAGTAGTAGACATTGAAATAATGTCGTCATATTGTCCCACCTGCAGAAAGATTTCTAAAATGCCTAGAAGCATTGAGTCGGAAACTTTTGCAGCAGATTACGTGTGCCATAGCAATTTTCAAGGTTCTGCGTTAAAAATGGAAGTTGTTGGTGCTACGAGAATCTTCCAACGTTCTATTGTCAAACGAGGCCTTAAATATGCACATTATTATGGTGACGGGGACTCTAAGGGCTTTATCAGTGTCAAAGATACTTATGGGAAGGATAGCGTCACAAAATATGAATGCATTGGTCATGTTCAAAAGAAAGTAGGTGCGAGATTGCGCAAACTAAAGTCTAAAATTAAAAATCTGTCTGGTAAAGGCAAACTCACCGACTCTTTTATTGACCGATTGCAAAACTATTATGGGATTGCTGTTCGTAGCAATGTTGGAAACCTATCCGGTCTTCAGCAAAATGTTATTGCGGCTTTGTTTCATTGCTCATCAAGTGTCGAGAAACCGATGCATGGGCAGTGTCGCATCGGAAAAGATAGTTGGTGCTACTACCAGCGAGCACTGTCTTGTGGCAAAAAGCCAAACGAAAAATATAAAGGCTTATCAAATGAAGTACTAAACACGATTAAGCCTACATATTTAGAGTTGTGTACCAAAGAACTGCTTACTAAATGCCTGCATGGCAAAACACAAAATTCAAACGAGTGTTTAAATGGCGTTATATAGCAGAGAGTACCCAAGGACGTTTTCGTGTGCCTCAAAATTTTAAAATCTGGTGCATTGGATGCTGTGATCCAATTTAATGATGGATATACAAGGGTTGTATTGAAATTTTTAAAAAAACTTAATATAACTCCTGGTTATTTTACTTTAAAAGCATACAAACATCTTGACATCAATATAATTAACGACGCAGAACGACATTCAACACCAAATGTAAAGCAGCGTAGAAAAATTGCAAGAGCTACAAGGAAAAAATCAATGTTTTAGAGAGTAAAGAAGGTGTTATTTATAAATCAGGAGCATTTTAAGTATATCAAATTGTGTTTAATATTTAAATTTGCAGTTCAAAGTTTATTTCTGATTTATCTCAAAATGAATTTGTTTAACGTATTGACATCTGACAACGTAAATATCAGAAAAGTTGTGAACCAAATTAGTTCAAATTTTATAAATATATTTGTTTTATAGATTTAAAGAACCCCTACTACTTTCATAATTATATAGTTGATATGTTTTTAGTAACTAAGGTATATATCATGCTCGTAATAATTTTTTAATGATTTTCAATGTTCTTTTACTCGAAACTTGATAAAAATTGTAATAAATTGATTATCATCTGGAAAATAGTACCAGCCCTAAAAAATGTTATAATGATCATCATCAAATTTACAGAAAAGAGATATTTTTGTTTACATTTGAGTTATGTGCGTTATTCTAATAATCAATTTAAGTACTATTTACACTATGCTTTACTCCCTAAAATTTTTTTATGTACTACAAGTAACATATTAAATGTATTTTTCATAGTTTTAAGTTATATTTCATCAGTAAAAAATATTTTAATGGCAAATATTACAGTTTTTAAAAAAATTTTCTTCGAAGGTGTACAGATACCTTAAATTATCACTTATTATCTTTTTATTCTTCATATGTTAGCCACTATCAAGATGCATTAATACAAAAAAGAAAGTATTAGAAATATTAACGTTACAAAGAGAATTTATCGAATGAAGAAATAAAAGATTTCGTGTGAAATTGTTTCGTACGCATCCAATTTCTTTTTATTATACAGGAATAGAAAAATTAGTAGTTTTCCATTTCACCGACATACTCGATAAAGTCGCCAACATGATCAAACGTCGCTAAACGGAATATTCCCGCTTGTAACTTTTTACGGACACATTTTAAAACAAGCCGCTGATTTTTCTTACAAATAATGTCTTTTTCTTAAATCCTCAAAAATGAACAGTTGCCTAGAACAGTTATTGTGTATACAGTAAGTTGCTCTGCCAATAAAGTCTTTTCAGCGAAATTTGCGCCGGCGAAATGTTAGAGTACTAAGAAGTCTTAATACATTGGAAAAATGCTTAATTTTAAATGAAGATTGAAAAGCAGCACTGGAGAAATTTTCGTAGGTGGTATTAAGGAAATGATTCTTTAAAAAGTTTTCATTTATATTTCATCCACTATCAAAATTTAAGGACAAGCAAGTTTAATCCTAACAATTTTTATATTAGACTGTGATTTAAAATCCTTATATCTATAATGGGTATCTTCGTCTGGTGAGTTCGGGTTCTAATTTCTTCAAAGACTCGCCAGATAGATTAATGAGAGCTACTGCAAATTAAATGTAGTTGGGCTTCACAGTTCTCATGATATGTGGCGTGAAAATTTACCATAATGGATTCCTACACATTTCCTTCTTTTCTATGATTTTGTTCAAAATTTAGAAGTCTGTTGTAATGTTGTTATGACGCCTGATCGACATTAAAATCAGATCAAAGTTCACGAAATTCATTGTAGTGAAGGGCTAGATTTTTACGCCTGTCGTTAGCCTTAGCTTTGAGAACCATGCAGGTGACAGTACGAATTTGCTCGATTTTACCCCAATTTTGAGGGAGAACACCCTGGGGATGGTCAGGGGCCTTCCAACTATCTTCTTCCACCAACCTCACAAGAGGACTTGCGGCTATTTAGAGTATCTCCTGCCGCGAAGGCACTATACATTTACAAACATCCATGCCTTCTCCGGGGTTCGAACCCAGACCCTACGGCACCGCATTCAGCGTCTATAACCACTGCACCGGATGGGCGGCACAAATTTAGAAGTCTGATGGTGGTTACCCTTTCCAGCTGCATACAGTGGAATTAGCTTAAATCAAATCATAGGCAATGTGATTTATAGAAGAAATTAAACAATATTCTAATGAATTAATTACATATATAGAACATACATTTTGACTTGTGTCAAATAGAACTCAGTTTCCAATAAAGCAAGTTAACGAGAATTTGTCATTTGGCCATTACTTTCATAATAATCTAACCACTAAATACTTAAATTGTTTCTCAAGCAATATACATTTTCCTCATTTAATACTCATTTATGATTTTCATCCAAGTAAAATGAGAAAATCAGCTTTAGTTACTAGAATCCGACATTTCATGAACGACTTGGCTCTGATCAGCGATTTTACACTTCGTCAGGAATTCTGTTTTGCCGGAGGAGACCCAGTAGATCGATATTTAGATGTAATGTCCCCCGGCCTGATTTGTAGCGATTTTAACACATTTCAGATACTTATTCGTAGAGTAAGACAGAAAATAAATCAGATTACCTATTCAATCTTTGTCAGTTTGTCAAAATCTTACTTGAAAAGAAAACGAGAGAAAACTATATTATATTATTTAATAACTGCAACGTGTGTAAAGAATCTGCCTTGTGAGGGTTTGAATAAAGCAATATTCTACTCTCTATTTAGGGAGGTTAAGAGTACGTTTAGTCATTCATTGCGACAAAATCAGGCTTTTTGGTACTGAATATATTTTCTCTTATTCTGATTTCAATAGGAAAATATTTTCATTTTTATTATTATAGATGTTAAGGATTACGAAAGATCCAGAATTTCAGTATTGAAGAAATTTTAACGTTATAGAAATATTTATGATGTTTCTAAAAGAGTGCATATACAATGACTTATTGACAAACTCTTTTTTTTTTTATAAAATATTTTAAGACCACGATTTTTAAAACTGGTTTGTGCGTATCTTAATATTACAGTATAAATTTTATACATAGTAGAAATGCATACACCAACAATACAACACAAAATAAATAAATTATAATTATGATTCAATATTTTTAATACGATATAAATTATATTTTAGTTGTGTCCCTTAAAGGAATACTATATAAAATGTAATAATAATTATATACTTAGAATCTACAGAAGCATATATCAGATTGAGTAACGTGTATTTTACGTGAATTAACAGAAACTTCAAATATATATTGTTCATTTACTCGATAGAAAAAAAGAAGCACGCACACGCATGCACGCACACACACGTATGTATGTAATGAGAGTCTAGAGAAGAAAAAACAACAACAGCGTGATAAAAAGTAAACGATGCAACGAGATGATTAAGTCGCAACAATGAGTGAGAAGGAGTAACTTCACTGTTGGTAACGAACCTCGCAATTTTGAATCATGGATTAAATAACTAGGTGGACACATGAGCTAGGGGCACATTGCTCTCCTAACTACCATACCACGGAAGGGTTTTGAACTCGACAAATTTAACGTCCATAGCCCCCTCTACATGGTGGGTCTTCAGTTGCACCAGGAGTCGAGCTTGAGATACGTCGTCCACGAGTTCGTCACCATAACCAGAATCACATAGGAATGCCATTAAAGGCATAAAAAAAGAGAATAAATGATCGATGATTCAAAATTTTAAAAAATTAAATTTCAAATTCTTCACAGATTTTTTATGAATGCAACATTACACATTTTGCATTTTTCACCTTTATATTTTTGCACAGTAACACATAAAAAGCAACGTTCCTTACGCAATTATTTGCAGTACTGTAATATATATTCTATTACACACAAATTGTTCTTTGGTATAAGTACAATAACTTATCTTTCATTGTTATTTTATTAACTATGTTTTTTTTAGATACAAACAAAAGCATTTTATGGATTTTACATTTTCGTATTTTTAATTATATATTACAGCTCATACTGTGGCATGTGTAATATATATATATATCTTAATTGAATAAAAATATTTTAATTAATTTATAATTATATTCTGAAGGTATCATAATAGTATTACGTTCTTGGGAGCACACAATTGCTTCAAATTTATGTTTTTAGTCTCATAAGGAAGTGATTAAAAATGCATTACTAAATTTTATTTATATAAAACTATAAAACATATTAAACTAATAAATAAGAATGAAAAAGATACGAATGGAAATTTTATTTAAAAGGATTCTTTTTAAATCAGTTCATAAAAAAGAAATGTTTTTTGCCCTGTGCATGCTTGGCCAAATTTAATTTTATTGGAATCATGAGAATATAAAATTTTGTACTTTCTTTTTAAATGTACAAATGGAGATAATATTGTTTTTTGAGATAACATAAAAAAATATTGATGCTTGATTAATGTGAACACGTGTTTCGTGCGGATTCGTAAAACAAATGGATTATATATTTTTCTTGTACTTTTTATAAGTCAAGTAAAAGAGAGATAAGATAAATCTTTTGCTCTTTTTCTTTCTTTTTTAAAAATAAAATGAAATGAAATCACGAATCATATAAATAATTTCGTTACTAGTGCTTATAGTCAATAAAAGTAAATGGGATGACAAAAGCGTATTTAATTAAGACGATTTTTCCGATGTTTGAGTAAAAGTGTTTTTTGTTGTTTTAGAAAAAAATATTTCAGCTTTTCTATTTTGATTACCAGAAATAATGAAGATTTTAATGACTAAACAAGTAGTCTGGATTATGTTTTTTCTTCACTAAAACATTCATTTGAATTTTTTCTATTCTTGTTTTTATCCGTATAGGAAATTGCTCTACATATACTCACCATTTTCAATTCCATTAATTAACACGTAAGAGTTTTCTATTTATCTATGTATGTGTGTATATGGTAGGAAATAGGTGAAATGTTAATTACATGCACTTGTTTTGCAAATTTCCATGCATTATGTTCTAGGGTAAAAAGTTATTAAAAAGTGATTATTGTAGAAACATATCGGTCTTTTCACTGCTATGTTTTGAACAACTCTTCAGCTTTCTGTAAAACATTCTTCTCTGTAACAACACGCATGAAGAGGAGAAAAAAAAGGGCTCGCTGATGTAAGACGGGAAAATCACATTTGTTAGAGGCTACATAATTTAAAGTTTCTATATTTCCGTTTTAAAAGTCAGATAAGAAATAATAAAAATTTATCAAGTAGGAAATATTTTAAGATTAAAAATGTACAAGGTATTTATCTTTGTATTAAGTTACTTTAGTTAAATTACTTTTATCGAAATGACAGGTATAGTTTCTTTTAAAATAATTATTCACGCAAAGAGAGGAAAACAATAAATTGCTATCTGCTTTTGTGAAAGAAAATACTTTTCCTAATTTTTAACTAGAAGAAAAATTTAAAAGTACATTAAAAGTTTCATATCTTTACATATAAAAACCTCCTAAACGGGTGGACCGATTTTGGTGAAATTTTTTGTGTCTGTTCCAGTGGATTCATGAATAGTTTAGATTCACAATTTTGTCTGGTATCGCAATTAGTTAAAAAGTTATTAATTACACGTGCGTTGATCAAAAATTATCTTAACCTACAAATTTATTTGTGTAGCTAATTGCTTACACGCATTATTAAACTTTGTTTTTGTTCAAAAATTATTTCTTATCGGAAATCTATATTAATAAGAGAAACAGTTTTTGTGTGTATTTCACTTCTAAGTAACTCAGAAGTATAAAACTTGGCACATAATTGCTATGTTTCCTAATGATGTGCACTACGAAGATTTTTTTTCGATATTCGCTTAAGATTTTTTTTTAAGATTAAGTATTTAAGGGATTTTCCCATTTTTTTCAACAAATGGATTTTAATTTATTAATTTGGCAGCAGTCACTTTTGTTTTACTCATATTTTATTTGATTATTTCAAACCATTTCTGGATGTTTATTTCATTGTATCATTTCTTTTTTTAGCTTAAAAAAAGCAACGTAATTTGATTTAACGTTGCTTATATTTTGTTTTACTATTTCAAAATGTTTCTGGATATTATCGATTGATCCAACTGTGAAAACCGTATATGTTTCTGTTAAGTGTGCGAAAACTTTTGTGGCATAATTTTTAGTAAGCTTTTTGATTATTAATTTTTTTAAAAAAATAGTTATACTATTTTTGAAAAATTAATTATGTCATTTCATTAAGAACAAGCTGCAGATATCATAAAAAAATTACAATTACAATATATAATTTTTATTAGTCGAAAACAGGATATTTTATAAGAAATTGCAAGTGTACGAACACTTTTGTGGCTCACTGTATGTGCTAGATAAACGTATACATTGTAGTTTCTATCCAAGATATATTTCTTAAATATTTTTTTTCATGGGTAAAAGTTCTTTAAAAATAAAAATATATATAGATTTAATCATTTATAATAGTCAAATGTTGATATCAAAATACTTTATTGGAATATTTAATATTATTAAAATAATTCTAAGTAAAATATATATGGATTTTTAACAATTTATTCGAACTTATGATGCCTTATATATTTATTTATGATACCAACTTAGGTAGCATAAGTTTAACAGCAGACGATTATACATCAAGAAATATAATAAGTAATCAGGAAAATTGTAGTAATATAAATTATTGAGAATTAAAGCAAACGATAGTAATATGAAAGAGAACTTTCGACCTATTAAACCTACTTTAGATTCAAAATATATTTCTTAAATTTTACGAGTAAAAGTTTTAAAAAAAAAAAAAAATGATAGATTTAATTATTTATAATAATTAAATGTTGATATCAAAATGCTTTATCGGAATACTGAATATATTTTTTAAAAACAATTCCAAGTAAAGTATATATATAGGTTTAACAATTTATTCGAATTTGTACAAAAATAGGAAATTGAATGGCATTTGTTAAATTAAAATATATTTTAACTTCTTTATAAGATCTTACACGATTTTCAATTTTGTTTGAATATGCTTTATTCATTCATGTTTAAACTTTTCCTCAGAAATTTTCCGGAAAAATTCTCCTCTTTCGAAGAAAAAAACAATTCGTAGTTTCTTTGGCATTTTTCCCCTTCTAAAATTGGCAACTGACAGACATTAAAGATATGCAATCTTTCTTGAAATGTAAGTCGTCTCCTAGGAAACATTGCCAGTGCTTTCTTCCTTGAAAAGTATTTTTCCTATTTTGAAATGGATTGGTGAAATTGGACTATTTCCAGGCAGGGGAAAGAATAAACAGATTTATATAGAAAGAGTTTTATTTTCATTCCTACAAATGGATAACGTAATTATTTGTTTCTATTGACGTATCTTTTCTCTAGGGACATTCTAACTGTTTCAGCAAAACTTTTAAATTAGAACACAGTTCATTGCACTACTATAAGATCTAATTTTTAGATACCTTTGCTGATAAATTAATGTAATTTTTTAAAATAGCGTACCTTGAATATTTATTTCAATTTTAATTGAATAACGTACATATTCTTAAGAAATTTAAATTGTATCTTGTCCAAGTGCTTAAAAGGAGAATAATTTGAAATTTTGCGAATGAGATTCTACAAACAGGACTTTTACCGTTTTAATTTAGATCGGCACAAGAGTAAGAAAAGAAATTAATTTTAAGGAAAAGAATTATCCCTTGACTTCCTCTGTTTATTGGAATTAACAATTGAAGTTTCCATATAGAGAGAGAATGTATAAGTTTAGATTCTTTCGCGCTATAGCCGTAATTATTAAAATCTGTAAGTGAATTTAACAGTGGAATTTTAAGATTAAATATAATAATAAGAACTATCTACACAGTTAAACGACATCTATTATGGTGTTTATCAATATATATAATGATAAATATATTGTTTAATAAATTTATTTAAAAATTTAAGAAATATTTTTTTACAAAAGGTTTTTTGTGAATTGTTGTAGTTACAATACAATTGATTGCAAATAAAATTAATTGAAAATCAATTTAATTACAAAATATAAAGAAAGTAATAATATTATTTAAATATTAAGCACATCTTAAAAATAAAAATCAGCTCATTTATTTAATTATGGGTAAATTTTGAATTACAAATTAATCATTTTAGCCACTTCAGTTTTTTTCCGCAAGAAGTACAAAACTCACCCAACAAATGCTTAGAATTTCAAAATTAGTTTCTAGTAGGCTTTTGATTTATGAACACTTTAATCAGAAATTTTTTACGAAAGAATATTATCACTCATATGGTAATATAGTTATATAAAATTGTTATTTTAATATACTCATATAACAATTAATTATAAAATGAATTGGAATAAATGAAAAAGTGAAAAATATAAAGAATGTGTGTGTGGAAACTTCTCAAAAATTTCACACAATTTTAACTAGTAGGAAATTTAAGTAAGCAAATACTTTTAAATAATGGACACTGATTTTTAAACAATAAAGAATTAATTTAACAAGATATATTTCAGTTAAACTCCCGAAAAAGTAAAACATTGTTTTGTAAAACTGAAAAAACAACATTTATTACAATATATAAATAATTAAGGTAAAATAATCCTTTTAGTTAGAGAATATATTCATTCTTTTAAAAACTTAACTATTATTTTAACTAAAATATTACATTAAAAAGATAATTTTCTTAAATAGATAGCAAAAAAGATTTTTTAAAAGAAAAGCAAACGTTTTTTGTAATTAAAATTTTGTAGTCATTCATCATAATTACTTTAATATGAAATTAAAATATCTACCAACGAGAAAAAAAATTCCTTTTCAGAAGCATATTTAAATAATAAACATAGAAAGTTTCTGAGAATAATTTTTCCAGGTAAAATAGCTGAAAAGGAGTGATACAGGGAGACTTAAAAATGAAACAGCCGTTGAAAATGTTAAAAATAAAAAAATAAATAAAAAAGATGTCTGAATTCTCTCTAGAAAGTTATCTAGTAAAAAAGTACATAACACAGTACATATAATAAAAAAGTAAAAATAAAATAAAAAAATACCCATGAAAAATAAATAAACATCAAAACCGGATGCGCCTAATGCTTTTTTCCCCTAAGATCCAAAGTAAATTTCAAGATGTAATTTAGAATTCAATTCAAAGCCCTGTTTGCAATTTAAAATTTTAATGTTTTCCTTATGCGTAGTTCATAGAAAGCGCACTTTTCATATTTTAATGTAGTGAAACTCTATCCGAGTCTAAAGTCGTAGCATTATACACTCTGTCGCAAAAAAATATATGCACCCAGAAGAAATCAAGCTACAATCACGAAACTCGGCAAGAATGTAGTCTGGTAAGAGATATGCAAATGATTAAAATTTCGAAGCCAATGAGACAAGGCTAAGTGTGCTATGCGCATATTAGTTGCGCAACTGGGAGAGTTTAAAAGCATGAGTACGAGCGCCGTACGGCTATCCAAACGAATCTGATGACTTTGATAGACGATATTGAGACTTAGGATGCCTCTAAGACGTAACCGGCGGCAGTACGAGCAGCTGACGGACTTTGATAGGGGCCGTATAATAGGCCTCAGAGAAGCAGGTTGGTCGAATAGACGTATCGGCCGCCACCTCGGTCGGAGCGATATGGTAGTTGCTCGGTGTTGGCAACAGTGGATCACAGAAGGTAGAGTGTACCGTCGCGGAGGGTCAGGACGTCCCAGGAACACAAATGATCGCGAGGATCGTGCAATCAGAAGAGTGGCCACTTCGGCACCAACAACGTCGCTAGCATCGATTCAAAGCCACTTACCTCCTTCCAGACATCCAGTGCCATCAAGAGAAACCATAAAGAGACGACTGACCGAAGTAGGCTTGAGGAGCCGACGTCCGCTAAGACGCTTACCACTGACCCCACATCATAGGCAGTGTCGACTGGATTTTGCCGACCTCGGGCAACTTGGAGTGTGACAGACTGGAGACGTGTCATCTTCAGTGATGAATCCCGATTCAGTCTCAGTGCTGATGACCACCGCACACGTGTCTGGAGGCGCACCGGCCAGCGGTCTGATCCGGCATTTATTGTCGAGCGGCATACAGCAATTTCACAAGTGTGACAGTGTGGGGAGCAATTTCTTGGGACACACGATCATCTTTAGTGGTCCTTCAAGGCACTTTGACAGCTCGCAGATACGTGGACGATATTTTAACGCCGATTGTGCTACCCATGCTATCAAGTCGCCCAGGTGCCATTTATCAACAGGATAATGCTCGTCCACATACTGCGCGACTCTCCCAACAATGTCTTCAAGGATATGACGTCCTACCAGGGCCTGCCAGGTCACCAGATCTTTCGCCAATAGAGCATGTCTGGACGCGCTGGGAAGGCAACTGCAGCCGTCCCGAGATACAGGAGAATTAACTGCGCAGATGCAAAGACTATGGCAGGATCTTCCACAGGGGGTCATAAGTGATTTAATTGAATCGATGCCACGCCGAATTTCGGCTTGTATAGCTGCCAGAGGTGGCTTTACTACTTACTGATTTTTAACCTTTTGCAAGCTGTAACCGCTTAATAAAATGATATTTTGTTCTGAATTTTTAATCATTTGTTTATTTTCATATACACTACATGCATACCAAATTTCGTGAATGTAGCTCAATTTCTTCTGGGTGCATATATTTTTTTGCGACAGAGTGTATTTTGTTATTAACATTTTGGAAAGAATGTTGTATCGAATGAATTTTTTCAAGATTAAGTTTTCATCGGAAATAAAGAAATTTTAATTATAAATTGAAATTGGAGTCTTAGTTCTTACGTTACATAAGTAAAATTTGAACAGTTCAATAGAAACTAAATATTTTTCCGATTATTCTAAAATAAATTCATTTTCCGTTGTATTTTAAAACGCGTATGCTATTTTTAGTTTCTTCTGTAAAATGGTAGAATTCTTCTAATTTTAATATTCAATTCCACACTTTTAAGAGAAGAAACCTGATGCTTACTGATTGTTTTAATACTTTATAATTGTCTTCAATCTTACATTTCAGAAAAATGGCTTAATTTTCTACAAAGTACTTGAATTACAACAGTAGCAACTATTTCAAAATAAGAAAAATATTTTATTGGATATTTTTAGCTTTTCCCAGAAAATTAATCTAAATTAATTGTAAAAAGTATACTATCTGAAGAATTTTCAGCATTATGCATTTTAAGGTATCCGATTACTTGCGACAACTTTTTTTTTTAAAAAACAGATACATGCAGATTTTTTGGTGGTTTTTAGATTTGTTTAGTACATTTTACGAGAAAAAAAAAGCTAAAATTAAGAAGAAAAAAAATTATTACTACAAAAATGGGAAAAAATGAGTAAAAATTGACAAAAAATTCAAATAAACGGGGCTCGCTCTGTACCAAAAGTTCATGAACTAATTTTGAATTTTTCAATTCTTATGTATTACTATGTTATTCGTTTTTGAAATGACCTTCAGAATAAGAGATATTTAAATTTTTACTAAAATTAGAGCACTTTATCTCAGTTATTATATGAAATTGCTTAAAATAACAGTGATTATATTCACATAAGGGACTGTAAATTTTGTAATAAAACAGTTATTGATAAATCTAAAGATTGAAACATTTCTACTGTTACACAGAACATACACTCAAAGTTTCAGCAAGTTACTTAAAAAACTTTTTGAGCAATCGCTGTCTCCGTTTAAACTGCTCGAATAAAGCACATTTCGAGTAAAACGCATTTTAAAGTTTGACATCTTATGTAAAGTTTTGGGATCTGCTTTTACTAAAACACTTGCAGTTTTTGTTCTAGTGAACGAAAAATAATAAACTTGGTACTTTTACGAAGTTAATAAGATGGCCTACAAAATAAAATAATTGAAAAATTTGTTATTTTTTGGCAGCATTCACAATTTTAGGGTAGTCGGATACCTTAAAGATGTTATTAACATCTTAGTTTTATTGTTTTCTGTATTATAAATACAAATAACCAGTGCTATATTCGTTATAACGCTTTTACTTTTACAAAGATATCGAATTTTACTGAAAAAGTGAGAACAGTTTCAAGTTTTTAGTTTAGAAAATTTACTTTCTTTAGAAAGTTTTTTCAAATGGTATTTCATTCCTGTAGACTGAATGTGGTTATAATTATTATCATTTAATATTTTTACGTGTTAAATTTTTACATTTTGTTGTTTTTAGAAGCTTTCTTATATTAGAAAGAGTACAATATAGCCTCGTGATCAGGATCGTAAGTCAGCGGGTGGCGTTGTTAAATTCGAATTACGAGTTCAGTTCTTGATTCTCTTAAAGATACATTTGGTGTTATAAAAGGGACGGGGCTATTAAATCCTCTCGAATTCTACAGGAAGAGAGTCAAGTACCAATTAAAACATCACTTGGAATTTGCGAAGTTCTTTATCATGTAATGTTATTTAAAATTCGTTAAATTTCTGTAAAAAAATTAATTTAATTTTTAAATTTAAATGTTAAAGGTATCCGAACACGTTGAAAATGACCAAATTGGGACAAGACCGATTTTTTTTCTATTTTATTTAATGCATCTATATTTTGGCTTTACAGAACATGCTTTGTTTTGATTCTATGCTTCTAAGAGGCCAAGTTACAATCAATTTTATTAAGTTAGAAAAACCGGAAGTGGGTCTTTGATCTACCAGAAGTGAGAATTTAAATTGTTCGAAATCTATAATGGCGAGTCTGATCACACAAAATATTACAAATGTATTTCTATAAAACTTTTTACACCTGGTATTTAAGCTATTTTCTAGAGAATGTACTAAAATATTTCTTATAGTATGAATATTATTTGAGTTAGGGCATGTTATTTAAGTAATGGTCTCATAAAGGCGTTATTTTTCTTATAACGTTTACTCAATCATCTCTAAAAGTTTCAAATTTTAATAAAACATTAAAATTTTAGTGCATTCTCTAGATAAATGCCTCTAGATTGTTTTGGTCATTCTTTTACTAATATAAGTTGATTACTTTTTTTCCTAATTGCTTTGAAGTTTTACAGAAATATTGCTAAAATTTCACATATAATTGTGATTTTTATGAAATTCCGGCTATTTTAAATATTGTTGATTAAATATTAGTATTTATTGGTATTGAATCCTAAAAAAAGCCTTTATATGTTTAAATATGTTATTTTGTCAAAAAGTACTCTGAACGTGTTCGGATACCTTAAATACATTTGTATTTGTATCTTTTTTTACACACACATTCTTTTTTATTTATTACATTCCTAATTTTTTTGTAATAAATATTTGGTATTTTTCCGTTTAACTGGCGCAAGTCTTTCCAAGTTGGTGTTTTTGGTGACAACACACAATATAAACATAAAATATATTTTAATAAATACTAGTTCTCATTGGTTTTTCATCCGTTTTACATGTATTATGAAAAAGACGTTACTGAGAAGAAAATACCACAGCTCTTGATTTAAAAATTTGTTGGTAAAAGATTATCAGCGGGAATATTCCTTTTGGCGTCGGTTGAATCATTTTCGACGATTTTATACCCTGAGTCAACGAAACGGAAAAGTACCGATTATTATTATTTTTATTAATGCAAATATTATTGTCATTATTTTTCAAATTAGTTTTATAAATTTATTCTTTACCGCAGATGATGCTTTTAATTTGCATTGTGTGCGCAATATCATGTTCAAATAACTATTGTGAGTTTCAAGTACACGTTGTAATACTCCAAATAAATTTTAAAAACTTTACTGATTTAAAAGCTTTACAACGCAAAATAATTTGTTAATTCCGTAAGAAGTTTATAGAATTTTAAGAAATTTCAAACATTTCAAAACAAATTTTCAGAACATTTAAAAAAATTAGAATTCATCTGATATAATTTAAGCAATTTTACTGTCATTCTTTTCTAAATATCTTTTCATTTCATAAAATTAATTGATTTATTTTTAATAGGGAATCAACATATAGCACAAAACGTTTTAAATTAAAACAAATTTGAAACCGTAGTTGAAAATAATTTTAAAATTTCAGAATATACATAACAAATTAAATAAAGTAAATTTCTGAAATTCTTCTACTATACTTATTATTTAGTAAATTATTCTTATACATTATTTATAAAAAAAATTATTATAGCCTAAAATATCAATTAAAAAGTGTTAGTTCTGTTATTAGTTCTCTATCTTTCTTTAAAAAAAAGGAAAAGATTGAAATTTTTTCTTGATGAATTAGACATTTTAAAGAAACTTTACAGATTTTTGAAGCAATATTATATTTGTCTATTTGGGTAATTAATAACTATTGAAGCTTAAATAATATGTTATAAAAGTAATATACGTTGTTAAATTATTAACAATTAAAAAAAACTATTTTCTCAAAAAAAATTTCAAAAGTGTATTAAATATTTAAATATTTTTTTATCAGTTGAAATATAATAAAAATAAACATACGAATTCAAATGAAAGAGATTTGAAATTTTACAGTTACAGTTACTAAAAAATTGTATTAAAATAAATAGTGATGCATGAGACCTTTGAAGAGAATTTATTTTAAAGAATATAAACCGATCTTTATTCAATTAGATTTAACATGTTAGAATGAAACACTAAAATTTATTAATTATTCTTTTGATGAAACGCAATATGGTTTGTTAAATAATTTTAAAAATTAAAGCTGATAAACTATGAAGTCTGTTTATTTTTATTATTTGAATTTATTTCAAGAGTCAAAGGGTTGAAATGCATTTCAGAAACAAATATTTTGTTATAAGTTAGCAAATAAATGTTTAAATAGTTTTAAGAAAGGTAAATGGAAAAATTGGAGCTCATTTATTAGTTATAAAGAAATTTACTCAATAAAAAGAAAGCAAGTGTAATCTATTTAATTTGTGATAAGATCCTAAAATAGACTTAATAATTTCAATGAATAATATAAAAAGAATTGCATAAAAATATTAAGAATATTCATGTATACACACACGCATACAATTACACCTACACACATATACATTATTATAATAAATCAAAAAGATATATTAAATATACTAAAAATGAGAGAGAGCGTAAATTCTGAAATTAAGAATCAAGAGCATGAAACGAAACGAAAAAGTCAATTGACCAAAAAATGACTATAAAATATTTTCTAAAGCTGTCTCTGACTTAGGGTAGGGAAGTAAGGTTAAACTTGACTTAAAGGATCCTAATATTGCCTTTTAGCAGAAAATTTATACATAATAGCACAAGAAAATAAATAGAAAATATAAATTAAAAATCATTTTGGCCTAAAATTTGAAAATAAAAACAAACAGTAAACTATTAAAAATAAAACTATTTTGAATAAATAATAAATAAATAAAATTTGTTTCAAAATGAATGCAATAAACTACAGCAAACATAAATTAAATACACACACACATACAGAACCAATTAAAACTAGTCTTATAGTAGTTATAACATATTTTTAAAAGTCGCAATATTCAAGGTTTCTTAAAACGTCTTTTCAGTGTTCTTTCGTTTAGCTTTCTATTGTTTGAACTTTTCATTTTATGCAAGTAAAAATGAAATAATTTTTCAACAGTTCTTTTTTGCTTGAAAATATGGAAGGCTTTCTGCAAATAAATATAATTCTTGATAATCCTTTAATTTAAACAAATTAAAAAACAGGCAATGCGATACATTTTATTCGAATAACACTCTGTCTCGTACTACTTAGGGTATTATATAATGAATATACTTTAAAATAACATTAATATAACGCCTATATTAGCGATTTTGTAATATTAAAATATTTTTACATTTACAAAGAAAATTACTAAAATTATTGAACTATGAGCAAGAAATGAAAAAAAAAAGAAAAACTAATTAGTATATATGTATGCATATGTGTGAAGAATCATACGTTAAATAAACAACCATTAAATAATTATGATGTTCAAAAGTTAGCAATGTCAGTTTTGTTGCAAAAGTTTCAAAAATTAGCTTAAAACTATAAAATTTAGGCAGAATATTCAAATAAATTTTTTATAATATATTTTTTATTAATATTGTATCAAAGTAAGTGTTGTAACTGAGGAAGAAATTAATTTTTAACATTTTGAAAGGTATTGAGCTTTCTTCTGCATTGTCTAATAACTATATAGAAATATTTATTGTGAGTTTATAAAATCAATAAATATGCGAGTAGTTTCAACTATTGCATTTCATATTAATTAAAAACACTTGTAAGCATTAATATAATCAGCACACACATCATATTTATTTTTATCATTCTAAAATTGAGTGTTAGTTGTACCTGTGCATTAAAATGTAGATATTTCTTAAGAATTATCAAATCGAACCTGCAGTCCCTATTAATCCTATTTCAAAACGAGAAGTAAAATTTTAAGTTAGAATTAATTTAAAACGACAGAAAAATAATGAGATTTCAAGATAATGTTGCCCATAATAAAATTATTTAAAAAATATTTGAAAAATTTCTTGTTAAATATATGCATAAGTAATGATTTTTAATTTGTTGCAAAAAGAAAATTTATTCGAATCGTCAACTTTAATTCAGTTAAAATACTTGTATTTCAAAATAATTTTAAAATAACTCCGAAAATACATTTAACCCTACTATTATAACTGCATAACACATAGCTGCTCAATAAATCAATTAAATCAATTTTTGAATTAATAGTTGTTAATTTTAGATCAATTTTAAAATTAAAAAGTATTATTTCATGTTTTAAAATTTTGTCCCAAAATTACATTAAATAAAAACTTGTTCTATTTAATTTAGTTTAAGTTCGATATAATGTATTGTTATTGCATGTTGATTAAGCTAATTTTTGATAAGCTAAGTTTTGTACCTTGGAAATGTCTTATAAGTTTAAACTGTTATTTAAATTATAACGCGGAATATAAATTTCAATTGTTATATAAAGGACTGTTATACAGTATATATTATCGCAGTATTGGGACAAAACAAAAGTATTAATATTGCGTTTCAGAATTTTCAAATCTTAAAATAAGTACAAACCAAACTAATATTTTATATTTGTTATAAAATCATGAAATTTTGATAAAATTTTAAAAATTATAGCTCATTATATAATGGAAAGAATTCTAAATAGAATTAATCAATATATCAATTAATTTTTTAAAAAAATAATTATTATTATCAATGTTTTTTATTGAGTAAAATAGATGTTCAAATCATGTTTTTAAATTGTACAAAATTTTAAGTTGTTTAAAACAAAAAAAGAGTTAAAAATCAATTTCAAGTTTTATCTGCAATCTGACTGATATAACCATGATGTATATATATCCTTTCCAAAATTTAAAATATATTTATTTATAAACCCACATTCAAGCTTTGTGTGAGTATAAATATTTATACTGATAACACGATATAGAAGGTAATGGTGAAATATCATACTACTGTAGTCCTCCCTATCTCCGCCATTGAGGGCAGAACAGAATGCAGAAGACGAGAAGGGAGGAAAGACCCCGTTCCCATAGTAACAGTAGACCGACCCACAGTTCAAATTAGGGAGATATGATGGAACGGGGATGAGTGAACGGAGAGAGTAACCATTCTCTCGCTTCCAATATTGAGAATTCTCTAAATTCCGTTGAAAAAGAGAAATTTTATCAATATCAATAGAAGCATAAATTAGTATTTACCTTCGTTTTGGCTTTGGTAAAAAAAGATTCGAAAGTTCGAAGATCGGCATTAGCAGTGGACGAGGAGAATTAAGCCTAATTTTCTCTCTTGCATCTTGCAGCTAGCTCACTGTGAATACTTCCACTTTACCCACGATACTCCCTCTAGTGACAGAAGATATCAAATGTGACAAAAGGGCCGGGATAGCGCCACCTTCTGGACTTTATCATAAACAGATACTGGTGGAGGATAAAAAGAATGCGGTATTTCGAAATACTTGAACTGAGGTTTATTTTAAAGCTTCGATTGCCGGAATAAATTCCATTATTTAATAATTCCTGAATGATCTGAGAATGAAACTTAAAAACTACAATGAATTTGAAAATTATTTCGTTGGTAACAAGATTTAAATTGATAGAGAAAAAAAATTCTATGCTGAGAGAAGCAAGATCAATTGGATTTTACATTAACTCACTTTTAATAAAAATATATTCAGAATTGTTTTAAATTGTTTGATATACCCTTTACACACGCAAAGTAAATTTTTTAAAAAATTGTAGTTTTAAATAATTTCTATAAATTATTTTACTGTGTATCCTCAATAAAGAACTTCACTACAACAATATTTGGCAAAACTTTTTGGAGAATACATTGTTATATGTTTAGTAAAAAATGGATAATTTCACCTAAAATTTCTAATGGTATTAATAATAATACTTAAAGAGTTAGAAATTCTGGATACTTTTTGAGCATGAAACTAAATTCATACATATAAGGAATGTTAAATCGAAATTTGTATTGTAATATTTGTATTTTACATTTAATAGAATTAATTCTGCTCTGTGTTCTTAAAAAAAATTCTCCACTGGATGTAAGTTTAGAAAAAAACAAATTATGAGAGAGAGAAAGAGAGAAAGAGAGAAGGCCTTTGTGTGTATATGGTATATTTCATTCTTAAATATTTAAGAATTTTTTTTAAACTTCATGTAGGTTTTTTTTATTATAGTTGCAAAATACTAAAGCATTTTGTTTATTAAAAATATCATTTAAATTTTTTAATTTTAATTTTTATTTCTTGAAATGGTTTTTTTCTTTAACTAATTTTTTTGACTGTTGAAGTTACTAAATTTGTTTTAGAAGTGTTTGAAATTTTTTATTTTATAGTTTTCTGTTACTGCAGTTTCTTCACAAATATTATTTATTTCATGCAATTTAGGTATTCTGAAAATCTTGGCTGTCAATGATTGCTATCATTTGACAACACAGACACAATCACTCTGACGATTTATATAAAAATATTATTTCAGTGCTTAGGATAAAAATTTTTGATTTGTTTAACTATTTAAATTTCTATACTTTAACGATTCATATGTTTTCTAGGGGTTCATTAATTTATATTTTTCTTAAAGAAATGCATTGATTCAAAAATACGATGGTAGAAATTATTTAAATCCTTAAAGCTAATGTTACTTGCTAAGATTATTTCGAAAACATTCGAATACATAACTAAACTCTACTATAAAAATGCATCATATAATATTATTTAAATGATATTTTTCATACATTATTAAACTTGAATCAAAATCTAGAAAACCTACATATAATTAGACATATTTCTAAAAAAATCTGGTAAAATTAAACCTTTCGAATACAGTTGAAGTTTTGGTATCCATTATGTAAATATACACGTGCGCTTCGGTCTTCATTTTTCGGAAAATATTTTATAAGCACAGGTGCAATTTTTAGCATTTCGTTCGTTCTTACAATGGTTACATTTGACGAAATTATTCAAATACATACAATTAAAATGATTTACCAATAATGTTTGGGATGGGGAGTGAAGTTGTGAATTATCAGCAGAGATGCGTCCCCAGTGCTATGTGCTTGATACTACAAAGAAGCATCGAATCTTATATGCAGTTTATAATATAAGTTTAATGACAGCGAAACTGTAAAGCGATTGCTTAGGAGAAGTCATCCAAGAATCATGATTACTATGTTAGTTGATATTTGTCAATTGAAACGAGGTGTAACATATACTATTATTCGAATGGAATAATATTACATGTTAATATATACATAATAATATTATACGCTCTTAACCTCCGCTCTTTAGCAGTCTTATGAGCTTCATCCAATCACAGTAATCAAATATCAAAGAATAAGAGCAAAGATCAAATCAAAGGGAGTCCGCTATATCTATTGAAAAGCCTAGATTTAGCTTAACATATAATTCTTACCGTATTTTCATCGGGTGAGAACCAGGGACTCACTAAATTTCCATCGACATGCCAGAAATAAACTGCTATATCAATCGAAGTTAGATGGCTTGGATTAGTTATCATACTGACAGGCGCTCGGACCTCCATGTCTTTGAAAGTATCTGTGATTGGTGTTAAGTATGGTGAATAAATATGTTTGCTTTTTCAGAGATGCTCTTGACTCCAATTTTATTTTTATGGATGATAACGCTAATTCCTCTAGCTGAAAAATTTCTGGAAAATAAGATTATTCACTGAATGAACTAGCTAACTATACATATTCAAAAATTAATTTTTTAGAATATGCCGGTGATGAGGGCAATTACAAATCACCTTAGTACTTCCAGGTACATTCTGGCCCTGAAAACCATATTAATTGGAAATGTGGAGCAATTTGTCATAGGAATTCCTAAGATATTTTATTTACATCTAGAATGCATGTTGTGGAAAATCTTTAATTGTAAGAAGGAATGTTCCTTCCCTTAAATTATCTTTTGGATTTATCTTGTAACTTATCATTTAGATTTCGGCAGCAATGAACCGTACGCAAGGTAATATGTGTGTACCGTAATTTTATATGAAATACATTGTATATCAATCTCGATGTGTATACCTAATTTCATTACATTCTTTCCAGTAGTTATATATAACTGGAGATAACCAACTGAAAATGTAAATTATATTTCAAGTTTGAACATTTATAGATGATTTATTTTGCATATTCGTCTCACTACCATTACGAAGACCTCTTTCAATTTCGTCTTACAAATCATCAATGTTTTTTTTAGAAAGGGAAAATCTGGATGTTTCGGAAACTTAATACGAATACTTTGTATGATTGAATTTAGACGGGAAATTAAAAATCAATTATGTGTATATTCCAATTTGTTAAGTCAAAAATTTCTCTATTTGTGTTTAAATCACTCATTCTAAGCAAAAAATGAACACAAAATAAAACTCTTCCTAAAATTCCAATTTAGCCTAAAATTATGAATAGTACCTTGAACAAATGTATCCTCCCTTTTTGGTTTTTTAATATACAATGATGTGATTATACACTATCTACCAAAAAATAATTGGAAAGAGATATAAACAAAATATTTATTCATATTCAGTAGATGATAGAGTCTCCACCTGAGGCAGTTACAGCCTTAACCTATTGAAACCTGCTTTCCACGTGTTTGAATTATATACACGATGGTATTTTTTTCCATTCGGATTGGAGAAGACCCGTAACTTCTTGCACCGTTTTTGGCCCTTTGCTTCACTGATTAATTCGGCTATCACACTCGTCCCAGAGGCTTTCTGCACGATTCAAGTCGGGATTCTGGGCAGGCCAGACCCCCAGTCGGTTAACCCCGTTGTCATCATACCAATCCATGGTGGACCTCACAACGTGACAAATGGTGTTGTCATCCTGGAAGTAACAATGATCCAACCCGCAAAATTGCCACAGCGTAGGAAGAGTGTTGAGGTCAAGAATAGCGGTGTAGTAATCGGCGTTGAGTTTACCATGAATTGGTATCAAGGATCCCTGTCCATTTCACGAAAAGGATCCCAGACCATAATTCCCCCTCAACCAAATTTTACTGTAGGCAGAATACATTCTGGTAAAAGGCGGGGAATACACCAAACCCAGACTCTGCCATTAGGCTGGTAGAGATTTAAACTTGATTCATCACTCCAAAGAGACTGTTTCCACTCATCTACAGCAGAGTTTCGAAGTGCCTCGCTCCAATCCAACAGAGTAGTTGGATTTTGTAATTAAAAGTTTAAGTGCGGCAGAATGAACATAGAAACCAATTAAATTACTTCCTCGTGGATACTATTTACCGAAACAACAGTCCAAATGCATGTTCTAACTCCTGGAGTATGAAAGGGTGGCGCTCATCTGTTAGGTGCGGTTTCTCCAAATTTCTTTGGGAAGCCATCGTCAGTCTCTTTCTTTTAGTTTTGTGGGTCTTACGAATTGAAGCACATTACGACAATCACCTCTCACCTTCCACTTTTTAATCACATGTCGATTTTGCAATGTTTAAATCACTAGATATGTCCCTTAAGGATCGGCCATTTTTATGATATATATCCAACAATTAAGCTACTTGAATTCAGACAGATCTGAATTTCATGGCATATTGCATGCAACTAATGCTAATGCTGTTTCCTGCACGATATTTAAGTGCAGAAGGCGTGATGTAGTTTAAGGTATCCGACTAGGTTCGGAATCGTGATTTTGCAAAAACGTATAAATGGATAATATTTATGATATTTAGTGTCACTTAGATTAGAAAACGTATATAAAATTGTTTTAAGAGTAGTATTACAATAAAAAATTATTTAAGGACAATATTTTTTGACAAAAAAGACTCATTGAATGACCAATTTTCAAAAAATTCTCCTTTTATGAAAATTGCTTCTATTATAATAATATTTTGCCTATATATATCTCAGACCTCTGTACAGAGGCTGAACTAGAATGTTCGAAAAATATAACTTGGAAGTGGATTTATCTATGTTTTACTACGACAAAAGGGAAAATTATTTCAATTGGTGGTAACTTTGAAAATAATGTGAAATTTTCAGAAGTCCTAGTTCAGACTCTCTGGAGAAGTCTTTACTTTATATAAGCAAAATATTATTATTATAGAAGCATTTTTTAAAAAAGGAGAACGTTTTGAAAAATGGTTATACTAAGTTAATTTTTTTGCCCAAATATAATATTGTAATTAAATAATATTTTTGTCGTAATTCAATAAAACAATTTTATCCATGTATTATAATCTAAGTGACACTAAATATTATGAAAATTATCCATTCATGTGCCTTTTTTAAATCACGGTTCCGAACGTAGTCGGATACCTTAAGACCACAGATATCCTCATTTTCATGGATTTCCAAATACTTAAATACTTACTGATATGTAGAGTACAGTGATGCACACAAGGGGGGTCCTGGGGATCCGGACCCCCCAAAGCCCTTGATTTTTTCCCCCTATTGATTATAATTCTAAGTATATAGTACGAAAAATTTAATTAAGTATTTGTTATTAATGATTAATTTTATTAATTAATGCTAATTATTTATTCAATAATTAGTTTTTTACTGTATTGTGTTGCCGAAAATCGACAAAATCAAAAGGAGTATGATACAAGAATGGTGAACTTTCGACCCCGGAGCCCCCCCTCCTTGAAAAATTCCTGTGTGCGCTACTGGTAGTGTACATATTACGCACACTACATACGCAGTTGCAATATAAGTAATTACAACTTAATTTATTATATAATAAAAATATACATAATGAAACATTATTTCGCAAAGGATATATATGTACGAGGCGAGTCCGGAAACTAAGTACTGTTTTGTTCCACCGCAACCGCAGAGGTAGCATCGGAGTTCAACTCTTACGTACAAGTGTCTCTGGTTGATTGTCAGTACACAGTGACGCCATTACAGCTATATTGTGTTATTTTTACACGTGTTTGTGAGAGTTCAAATTGTTTAAGATGATTGCCGATCTCACCATCTGTAAAGTGCGTTATGTAATTCTTTTTTTTTGAAAGCAAAAAAGTTAAGGCAGGTAAAATTGAAATTCAACATGAAGAAGTTTATCTTAAAAATATAATGAGTGATGGAATGGTAAGAAAGTAGATTGGACAATTCAATGATGGGCTCACCATAGTTAATGGCGAAGCATGCAGGGGGTAGCTCTATGTTGTTAATGATGGTTTGGTTGAAAAAGTGAGGAAAAGAAAGTTCATGGAAACAGACCGTTCACAATAAGATTGCTTTGTAATGAGAGAGAGTTTCCACAAATCTCAAAAACTGTTCAAGGGCGGTAACATTCTTTGAAGAGGGTATAGACAAGTTGGTTTCTCAACGTGACAAATGTCTGAATAATGGGGATAACTATAAAGAAAAATAGTTTTTGACATGCTCATCCATGTAAAAATAAATTTTGTTTTTTTAAAAAGATTTTTTTAAGCGAGTTTTTTCAAAATGGTACTTAGTTTCCGGACGTGCCTCGTAAAAACTGCTTTTAATTATTTCTATGCTATGAAGCATAAAACAGCGATATAAAACAGAATTCTTAACTAAATCAATTAAAAATGTAATTTGAAACGCATGTTGAGCAGCTGCAATTATTAATTTTTCAAATCACCTCAGATTTAGGAAATACTTTATTATTATATAATCATAAATTTATATCAATACAAGTAATTTTTATGAAAATTATAAGTGTTTCAAATGTAGCAACCCTTTATCAGCCATTTAGTTCCAAAACAAATGAGTAAAACTCCATTGATGAAACCTAAATTTATTGCTTAGAAATCTTTTGAAAAGTTAGGAACGATAAGTTTTAGAAACTAATGATAATTACTACAAACTAATTAGCTAAGTTCCTTAAAGCTATGGAAAATTAGGACGTAATTTATTACTTATATTTTCTATGTCCATTTATTTCGATCGAATTAAGAACACAGGGTCATAATTAAGAGGAACGTTTTTAAGGGATTGATGATTTTTCAATATAGCACTTCAGAGACACATTATGGCAACTAATGATAGACGTCGTATTTTAAAATGACGATCAAATATCGATGGTGACACTTGAGATGACACCTTTCTCCAGACTAATGTGAAGACTTTCAGCCTCGACATACTTACCATATATCAACTCCAATACATGGTGGATCGTTAGGAGCAACAAGACTGGATCCCACGAATTGACAAAAATAATGCCTACCACAAGTTCACGACCTTGCTCACTTGGCTACAACGATAGCGTTTTATTTAAGGTATCCGACTACGTTCGGAACCGTGATTTTGCAAAAGCGTATAAATGGATAATATTTATGATATTTCGTGTCACTGAGATTAGAAAATGTATATAAAATTGTTTTTAAGAATAGTATTACAATAAAAAATGATTTAAGTACAATATTTTGACAAAAAATGAACATAGAATTACCCATTTTCAAAATATTCTCCTTTTGGGAAAAATGCTTCTATTAAAATAATATTTTGCCTGTATATAGCTCAGATCTCTGTACAGAAGCTCAACTAGAGTTTTTGAAATTTATAACTTAGAAAAAGGGTTTATTCATATATTACGACAAAAAAGGGGAGCAATTTTAAGAAAAAAACGCCAATAATTATTTCAATGGATGGTAACTCTGAAAATAATGTGAATTTTTCAAAAATTCTAGTTGAGCCTCTGTAGAGAGGTCTGAGCTATATACAGGCAAGATATTATTATAATAGAACCATTTTTCACAAAAGGAGAACATTTAGAAATAAGATTATTCTAAGTTACTTTTTTGCCAAAATATTATATTTAAATAAATTTTCTTTGTCAAAATGTCCTTAAAACAATTTTATGCATGTATTCTAATATGAGTGACACTAAATATGAAAATTATCCATTAATGCGCTTTTTTAAAATCACGGTTCCGAACGTAGTCGGATACCTTAAATCATAGTCCTTTTTCAATTCCTACTATTAGCTCACACTCTCTATATATTTATCTTGGTGGAATTTTCAATCGCTAATAAAATACATTTTAAAGCGCTCAATTGAGTTGAAATTTTACGTACATGATTATTTTGGATGACAATACAGTAATTTAATTATAATTAATAAAAATTAATTGATTAAAACTACCATAAAATCCGGCGTATAACGTGCACCCATGCTTTCAAGCTGCATTTTTTGATTTTTAGGTATATTCACCGTATAACGCGTACCCCCTTTTTTACGAAGGAACCTGAAATGTACATGTGCAATGCTATTGTGTTTTAAAGTCTTTTTATCGAGATATTATCCCAAGATTATGAAAAAATAATATACTTTTAGGACTACAACTCTTTGAGTATATTAGAAACGTCATTTATTTTTAAATAAATGGTATTCCGATCTATGTGGAAGTCAATTTTTTTCTGCTCATCTTATTTTTAATATTTTTAAAGCTATCATTTTTATACCCGGCGTATAACGCGCAACCGTTAACTTCGATGTTATTTTTCGTGTTAAAAGTGCCCGTTATACGTCTAATTTTACAGTAATTATTCAAAAAATTACAAATACAGCCACGTTGGCATCATTTTTGGCGACTTGTGTCGAAACTTGAAAATATTTTTTTCTCATATTTCAAAGCGTTCACTTGAGTTGAAATTTTCTGTACACTATTGTTTTGGGTAACAAAACGATAATTTAATTATATCTAATTAAAATTAATTGTTTAAAATTAATTATTGAAAGAATTATAGATACAGTCACGTTGGTTTCATTTTTAGCGACTTGGGTCAAAACTTTTCAAGATTTTTTTCTCACGTTTTTAAGCATTCGTTTGAACTGAAATGTTATATACACGATTGTTTTGGATGATAATACGATACTTTAATGGTAATTAATAAAAATTAATTACCACTTAATGTGATTCTGTCATATGCATATACATATTTATGTTAATTGTAACTGTTTAATAAAAAGTAGTTAAAATAATATTTTTCCTTGTTGATCTAAGTAGGAATTGACTTAATTTTTTTTACATTACTTGTGTGTTTCTTTTTAGTTTGATAATTCCAATTCCATTTGAACATTAAATTTTATGGATCTAACAGTTTTACTGAGTTTAAAATTAAAAGTAAACTTATAGGGTAGTCCTTCTGCTATCAAAACTCATTTTGTTTGAATTAAATAACGGTTATGTACTTAAGGAAAGTTATTAGAATCTGTGACGCTATAAAATAAACAGTAGCTTAGCTGCACAATCTAAGCAAACTTCGAATACACTAATCAGAATGAAAACCAGAAACTTACATTTTCTTAAAAATGGCCTTTTAAGAATAATATTATTCTAGTAATTTGATTTGTCTGATTTGCTAGTTACGTGTTTTGAAATCAGTTTTAATGCTACGTATAGAGATTTAGAAGATTAATTGATGTGACGTATTTTCTGTTAATGTTTTAATTTCAAATCCATTTACGATCTTATGACATGAAATCGCAGAGGCTTTTACTATACATGATTTATCTATTTACAACAAGGTAATTTAAATAAATTTTACTTTCTTGGAAAATATTAACTTCCCGGAATTTTACCACCCTTTTAGAAATTATAATTAATTTTTAACGGGATTGGAAGTTTGGATTAAAATACTATTCAGTTAACTGAGCAATAGAATAAAATTTTCTTAGGATATATGGTTAGCCGTTTTAACTATAAACACTGTAAGCCTCGCAATAGATTTTTAAGAAGATTTTAGTTGGTATCATTTTTTTTTTGGGGGGGAGAGAATTAGAAATCTTATATTAAAACAGTTAACTTATTTAAAATAACCTTTTGCTTTGTTTATTGTTCCTTAATTTTACAATTTCCGTATTCTGTCTTGGAATTAACATTTTTATAGGGTGTATTAGAATTTAGTAAAAAGTATATTTCTTTATGATTCTTCAACATCATAGTACTTGAAGAAGACTGCTCATTATTATGATCCCACTTATCACAGTATAAAGTCGGTTCTGATATTTAAATACTAAAAAAAAACAGTTATAGTTCAAGATTTATTAAGAAGGCTGCTTCCCACAGATAGAAAAAAAAAGTAATCCTTTAAGTAATTATTTTTATTTCTCCGAATGATTTTATTATTTCTCAGGTGGATTTCACTTCTTTTTTTGTATTAGGAAGTTGGTAAGATAATTTTTTTTCTGAATTGCATCAAAATTGCATTTATATACGTAATTAGAAAATTCATTTTATTCCAGCTCCTTCAATTTGTGAGGATAACTTTCAGAAAATGAGAACAAAATCACAGGAAATGTGAAAATGAAAATTTATCTCATAATTATTATTAAATTTAAAATACACACACACACGTGCACGCACGCACAAACACCCGCGAACGCACACACCCGCACGCACGCACGCTCGTACGCACACATGCGCTCGCACGCGCGCACACACATATGTACAGGGTCTATCAGCGATTTTTCCATAATTCGACTTTCCATTTAATCCTAATGGGTGAAATTAATTTTTTAAACTGTGATTTCAGTTGAAAACCTTTCTTGGTAAAGAAAACGAAATTTATGTAAATGAGAACTTCTTAAACGTTTGTATGGAGTAGAGAGACGTTGATAATTGAAAGCAATGATTGAAGTGTGAATAAGATTACGACCGGAGGTCGTATAGTTAAGCAAGTTATCTAAAGAGAATACAAGTAAGGGAGTCAAGAGCGATCCAGTTATTAGATTAGTGCATTTATTTATATGATAATTCAATTTCTCTCTCGGATTTAATGTTTTAGTGCGTACTATCCCTTTAATTGTGTTGTTGGATTAAGTGAAAGTAGTAATAAAATTGTGTTTAAATTACTGTGGTTGATTTTTGCTCGAGCCCCCAAACCCTAATGTTCTCTGGGACATTACATTTATACATATAAAAACTCTACTCTTCAAATAAATTAAGGCCATGGGAGTAAATGGAAGGGTTTCATATGACACATGTGGTTGAATAAGTTTTAAAAAAATTGAGACTTAATTTTATACACATCTTAATATTTATCTATAAGAAAAACAAAATCAATCTTCATGCTGACGTAGTTTTAAGAATTAAATTAAATTGTCGAATTATTAAATAAATCCACGTGTTATTTTTTAGAATATAAATCAAGACTTAGTATGCTATAAAGAGAATTTACACGTTACTCTTATCATATGTTTACTGTACTAATATCTTTTATGTAAAAATTGATTTCTTCATGGGGATTTATTTTGAGTTTCTCTTTTATTTTTAAGTTTTCTTCTTTTGATATAATCTTATTCCGCTTTTTTGGTTACATATCTTCCAGTGATCCAATGTTCATTTTCCCAATTTCGAATATGTAAAATTTTAGCGAGGAATATAAACTACATCTTTTAATTTTGTATCTTCTCCTCGAAAACAAAAGAGAGGAGATATAAGTAAAATTTATGTGTGAGATTTAAATATATTTCCTATTTGATTAATTGATGCTAATTTTAATTTGGATTACTTAGGGTGTAGATTTATGTTTTATCATTAGTTTATGAAACAATTCACAACACATTTTGTTTTCCTCCAGTTTTAATAAAAAAATTTCTGCAGTTGTTACTAATTTTAGTTATAACTGTTGTTGGAACTTACACTTCTTCCGAAAACCGCGAACTGAATTACTGGCCGTGACTGTGACTGTATGTTTACCTTTTGGTAACAGGAGAATGTGAAAAACGAACGCATGGAGCAATCGCTCTCGATACTTCCTTCTGTAATTTTAATTGTATTAATCCTCTAAGCTTTTCTATATTTAATCTTAAATTGTAATTTAAATGGCTATTAAATGTTGTTTATTATGAATACAGACTCATCAGTGATTCCGAGTGGGCTTAATTTAGTTAGATTCAAGGAATAAAAATTGCTCGGACCCGATCGACTTCGAGACTAGCTGCAAAGAAAAGGTAAGCTTTTACCTTAAGTTTGTTAGACATAGGCTTTGTAGCTAGATTAAAAATATTGGCAATCAATACCTGTCAAGTTGAGATCATGTATCATAATTTGCTTAGTAAAAAAACTATTTATTTTTTATCATGTAGAACTGTTCGGCTTTGAGTCTTCGTGAGCATTTTATTTTCGAATCTTGGAGATATTTGAAGGAAATAAGCATTTAGAAAAAGTAAATCCTACTCCGAAATCTCCATTTTATTGGCAAAAAAGTTTCAGAATATTCGATTTAAGTGAAGAATAATAATGGATGAAAAGATTGAATAAGTAACAAGATTGAGGAAGCTACATAGATAAACAGATGAAGAAAAGGAACACCAAATTTAACGGCTGCTCAATGATTCTTGGAGTTCTGGTAGTAAAAAACGGACTTGAGGCATAATAGGGAGAATAAGGTGGCTGCGGCCAATTTTAATTTTTTATTTTCAATCGCATCCCAAGACGAGGAAACATGTGCACTTTCAGCTAGAATACAGATACCTAAGTAATCATATCACTCCGTTTTTAATCAAAATCTCATGCAATTCATTCAGCGTGTTTAGTAATGTGCACTAATGATGATCCAGGTAGTCTGTTAAGATAATTTCACACCAGTCCCAAAAACATAAAGTATGACCTTTCCTGAAGACTTCTGTGTCGTAACCTACTTAAAGGTATGTAAGTCGCCAAACTTACCCCTTCTTACTCTTCTCTTTGGTCACTGGATTATATTGATAGATTAAAGATTCTTTCCTGCTTTTGCTAGACTACCAAAAATTTCTCATTGTATTGCACAAAAAGGATTAACATCTGACTTCACAGATCAAGCCGTGTCTTCTTTTGAAAAGTAGTCAGAAATAGTAGAGCTTAAACTTCCAACACCATTGACATATGCAGTTCTTTATAAATAATTTTCCACTCACTGCCGTAAGTGAAAACAGTCTTGTTTCTGATCATTTGGATGGTTGCTGTTCGGTGTAACAAGATAAAAAGGCCTTCATTTTTTCACTATGACAACATCGTCCAGAAGTGATAGTTTTTTGCTTCTTAGATCGTCTGTGGGGAACATGTGGCCAGTTTGAAAATTCAATTTTCATCCCACACCAATACTATATGACATGCTATATTTTCCATAAACAGCCATCGTTTCATTAGAGATTTTCTAGGCACTATATAGCCTTTCAGTTCTAGGAATTTAATCGCACTGGAAACCTTTATTTTCATACTGTGAGTTACTTCAATCTAAGCTTTCCTGAAACCAAATAAATAAAAATTAATATTTATAACCTACAACAGCTGTTCTTAAACTGCGGTCTGAGAATCCCTGAGTGCCTTTCTAGGGGGTCCATGAAGTCTCTCATATAACATTAAGATTTCCCTCTCTTACAGATTCTGAAAGTCCTTGTGGAAAAATGAAAGATGTGCCATTCCGCAACAGTTCCCTAAATTATCCCCAATGAGAAGAATCTCTACTACATGCATTTCGATCAAGAATATTGTTGGGGAGAAGGGTTCAAAATTTAGGGGGCCGGGATGTTAATCTCATACATAAAGGGAGGCCGTGGTGATGGAAAGTTTAAGAATCACTGACCTACAACATTGCATATATAAGGGCCCTACTTGTTATATTCAGAATAAATATCTGTAAGATATCTCAAATATTTTTTAGCAATACAATTTTTTTTACGATTTTCCTACGTATGAATGATTCTACTTATTAGTCTTTTTTATTACGCTTTCTTTTTATAGTATAGCTTTATAAATTAGATTTTAGTATAAAATACAAAGTAACTGCAATGGGAAGGAATGCACATCTTTATTTTTTAATATTTTACAAGAGAGATGATAATGCGCATTAACTTATCTAAATTTTCTTATTCTAACGCATTCCGATTTATTGTGAAATTATTACCAAGAATAATTTCATTAAATTTTCTTAAAATGACGTTTAGAAGTTATTGATTTATAAATAAGCTTCAAGTTAAATGAATAAATTAAATACACAAAATATCGAGGTGTTATTCTTTTAGTAAGTAACATTTCCATCACGAAAACTCGAGAGAAATTATGTTTCACATCTCCAGACAAAGTACGAAAAGATATAATATGGCTATTATAAAATGTAAACTTCCTTTTCTACGCCTCCATTGAGATAATGCCGTTTTAAATCTTATTTATGCATACCATTATTTACATTTATATCTGCTTACTATTTAATGGATATATATATTTATCTGTTTCAGTTGTGTTTGTTTTATTATCCTGTTGCATTACCTTTCAATTATTTTATTGCATATTCGACTAAACACTGTATTATTATTATATGACATTGTTACCATTTCTTAATATTGTAACTTTTACACAATGCATGGCTACGAATGGATTTCGATTACTATCGATGGATTTCAGATATTATCACCTATGCAACATCCTATACAATTCCTGTAAATATTAATTGCACCTCAAAATCAGAAATGATTTCAACATCTCAAAGGACTTTTTGATGTTTCAATGAATATCCAAGAAAATTGTATGTTCATGGACTGGTTTATTTGTATAGTAATAGTTGATTTTTTTGCTTGTTTTAACAAAAAGAAAAAAAAGGAAAAACACAAAAAAATAATTGTTTCTACTGATAAAACTATAAAAAGAAAAACAAAACTTTTATATTGATTTTTATAACTCAGGCATTGCATCGCATATTACAAGATAAAAACTGTTTTTTCTTTTACTTTCTGTATTTTAACACTAGAACTGCGGCAGTTTCGGTATACCTAAAACCGGGGGCGGGGTAAAATTGACCCCTATTAATAAAATCCCGTGTTGTTACGCTAAAAGTATGTACACATTGTACATACTTTGTAAATATTGTACACAGTTAGTAAAATATACAGACACATTTAATAGAAATATTGAGCCTCTTACCAGTCAAGATTTCCTACACAATTCATGACCATTTTAAGCAACTTCCTTTTATCTGTTATGCACACTTTCGACATATCGGTATTTTACAGTCCGAACATGTATCTACAGTTTTGTTCCTACACTTGAAAGCTTGGCAATGAACCCTTTTTCGTATCTGTGGAGATCCTTCAATTGTATCCGCTTTTGTCTGTGTATCTGACGTAATTTCTTTTATGAATATACGCACTACGCAACTCTTCAATGAGTTGCTGAAGATATTCTCTCCTCGTAAGTTTTTTTCCAGTAACTTCTTTATATAAAATCCATGAATTAATCCCTGCAAGATCAAGGATATTGTAGATATTGTCCCACCTCTCCTTTATCCTGCCTTCACAGAATATTTCCGACACATTGGGTCGGCAATGTCGGCACTAAATTTTGTTGAGTTATAAAATGATATTGTTTCTGGAAGCGTTTTGGGGTGATTATTGTCGATATCAACTGTGGGATGAATGGAGCTCAATAATAAAGCATTTTTGCTGGTATTTCCCTGATAAACTGTCAAAGTTATTTCACCATGCTTCAGTAACAATGTATCGTAAAACGGCACCTTTACTTTTTTCACAAATTCAGGTACTCTGCTTTTTGATTTCATTCCATCGTTCCAGTTAAAGTAGTGTTCTTATTTTTTAACATATGGGGCAGATTTAGTTTAGTGAAAAAATTATCTGTAGTGATATTTCTTCCTTTATTTTCGAAAGATTCTATCAAACGCAAACCGACGTATTTGGAGAGAGATAGGTTTTTAGGACGTTCTTCATCTTTACTAAATATGGAAAACCATTGAGTACGTATTTACTATCAACATCAGTGGTAAGTTAGAACTTGATACCAAATTTATCTAGTTTATTTGGCATATATTGCGTGAAACGAAATCTAGCTTTAGACGGAAACAGCTGTCCATCAACAGTTATATATGTTTCTAGTTTATAACAAAAAAAAAGTTATCGACATTTAAATAAATTTCTTTCAAACTTCAGAAATGAAGCAGAATTTATCTGTTTGAAGGCGTTCAGATCATGTAGTTTTTTTTGTTGAATTGTACAAATTTCATAAGTTCTCTGAATCTATCTCTCGCCATAGTATTGTGGGAAAAAGGTGGACTCCAAACAACAAACCCCAGACTATAAAGCTCTGGATTATTTGCATCGCATATACTTCGAGCATACAAAATTGATATAAAAGCATATGCAGTTCGTATATAGTATATATATATATATATATATATATATATATATATATATATATATATATATATATATATATATATATATATATATATATATATATATATATATATATATATATATATATATATATATATAATTGATATGTAGCTCGTCTAAATTTGTTGACCTTTCATTTTTACCCAGTTGCCGGTGAGCTTCTACTGCTGTACAATTTTTGATATGACGGCTACTACTGCAACAAAATTCTCAGCTACTATTCTGTTAACAGTAACAATCGACTGACCTTGAAGCATTGTTCTGCTTACATCTTCGAAATGGAAAAAGGACTAAAAACCCTATCCCATTCCAGGAAACGATGAATTGCAAATTTATTACTTGTGATTATAATGGGGTCAAAAATCACCCATTCCATGGTTTTAGGTATACGTATTAAAATAATAAGTATTTAACGTATCATATTTTCACAGATTATTATTGGTATTAAAATAAGAAAATTCAAGATATTTTGTTCAATTTGAGAAAATCGGAAACAAAATTGGTTTTGGGTTAAAATTAACCCATCCGCGGTTCTAGTGTTAGGGTGTGCCAAGAACTTAGTGCTCAAGAACTTTGTGGGAGAAAAAAAATATGTTTCTCCAGAAGCTCCTTCAACACATTGTTTTATGCTTAGACTTATTGCGGCAGAACACACACATGATACACAGGAATAAATTGACACAATGCTTTAGAGCAAGATTGATTATTTAGAAAAAACATTAGAAGTTATAAAATTTGAAATTTCATCTAAAACTCCATTACATGCCGATCATAAAAAGAGAAATTTATAACACGTGGAATTTCAGAATTTTTAGTCATTACTAGATAAAATCATGCAATTTATTTTCCCGATGTACTACTTTAAAAATTTCGGAACTAAAATATTAGGCATTAAAATATAGAATCCAAAGTTTATGCAAATCACAAAACATCTCAAAATTAATTAATTTTTACATTGAACTGAAGATAAAGCTTCATAACGCCAGGAACTTCAATAAACTTAGCATCTTCTCGTGCACACTCATATATTGCTTCTTCACCTCGATTTTCATTTTTGCTTGCTTCTTTTAATAAAAGAAAACGACTTTCAATATATAGATACAGTATCGAACACTATTTGTAGAAAATTGCATACTTCTAATACAGATAATAGACAAGACGATTGAAACACTTAAAAATTGAATTATTATTTTTATAAATATAGTAAATTTTTGCACGCCTTAATCATTAGGGAAATCACAAATTCAATCTGAAATAGATGGATATAGATCTCCAACATGCTTTAACAGTGCACAGTGATGTATCTCCTGTAAAATACATGATAACTCTGTTAATTATGAGAGTAGAAGAAATAGTACTTCTCTATTAGTTGCTCAAGAAGGGCTTATAAAAGTTCTATATTTTTGATATAGTGACTATAAAAGGAAACTTTACTCTCTCACTATATTTATTAAGCTAACTTACAATGCTTTTAACTATACGGACAAGAGAATTGCCTGAAAGGAGCAGTAGGCATGGCGGAATGTAAGCACTATTAATTAAATATGATCCTAGAGTACGTTCAAGTAGATTTGATCAATTGGTTGATCCTCGGTTGACTATTGATTCCGAACAATGCCAGAAAATGACATCCCATGCCTTAAAGGTTACGCCTCTATACTTTATAACGCAGTCAAAACGGAAAATTTCTGCGGGACATAATCTCTTCCTTTTGAGGGAACAAAGTGAAAAATTATTTGTCGTATTAAAATACATCTTTTCTAGTCATTAAAGGTCAGCTTAAGATGATACTTGTATCATTGTTTGAGTTTCTTGGTACTGATGTCAGCAATGAGAAGACTTTCTTGGTATTGATGTCAGTAATGAGAAGAGTTTCTTGGTATTGATGTCAGCAATGAGAAGATTTTCTTGGTATTGATGTCAGTAATGAGAAGAGTTTCTTGGTATTGATGTCAGTAATGAGAAAGGATTGGGGTTTGCTACAAGACTATTAAAACCTAATTTGAAAAGTACCTGTTGAATTAATTATTCAACATTGAATGGAATTTTTTAACCGATTTTTAAAAACTTTCTGCTATTTTCTTAGCTGTGGACCTAAGGTCTCAGCGAATAATTCGTGTCTTTAAGTATCTCTATTTCCATTAACAGTCCCCATGTTCAGAAGAAACTCAATTTTTTCATACAATCAGCCATGATTTTAAGTAATGAAACCCTTACCAGGTAAGCATCAATAATCATTCTTCTCTTGAAATTGCTGAGATTTGGCATTTCAAGATATTAATGCATATATATATATATATATATATATATATATATATATATATATATATATATATATATAGCTATCGTATCATCCGTAACTGTATTATTTATTCATAGCTGACATTGTAAACAGCTGGCCTTCTATCCTATTTATATACATGATAAACAACGAAATCTATATCAAGCTAGAAATTGGTAAAACAATTTTATGTGCTTTTTTTAGTAAATTAACATTTTAAAAAAATTAACATTTGTGTTTTTTACAGTGAAGTGAAGTGAAATTGCAGAAAATATATATCAGAGTCTTAGCGATGAATAGTATAGCATTATATTATTTAACTTTCAGTAAAATGATCAAATATAAATAATAAAAAAATATTTTAGACTCTAATAAGTGAAAGATGCTGTTGAGTAGATTTTGAGATGCTTCTAATGATGGAGGAGTTGTAACTACCCTTTAGAATAGCGATACAAAATGTATATTAATAATGTTGTTTTTATTAGAGTTGTTAGTTTTATGAGGTTCCTCTTAAAAACCTCGGTTAGTTACTTGGAATACAATAATTTCTGTTCCATTTTTTTGATATACGTTCATGATATTTTCTTTCTAAGTGTGTCTCTCCTTATCAAATATAATTTCCATCTAAATCAGCGTTTCTCAAACTGTGGGGCATACCTTTTGGGAGGCGTGACAACTCTACGAGGGGGGCGGGAGCATATTGAAAAGTTGAAAACAAAAGAATTATAAAAAAATATTCATTTATTGAAAGAAAACAAACAAAATACATTCTGACATAATAAAAAATAAAAGGCACATTTACACTGATATATTACACGCATAACTGTAGCACTGCTACATAATGTGTGTGCATTTGATAATTTAATAATATTTAGATAAGAACACGTTTAGTAATCACCATTGACCCCATGGGATTTGGATTGCCTTATATAAATTATATACAAAAATTAACACTTATCTTGATAACTTGAATTGTTTATAATTAATCCCTTAGCTGCCGATTACAAGTTTTGCAATTTGCTTCCCAATGTCAACCGTTTTCCACGTAGAAACACGTACGTGATGTATTGGGGGTGGTGAGGAATAAAGAAGCAAATAATCTAAAATAAGTAAATCATTCGTAAACATTGTCCAGGTCTATTAATAGCATTCCAATGCCTTCAGAATAATTTTATGAATAGCAGTGCACAGAAAAGATCGTACTTCGGAAAGACGTATATATACGTACGGGAAAATTAAGGTTTTGTTTGAGCAAGGCGTTTATATTCGCTGGTGGCACTTAAGAGATTGAAGTTATATCGTAGTTTTAGCATCAAAGTATAGTATTATTGAGTTCAGTACATTGTTATTGCATGGGGGGGGAGTGATGAAAGTTACGATTAAATATTGGGTCGCGAATATTGAAACTTTGAGAGGCACTGATCTAAATTATATTAAACAACAACTCCGCAATGCTTCATGTTCAGTAATCGATGATCATGCCTTTTTTCAAATCTTATAAATTTTTTGATTTACCTATTACGGAATATTTTGCTGTATGAATACAACTTATGAAATCATCTTTTTTGTGCGTGTTCCAGAAACAGCTTTATCTATCTTATTTTTGATTAGCCAAAGTTGAAAGTACATTAAGCAATGGAGCGGTCATAATATTATGATTCAATTGCATATATGTGTGTTTGCATACACAGGATGTTTAAAAAAGTTTAAGAAAATAAAAGTCGTACTATGTTTATACTATGGAACCGAGGGTTCTATTCCACTCTGAATAGCAGAAAAGCTGTGGAGGTCGAAACGTTAAGGATCTGGGCTTCGAAGAAGCAGGCTTTTGGTTCTAACTCAGTAAATTACTAAAATTCCTTATGAAGGTAAGATAAAAGCATAAAAGCATTTAAATTCCCAATTCAACTCAGAGTAGGAAAAATAAATAATTTTAAAACATAACAAGCAAGCGCAACTGGTTTTTTCAGACGCAGTTTCTTTCATGTGACATATTCAGAGCATGACCATCGGGTACTGAGCCTACACAAATTTTGAGTGAAAAGAAGCAGCAGTAACTATAGCATCTGATTAACTTATTAAGATTATGTACGATGCCAGTCAAAGCTAACGTTGTTATTTAAAGTGGTGCATTCTCAATACTGGATTAATATCGTGATAACACCATCTGGAACGACTTCGTAAAAGTTGTGCTGGATTACCCTCACCAGGAATTAGTAGACATGTATTTAATGTATAGTCAATCACATGTGAGACTAAAGAACGGGGATCATATTAAGAGAAATTTCTGAGATGTCACCTTTTAAGCTGTCCTAACTTCACCAATGTTAATAGAAGACTACGAGAAACAGCATCGTTTCACATAGACACATGTGGTTCACGCATGATGAATCCAAGCTTCCCTTTTACTGTGGTTTCACTCTTTTTGATGAACTTCCTATGGACAGTGTGGAAGATCTCAAAATCAGAATCGTTGAACTTGTCAGGGTGTGCAACTTCATTCTCCAATGCGAATTGTGCATCACACACCATTTCGAAGCATCTATTTTTTAGTCTTTTTGCTTATGAGTTGGCACAATAATTGGGTTTGTGAAACATATTTTTCCCCTTAATTTCTTTGTTTTCTTCATTATGAACAGTTCAATTTGGATATTTCAAATTTCACCTTTCTGCAACTCGGAGTGGAATACGACTTAGGTTAAACATCAAGTACAGTTTTTTTGGATAGGTACAATCCCCTCATATATACGAGTATGTACACATATATGATGTTTCACAGTCAACATCAAGAACTTTTGTAAAAAAACAGTTTATTCAGCAAGCAGTCAATACATTCTTCTCTGAGAGAAAATCAACGCCGACAAGATTTCAATTGGGTTCTATAGTTATTTTCAGAACTGTTAAATAACACTTTTTAATTTATGTAATTAAACATTGTATTTATGTTGTTATGTACACTTTTTAATTAAAGTAGGGCGTGAGATCGTATAGATTAAGGCCATAAAATTTAATGAGCTAGGATAGGAATTGCTATGTTTAGAATATCTTTCCTGAGAACTAATTAGGCATTTAATTTAAGACTCGACTATATATATATGTTTTGAAAATTAAATGCTAAATGGTAAACAGGAGATTTTGTTTTAGATCTAATAATATAATATATAATATATATATATATATATATATATATATATATATATATAAGTATAATAAAATAAAAGTAAAGAAGTACTAGAACCTACAGTGCTAAAGAAGTAAGAAATTGGAATTTAGCAGACACAACAAATGTAGATACAAAAAAGTCTTTGGACTAAACTGGAGACCTATTATGATTTCTAAAGCTGTCGCTGAATTAGGCCAGCGAATTAGGGTTAGCAATGCTTTGTGGATCCAACCTTCCCCGTACAGCAGAAATTTCTGAATAGAAAAAAAAAATCCAAGTTGAAAAGTTAAGCTTAATACAGCACGTGGATGATGAACCTAATAAAATAGTAAAAAGAAATTGAGAAAAGAGAACAATAATGAATCTGTCAAGGAGAGGAATAATAAAAAAAATTTATATAGAAAAAATTAGGAAAAACTTACTTGTAAAATAAAATATGGAGCTCGAGAAATCAAAATTCTACGTTGAGATCCCACGTGAAATGACGTAAAAGATTGAAACGCCAACACAAGAAGGAAAACCCGGGACGCCATCTGAATAGTTATTTTGCAATTAAACTAACCACAAAGATATATTAAAATAAACTAAACATAAGAAGTTTTAAATAAAATTATGAACAAAGTTAAGAATAGATAGTATCAAATAGAAATATATATTACAAAGTAAATTTACTTGGATGATTATATACTAGATAGTTATATTGCAATTAAAATAAGAGCTTAAAATATTTTAAAATATTTTTTAAAAATAAACTAAATAGAGAGAGAGAAAAAAATTTAAATAAAATATTTTACTAAGATAAAACTAGATTTAATTAGAAATAGAAATAGATTGAAAAATAAATTTACTAGGATAATTGCATTCTAAACAATTATTGCAAAATTTCACAAAATTACTATGAATTAAAATATTATCATTAACTAAATCATTGTTTCTTTTTATAAAATTTAAGATAACATTGCTAAATATTGATAGGTGTAAGTTACTTCCCTAGAAAGGCATTTTTATAATGTTAAAATCAAATGAGTCTCTTTTATCAAAAATATTACTTAATAGCAAATTATTCTTAACATTTAATTGAAGGTCCAAAAAGTTAGCTGACTCATTATTATAATTAGTTTTTAATAATTTTAAATAGTGGGGATAGTAATTAAAGCTAGGAACAAAGTCTACTATATTACTAAAAATAACTAAGTCATCTATGTATCTAAAAAGTAATAAGATTCATAACCAATACTTTCATTTTCATAAAAATGCAAGTAAATATTTCCTAAGGAGTTGCTAGCTGGTCCACCTTGTGGTAATCCTTTAATTTGCTGATAATGAGCGTTATTATGGAAAATATAAGTTTCTTTTAATACTAATTTAATAATAGAAATATATATTTATCATATTTTATTATCGTATTAAAAATTGCTATATGCTATTTTAAGAATCTTAAACATGTCTTCTATATCAATGGAGTTAAATAAATCTTCAAAATCATAGGTATAAATAGAAATAATTTTTTTACCTTGCATTTACTTAATAATGTCCATACTATTCTTAACTACAGTAGAATTATCAATTTTGTCTAATGTAGATTGAATAATATTTTTTAGCTTCTTGCCCGGATGTGTAATATAAGTTTTAAAACCATTCGTAATAGTTCTAAATTTAACAGGATTTTTAGAAATTTAGGAGTTAGGAAAATATAAGGGAATTTAATATCCAAAATACGTATAAATCTATTTTTTTTTATAAAAAGCAGAGATTCGATTAAAAATTTCTCTTTTGCTTGAATTAGATTTTTTAAAAGCAGAATTATTATGAAAATGTTTGTTTAGCATATTAGTATAAAGCCACTTGCAAATAATAGCATAATTACCCGGTACTTAATCAACATAAACAATAATAAAGTTCTTTTGTAGGTCTGCAATTTGGTGTTTAATATTATAGTATGTTATATCATTATCTGTTTCATAGTTAATGTTCAGTAATTCATTCAACACTTTGCATTTAAATTAATTAAAAGCTACAATAGGAAGACTGTATTTAATAGCTAATTTTGTAATGAAGTTACTAATATCTTTAGAAATTTGATTTTTGATAGCATTGTTATTATTAGAGGTCATTAATCTAAAACTATAGTACCTTTGGACATTATTTCTCTAAGAGTATTATCTGTAACAAAATTTAAATTACCAGTTACCACATGCTTGTGATGATCATTTATAAAATCAGAAATATATAAAGAAAGTTAGAGAATCAAAACAGTAAAAATTACAATCGATGAATCGAGAATTTCAAAAATAAAATGACTGAATAAGTCAGTTCGTGGCAAAATGAGTATTTGAAATTATAAGCAAAAAAAAACGATTCGAATTATTATATTTTATCAAAGGGGAAAAGATTAACTCTCGAAAGTGTTTTAAACACTCTAAAGTGAAGTGAAATGGGCTGTTTACCTTCTAAAGGTATTTTGACTGTAGCCCAAAGTGTCATTAAAAATCTAGTTTATTACGTGATATCTTTCATAAAACGTTCGTAACACGATTTTGTATAAATTTAATGAAGTTTCAACAATGTCAGATATAAACAGAGATTTTTTTTTTTTACTTTGAGATAATCCATTTGTGATGTTTTCAATAACCGCCATGACTTCTATTTCCATTAGGTTCTTCCTTAATCTATTTTATTTTAAAAATTTTATGATCCTTTTTTTTTCTTTCAATTGAGTGTAACTCACTTTCAATTTGAAACTTATTAGATTTTCTCAATTTGAAGTATATGAGTAATGATTCTCTTTTTCTTATTAAATTATGCCTGCGTTAAAAATTTAAGTATTCAATTTGTCTAGAATTTTTATAAACTGCGCAATATAATAGTAGTATATATTGTTGGTATCTGGACTTAACACCTAGCGAAAAATTTTTTGTTAGTAGCTGGATTAAAAAATCAATTGATTTCAAACTAATTTTAAAAAATGTTTTAGAATACCTTCGATAGAATGTGCTTTGTTTAGACAAAAACTCCTCTAAAAACAAATTATTAAAAATCTTATTTTGTATTTTAAAAAAAAGAATTTGTTGTATTCGAATTAATTTTAAGTTATATCAGAATTTTGTTTCAAAAATATTGCAACATATTGGTATTACAAGCTTTTGATGCCTTCAAAAAAAAAAAGGAATTTTTCGTATTTCAATTCATTTTAAGCAATATCAGAACTTTGTTCTTAAAAAGAATTTAATGTAATTACTAATATAATGGTATATTAAAAGCTTTTCTTAATTGCATAATATCGTTTGTAAAAAAAGAATTATTCACTCAATATTAGTTTTTTGTGTTTAAAATCAAACTGACATGAAACAAATAACACAGACACGCATAGAAAATTATTTTTATTTTATTAACTAAAATATTACAATTTATATATTGTTATAAATATAATGGACAAAAAAAAGATACAATCATTTTGAAATGTATATTACATTTGCATTTCAATACACACATTTCCGTACGCAAAACATTCAATTTTGTCTAGCAAATGCATTTTATCGTAGAAGCTACTTAGACTTATTTTGTTTTGTTTTATTGTTGATACAATATGATTTTTAGAAATTATGGTTGATTGTTTATTTATTATCGAGTGATCGTTTTTTAATACATTTAAATGCATATCATGGTGTACAATGTTTTGCACAACACTTTTCTTTGTGTCTGCAGTTTTCTTATTTTCTTTTCCGAGGATATATGAATACATCCTTGGTCGAAGTGAACAAAATTCCTTGATAGGAATTCTCTTGGTTTCATCCTTTAAGTATCCTAATAAGGATTAATGTTTTTTCGAATAATGTTGGTGAGATACATTATAATTGAAAAACTTTCTAAGTTGCAATCTGCTAAATATTTTTTACATTGTTTCTTATTTACCACTACTTTTATATTACCATGTTTTCTGATGTTCATGCAAGTACGTCCAAAAAACGCGTTATTCATTAGCTTATAAAAATCCTTATCGAAATTATTTGTTGTCTTATTTCTTTTATCGTTATTAAACATTATGTATGATTTTAACCAATTAGACTGTTTAAATCTCATTATTTTATGATTTTTTTTAATTTTTAGCCCATGTTTAATATAAAATTGTAAGTTTAAATAATGACCCACATAGTTTTTTTCTCATTGAATGTATTTAAAAGTTTCTTATTTTTTTCATTAATTTTTATATTCAGTTTTTCACAAATTTTCCTTTGATAAGGAGAAAGCATATCATGCATAATTTATTCATGTTGAGGAGCCATGGGAAAACTATTATGTTTTGAATGAATCTCGGGTGGATAAAAAAGGTCTACTTCCAATATATAACCCCTATTTAAATAAGAGTTTATAGACATTAAATCGAATTTATCAATTTTTTCGTTCAAAAATCGAAATTCTGACTCAGGTAAGCTGTTAAATATCATAGCAGTCCAGTAAAAATTATTTATATCTAATGATATTATGAATTTAGATGGCGACACTTCATCAAAATTATCTAAATATTTATTATTTGTCTTAGAATAACTCTTTGACACTAGAAACATTCCTCCTCGAATTCCTGATTCCAACATTAAGTATATATTTATGTCTGTTAGTAATTCTAAAGTAACACATTCGTAGTCTTAATTCCAGCACTCCATGTTAAACTAGGAGTTGTATAGAAATGGACAGGATCTAACTCAAAATAGTTCATACTTAACGTCCAAAAAATTTCAAAAAACTTCTGCGAGTAACACAGTATATGTATCCAAGTATAGTTTTAAATAGTCTTTAAAACTTTGACATTTAAATTTAAAAAACATAAATTTTGCAAATTGATAGTCTTCCTGTAATATATTTCCATTAGTTATATTATTGAAAAACGCATTTTTAGGAGGAAGATTTATTCTCTTAATGTATTAAAAGAATTAAAATAACTATATGGAAATACACCTTTACGTAATAAATATTTCCTGTGGTTGTATGAAGAAAAAAAAGAATCAAATATAGAGAAGTTATAGTTACTTTGCTTTAGGTTTTCTCTTAGTGTACTTAGTTTAGATTGAAGGAATAAAAAACTATCAAGAAATGCTAAATTATCGATACTAAACGTCATACACTTTTGAGAGTTTACAAGAATAATTTTTAATTTCTTTGCTAAGTTACTAAAAATTTCTTTCAGAATCAAATGGGAATCATACCCTGATAAATTATGCATTACGACTGGTAGGAACTACTTTATAATCTAAGTTGCATCCTTGACAAGCATTTTCTAATAGTTTTCCAGTAAAATGATCATGATTTCTTACCTTAATACATCCTTTTGGAAAACTTTTCACATATATGGCATTTATTCTGAGATATTATCTCATTTCTTTCATGGGAATATTTATCTCCATATATTTTAAAATAGCTTCGGAAATAGTTTGTAAACTTAATACTAAATTTGAAATGACATCTGTACCGGTGTAAAACTTGTGGTAAACTATGTTTTTTTTTGTCATCAATAAGTAGGATAGAGTATACCGCAGGACGATGTATTTCAGTTTGCATTTTGAAAATGACTTATGATTGGGCTCATCAGAAAATACTTTTTCAGTAAAACTTTCAATGTCGGCATAAACACAAAATTTGTGAAAAAACATTTTCTGAAAAGAATTAAATTTCATTTCAAATATTTTTGGTAATTAGTAGGTAATGTTATTTTTTGAAGTTTCATTACGTAAACATCTTTTCATGTGAGCATCAAATGAACTTTGGCAAGCAAAGCCTATTAAACAATTCTTACAAAATTTATGTATACCGCGTTGAGTGTGTAGCAGTTTATTAAAATTTTTTATTAGGTAATAATGGTTTTTATAAAGTAAGAGATTTATTCCTTTATAAATATTCAATTTACTGCTATATATGTAGGAGAAAAACCTCCTTTTCATAACCAAAAACATTTATTGTAATTTGATTTCTTTTTTCAAATTTTTCTATATCACTCACTTTAACAGGAAACGTTAAAAAATTAAATGATGGATATTTTAAATATTTTTTTATGTTGATTTATTATTTTTTATGTTGTTGTTAATGATTTATTGTATTTTTGAGGGAAAAGCCCTGCCAAAACCGAATATAGAAAGCACCTATTATTTTCACACTGGACTTTGTGAGCAAAGATTTTTATTTTTTAAAGTTGAGGGTAAACTAATCTGCTTACATCCACCTCTTATTTCATTATAATATTCTACATGTAGCTCGATAAAATCAACCTACCAACCGATCCAAAATTTAAAAAAATCTTCGATTTTTTTCAAAATTTTTGTACTTGAAGAATTGATTTTCTCATCGAGTTCATGTATTGATAACAATCTTTCTGTATTTGAGTTAAAATAAAAACTATGATTAATTAACTCATCATCTTTCCTTTTTTGAATGTTATATGTAGGGAAATAAAAAAACCTTAATCTAACACTCCTTTCTTTTAATATATTACAAATTTCATCTTTTGAATCATTTAATGCAGTTATAGGATCAACCGTCTCAGATAGGTTTTTCCGATATGAATTAACGAAATTTCAAAATGCTTGAGACTTTAAGTAAAACATTTTTGTTGCATAAATTTTAATTCAAATGAAATAAAACTAGAACAAAGTAAGTCTAAATAAATTCTTCTAGCTATCTCTCTCTACCTCTCTATATAATTCATTTTATGCAAAACAGATATTTATAAATCAGCAACACATACGCACACACACATATATATAAATAACATGAAAACTTCTTTAGAGAGATAGATTTATAGGAAGATAACTCAAATCAATCAATCATTTTTATGAATAACGTTTAGTCCTTTCGTGTTATGTAATAACAGATATTTATAAATCAACAACACCCACCCACATATATATAGAAAAATACATAAACTACTTCAGACGTATATATGAAGATAACATCAATAAAAAACCCCATATAAATATTACTTTGAATATTTTTTACATGCTTATCAATAATATTTAATCCTTGAATAACATTTTTCTAATGGTATATTAATAATTTTTTTCCTGGGAGAGTCTTCTTCCGGGAGATTTCTTTTTTGGAAAAACTTAAATAGAATGACTTACGAAAAGTCTTAATTTCTGCCATAAATCCTGCACCTACGTTGACGAAAAGCGGAGGTATCTCTTCTGCCAGTCTTAAATCGTCTAATATAACTACGTCATTTTTCTCATGTTGGTTCAAAGCCGCAGGGCTTTCTATTGCTCCGGGTGAGCTTGTTGGAAGCCTCCAATGCTTTCTATTTTTTCCGAAGAGGAAAAACTAGATCTCATCTTCATCATTTATTGATTCTGAAAATAAAGATAATTCAAAATATAAAATTTCATATGAAAGATTTAACTATCCTCGTATACATTTTTTAAAACAACTTTTAGGAACCTTTATTAACCTATACTGAACATTTTAAAACATTCCATAAAATGCTTAATGCATTAGAAAGGAAGAAATAGCATATTAAAAATGTTACTTAGTTTCAAAATATAATTTAAAATTTAGTTTAAAAATACATCTTCTAAGAATATTAAATAAGAAAAAGGTGATTCTCAAATATAAGGTTTACTTATCAACATCGGATTCATTTTCGCATCTGGTCAATCTTTTATTTATTGTTTTATGTTTTACTGAATCTGGAGGACAAGTTCAAATAAATAAAGTAGATATCAGAAAATGAAATGCTTTTGTTTTAATTATAGATTTAATTTTTTTAGTTTCCTTTTAATCAGTGTTTTTGCTAGTTATTTTATTTTATGTGTTATTATTTGTTAAACTAAAATAGTGCATTTTTTTTAAATAGTTGTCTTCAAAATATAATTAAGAAGTAATAACTTTGTTAATTATTCTTTAGAAATTCTGCAGCTTAGAAAATTCTTTGAAAAAGAAAAATATTAAATAAAATTAAATTATATTTTCTTAAGACTAAAAAACAAAGCAAAAATTTTACAGTGTCATAAATTTTTTTAAAAAATTGCTTCAATCACTCATTTTTATTTTTTAAAGACCTAATTTGTAAATTAAGAAAGTAAAATATATTAAATTTAGTTAATGTTGATAAATTTATTTTAACTAAATCCAAATATTAAGAATATTTATTTAATAGCTAGAACTTACTCTTTTCCTTTCCTTTTCTTCCTTTTTTTAAAAGCACATTCAAGAACTATAGATGAAAAGAGAAAAAAAATAATATTTTACCTACACTTTAATTAGTAATTATTTGCTTTATGTAAATTAATAATTATAGAATGTAGTTATATTAAATATCTTACTTGATAAAGACATTGGTGAAAAAGAGTTTTAAATAAGTCAGAGATCTGTCAACTAATTCCTAAAGAAAGAAAATTTGTAACAATATATATATAAATCTCTTTTACACATCTTTTAAATTAAGGTATCCGACTACGTTAGGAACTTGATTTTGCAAAGCACATAAATGGATAATTTTCATGATATTTAGTGTCACTTAGATTAAAATATATACAGAAATTTATTTTAAGGACACATTTTGGCAACAAAAATTTATTTAAATATAATATTTTGCCAAAAAATTAACTTAGAATAATCTTTTTTCCAAACGTTCTCCTTTTGTGAAAAATGGTTCTATTATAATAATATTTTGCCTGTATATAGCTTAGACCTCTCTATAGAGGCTCAACTAGAACTTTTGAAATATTTAACTTAGAAGTGGGTTTATTCATATTTTATGACAACAGAGGTGAGCAATTTTAAGAAAAAAACGCCAATAATTATTTCAATTGGTAGTAACTCTGAAAATAATGTGAATTTTTCAAAAATTCTAGTTGAGCCTCTGTAGAGAGGTCTGAGCTATATACAGGCAAGATATTATTATAATAGAACCATTTTCCACAAAAGGAGAACATTTGGAAAAAAGATTATTCTAAGTTAATTTTTTGACAAAATATTATAATTAAATAAATCTTTTTTGTCAAAATGTCCTTAAAACAATTTTATGCATGTATTCTAATCTGAGTGACACCAAATATCATGAAAATTATCCATTTATGCGCTTTTTTAAAATCACGGTTCTGAACGTAGTCGGATACCTTAAAACAATGCATGAGATAAAATTGTGCAGAGTATTTCTTACCTCTAGGCTTTCTTCATACAGGCTTTCATACGGGACATTTGCTTTCGGAACGTTACCTGATAACACATTTTGAAATATTTCGCACAGTATTTTTATCTGTTCGTTGGTGGCGCTCTTCAGAATAGCATTTCTTTGTTGAGGACTCGCCCCAGATAAAACATGCAACAAGTGAACGTGTTGTCTGATTCGATTCATCTTTCTTCCGGGACAAAAACCCAATTAATACCTTTTTGATCTGGAAAAATAGATTGTTGCAATCTCTGGTCTTCATCCGTAGTTGGAAAGCAATCTACTAGTAAGAACTGATATTTTTCTGCTGGTGCCTTTTTACAGGCATCCATGAAAAATTTGGAACGGTCAGAGAATACTTGTCTGCCAAAGCACGCAATTTGAGATTGATCTCTGTTGTTTCGAAAGAGTATTATATAATGTGCATTCAGGCTGATGTCTCTGGCAACTCTAACACGAGGAAAAAGATTCCGTGTTATCAAAATTACACTAAAATTTTTATGATGAGATTCTACTGTAAACATTTGTGTTATCTCTGACAACAAATTATTCATCAGATCGTCAAGAATCAAAAGATCAAATTTTTCGTCGGCCGTTGGTAATTCAGATACGAATTTGATACTTTTCTCAGTGTAGAACGATGACTGTGAAAAATTTTATAACACAATACTACTTTTTTAATCGGAAGTTCATAAACTTGCTCAGGAATAATTATTCGAGCTAAATGAGTTTTCCCGCTTTGATTCGGTCCATTTATTATCATTGAAAATGGGAATTTGATTCGTAGAAACATTGTTTAAAAACTTGTAGTAACTGAAGCAGTTTCAAATTTTAACACACTTTTTCGAATTCCTTTTTTGTTAATTGAGCACCTTGGGGTTCAGGGATATGATCCAGAATTCGATTGGAGAAAAAATAGCCTAAGTCGAATACCTGTTCTTTATTTTTAAATCAAACATGAGGAAAAAATTTTCGTCCAATATGTTTGGAAAGTATACATGAGGTGTTAGTGATATTCACATTTTGAGATGATTCCAAAGCTGTTTGTGCTTATAAATACAATGCTGGCCACCGTAAACGCAACACTCTGAAGGAGGCATGCAAAAAACATGAAATTTGCAACATGCATTAGTGGAGGTGAGATATGCAAATAATTAGAATTTCAGCCCAGACACACATCACGCGCGCCTGTGGCGCCACCTCAAAGCGCTATTTAAGACTTGGAGATTTCGATGATTTCAAGTTCGTTAATTGTGTTTTTCTTGTGGTGTTTTCAAAACGCGATCAGTTATGTCTCATAGAAAACAGCTATCAGCTTTTGATCAAGTATCCGAGTTCCACAGAGGAAGGACAGTGGATTGACTTTCAGGAAAATCGGTAGTCGTGTTGGACGAAATCAGACAACTGTAATGTGCATATGTGACCGTTGGATACAGGAGAGTACGACGGAACGACATGGTAGATCGCATCCACCTCAGTGCACCACTTCACGTGAGGACAGGTAAGTTGTGCCCATGGCAGTGACGGATCGCTCAGTCACATCACGAACCATAGCACAACACATTGAGTCTGTAACCCATCATTCAGTGTCTGCGCGTACCATTCGACGCCGTTTACAGCAGAGTGGTATGTCCGTAAGATGTCCATTGCTTGGTATACCCTTGATGCATAGCCACAGACATCTCCACCGCCAATGGTGCGATGAAAGAAGGGTGTGAATGGCAGAAGGGAATGAAGTTGACTTTACTGACGTGTCACGCGTCTGTCTGCAACACCACGATGGTCGGATTCGAGTCTGGAGAAACCGTGGAGAGAGGATACTGAACAGCTGCGTTATGCACCGCTACATTGATCCTGCACCGGGTATTATGGTATGGGGCGGTATTGGATATCACTCTCGCTCTCCTCTAGTACGCATTGCCGGTACTTTAAACTGCCAGCGCTACATGTCCGAGGTGTTGCAGCCAGTTGTCCTTCCTTACCTTCAGGGCTTGGCTACAGCCATATTTCAACAGGATAATGCGCGACCACACGTGGCACGCATTATCCAAAGGTTCTTCGTCAATCACCAGATTGAATTGCTTCCCTGACCGGCTCGCTCTCCGGATCTTTCGCTGATAGAAAACATGTGGTTCATGGTTGCTCAACGATTGACCCATATTACACCCCCAACTACCACACTAGATCAACTTTGGCAAAGTGTGGAAGCTGTTTGGTCTGCTGTACCCCAAGAATACGTTTCAAAGTCTCTTTGAATCAATGCCGAGGTGTGTGGCAGCGGTGATCTCCAACAATAGCGGCTACTCTGTGTGGCTACTGATTTTGGCAAGAACCACACTTCACTGAAGTCTATAAATTTAATCATTTGATAATTGGTAAACATGTTATCCACAAAATATATTTTATTGGGCCTTCTCTTGTCCTTTTTGGCGTTGCATTTACGGTGGCCAGCAGTGTAGGTAAAAAACACTACGAGCTCAACAATATCAACTGTCAGTAAAACAATAATGTTATACCAGCATTGTTTCATTCTTTACCTTTTTAGAAGACTTATTCTTGAATGAATATAATTATGTGTGTGTGTGTGGTGAGAAGTGACTTATATATTCACAAAATACGCTTCTTATCTAATCTTTGAAAAAAATTTTTACTGGGGTCTAATCTGTAAAACAGAAAAAGAATCAATTGCATAGAAAAATTCCAATAACTTAGCGTCTATCAGGATTAAACCCCCCAAAAAATCTATTATATAGAAATTCGGGTTGTTTTCTTCCACATGCCATCGATTCTGTACTAGCTAAATCTAAATAATTATTTACATTTTCGTTTTAATTATATTTCACTCGAGAATCTCTTATAAGTGAAGTTTCTCTACATAAAATAAAATAGAATAGTTTTGCAGCCTCTAATGAATGACATATTTTAAGCATTGGTTAAAGTTAGTTTGAAATTAATTGATTTTTTAATCTAGCTACTAACAAAAATTTTTTCGACAGGTGTTAGTCCAGGTACCAATATATACTAATGGTATTTCTTTTTAGTGCGGCTCTTTATAGGCGAATACCAATCACCGCAGGTAATTTTGATACCCAGTTTTCTCCCTAGAGGAAGACACCTGAGCTCTGACGATGCAAACCTGTACAAGGATTTATTTTTGTCGAGAGCACTCAAGCCAAACAGATACTCCAGGGATCTTTTACGTGTCGTATAATCATACGACATGGCCGCTGTTGATTTTTTGCATCATGAATATTTACCGTCTTGAGCCGTGGTTGTACCCGCAACCAAAGGTGCTCAAGGTCAGTGACAACCAATTATATTAAGTATTATAACTTACTGTAAAATTACTTAAGGGCAAGATAGGAGAAATTTAATACTTGCCAAAATATAGACTGGCGCAAAAAACGGGAACTTTTTTTAACAATCTAGTAAAACCATTAGTGATGGAAGAAAAACATTTTATTTGTAGTAATTGAAACCTTAATATTTGCCTAATAAGAAACATTAATGGAATTTGTTATTTTTCCTTAGATGCACTGTCCACCTGAGCAAATGCATTATTGAAATCTGCCGTTGCGATTCCACATTGACCGCTGCAACAACTCTTTGGAGTACGAGCACTTCTTGGTTATCCTGTTGGTTTTTTCTTTAGGACAGATTCAATCTCTTCGAATTTATTAATACAACCTTTTATCACCTGTTTTGATGGGACGGCGCAATGGCATCTTAAGTTGTAAAAACGTTAAAACTCTTGAGCGCATTTTCCAAACTATCGCTGTTTTTTTTAAAGCATTGTTATGGCTAATGCATGCTTTTGCCCGTTTCGGTGACCTATGGTTACTAAAATGGCAAAGTGTTTACCTGCTCAATATCATTGCCCCGCAGTACTGCCACCTGTGTGCTCATGGCTGCCACCAACTCATTAAAAAAATTCTCGTTATTCTGTGTCCCTCTGTAATAACACATTTCAACGAAATGAATTTTCAACTGTTTTAAAAGTGAGAAAGGACATTTTTCTTTTGTTGGATAATTTATAATGATATAATTTCCTTTTATTTACTCCTTTTTTGATTTAATTCGTAGTTTTTTAGATATAGCTAGAAAAATTATGAAATGTCACGAATTGAACAGAAAATTTTAGATGATTCTTTGTAAAATGCAAATTAACTTATCTAAGTTTAGACTTTGGACATTGAATTTTACCGTTTTCCACAAAAGCTAACACTTCGAAGCTGTACTTGAGTCTAGTCATAAGAAAGACTCTTAGTTCCAGCTGTTAGTTTAAGGTATCCGACTACTTGCGACAACTTTTTTTTGAAAAAAAGGAAATATGGAGATCTTTTTGTGATATTTATATAGTATATTTTAAGGAAAAAATCCTAAAATTGGTAAAAGAAAAAAAAAATTATTATTATTAAAATGGGAAAAAACTAGTAAAAATGTACGAAAAATTACATAAACGGAGCCCGCTCTGTACAAAGATTTTATGAACAAATTCTCAATTTTTCAATTTTGATGTTTTACTTTGTTATTCCTGTTTGAAGTGATCTTCTCGATAAGAAATATTTTAATTTTTACAAAAACTAGAGCACTTTATCTAAGTCATTATACGAAATTGCTTTAAAAAACATTGACTATATTCACATAAAGAGCTGCAAATTTTGAAATAAAACAGTTATTGATAAATCTGATGATCAAAACACTTCTACAGTTATGCAAAACATAAGCAAAAAATTTCAGCTAATTATTTTCAAAACTTTTTGAGCAATCGCGGTCCCCGTTTGAGTTTTTCGAAAAAAACACGTTTCGCGTAAAACGCATTTCAAAGTTTGACATCTTGTGTAAAGTTATGGCGTTTGCTTTTACTAAAACGCTTGTAGTTTTTGTTCTAGTGGAGGGAAAATAAAGTACTTGGTATTGTTATTAATTTAATAAAATGGCCTATAAAATAAAATCATAAAAAATTTTGCCAATTTTTGAAAAAAAATCATGGTTTTAGGGTAGTCGGATACCTTAAGATGTTCAGGCTTCTAAAAATTATCGGATATCAAGAATTGAATATCACATGGTTCAAAAATATATATTCTTATGCATAATTTATGGCAGGATTAATTTTTTGCTGTTACAATTTAATACTTTCAAAATTGCTCATTGGTTTTTTTTAGATTTGTAGAATACTTATTCTAGTCGATTAAAGAAAAAGAAAATATTTTCAAATAATTTTTCCCAAAACATTATATATTATCTGCAAAGAGATAAGATGAAGCACTGAAAAATGAGGCATACTTAAGAAATTATCAATAATTTAAAATGTCTGTAATCGTGTCAACCTAGTGACATTTAATTATTTTTGATTAAACAACAAACAGCAGATATCCTGATCAAGTAATTTAGTGCAATAGAAAATACGACCAATCTTCACAAACACATTTTGCTATCAAATTAAAATACCTGTTGTAATTTTTCAAACTGCAATTGCTTCTGTAAATCATAAATAATCCTCCAAGAGAATATAAAATTATTGTACAAAATCTATTTAAAATGTTACAAATATTTTTGAAAATTTTGCTTTCTTTGGAAGCAAAATTCAATAAAATAGGCTCAATATTTTTAACCTCGATTGTAGAATTAAATGTATAATCTGCTGGCCACACAAAAAATGCAAGCCATTAAGAAATTATCCATTAGTGAGAAATTTTTAACTCGCATATACCACTATAGGATATCCAAATGAGCAGGACACCATGGCTGCCTGTAGGCATTCCTTAAAGTAAAGGAAAAATGGAACGTCAGTTTAAGTATTGAAACAGCTTTTTTGTGAGGATGTTTTGTGTGAGCAACTTCAGTATATCTCGTAGAAGAAAGCAAGCACAATTCAGGGGCATGTTCTAAATTCGACCAAGACAATATTAGATTGCCATAGATAATGTGGATTGCCATAGATTTAGTGGATGCAGGAGAGGACGATTTACCAATGAAACCCTTTGGACCAGCTTCATCGTACTACTATACTTGATGAAAGGAATATTGAGCACATGTCATTCATGGATCGACCCGCCACTTCAACTGCATTACAATAAATACAGTCAGCTACCCAACAACCGTTGTCCACACGTACCATTTAGCATTGAAGAAAAATTGAATGTCTGCAATGTTTACGTCTGCAATAGTGCATTAAACGGCGGACATGGAAAACCGAATGACACAGCATTGTCTCTACAGACATATCAGGTATCCGTTTACAACATAAAAGTTGTCAGATGGGTATCTATAGAGGTCGTGTTTAGAAATCGCTTAATTATTACCATATGCAATTCCATGTGTGTTCTGCTCTCTGTATTATGGTTTGGATCAGCGATACTCAACGTGCGACCCTCAGGGAATTTCTGAGTGGCCCGCTCATGGTTCATTGCCCTAAAAAATTCAATTATTTAAGAACGATGTATTAAAAATTTAGCTGGAAATCCTCTCAATCCAGCAAACATATCGACAAATTTTGGTGTTGATGTCGCACTCGTGCAACATTGACAAACATTTTTTTTCTATTTGAAAACGATTAATAATAACAAATAACAGTGAAAAAGCGATGAACTAGAGTAGTGACCATATTTTATGATGAAATTTATTTTTAATTATAAACAAATGATAATGATTTCATTCTGGAATTCAGTCAACACTCCTCTTTGCTGCCGTTTTGCATTTGATAAATTAATGTTTGAAATAAAAAATAAGAGAGTCTTTTGTCAAAAGAAAAAAAAATCAAATTAGCAAACGGCTTGGTAATTTTGTTTGTATGGTCATCAATGAAAGAGAGCCGAAAATACCCCATAACTCAGTAAAAATGCATAAAAAAGAAGAAAATTATTTTATGCGCATTTGATAGAGATTAACATAGTATTAAAAGCCCAAAATGAGTTTTAATATTTTGATCAATTTTTCACATTTTAAGTGGCCATTATTGCCTTGTCTTATGGTGTTTTTTCCCATTAATCCTCATGTTGTGGTCCGCATGAAATATCTGCCATATGTATGCGGGGGAAAAAAGGTTGAGTACCCCTGGCTTGGATGCTATAAAATTCCATTGACCCTCCCCCTCCCACAATATTCATAACCGGCACAATGATGAACCACGGCTACATCTCAAATGTTCCAGCTTGTTGTTCACCCTTACTTAATAAACTTGAGTTTGGCACATTTCTACAGTACAATACGCGACAACAAGTGGCGCACACAATGTTCAAGACTTCTTTGTCCTCCAGATTACATTGCTGCCTTCACTACTCTGTTCTTCCTATCTTTCACCTATCAGACATGTCTAGTCAATGGCTATAGGACAACAGGGCTGGAATACACGACCGGCTGCTACAACAGACCTACTTTGAAAATGTGAGAAAACGTGGTCTATCTTAACTCAAAAAGGCACCCAAAGCATATTTCATTGAATACTGAGCGTGTAGTAGTGATAATGCTAGCTATCTCGGAAACTCAATATTGATTTCTTCGTCTTTCTAACCTCAGAAAAAGTTACGTTTTCAATAATTTCACATTTAAACTTTGCTTTATCTCTATGATAAATCTGCTTTGTTACTTTATGTTCTTTTTGGTGCTGCATTTTGAGTGATCAGCAGCATATGTATCTTTATACGAAATTTAAAAAAGAAATATCTTTATAAAAATTATGTAGCCCGCCTGCAAGAACAGTTTAAATACAGGTAAAAGTTCGAGTAGATGTTATGTTAAAATTTTTTAACATTTTATTTATTGTGTTATTTTAACTCTTTCCAATAACTGGATGCTAAAATTTACGTATTTACCAAAAAATTCCAGCTATTTTGTTGGATACATAAATTACAGCAAGTAGTTTCTCGATGTGTTTTTCTAAAATTTCCTAAAATAAATCCATTTTCAAAAAATATATACAAAAGGAGCCCCATAACATTATTTTATATTTTTAAATGGTGTATCGAACATATTTGACTTTGTAAAAAGAGACAAGCATTATCAAACTTTGGAAAATTTTCTTAAAATATTTTTAAATATATAATGAATTGCATAATATATCTGAAAGTGTTATTTTTATCACTAAAATTATAAGTAAAATCTTGTTTTGTTCTTAAATTTTGGTTTAAGCTTCTCAAAAGTATCACGTTGTTTTATTATTACTTGCATACGCTTTCATTTATTTTTGAAAGAAATAAAATCATGGAAACACGAAAATAATCCAATTTCATTTAATGAAAAAAGAAAAAAAAAGGAAAAGGACTCATTGAACTGTAAAGCTTTTCTACTTTTTATAACTTATTTTTAAAGATTTATAAATTTTATCACAAGAAATAATGTTATTTATTGAGAATATTTTACCAGGTATTTTGAATCATGTATACCAGAAAGAGTTTTGATTGATTGCATTCACATGTAAAATTAAATTAATTTGAGAGACACTTTTTTTGAAAAAAATCTGTTCATATATATTTATAAAAATATATACTTATTATTTAAAAATATATTAACAATAATATTTTATTTTATGTAACAATTTCTTAATTAAGAATGTCTTATAAAATATGGCAAGAAATTTAATGGTGCGTCATAGTTAAACAACCACTGAGGTCCTTCATGTGTTCTTCTCCGTTGCACATCAGTCCATTTTCCTTCAGGTAAATATATGTTTCTTTTTTTCTTTCCTTTGGCAATAACTGGTGCAACTAAAATATCATCGCCAACAAGGAACTGAGAATCTGATTTTAGAGCTTCAGTATCATCAGGAGCTATCCACCAAAGAGGTCTTATGATTGGTTTTCCTGAATTGGTTGCATCCATCGCTGCTTTCAGCATGTGATTAGCGTATTTTTCATGAAGTTCGACCATTTTCTTCGCTATGGCTATCACTTCATCATCATAATCCCAAGGTGCAATTGAAAATTGAAGAACAGGTAAAAATACAGAAGCCTGCAGCCAACGAATGTAAAGTTCCCGATCAGGTAAAGAGCCATCTACAGATCCATAATTATTGCCACCAATCATATCAGGTAGAATGTAAAAGTATCCCATAAGTGATAGTTGTAAGGCGTTTGGTATCAATGTTTTCAATCCATTAGGATAATCCCAACTAGAAAATTTATCAAACATTCGTATAAATATTGGTAATTGCTGAGTATCATATCCTACCCTTACTTCAACTCTTCCTCCAAACTTTGCCGCAATCTCTGCATATGCACTTGAATAAATGTTTGGTTGTAAATTTGCCTCTGGATGGTGCAGCTCAAAATTTTTATCCATCCATAAGACTTCACCAGCATCAAACTTATAAGACACAATACCGTACTCTGATTGAAGAGCCTTCAATCTTCCTACGAACCATTCAACTGCCATTTCATTTGTAGTATCTAATACAGCAGCTGTATCGCCATTCCACCACTTTACTTCTAATGTATCTCCTTCTTCGTCTTCTACCCAGAATCTGTTCTCTTCACCAATTTTATACATTTCGCACTCTGTATTGCAAAAGGGATGGACCCATAATGTTACGGCAAAACCTTCGTTTCTTAATTCCCTTATCATTCCTCCAGGATCTGGAAATTTATCCAAATCGAAACTCAGATCTCCATAGCAAGTCTCCCATTTATCGTCTATTTCCAGCTGATTGGTGGGGAAACCCATAGTGCGAATTTCTTCCGCAAATCTCAGTATTACAGTTTCATTAATGTTTCGTTTGTACCTTGCCCAAGTAGACCAAATAGGATACTGAAACATCGTTTCGTTTGGAATATCTATAGGCTTTTGCACCCACTTGTGCATCCCGTACATATATGCTTCTTTTATCGTCGTCGCAGAACAAATAGAATAAGTTAATATATGCTGTTCTAGTTCTTCAATTTCATAAGGATGCTTCTTAGAAGACGTTGAAAAGCAAAGCTTTCCACTACCACTTTCATTAAAACTTACAAATAATGGTACTTCTCGATCAACATAGATAAGAAAGCCATTTGAAGACAACCACAGGTTTTCAACAACGTTACCTGATGGATGATGTAAGGGATCACCAGTTACTGCAGGGTACCAAGTTCGTGTTTCTTCTTGAATAGGCCACCTTTCACCGCTTCCATACCAGTCATCTTCCCCAAGTATAAAACAATCCATGGCACCAGCAATGTGGTTAATCCAAAGAACTTTGTGACATTCTACAGCCTCACAGATCATTTCTTCTTCATTACAATTGTCTTCATTCTCCTGAGTTATTAACAGCTTCATATCTTTCCCATATTTTAAGCAGATTGATTCTGACGTAGAATCTTCCCCTGTGCAGCTTGTGTAAGTCATATTGCTTTTTTTGGGTAACCATCCTAAATACCCCTTCAGAGTCTGAGATCTTGGAGATTGTATGTCTAATAACAGCTTGGATGATAATGTGAGTTGAAGTGAACCTAGAAGCAAAGTTGGTACTCCAAAAGTGTCAGGATCTTCTTTTGAATTGGGTAAGTTTTGAGTTGAGCCATGCTCTGGAGCAATCCAAATTAGTATAGCTATGGTTACCCAAAGCATCTGAAATGTAGAAATAATAATAAATGAAAGTAAGAAATTTATATGATTATATAAGTTTTAATAATAACTTAATATTTTAACAATAAATGTACTTTCTATAAAATATAATTATAATAATTCATAAAGGTATAAAAATAGAAAATATTAAATATTTGGAAAGGGAAAAATTAAAAATAAATATGAGTATTTTAAATTTTAACGTTCAAAAATACTATATTATATTTAATATTTCAAAAGAACTTTCCTAAATATTTGGAATAATTTTTACAATTTGTTCAGAATTTGATTTACAGGGGAAAAAGAAAGAAAATTAGTTTGAATAAAAATGTCCTTAAATTCCTTGCAGTACAAATGTATTTCATTTAAAATTATTCCCTTTAAAAAACTTTTTTTAAAGGGAAACTTTTTTGAAATTTTTTTAAAAAGTATTATACTTAGTTAATGTTTAAAAAAATAGACAGGAGTAAATCTCTTATATAATCTATTGTGTGTATCAATTCTTAAAATGTTCATTATATTTCTTATAAAAAAAGTACCCTTCTCAAAAGTGAAATTACAATACTGTGAAGAAATGTTTTCTTAGCTAACTACAAATTACAGGATGTTAAGAAGGGATAACACATGCAAGTGGTTAAATTTGCCTAAGCATCTTGTCGCATGATATTCAGTTTCTGGCTATACAAGCTGTCAGCTGCCTGGCACCATATATGCTATCTGGGAACTAGTTTGATGTCGGGGATAATGGCGCCAAGTGCTTCTTGGCGTGATAAAGATCACACCAAACAGAGTTTCTTGTTGCTGGAATGCAATCCAATATGGCGGCCTAGCGGTACATAATTTAATGATGCACAATAATTTTAAAGAATTGTTTTGAAATACATTGTAATGTATTTCAAATAAAGGATATAGAAAGAGATTGAGAATAACCTAGATCAATCAATAAATAATGAATAATAATATTATGTAATAAAAAGTAACATGTACTAATAATAGTATTATAAGCAGCATATAACAACTCTTATAGTATTGTATTATTTTATCGTAATTATATATAATCATATAGTACGATTTTATGACAGTTATTAGAAATAATAATCATATAATATAATTGAATAGTTATTATAAAAAAGAATAATCGTCGAATTATAAAAAATAATGTATAAAATTACTCGCATTACATAATTATAAATAAACATAAGAATAGCTATAAATAAGCAACGCAAATAGTTATAAATAAATAAGATAATTATAAATAAATAACAATATTAATTATAAATAAATAACAAAATATGTAATAATATTTATAAATAAATGCTGAAAGAAACAATTGTAAGTAACGAATATTATATGATTATTACACATAGTAATAATTGCATTTTTTTCATTATGAAAAAATAACTATAAAAAAAATGTTAAAATTAATTAAGAACATCAATTACAAAGTAGTGAAAGCTTGCAATATGAAACTTGCGCTGCAAGTTCCTTCAACGAACTTCATCGAACAAAGAACGTAAAAAAACATTTTTAAAACGAAAATAAACGATTTATAGCGATAATTAAAAACACAACACTTATTCTTTTAAGAAAAAAATATTCTAATACTCACTCATTTTAGATATATCCATATTCGAAAATAGCACAGAATTAAACAGAAGACGCAAACAATATAAAAAATTACACTGAAAATGGTAAATTTTTAAAGAAATAGTCTGAAATTAATAGGGTTACAGCGGGAAAAAACGCGCGCGCGAATAAAAGTTATTTCTAACATACGTTATCCCCATGGCAACTACATCGACAGACGATAAAAATATTAAAGTAACCATATTGTAATGTTATCGCCCATCTTGGCGAACATAAAGAACTTGGCGCTATTACCCCCGATATCAAATTAGCACCCAGCAATGTAATCTATTGTATGATTATCACCTGCGAAGCAATATTCTACATTTCCATGACCTCAATTTGTCGATACTCACAATTATCACTCGTGCTGGACTAGATATTAGTACAGTGCGATAAGATTTATGCACAATTATCTAAGAACATTGCAGATAGACTATAGGTAACATAGATGCACAGCAAATCCCACTGACAGCCAGACTCACTGAATGGTCATATCTATCAGTGTTCGAGAGTTAGAAAAAAGATCAGCCATACTCAAAACAAAGAAAATTTATTAATCCTATTGCAAGTCTGAACAACCCGGGCTAGAAAAAAATGCACATATTATTAAGTATTGGAGCAAAGCCGAAGTAGACGAGATAATTAATATTTAATTATGCATTGAGTCACTTACTCTTGGAAAGTTTTGGCAATACACGTTCCAAATAATCGAAATTCTGTTCGAAGCTATTTGATCTCTAGTCAATACCACTCCAAATGACTAAGTAACCAAATTGTCAATAATCAATTTTAAATATTAAGCAATTAACCAACGAGTAACACTCGACTAGCTTTCTACCACTTTACGTTAATTGCTAACTTCTATTATCTAGCTCCTAACCTCTCTCTCTCTCCTCTCGATTGATTGATTGATTGAATATTAACGTCGCACTGTTAAGCTGCACGAGGGCTTTTGGCGGCGAACCACGTAATTTTGAACCAATGCCAAGTGACGTGGACGACATCTGAACTGGCACCCTACTCTCCTAACTACCACACCATACCAATGGGAGAACGTTTCAGCTCTCGACAGATTTAACGTGCATCGCTGCCCTACACGACGGGTCTTTAGTGGTACTGAGCTCGAACTCGTGACAAGGCCAGCCACGATCCGATACTTATAACACTCGGCTACCGCGGCCTCTCTCTCCTCTCGAACCTAAGAGTTAATGCTTAAATACACTGCTGGACAATTGCTAAGGACGGATCACAAATTGCTATGTAGCATAACATTAAGCGAGACATGAGGCCTAGTAGGATAAAATATAGTTGCCACACTGTTCAGACATTAGAATAAAGAATATTTATTGTTCTGGAAAGTACAAAAGCTGTGAACATCTGAAAGAAAAAAAATGTTCATTTGATCTGCATACGGAGAAATGAAACAATGCATCTAAAAGTCAGCAGACACCTTAAAGAAAGGTATCAGTACGGGATATGTCCACCGTGGAGTGTGATGCAACATTCCACACGTCGTACTATACTTTGCACAACATTATCCAGCAGCTGTTGAGGCAATTTATCCCATTCCTCTGTGAGTGCACGGATGAGAGTGTTCTTGTTTGTCAGAGGATAGTTTATACCAGCAACTTGCCTCCCCAAAGCATCCCACACATTTTCAATTGGGTTTTGATCGGGAGAACGCGCTGGCCATACGAGACGTTGAATACCCTCGCTGTCTAGACAATCCTCAACAGCGAGTGTTCGATGACATGTTGCGTTGTCGTCCATAAAAACAAATTTATCACCGACAGCACCACGGAAAAGACGAACATGAGGAAGTAGAACTTCATCAATGTATCGTTGGCCCGTCATAGTCCCATTCGCAACCACATGTAGGCGCGTGCGGCCATTGATCATGATACCGGCCCACACCATGATACTGCATGTCGGATATCGGTCCTTTTCCTTGATATTTTCTGGATGATAAGCAGTACCACTCTCGCGCCAGATCAGTTGGCGTCTACAATCCGATGACAGACTGAACCTACTCTCATCTGAGAATAGTACGCATGCCCAGCCCTGTTCAGTCCAATTGTGATGCTCACGACACCATTGCAAACGGGCAGTACGGTGCTGTCTGGTCAATGGGACACACAACAGGTCTGCGTGCGTATAGTCCTCCCCTTAAACGTCTGGCAACAGTTTTTCGGGAGATCTGCTTTCCTGAGGCAGCAAGAAACTGATTTGCCACCAGCTGAGCTGTGGTGCGCCTGTTCCTTTTTGCTGATAGGACGATATATCTGTCTTCTGCAGGCATCGTATTTCTAACACGACCTCCCCCGTGCCGTCTACTACACATTCCAGTAGTTTTTAATGACTTCCACAGCCGTGAAAGAACGCTGTGAGCGATGTCGAACTCCCTGGCAACATCTGTTATTTTTTGCCTTTCTTCGATCTTTCCAATAATTCGGCCACACATAAAATCATCTATGTGATGTCGGGAAGACATGCCCAAAATTTTAAGTTCGTCTATTAAATCTTTCCTGTAAAACTTTGACTTGAAACAACAACTGTCCACACGCGTCAAAACCTTTAAAGCTCTTATGAACGCTATCACGTGATGAACAGACGTGGAAACAAAATTTGCATACTCATACTTCTTCTTACTAATATCCCGCACTTATTCTAATTTTCCACATTTTGCTTCCTTTCATTTTGTGGTTGCTATGGATGATAGTGTTATCCGTCCTTAGCAATTGTCCAGCAGTGTATAAGCCTTGATTTACATAATCACATCTTCTTCGAGAAAAAAGTTTTTAATAGAACAATATTTAAAAGAAGTAAATTTCTCACATGAGGATTAGTAGAAGATTCGTGAATAGACCCATTACAACCTGATATCATCAGTGGATGCATCTGTCTACAGCAAAAACATCTCGTAACAGGTTGCATAAGGGTTATCTGGGCGTACGGCAGCTATATGTTATGTAGTCTGACTTTATTTCTTATATGCACTCACTCAACTAAAGATTAAAGGAGAGTATATTATCGTCGTACTATAAAGTGACATGTGGGTTATTGGCGACGAGCCTCTTAATTGTAAGCAATGAGAACAATTGAACTGGCACCCCCTCCCCCAAACTATTACTAATGGGAGAATTTTGAAAGTTGACAGATTTAATGTGCATCAGCTCCTATACACGGTGGGTCTTTGATGGTCCCAGTATTCGAACTTGCGACACGCTGGCCACGAATTCAGGATCAAAACCACTAGGCTACCATAGACATTCATCCGAAGACAAAGAAGGTAATTAATAGACTTCGAACAACTAACTGAGAAAAACAATTTTAAGGCTGATTGATTGATTGATTGAATATTAACGTCGCACTGTTCAGCTACACGAGGGCTTTTGGCGACGGACCACGTAATTTTGAACCATGGTCAAGTGACGTGGACGACACCTGAGCTGGCACCCCCCTCTCCTAACTACCACACCACACCAACGGGAGGACGTTTCAGCTCTCGACAGATTTAACGTGCATCGCTGCCCTACACGGCGGGTCTTTAGTGGTACAGGGTTCGAACCCGTGACAAAGCAAGCCACGGTCCGATACCTATACCACTCGTCTATTGCGGCCAATTTTAAGGCTGAAGTTATATTGCAAACATATTACTTTCATGGTGATATACAGTAAAATTCGGCGTATAACACGCACTTTTAACACAGAAAATAAGATCGAAATTTAAGGATGAGCGTTATACGCCGGGTATGGAAATGAGAGCTTAAAAATACAGAAAGAGGTGCAAAGAAAAAAAATAGACTTTATATATATCAAAAACCTATTTATTTAAAAGAAATGACATTTCTTATATGAACAGAAAGAATTGTAGAGTAGAAGTATACTATTTTTTTCTAACGCTTGGAATAATACCTCGAATCAATGATTTCAAAACATAAGAGCTTTGTTCACGCACATTTCGGGTTTCTTCGTAAAAAAGGGGGTACGCGTAATACGGCGTATATACCTAAAAATTTAAAATTCGCCGGATTTTACAGTAATTTAAATTTTAATTTACATCGCGTTCTAAAGTAGCATGAAGGCTATTGACGATTGACCTCATAATTTTGAAACGTAGTCAATGAATACGACACCTGTGTGTGTGTGTGAGGTGGTACTCTCCTTTTTCCAAACCATACCACGTCAACGGGAGGACTTTGAACTTCAATATACATAACATGCATCAACCCATCTATAGTGTGGGTCTTCAGTTGAAATAAGACTCGACCTCGAAACTGGACAACGACGGCTACGAGTTCGCAAATATGACCACTAGGGTATGATAGCCACATGATGGAGATATGACTTCATAATTTAAATCAAATGGTTTAAATGATTATTGATTAAAATGAGCCCAAAGTGTAGTATTTATTGCTATTCACTTATTTAAAAAAAGAGCATACGAATTACAAATAAATTTATTAATCACAATTTAAGTTATAAATTATTTTCTGGGTTTTCATAATTTTTAATAGTTAAGTAAGACAAACAGCTACATTCATGAAAACAACGCTCTATAAACAACTATTACGATACATATAGCTTTACTAACATAATTAATATAATACATGATACAAAAAGTATGTCATTTCTTACGTAGTAGAATTCAAAAGTTCCCAGACTGAGTCCGTAACTTAAAAATATTACCAATTAAACTGATGAAACACATCTACCTTTTCGAAATAAGATCCTTGAGTCACAACACACTTTTGCCATGGCTTGTAAAGTTCATCGAAACATTTCTTGAAACCCTTTTTAGCCCTGTCCTTTAATTCAACCTGCGATATACTTTTAACTACATCTACAGATTGGTCTACGTTTAACATGCGGGAAGTGATATGTTGACCCACCTCATGCATGTTAAGATCCATAGTATCCATTGACAAGGAGGCCGATGATATCCCAAATGATTCGGCTATTGTTTGAAGCCTGTTCTTACGTACCATCACATACACCTTATCGATATTTTCAGAGGTGCTGGAAGTGTGCGGACATCCAGAGCGTTTGCCGTCTTCGACACTTTCCCTGCCTTCTATGAAACGTCGATGCCACTTAATAGCTTGTGTTCACAATAAGGAATCACAGCCTTACACCTACTTCAACATTTTACTAGTCTGTACCCCACTCTCAAACGAACACAAAAATTAATATCTACTATCTACTAAACAAACGCAATTTGTCAATCGTTGACGACTAAATGCACATCCGCCTACAAAATAAGACGCCGTGGTGACCCACCGACCATGTGATTTGGAACAAACCTTTTTTAGAAAAGGGGAAGAATGCAACAATACAGAAATGTTATTGTAGTCGCTCTACTGCAAAAAGTTCTACGTTATAGGCTAAGTCCGGGAACTTTTGAATCCTACTAGCATAATCTTCAAAATGTTTTATAAATGATAAATTAAACATTCTATACATTCTAAACACTGAAAAATGCTTTATTAAATGTTCCATTTAAAACCAATGTGATTTTGTATTGAGGTTTGATATCTTCTTAATACTTTGCAAAGACTTATTTCTCGAACTGCTTTTTGAACAAATGATTCTAATATAAACTGATGACTTCTGTTCTAAAGGTAAAGAATTCCAGCTTGTTAAAACCAGGAAATAGGTTTCCCAAAGGGCAAGTTTGTCACATAAGGAGGTTCTGTAGATGCATTGATCAAGTGCTCTTTTGACTTCATAACAAAATTACGTTAGCTCGATGTCACTACTTTTTTAAGGATTTGGTGATAAAGATACAACAGGAATAAAAATTCCAAAAATTGTTCCCGAGTATAAAAGGAGGGAATAAAAGATGTACGATGGATTCTTATTTATTTATTTTATTTTATTAAATCTTGTCTTTTGTTCTTATGAGAACTTGATCTGGAAGTTCTTTAAATATGTGGGGGCCGCAGTAGGCGAGTGGTCAAGTATCGGATCATATCATGTCAGGAGTTCGAGCCCAATACCACTAAAGACCCGCCGTGTAGGGGTGCGATGCACGTTAAATCTGTCGAGAGCTCAAACGGCCTCCTGTTGGTGTGGTATGGTAGTTAGGAGAGGGGCGTGCCAGCTCAGGTGTCATCCACGTCACTTGACCGTGGTTCAAAATTACGTGGTCCGTCGCCAAAAGCCTTCGTGTATCTGAACAGTGCGACGTTAATATTTACACCACACTCACTCTATAAATATGTGGTGGCCGCGGTAGCCTAGTGGACAAGGTATCGGATCGTGGCTGGCATGCCACGAGTTCGAGCCCAGTACCACTAAAGGCTTTCCGTGAAGGGAAGAGATGCACGTTAAATCTGTCAAAAGTCTTTGGTGTGGTGTGGTCTTTGGAGAGGGGGTGCCAGCTAAAGCGTCGTCCTCTTCACTTGACCATGGTACAAAATTACGAGGTCCGTTGCCAAAAGCCCTCGTGTAGCTTAACATTGTGACGTTCATATTCACTCCCTCCCTCTATAATTATGTGCATTCTGAAAATCTGAACATTTTAAAATTCATTTGATAAATATCTTAAACCAGTGCTTCTCAAACTTTAAGCACTTGCAACCCAGTTTTCGATCATATTTTTCATCGTGCCTCCCCTCCATACAATAAATATGTATCGAACTCAATACTGCACTTTAACGCTTAAGCTACAATACGACTTCAAATATAAACCGTACAGATGATCAAGATAAGTATTAAATTTTGTATATGACAAACCCATGGGAGTTATTATTAAACTTGTTTTTAACTTAGTATTGATAAATTAATTATCAAATCCATTGGAAGTACTGATACATTTATAAGTATATTACATCATTGTAAAATGAAGATTTTATTTTTATTCTTTCAGAATGTATTTTATTTTACTTTCGTTCAGTAAATTTATAATTTTTTAAAAAAATAATCTTTTATTTTCGACTTTTCGATCTGCTCTCGTCCTCTACATAGGGTTGTTACACACCCAAGGGGGTTCACGCCCCACTGTTTAACGAACGCTGCCTTAAACGGTATTTTTCATACATTTCAGTGTTTTTTATTTACGAATTGTACGTCATCAAAATTTTTGGTTATTCACGTATTATACCACCGAGCAATTTTGCCGAACAAAAAGACATCGCCAGTTCTAGAAAATATCGCCAAATGGCGTCATTATTATGCTCGAACTTGTGCAGATATGTTTTCCAGTATTGATTGTGTATCGTGCTATTTGGAGACATCTTTTGAATTGATGAAATGGACTAAATTCATGATGGTCACATGATAATGGTAATCACGTGTTTACCATTTATTAAAAATGGACATACTAGTTGCTCAACTTGTAAAATTTAGGTAATATTTAAAATTGGATGATTGGGTAAAGAGTTCACGTGTTAAAATTCTTCAAACAGTTTTCAAAATTAAAAAAAAATACTTTCAAATTAAGTGCATTTTGTATAACTATGTGCATTATTATATCGTTGACAAATATGTACTTAAAAGAAAGTTCCTGCAAAAAGCAAAAGTTGGCAACAGTGAAGTACATAAACTAATTGGCTGGAAACGGGTGATTATCTTTATGATATAATTATGACGTCACTTTAATTTATCAGTTGCTCAGTTATCATGTTACCATGACGTGAAAGAATTTAGTCCATTGGTCGATGGTATAATTAGTAAATACGGTTTTTTGTCAATAAAGAGTGAAGATATTTTTAAAAAAAATTAGGTTACAAAGTTTTTGTTAATTATATTAGAAACACACAATGTTTCTTAATGAATAACTGCTTCTCTCTTGAGGAAGATATCGATATTCAAAAATATGGTTGGTGATAGAAATCTACGAAACAGCCATTTTAGATTTTCATTTTTTTCCACTAAGCAAATTCTGGGCTTTAAATCATGCAACATATAATTAAGTTATGAAAATAATGCCTAACATAATGCATAGTTGAGTAATTAAACCAGAAGACAAGAACATTAGAAATTACGTTAGTGTGAGAGTTGAGTTTAAAGTTATGTTAACATAGCACTATAAAGAAGCACGAGAGCTATTGACGACGGATCTTGTAATTTTGAAACATCGTTAAAGTATCCGACTACGTTCGGAACCGTGATTTTTCAAAAGCGAAAAATGGATAATATTTATCATATTTAGTGTTACTTAGATTAGAAAACGTATATAAAACTATTTTAAGAGTATTATTAAAATAAAAAAATTATTTAAGTAACATATGTTGACAAAAAATGAACTTAGAATGACCCATTTTCAAAATAGTCTACTTTTATGAAAAATGCTTCTATTATAATACTATTTTGCTTCTATAGCTCACACCTCCGTACAGAGACTCAACTATAATTTTTGAAATATGTAAAGAGAAGCATAACGAAGAAATTTAATTTGAATCAGGGGAAGAGCCTAAAAAGAAAGAACAAATGCGGCAGAAAGCCTATTTTCAGTCCAAGGTCAGAAAGATATTTAAAGAAAATTTGTCTTGAAAACAGATTTGCCACCACAACAGTGATAAAATCGCAACTCCAACATATTAATGTGAATGCTTCTGAATGCACTATTCAAAGAAAATGAAAAGATTTAAATTTTCAGACCTGCCGCCCCGCCAGGAAGCCCAAGTTAACCCCTGCAATGAATGCAAAGCGTTTGAATTGGGCCAAACAGTCGCGTGATAAAGATGTGGACTTCTGGAGATCGGTATGTTGTTATAATTTATTCACAAACAAAGTGTTTAACCATTTTCTATGATTACAGAAGGAACAGCAAAGTTGTTTATTATTTTTTTAATTTTTGACAGGTCTGCTTCAGTGATGAAAGCACATTTGTAATTTTGCAGAACAAAGCTCAGTTTGTGCGTCGTCGTCGTGGAGAAAAGTTTCATTCTGACTGTGTTGTTCAGACTGCGAAACACCCTACTAAAATAATGATTTGATCAGTCATCAGCGGCAAGGGTACTGAACGTCTGGACGTGGTTAAAGGCATGATGCGGCAAGACCAGTACAAAGATGTCTTGCAAAATTGCTTGATTCCGCAGCTGGAAGGAAGGTTTCCAAATAGAGAACCATACATTTTTATACAAGATGGAGCTCCCTGCCATACAGCTCGGTCTATCGAAGCTTAGATATAAGCTCAGAACAAAATATCCCTCTGTTGGATTGGCCGGGTAATAGCCCTGATATGAACCCAATCGAAAACGTTTGGGAGTTAATGAAAAGAGAAGTGGCTAAATATGTGATTACAAATAAAACGCAGCTCTTAGAAAGAATAATTCACGTGTGGAATCATCAATCTCAAATGCATGAAACAGTACAGTTTTGTATTGGTAGCATGTCACGCAGAATTGAGCTCTCATAGGGGCTCAACAAACTATTAATATTTAATTATATTTGTTCCTGTTTTCTTTCAAGAGTCAATAAAAACATTTTTTTCTTGATTGATCATGTTTTATTTGTGATGATAATAATAGATTATTAAATGGAGAAAAAAAACATACACTGTATCTGATAAATACAAGAAACCTGTATAGTATCACCTGATAATTAATATTTTTCATAAAATCTTATAGTGCGTCTAATATTATGGCCAGGGACTGTATATTTTGTTTGTGAAGAAACCCTTTTTGTTTTGGCTACGCAAGCGCGCGCTTCTAATTTATTCCTGCGATCAGCATATAATCCCTAATTTTTTTTATTTCAGAATAAAACTAAGTTTTGAAGGGAGAGGTTGTTATAAATCTCTCTTTATTTGAATGTTTTTTTAATGATTTTATTATGCACATTTGGTAGTAAGAAATTTATCTTTTTTTAAAAAAAAAATGCTTTAATCGGTTCTGGTACTTAAAGTAAATAAACTTTCTCTTTCACACTACATCATTTGGACAAATTTTAAAAATTTGTTTGTGGTTAGTAGTTAATTATAACGCTATAATTTCAATTAAATAGGAAGATATTGCATTTTTAAATTTAAAAGTAATTATAACTACTGTACTGTATTTTTTGGAGTGAGTGAATATTAAGTTCGCACTGTTCAGCTACACGAGGGCTTTTGGCAACGGACCACGCAATTTTGAACCATGGTCAAGTGACGTGAACGACACATGAGCTGGCTCCCCTTGTCCTAACTACCACACCACACCAAATTAGAAGGAATATTCTACCAATACTTAGCAGGAATATTCTTTGAATTCCACTCTTCCAAGATATATAGCAGCACGGGTTCTATGATGAGTATTTCAGCCGGGAAGGCGAATAGTTTTGTAGAAGATATTGCGTTTTCAACTGACGGCGTTTTCAGCGGATTGCAAAGATTATTTTTGACCCGAAAAAAAAATTATGCCAAAATTTAAGTGTTTTACGTTTTTGTATGTTAATGAAGACCTTAGAAAACGATTTGACTACTTATTTTAAGTGAACGGTTTATATAATTAATTTTACAGTGGAACATTTTTAATTTATTAGCTATAACGGATTAAATTTCCCAAAGTTTACTATTTTGTTTATTTATATCCCTTAATTTTCAATGTAGTGATAAAAAAATATTGTATGAAAAAAACTGCAGTAAATCATAATGAGGTGGATAAAGTATTAACGTGCATCACTCCCCTAAACAGTGGATCTTATAAAGCTCTAATGAAGCTCGAGCTATGAAAGTAGCTAGACATATGCGAACTTGATTCTATCGTTAATATTTCTCTATGTTTTTCATTGAATCGCCATTATAATTTAAGAAACGGCGTTGCTTGCGAATATTACAATTTTAACATAAAATAAATACAGCAGAAAGTAATATTAATGTATTACACTTTCAGATATAAATTATTTACACTAGTTTAAGCGTGCATTACACAAAACTTTTAACAATGTGTTACTTTTGCTGAGCAGAGATCAGCTTAGGGTGGTATTTTCAAAAATCGACCCTCAAGAGTGTTACGGGGAGTTATAAATAAAAAAAATCCTTTTCATTAGCTATTAGATCTTAATACTTAAAATTTAACAAATGTGTTTTTTGTTTGATTTGCAATTCACGTAAAACTAACTCATTAAAAACTTTTTTATCCCTCAATCTGTGTTGTTTAATTTTTCAGTTCACCCGTGCGAAGAAGGGTATACCAGCTAGCTATTGTTATAGAAGCATTTTTTATAAAAGGAGAACATTTTGAAGAAAGGTTATAAGTTAATTTTTTGCATAATATTGTATTTAAAGAATTTTTCTCTCTTGTCATAATGTCCTCAAAACAATTTTATACATGTATTCTAATCTAAGTGACAAGTGACACTTAATACACTGCTGGACAATTGCTAAGGACGGATAATACTATCATCCATAGCAACCACAAAATGAAAGGAAGCAAAATGTGGAAAATTAGAATAAGTGGGTAGTAAGAAGTAGTATGAGTATGCAAATAGTAAGAAGAAGTATGAATATTCAAATTTTTTTTCCACGTCTGTTCATCACGTGATAGCGTTCATAAGAGCTTTAAAGGTTTTGACGCGTGTGGACAGTTGTTTCAAGTCAAAGTTTTACAGGAAAGATTTAATAGACGAACTTAAAACTTTTGGCATGTCTTCCCGACATCACATAGATGATTTTGTGCGTGGACGAATTATTGGAAAGATCGAAGAAGGGCGAAAAATAACAGATGTTGCCAGGGAGTTCGACATCGCTCACAGCGTTGTTTCACGGCTGTGGAAGTCATTTAAAACTACTGGAATGTGTAGTAGACGGCACGGGGGAGGTCGTGTTAGAAGTACGACGCCTGCAGAAGACAGATATATCGTCCTATCAGCAAAAAGGAACAGGCGCATCACAGCTCAGCAGGTGGCAAATCAGTTTCTTGCTGCCTCAGGAAAACAGATCTTCCGAAAAACTGTTGCCAGACGTTTGAGGGGAGGAGGACTATACGCACGCAGACCTGTTGTGTGTGTCCCATTGACCAGACAGCACCGTACTGCCCGTTTGCAATGGTGTCGTGAGCATCACAATTGGACTGAACAGGACTGGGCATGCGTACTATTCTCAGATGAGAGTAGGTTCAGTGTGTCATCGGATTGTAGACGCCAACTGATCTTGCGCGAGAGTGGTACTGCTTATCGTCCAGAAAATATCCAGGAAAAGGCCCGATATCCGACACGCAGTATCATGGTGTGGGCCGGCATCATGATCAATGGCCGCACATGCCTACATGTGGTTGCGAATGGGACTATGACGGGCCAACGATACATTGATGAAGTTCTACTTCCTCATGTCCGTCTTTTCCGTGGTGCTGTCGGTGATAAATTTGTTTTTATGGACGACAACGCAACATGTCTTAGAACACTCGCTGTTCAGGATTGTCTAGACAGCGAGGGTATTCAACGTCTCGTATGGCCAGCGCGTTCTCCAGATCTAAACCCCATTGAAAATGTGTGGGATGCTTTGGGGAGGCAAGTTGCTGGTCGAAACTATCCTCCGACAAACAAGAACACCCTCATCCGTGCACTCACAGAGGAATGGGATAAATTGCCTCAACAGCTGCTGGATAATATTGTGCAAAGTATGGTACGACGTGTGGAATGTTGCATCACACACCACGGTGGACATATCCCGTACTGATACCTTTCTTTAAGGTGCCTGCTGACTTTTAGATGCATTGTTCCATTTCTCCGTATGCAGATCAAATTAACATTTTTTTTCTTTCAGATGTTTCAGAGCTTTTGTACTTTCCAGAACAATAAATATTCTTTATTCTAATGTCTGAACAGTGTGGCAACTATATTTTATCCTACTAGGCCTCATTTCTCGCTTAATGTTATGCTACATAGCAATTTGTGTTCCGTCCTTAGCAATTGTCCAGCAGTGTATGATATAAAATTATCCATTCCATGCGCTTTTTTAAATTCACGGTTCCGAACGTTGTCGAATGCCTTAAGTGACGAGAACGCCACCTGAGCTGGAAGACTCCTCTCTGAACTTCCACACAAACGGGAAGACGTTTGAGCCTCGACAGATTTAACGTACATCAGCCTTTCTACCATGGGTCTTCCTCGGCCTTAGGCTAGAACTCATGACGCTCCAGCCATGAGACGTGACCTTGACTACTAGGTTACATTGACCATTAAGCTAGTATAACACAAATTCGATTAGTTTTTTAATTTCATCATACATTTTATAAATTTCTGGGGGATAAACTGGTGAAGAGAATGTTTTTGAATTACATTTTGTATATTTTCGGCGATTTATTGCAATCAGAAGTGTTCTCTATTTAAAATGAAATTTATATTTTCGTGAGAAGTAAACTAAAAAGGAGAAAAAGAAATGTAAAAAAAATGTTGCAGCCTCCTCCCCAATTACAAAAAACTTAATCCTGAAACATAAACATTTTGTAAAAAAGCAAAAACAAACTGCTTTCCGCCATCTATGATATAACAAACTTCTAAAAATGTATCGAAAGTTACAGGAGTATAAGATATCTCTAAATCTAAAGTACGTTGCTTGTTTTTTGCTGACATGAACAAAAATATTCATTACCTTTGATTATGTATTAAGCAGTTAACAAGCTTGAAGCCCTACAATTTCTGTTCATTCTTGCTTATCTATGTAGTCCCTTCTTTCTTAGCTGATGTATTAAGCAATAATATCATAAGAACCACTTTTTTGTTGCATTATTTTTTTCAGCAATCATTGGGAAGGAAAGCTTATCTAAAGCTGTTTACATACATTTAATCAAAGAAAAAATAATTTATTGATTGATTTTCTGTCTAAATGAATGTCGCAGTACGGATTACACTAAGAAGTTCTCTGAACTTTATTCAAATAATAAATCCAATACTTTTTAAAATTATATTTATGATTATTTTATTGCATACAACGTTCTTTAATCTAAAAATTTAACTAATTGCTTACAACATTGTAATTAAAAGAAAAAAGAAAATTTCTTAAACTGTTTCAATTTCCTTTATTATAGCTCGCGCTCTCTATATATTTACTTATTTATTTATCTTCGTGGAATTATTTATCATTAATAAAATACATATTAAAAAGCTCAATTGAGCTGAAATTTTATATACATGAATTTGGATGGCAGCACAGTAATTTTTAATTATAATTAATAAAAATTAATTGATTAAAACTAATTATTCAAAGAATTACAAATGCAGCCACGTTGGCATCATTTTTGGCGACTTGTGTTAAAACAGGAAAAGTTTTTTTCTCGCATTTTAAAGAGCTCTTTTGAGATGCAATTTTCTATACACTATTACTTTGTGTAAAAATACGATAATTTAATTATAATTAATTAATACGTATTGCACTTATTGATTGAAATTAATTATTTAAAGAATTAAAGATGCAGCCACGTCCATTTCATTTTTAGTGACTTGGGTCAAAACTTTTAAATATTTTTTTTCTCACGTTTTAAAGCATTCAGTTGAACTGAAATTTTATAGACACGATTGTGTTGGATGAAAACACGATACTTTAATGATAATTAGTAAAAAAATAATTATCACTTAATCTTGCGATTCAGTCATATTTATATACGTATTTATATTAATTGTAACTAATTAATAAAAAGTTGCCAAAATAAAATTTTTCTTTATTGATCTAAGTAGGATTTGACTTAATTTTTTATGTTGTGCTTTTTATGTAAAAGTTGTAAAATACTTTGAGAAAAAGGAAGAGCTTCTCTATCTAGACATTTCTAATGATGGAAAGAGCAAAATAAATACTCTGTATCAACCTCGAGATCATTGCAATATGCAAATCCTTTGTATTCACCATTAGTGGAATGGTAACTCAGGTGTCGTTCTCTTCCATCAACGTGGTTCAAAATTATAAGGTCTATTACCAATAAACAGAGCGTAGCTTGAAAATGTGACGTTAAAAGCAACTAGTCATTCAATGTGTATTTACCGTAAAATACGGCGCATAGCGTGCACAAGCTTTTTTTTACAAAGGAACTAGAAGAGTGCATGTACAATGCTTGTACGTTTTTAAATAATTTATTAAAGTTATTATCACAGGATTTTGAAAAAATAGTATATTATTAGAAACAGAACCTTTTACTTCATTAGGTATATCATTTCTTTCAAATGCATAGTATTCCAATCTATGTAAAATTTTAATTTTTCTTATGCTGATCTCTTTTTCAATTCCTGCTATTAGCTCACACTCTCTCTATATTTATTTATGTATTTATTTATCTTGGTGGAGTTTTAAATCGTTAATAAAATACATTTTAAAACGCTCAATTAAGCTGAAATTTTATTTACCTGATTATTTTGGATGACAATACAGTAATTTAATTAGAATAAATAAAAATTAATTGATTAAAACTAATTATTTAAAGAATTCTAATTACAGCCACGTTGGCATAATTTTTGGCGACTTGTGTATGTGTTTTTCTCACGTTTTAAAGCATTCAGTTGAACTGAAATTTTATATACTAGATTTTTTTGGATGAGAATACGATACTTTAATGATAATTAATATAAATTAATTACCATCTAATGTTGTGATTCTGTTATGTATACATATTTATATTAATTGTAACTATTTAATAAAAAAGTAGCTAAAATAAAATTTTACTTTGTTGATCCAAGTAGGAACTGATTTAATTTTTTTATATTACTTGTTTTTTTTTTATTTTTGAAGACCCGGTGTATAACGCGCACCTGTAAATTTCGATCTCATTTTTTGTACTAAAAGTGCGCGTTATACGCCGGATTTTACGGTACTGCTTTGATATATCATATCACATAGTTTTACATGCACATGAATTGTCTATTTAATTTGTTTTTTAAATCGATTTCTATTTATTTTTTTTTCATTTTCTTGTTCTTATTTAATTTTTTGTCACATAATATATAAAAGATTATTTTTGTTAATCATCTTAATTTTCCGAAAAAAAAATACTTTTGGAATATCTGTATGGGACTTAAGGTACCCAAATACTTTTAAAGCATTTTAAAGATAAAGGTAAAAATTTTAAATTTTCAGAATTCCAATTTTTAATTTTTTTTCTAATTATTGATTTTTTTAAAATTTTCTAATTTATTTGGCTTAAGACCATCGTCATCAAATGTCAAAAATGGAATTCAAAATTTTTCCGGCTTCCTGGATAAGAAATTTTTTCTTCATTTATACCAGACTTTATTTATCCATTTTATAGAACGGAATTACTTTTTGCATGGACTTTTTTCTTATGCAGTATTTTATCTATTAGCTACAAACATGTATAATTTTTAACTTTGAATTTTAAAACGAAACAATCGCTTTAACTCGCTTTTACTAGCTTCTCCTGTATGTAATGGAATCTTTGAACTCGAGAATTAACCCATTTTAAAAGGTCAGATTAATTCGAAATTTTGCACACTTATGAAGGACAGATGACAATACAATAATTTAATAATTTTGTTCCATTGTTCTGATCAGGATCAACGATTTCCCAATTCCATATTTGGTGACTAAAAGATTACGTTACACCTTTAAAGCGAAAACGCTCATGGTTAATACAAATTGTGATTTTTAAGTGAAAAATATTAGCTTTACACCTTCTTCCTCATTAAATATTTCAACTTTAGCTCTTCCAGATTTCCTTCAGTTATCTTATTCAACATTTTGCAAACCAGGCCATACCGGCGCAATGATCAGATGCCAAGAATTAGGGTCGTTTGCAAGACAACAAATGTCTGCACGAATATTTCGATGGCGTTTGCAACAGTATAGACTCTCAGCTCAGAGACCTTTGCTGCGGCTACTCTTGACGCTGTATCACAGACAGGAGCGTCTTCAATGGTGTAATCAACAACGAACTGGGCGCAAGAATAGCAAGACGTCATTTTTTCAGATGAATCCAAGTTCTGTTTACAACATAAGGGTGATCGCATCTGTGTTTGGCAGCATCGTGGTGAACGGACATTGGCAGCGTGCATTCGTCTTCATCATACTGGCCCATCACCTGGCCTGATAGTATGGGGTGCTACTGGATACACGTCTCTGTCACCTCTTATTCACATTGACGGGACTTTGAACAGTGCACGTTACATTTCTGATACATTACGATCCGTAGCTCTACACTTTATTCGAGCCCTGCGAGACCCTACGTTTCAGCAGGATAATACGCGACCACATGTAACGTTCTTTGTACCAACCTTCCTTGATACGGAAAATATTCGGCTGTTTCCCTTGTCTGCACGCGTTCACCAGATCTCTCACCTATAGAAAATGTCTGGTCCATGGTTGCCGAGCGACTGGCTCGTCACCATATGGCAGTTACTATGGTTTATGAGCTGTGGCATCGTATTGAAGCTGCATGGACATCTATACCAGTACATGTCATCCAATCTCTGACTCAATGCCCAGGCGTATAAGTGCTGTTATTATTGCCAGAGGTGGATGTTCTGAGTACTGATTTCTCAGAATCTATGCACCCAAATTTCTTGAAATTTCTATCGCTTATTATTTTCAGTATAATATATTGGTCCAAAAAATATCATTTTGTTATCTGCATTTATTCTTGCCGTAGCAATTTTAATGGCCAGTAGTATAGTAAGAAATTATAACAATTGATAACGAACACCCAACGCTTTTACCACAATGATTATGATTATATATATATATATATATAAGGATGATTAAATTAGATTAAAAATTAAATTCCCTATCTAGCACTTGACTCCATCTTTCTCCGTTCTCATATTCAAGTATCAAACTAATCGCCCATTTATTTCTTCCGAACATATGGCCTAGCCAATAAACATGTCTAATTCTAGGTCGTTAGATTTAATAGTCAACATATGTCAGTATTAACTTGCAAACACCATCTTCAAAGCAACGATACTTACCAGATGTTTTTCACGTGTTATTCACGTGAAACCACCACCATGGCGTGCTTTTTCCTCCCTGCTCGCAGTCAGAACTGATGTTGACACGATGGAATAAAGATATCTTTTTTTAAACTTTAATCTGATTCTGTCTTTAAAATCATGACATATATATATATATATATATATATATATATATATATATATATATATATACAGAGAGAGAGAGAGAGAGAGAAAGAAAGAGAGAGAGAGAGAGATTTTCTCATTAATCATTTTATTCTTATATCAAGAATTCGTTTTTACCTTTTAGTTAGAGTAACTGTAAAAGAGTTTTTTAGTTTTATTAAACTATAATTTATTAATGGGATATTTCTGTATTTGAGAGACTTTATTATGTAACTTTCTAGATGCTATAATATTAAATATTTATATTCAAAAATTAACGATTTGAAAAATGTTCCGACTCTGTCGTGCTTTTTATTATATAAGTCGAAGTTATCTTCAACAATATTGAAAACCAACTTAACTTTATTTATTTACCATCTTCAACTTCTACAAATAATTTTATTCTTTATTTTATACCTATTTTCAGTAAGTTAATCAATATATTTCAGGCTTAAAAGTTGTAGAAAACACATTTTTTACCTTACATAAATATTTTGTAATTCCCATTTTTACGAATAAAATTTTTACGTGTAAGTTTATGTAAAAATTAAGTAAAATTTAAACTTAAGTTTCTTTTATGACTAAGCTTGCACATTGATTTTGGATCAGGAATAAAATATTGCACCTTTTCTTCTTTTAATAACGATAAATTTGAAAGCTTATCCCGCGAAGACTTCATTTGACATTACCTTAATATGTTGCTGAAGTAGTTAGTGGAATTACTCTTGAAGTTATTGGTGACTCTAGAAACTACGAATTGATTTTGATACTAGTTAACTTATTCTAATTGTTCCTAACTGACATTAAAGTAGATAAGGCATAGCGATAAGTATGCATATGGGCCATAGTAAGAAAGTTGAGTTGTGAATCCTGATAAGGATAATGAGAAATTCACTTAATGACTTGGCTGGAAGAGGGAAGGAACGTAATTTCACCTCATCAGCACTCGAATTAAATAGTCAGTGATGCGAGCTGATTTACTAACCATCACATTTAATAAGTTTATATTTAGGTACCACAATGAATATGAGTGAGAATAATTCTCGTCTCGAAAAGTTCATACGTTGAAAGTTCTTAAATGAACACACCATATTAGTTTGTACATGATTATGTAATATAATTAGGAATATTCTATGGGAGTCATTTCAGATTTTAATAAATCTCTGAACAAACCGATCGTCTTGGATTCAGTAATGAAAGAATTAAATGAATTATACAAAAGACGTTCCAAAAATAAGTTTTGCAATTTTTTTAAGAAAAGACGCCTGGTGAAAAAAACCAGCCACCATAACAAGCTACGTCCATTGCAGGTTCAACGACAGAAGGAACTTCAGTGTAGGAGGAATTACGCATGCGCAGAGCATGGAAGAAGAGAAAGCAACAGCAAACTGGCGTGCCTAAATTTGTTTGAATACAAATGCCCACGATGATGGACAAACATGTTGTAACATCGAGGTCCCCAAAGAAAAGTGCGCGTAACGTATCCCGTCACACAGATGTAAATCGGATTCTTTTGTGGATAGGATCACCAAGTCTTTGTAAACACTTGCACCCTTAAAATATTGCGCGGTCTTGCCTTTGGGGATCTCCCCGGCAAACTTGACACCGCGAGGAACCCCTTACTCCACCCATGAATCGGATGTAACTCGAGGATAAAGAGGCCGACCGCTACAATCGAGGAGACTCTAAAGAGGGCAGAGACGGTTTAAAACTTTCGTAGAGAATGGATGTTACCTCCTTCCTCACAAACAACTTTATTTGAACACTTATGATCAAAACAATATTTTTAATAACTTAAATGTATATACAGTAATTAATAGCTGTGACGTTAATAAACTAAATATTTAAATAAATATCACGCTGCACTTATTTATCTCAAACTTCACAGTGTGTGATTCTCCAGTATGAAAATATAGAACTGATGATATCTGGTAAATATGAAAGCCTACAGACCATGTATGATGAAGAGAGCATGTCTCATCCAATGGCTGGTCGAGAGGTGTTGCATGTTCAATGAAGGAAGGCAGACTGTGAAAGATGAAGGTCGACGCAGGCATCCTTCTGCCTCCACGAATGAAAGCATTGACCTGTTGAACTTCCACCTATCCTATTCTTGAAAGTCTCACTCTCGGGTGTAGCTTCTGAAACAATGCTGAGGTGCAATTCTGTACGTTGCAGGGTAACGAGTTTCATCTGAATAGTTTTTTCAAACTGATTGTACGCTATGACAAATGTCTGAAAGTCGGTGGTCAACGTGTCGAAAAAACAACGTAAGAGGTGAATTTTTCTATCGATAAAGTTTTTTCGTGAAAAAAAATGACGAAACTTACTTTCGGAACATCCCTCATATTAAGACATTAACTTGCAAAATATCATTTTATATGAAATTTTAAATATATGAACCGGATTATCAGTTTAAGGTACCCGACAGCGTATAAATGGATAATATTTATGATATTTAGTGTCACTTAGATTAGAAACTGTATAAAAATTGTTTTAAGAATTGTATTACAATAAAAATGATTTAAGTACAATATTTTGACAAAAAATGAACAAAGACTAATTAACATTGGGCTTTCATGTCAGACTGACCACCTAACCGGGACATCTGCTCATGCACCTCAGGGCCCATGGTCACGTATACTGAGTTGGGCAAAGTAGGCCTTGGCCTTCATGGGCTGTTGGGCTACTGAGTTAAGTTATACTTTTAAGTAAACAAATAATAATTTTATATAAATTATAAATATTTTTAACACATTTGCACTACATAAGTTTTTAATGAAAAGAGATTAGACAGTGTTTAAAATCTGAGGGGTAAAGAACAATTGCATAAATAAATTGATTTTTTTTCTTTAGAACCAATATAATACAATCTCGAGAATATTGCAATATTTTTAAATTTTAGTTCTGTAAAGAAATTAACCGTCTTATGACTTAAGAAAGTCTTTAAGTTAGAAATAAATGTTTAATGGTGGTATATATACACTCATGTCCATAAATTAAGGATAATTCAGAATCACACAGAAATTGAACTCTAAAATAAAAATTTCACCTTCAGAATTATTACACACATCTTGAAAAAGAATATGCAAATTACAGGAAACCATCATATGGCGCGGATAGTATGTCACAATGATTAGAGTGTAAGAGAGGGGTATATATAAGGAATGGTGGCAAAGAAGTAAAATTGCTCACAAGCGCTTTAAAAGCCTTTCAGTGCAATAACCGAATAGTTATGGCACAAAGGAAGCATTTGAATGATTTTTTACGAGGTAGAATTATTGAACGACTGGAATGTGGACGTACCCATCTGGAAGTATCTGAGGAACTTGAAATCACCCAGATTATCATCTCCAGGCTTTGGCAACGATTCCAAAATGATGGTAATGTGAATAGATGTTACAGCACAGGTCGCCCCTGAGTTAGAACGCCGAATGAGGACCGGTATATATATATTTGGCAGTTACTGCCAAAAGAAACAGACGGAGCACAGCATCAGACCTGTCTCGTCAGCTCTCTTCAGCTACCGATACGTTAGTTTCAAGGCAGACCGTGTACAGACGCTTAGGGCACATTGGTCTATATGCTCGTAGGCCTGTCAGATGTGTTCCACATACCGCAACTCACTGTCGCCTGCGATTAACCTGGAGTAGAGAGCATGCATTGTTGACACCACAACAATGGTCTTGTGTGATGTTTTTGGACGAGTCCAGGCTTAGTTTGCAGTCATATTCTCGCCGGACTTTAATATGGAGATCACCAGGTACCCGTTTCCATCAAGAGAACACCATTGAACGACACCGATACGGTGGTGAAGGATGGCTCGTTTGGGGAGGAATTATTCTTGGTTCCAGAACTGACTTGCATGTTCAGAGTGTAACGATGACAGGTCACATCTACCGGGATGTCAGTCTGGAACAACATGTACGTTTGTTTTGGGGCACGATGGGTGCTGAATTTCTGTTTATAGATGACAACGCCCGTCCTCACCGTGCAAACATTGTAGACGAATTCCTTCAATCGGAGGATATCATCCGTACGGATTGTCCAGCATACTCACCAGACTTGAATCCAATACAGTATGTGTGGGGTATGCTTGGCCAACGAATTTCAGACCGTCAACTCCTCCCATCTGTCTACCGGAACTTCGGAGGGCGTTGCTTTATGAGTGGTGTAATATTCCCCAAGATTAGATTGATAATTTGATATTCAGCGTGCCTAGGCATTCTAAGGCCTGTATTGCATCGTCCGGGAGACATACTCCGTATTAACCATCATACTAACCATGTTATACTGTTTTTTGTAAATAGGTTCTTTTTTGAAATTTGCTCCAGGGAGTAAAAATTGCAATTTTTATTAATTATGTCAAACATATAGCATCTTTTTTGCTCTTTACCTTTTGTTTCATAAATAAATTTTACAAATAAGTCAAATTTGTTTTGCTTCTGTCTCTTTCTTTGCCTGAACTTCATTATCCTTAATTTATGGACATGAGTGTAAATACGGTACGGTCACGATATCTTGACCGGGGTTGTTGACTCCTAGTGCTCCTGAAGACCCACCGTGTAGAAAGTGTTAAATCCTGTTTTGGTTCAAAGTCTCCTGTCCCTCAAAATATTTAAAGTTCTCACCACTTGACCATGGTTTAAAAATTATGAGGTCCGTTGCCAATAACCCTCGTGTTGCTTGAGAGGGCAACGATAAAATCAATAAATACGGTACATTAAGGGCAGGGTATACTAATTAAGTGCTGAATATCCTTTTGTGTGGAACAAATACCAAAAGAAAGTGTAGATCAAAAATAATACATCATAAGCATTTCATTAATTCTTAGTTCTAAATTATAGAAAAAACACTAGTGTCCATAATTAAGGTTACAAACACACAAAATGCAGCATCTTTTCCTATAACTTTGTTTTTGTGATAAATGTTTGTATATATGTTCCTCATATTCTGATAATAATTATGCTAACAAATTAACTCTTAATGGGGACTACTTGTAATATGCAAATTAGATCAAAATTTGTCACAAAACACGCTGTGTAATAATTAAAAAACTGAATGTCTAATAAGAAATGTGGGCACCTCTTGTTGCTATACAGACTTCACAACGAGATACTACAAATCAAGTTGTTAATTTCATCTTGTAGCAACAATCCCTACTCTTCTAAAAACGAAGATTTTAACGTCTGGCGAGTGTTTGGAGGGTATTGTTGTCAAGTAATGACTATTCCTAAAGCATTACAAACATGCTCGATAGAATTTAAGTCAGAAAATTTAGCTAGCCATTTCATCCTGCAAATACCCGCTACCTTAAGAAAGTTTTCGAAAAGATTAGCTCAGTACGACCTCGCATTATCGTTCATAAAAATAAAAACTTGACTAATTGCACTTAGAAACAGTATCATATGAGGTTCACGAACATCATATTTATATCTCTGTGTAGTACAAACCCGCATCAAAATGTGTAGCTGTGTGTACGGCCGTCTAGCAAAATGCTTATCTAAACAAGAATACCACACCCACCAAATCGATCGGATTTGTTTTAGTTAGATGGACGGTGGCGAGTGTCAGCCTTTTCCAAATGAAAATTTGACGATAATTACCATTGGTACTGAAACTGGACGTCCGTGACAAGGCTCATCCTTACTCTTGATTTTCCCAAGACACATGCTCTTGGCTCCATAAAAAAGAAAAATCAAGCCCTTTTCTGTGATGGGTTAAGAGGGAAACAGGCCACAGTCCATCGGGCATAAAGGGCATTCTCAGCTAAGAGTCTGAAAACAGATTGTCTAGATATTGTTTTAATGTAGCAGCAGCAAAGCCCATAGAAAGCTGCTTATCTGTCATGTCTCTGAGAAGATGGGCATTTTCAAATATCGAACTTCCGTATGTGTTATATCTTTTGTGTGTATGTGGATGACCCTATCAAGGTTTTTTTAACAACAGTACCCATTGTTTGAAATTGTTTCTACAGTCTGGGTATCCCCATTTCAGAAAAATATAGGATTCGCACAACTTCTGCTTGAGACCACCCACCCTCAATCTAACCAACGGGTCCCTATTTCAGATTATAATCTAAGCCAGCTATACTCAAGCTGTGGCCCACAGAGCCTTTTTAAGTTGCCCGGTCATGGCCCACTGTCCTGAGAAATTTACTTATTTAAGACCATTATATTAAAAATTTGGTGGGAAATTCTTTGTCAAGAAATCCGATATATCAATTTTGCTTTTTGCTGTCAGTGTTGTACGGGTACCAATTGATATTCTCTTTCTATTTGGAGCGGTTACAATAAGTGATAACAGACAACAGTGGAGTAATGACAATGTTATGGGTGGAACTAATTTTTAACCATCTTTCATATCTTACAAGCGAAAAATATTCGAAGAAAATATATCGTTTCAAGACGATTCGGGTGAGTGAATATTAACGTCGCACTGTTCAGCTACACGGGGGCTTTTGGCGACGGACCACGTAATTTTGAACCATGGTCAAGTGAGGTGGATGACACCTGAGCTGGCATCTCTCTCTCTCCTTACTACCACACCACACCAATTCGTAGGTTGACTATTTTATAGTGAAAAACAAATAAGGATCAGTAATTGTTTGATTTGTCACGAAAGTGCTGTATTTAAAAAAATACCAATAAACAGGAATCATTCATTAACACTTTTCCTCGAAGATCTCTTTCAAGAGGTGATTATTAAGCTTTCATGAATGTTTTTGCAACAGCAACAAAGTGTCCTTTAAGTGGTAATATCACTGAGAGGTAACATAGACATCTTATGAAGATTGTTATATTATTCGTTAGCATATGAAACCGTTTACTGATGCAGAAATTGTGGAGGAGTGTTTATTAAAGGCTTCTAATTTAGTGTTAGTGACAAAAATATAAAAAATAATAATTAATAAAAGTAAAACAGGATTTATAATATTTTGATCAACTTTCTACATTTTTAATTTCCAACGTTATCTTAGTCTTCAAACGTTTCTCCCCCCATTTATCATCATGTTGCTGCCCGCGTGAAATAACTAACATATGTATGCGGCCCAGCAGAAAAAAAGTTTGAGTACCCCTGATCTAAGCGATTGTGGGAACGCATTTTAACAAAATTAATACAAATTTGGGCTTATCACAGTAAGATGCACAATCTAATCACAAATTCAAAGCTCTACTCTGAAAACGATTTTAACATTTTTCACTCAAAACGGCCATAAAAGTTCTTTTTATCTATCAAATCTCACGAAATCAGGATATGATGCTTTCTTTTGCCCACTGTTTATATAATGTGTTAAAAAATAATGGTTGACTCGTGAAATAGTCGGAAATTTATGTTCGTAACGTTAATTTTGCACATCAGTATATTACTGAAGAATGACTTAAATGTATAAAATCAAATTAAATAATCATTAGTTCATATTCGCAGGCGAAATAAATTGAAAAATGCTATCTAGATGTTCAAAGGAAAGAGTAAATTTATTAAAAAGCTCTGTTGCATACAAATAAGAAAATCTCTTTAAAAGCTTAAACAACTCAAAGGTTCAAAGAATGCATTGTGTTGTGAGGAAACAAAGGCAGATTTACTAAAGATTTATTTGGAAACTTTTATTAGTTCCTTTTAATAGAATTCTTAAATAACATGACATATTAGCATGCGAGGGAAAGTGAATATTTGTTGTCATAAATATTATGGCCGCATAATATCCTAAAAATAGCAAAGTACGTCTTTTTTGTATTTTTCGGTGACACATTCAGTTGAATAGCTTTGCCTCAAATTTTAGACTTGGTAATTTATTAGTTTTAAAGATATACAAAGTTTTCTGAGTGTTGTAATTCTCAAAATCTAAAACTACAAATTTTAAATGCGTTTTTCTCAGGATTTTATTTTTTGGAGATGCAGTTCATAATCTCTAAGGCTTTTTTTCTTTTAAAGATAAAATTTTGAAATTTTTCTATGCATATGCTTTGAAACCTATCATGTAGTTAAGCATCAGTATGGTGGTTAGGTTTTTAAAAAAATATCGAATCTAATACGTTAAAAATGAAAATAATCAGATTTTTAATTCCATATTAACTTTTGTCTTCAAAACTTCACTACTCATAAATCACTTTAAATAAATTAAAAATTTAATATTTCATAAAAATTTATCAAAAACTTCAAAAATTTCATTTTTTAAAATTATGGATCACAGAATGTGTGTGGATTTCTTTTTTCAGAATCAATCAATAAATCAGTCTGAAAAATTAATTACACGTAATAATATACATCAAATGTCTTTTTAAAAAAGGGTACTGTGTACCCTTAAATTAATTATTCATAGAATTGCAAAAACTATTTTATTTACTGTTTCAAATCATTTTCTGTTAAAGTGTGATTTATCACGATTCCAACGGTATTATAAAAATGCATATTTTATAATGAATATTACCAATAATAACGCAAGAAATCATACAAGAACTATTCTAAACTTCAATGAAATGAGCAACGAACCACTATAAGTTTATTAAGAAACTTAAATGAGAAATATTATTTTTAGCTTTACTTAAGTTCAGACATCAAATCTGTCAAAAAGTTAATTGCTTATTATGTAAATTTATTAATTTTGGCTTCGTAAAATGTATTACAATAATAAAATCTAAAATCTTCAAAATAATAATAATCCGCATTAATAATTTTTGCAATTTAATTGCAAGTGTATGGTGCTAGTATCTTGTTCATGGCTCTAAGAGAATTAAGTTGAGGTGTTAAGGGATTAAACACTTTTACTAATACCGTTATTTAATTTCTCTTTTTAAAAAAATAAGCACATAATCTCTAAGTAGCTCATGTTCCGAATTCAATTTGAATCCAATTGTGTTCTACATACATTCAGAAAAAAACCCGTTTAAGTCCAAATGATTATTTGATTTTATTCAGAAAAAATGAATTAGTAAAACATTTAACAATCTTTTTCTACCTATAATCTTTCAACTAAATTTTCTTTAACTGTATTTCATGGAAGATACTTTAATTTTTTTATTCCATCTATTTCCTACAATGTAAATAATTTTTCAGGTGAAACTGTCTCTTTAAAATTAAGAGTTCCCGAATATTTTTACATTTTCAAAAATAGAAAGTGACAGTTGTTAGAAATTAATGAATCGATAATTAAAAAAATTATTTTTTTGTATAGGCTATTAACATTTCCGGATCTGAGATCATAATTTTAGAGTAAATCACTTGGGAAATTTTAAAAAAAGTGGAAGGATTAGGCGTATCAATATTCATTTTGTATTAAATTTTTAATAACATTTATAATAATTTTAAAGTAATTTTATTTTTGAATCAATATTTTTTTACAAGATAATGTTTCAATTGTTTTGTGTTGTTTTAAATGGAATGTTCCTTATGGAAATCCGTATATATATATATATATATATATATATATATATATATATATATATATATATTCCCCCAAGAATTCAGAAGTATTTGATCAGAATTCTAGGAAATTCGAAATTTTGTCTTATTTTGCAGCGAGAAAGTGTTTATGCGGGAAAAAATATAACCTATAAACAATCTTTTTCAAATAAGTTAATGTATCGTGAAAAAGAATTTTAACTATTAAAATAATAATTGTGAATATTAATGCATTAATTAATGCTATTAATTTTACCCAATGTTATGAGAATTGTGAATATTTATTAAGATTGCATTTTTTGCTATACAAAAACTCATAGTATCAATACATTTTATATTCTTGACGAAGGTATAATTAAAACGATGCTCAGAGATTTTAATAATACTTCAAATGGCTTAGGTTTGGCTCAAAAAATTTAATGCAACATTTTTTTCATAAAAATTTTTTAAAGAGTTTATTCAGAAAGTCCAGTAATAAAAAAATTTTAAAAATCATGTTTGCACGCAACTGCTGAAAATTTTTTTGGCGCAAGATAAGGCACGCAATACATGCCGCAATATCCCTTTTCCTGGAAACGGATTAAAAAAAACAATTTTTTTAAATTGAATAATTCTCTTGATAAACTTAAAAACGCATCTAAATTTTCTTGTCATTTAATAAAAATTGTTACAGAAACATCAAATATTTCCTTCTCTTAATTTAGAGAATAAATTAAGAACATTAATTCAATTCTTTTTCATCGTTAAGTAATTTAGAAAAATTATGTTATTTTTTTAAAAAAAAAAATCATATATATACATTTATATTGCGAATCATTGCATTTTAAAATATTTATACCTAAATATATTCAATGTTGGAAAAATACTAAAAGTAATTATATACTAGCAGTCCCGACAGACGTGATCCTGTACACACGTCTTAAATAAGAACATTACAAACTTTTTTGAATAAGTTGTAACAATCTGGACTGTTTTGATGAAATTTTTTATAAAGAAAGTTATTACAATACTTGACATCATCACATGTACAGTTACCACAATTCGACCTATCGATTGCGTGTGAGTATATATTTACTATGAACTAAGTTGAATATAGAAGCTATTCTGTATAGAAAACTTGAACTTGTTTTGAATAAAGGGTAGAAAAGATAATACTCGAGTTATTTTCATAACAGGTATATTTTTCAATGCACAGAAAATAAATTTATCGTAATGCCATTTAACGTACAATGTTTTTGGCTAATCCTTGAGGGGTATAAACAAACAAAAGCGATGGTTTGCCAAACCTCGACATGCAACATATAATTGGCCGTGCGAAAAAAGCAAGGGTTTTCTAAATCTAAGCCACAAATTATCATTGACCTTGTGACTTATTAATGGTCGTAGCAAATGCCAAGCGAATTGGAAATTGCAAACATTTGAATGGGTAGGTGAGACTGAAAGAATCATTGGGATCTGTGGTAGAAGTACAACTTCATCTTGAAGTTTGCCGCTCAAAATAGTGTCTTCAAGAATATTGCCCATGTTTTTTTTACAAACAATCACGCGCCCTTACATAATTTTTGCGCATTTTTAAACTAATTGCGATATCGGACCGAATTGTGAATCTAAATCATTCTCGAATTCACTTGAATCCACACAAAAAATATCTTCCAAATCAGTCCAGCCGCTTAGGAGTTCAGTCACATACACACGCACAGAAGAATTATATATATCTATATATATAAAGGAGAAAAGCAACTCACTCTCTGACTGACTAATCACGATATCTCCGAAACTATTAAACCTACAGATTTGAAATTTGGTAGGTAGGTTCCCTTCATAGAGTAGACATCAGCTAAGAACGGATTTTGCAAAGATCGAACCCCAAGGGGCGTTACGGGGGTTTAAGGGGAGTTATACATAATTATTTCCATTATTAAGCTTTTAGATGTACAGTCTTGAAACTTGGTACACAGATTTCTTTCATAAAGTAGAGATTCCCTATGTAATGATTTTTACGAAAATCGACCTCCAAGGGGCGTTGAGGGCACTTAAGGGGGTTGTGCATAATTATTTCCATTTTTAAAGCATTAGACGTACAGTCTTGAAAATTGGTAGCGGATTCTTTTCATAGAGTAGAGATCCGCTAGAAAATGGGTTTTGTCACAATCGACTCCCAAGTGGTGTTGTAGCGAATTAAGGGGCGTTATAGGCAATTAACTCCTTTTTTTAAACTATTAGACGTAAAATCTCGAAATTGAGTAAGCAGATTCCATTCATTGAGTAGATTTCTGCTATAAGATGGGTTTTGGGGAAATCGCTTCCTAAGTGACATTGCGGGGGCTTAAGGGGCGTTATAGGCATTTATCTCCTTTTTTAAACTATTAGAAGTACAGTCTTAAAATTTGGTAAGCGGATCCCTTTCATGACGTCGAGATCCGCTTCTAAATAGTTTAGGGGAAAATGGATCCCCAAGGGTCACTTAGAGGGATTAAGGGGCGTAATAGATAAATATGTCCACTTTTCAACTAATAGACCCACCTGCTTGAAAATTAGAAGGTATGTTCCGTTCATGGAATAGAGTTAGTTCCTTTTACAAAGAGTTTTGCGAAAACGGACCCTTAAAGGAGTGGGGTTGTGAGGGATTAAGGCGTGTTATAGAAAAATTCCTGTTTTTGAATTTAGCCCATTTACTTGAAATTTGTTGAGCACGTTTCTTTAGTTAAATATAGTTCCACTAAGAATGGATTTTACGGAAATCAACTCCAGGGGGGAGCGGGGGAGAGTTATTGGGGCATACTGATAGAGAAAATTACCGTTTTCGAACTGCTAAGACTATAACAATAGGATTTGGTTTGCATGCTTCTTTTGTTGAATTGGAATCCGCTAAGAATGCTCTCAACGAGGTATTGATGATAAAAATTCCGTTTTTGCTGTTAGATTCAGACTTGAAATTTAGCACACATGTTTATTTTATGGAATAGAGATCCCTTAAAAGTTGCTTTGGGGGAAATCCACTTGATTATTATTATGTTAAGTGAGTGCAAAAAATTTTTCTACTTCTATTTAAGATATAAATAGAAAATAGATATTATAATTTACGTCCTTTTTATATCAAGAGGCGAGAGTTACAGCTATAAATTTATTTTTCAATACAATCGCGAATTCTTGATGCTAGATATCAATAATTCATATACATGTAAACAGTATACATTTATGCAACATCGTTCAATACTCAATGAAGCGGGTGGGTAACGGCTAGTAAAGATACATGCCAATCGTGGCGAAATGAATAATCTTTCCGATTCTGTAATTAAATTTTGTCTGATTTTGATAGAAAAATTAGACTGCGATTTTAAAAAAGGCAAAAATATCGGAAAATTCTCCCCTCTTATTTTTTTTCTTGCAGCGCATTAGCAGAATAAACAGCACACATGGGTACACAATTCTACGTTTTAAAGTTTTAATTAATATCTTTTTAACTAATTGCGATAATGAACCGAATTATGAATCTACACCATTCCGAATTTACTTGAACCCGCACAAAAATGTCATCAAAATCGGTGCAGCTGCTTAGGAGGAAGGAGTTCCGTCACATACATATGCACAGAAGAATTATATATAAAGATTATTTGAAAAGATATTAATTAAAAACGCTAAAAAGCATGATTCGTCTGTATTTTTGTAACAATAATTTGGCCAGTTTGGCTGAAAATCGATTTCCGACGCCAACTTACGTCCTTTTTGTAACAATAACGTTGTTACAACAATGCTGATGAATATTGAGTTGAATGTTTTTAATGTTTTTTATTAATATCTTTTTAACTAATTGCGGTATTGGACCGAAATTTGGTTGAATCTAAACCATTTTCGAATCTACTTGAACCCACACAAAAAAATTCATCAAAATCAGTCCAGCCGTTTAGGAGGAGTTCAGTCAAATACACACGCGCACAGAAGATTTTTATATATAAAGATATATGATGCAATCGGTGATTTAAAACACTTAGTTAAAATCAGTAAACAATTTATTTGTGTCTTTAATTTCAACATTTTGTTTTTGTTTCTTTAGAGTGTTACCCAAAAAATGTTTGAAATTAAGGAAGTTAATTGCTTATAATCGATATGTAATTGATGTTACATATATGAAAAAATTTTAAGGGTTTAAGTATGATTCAATTGACAAAAAATGGTAAAGAAAATGAAATATATTATTTTAGACTTGAATAGGCTTTGTGTACTTTTCTATAATTTTACAAAATTTGAAAGTTGAATGTTAAAAAAAATACAGACATATAATAGGGGATAACCAAAGGACTCCAATACATAAGAGACAGCCAAAAAATTATGATACTCAAATTAAAAAAATTATGTAAATTGTATCATGTCCGTTTAAAATCGTTTGCATCATGCATTTTTGAAAAAACATGTAGTTTATTTATACATTCTTTAGAGATAAATAATGTCTAAAAGTAGTCAAAAACCATGTATATCTTGATTATAAACAACTATGTTGTCATAAGTTCATATGCAATATTTTTTAAAAAATTCACTCTTGACAATTGAACTCAAAAGAACTCGAATCCTCAAAGACCTCCCTGAATAGAACTTATGTAATACATACATACATACATACATACATACATACATACATACATACATACATACATACATACATACATACATACATACATACATACATACATACATACATACATACATACATACATACATACATACATACATACATACATACATACATACATACATACATACATACATACATACATACATACATACATACATACATACATACATACATACATACATACATACATACATACATACATACATACATACATACATACATACATACATACATACATACATACATACATACATACATACATACATACATACATACATACATACATACATACATACATACATACATACATACATACATACATACATACATACATACATACATACATACATACATACATACATACATACATACATACATACATACATACATACATACATACATACATACATACATACATACATACATACATACATACATACATACATACATACATACATACATACATACATACATACATACATACATACATACATACATACATACATACATACATACATACATACATACATACATACATACATACATACATACATACATACATACATACATACATACATACATACATACATACATACATACATACATACATACATACATACATACATACATACATACATACATACATACATACATACATACATACATACATACATACATACATACATACATACATACATACATACATACATACATACATACATACATACATACATACATACATACATACATACATACATACATACATACATACATACATACATACATACATACATACATACATACATACATACATACATACATACATACATACATACATACATACATACATACATACATACATACATACATACATACATACATACATACATACATACATACATACATACATACATACATACATACATACATACATACATACATACATACATACATACATACATACATACATACATACATACATACATACATACATACATACATACATACATACATACATACATACATACATACATACATACATACATACATACATACATACATACATACATACATACATACATACATACATACATACATACATACATACATACATACATACATACATACATACATACATACATACATACATACATACATACATACATACATACATACATACATACATACATACATACATACATACATACATACATACATACATACATACATACATACATACATACATACATACATACATACATACATACATACATACATACATACATACATACATACATACATACATACATACATACATACATACATACATACATACATACATACATACATACATACATACATACATACATACATACATACATACATACATACATACATACATACATACATACATACATACATACATACATACATACATACATACATACATACATACATACATACATACATACATACATACATACATACATACATACATACATACATACATACATACATACATACATACATACATACATACATACATACATACATACATACATACATACATACATACATACATACATACATACATACATACATACATACATACATACATACATACATACATACATACATACATACATACATACATACATACATACATACATACATACATACATACATACATACATACATACATACATACATACATACATACATACATACATACATACATACATACATACATACATACATACATACATACATACATACATACATACATACATACATACATACATACATACATACATACATACATACATACATACATACATACATACATACATACATACATACATACATACATACATACATACATACATACATACATACATACATACATACATACATACATACATACATACATACATACATACATACATACATACATACATACATACATACATACATACATACATACATACATACATACATACATACATACATACATACATACATACATACATACATACATACATACATACATACATACATACATACATACATACATACATACATACATACATACATACATACATACATACATACATACATACATACATACATACATACATACATACATACATACATACATACATACATACATACATACATACATACATACATACATACATACATACATACATACATACATACATACATACATACATACATACATACATACATACATACATACATACATACATACATACATACATACATACATACATACATACATACATACATACATACATACATACATACATACATACATACATACATACATACATACATACATACATACATACATACATACATACATACATACATACATACATACATACATACATACATACATACATACATACATACATACATACATACATACATACATACATACATACATACATACATACATACATACATACATACATATATATATTGTAGAATTATTTTTGAAAATACTCAGACTTTTCACGTTTTTATGTACAAATCTATGAAAACATAATAATCCAAGCAATTATTCAAATGCAAATATTTCTCATAAAATTATTGAAATTACCAAATCACTTCAAAAACTAATTAATCTCTGCGATTACAAATCGAGGAATTTTTTTTATGCTTAAAACAGCGGCATTTTTAGCTCTAGATATTAAAATAACCACAAAAACAACAAAACTTCCGAAACGGCACGCAACTCTAACCTGCCAGGACTGGATCTATTTATATGTTTACCAACAACAGAAACAAAAACAACCTTCTTTAAATCTAATATTACCGTAGTTGGAAATGACAGTACGCAAATATATTCAAATATCTACCTTCGGGTACATGTATGCAACTAGTGTTCAATTTGTAGACCAAGCAGAAACAATATTCTTCAAAATGTGGCATACCTCTACTCAAATCGAGTGTTCCGTAATCGAAGTAAACATCCCTATGAGAGTCGGATGCATCTTCCGATCTCGGGGTAGGTGTCTTCGTTCGGAACTTTGGCAAAGTGCGTTGTCTCTGGCGTCAGCTGACTTGGCGAGAAGCCAGGGAGCGGAGGTGTATGGGAATTTCTCGCTCAGGACTTGGCCCTCTTATCTATCGATTCCACTATCATTATCCTTATCATTTATGTGAGAATGAATATGATTTCGGATGACCCTGAATAGATGAATGATTGGGGAAGTAGTATTTGGTAAACATAAATGCGTAAATGATTATAAGGACTATTTATATTTAAAATAATTTCAGAAAGACAATTTTTTATTTATTCGAATGAAATCGGAATCATTTGTTTTTTATGTGTAATAACAAATATAGACCATTTTAAAAAACTAGAAAAATACATGTCTATAGTTTTTCTTGAAACTGAAACAGTAAGATTCCAAGATAGTATTTAAAGTACAAAATCCTAAAAATTAAAATTTCTTCCTTTTAACTTAAATAGGAATATTTAATTTAATGCGGCCGCGGTAGCCGAATGGTATAGGTATCGGACCGTGGCTTGCCTTGTCACGAGTTCCAGCCCAGTACCACTAAAGACCCGCCGTGTAGGGCAGCGATGCACGTTAAATCTGTCGAGTGCTGAAACGTCCTCCCGTTGGTGTGATGTGGTAGTTAGGAGAGGGGGGTGCCAGCTCAGGTGTCGTCCACGTCACTTGACCATGGTTCAAAATTACGTGGTCCGTCGCCAAAAGCCCTCGTGTAGCTGAACAGTGCGACGTTAATATGCAATCAATCAATCAATCAATCATTTAATTTAATGCACGTTGAGTGGCAATGGCCAAACATAAATATTTACCGATAATGTAATCCAAAAATGATAATAAGTTTCACACATTATAGAGTGGTTATGGTAGCCTAACCTGGTCACTAATTCGTGGTCATGGTCACTAACTCGTATTCATGGTCACTATTTCGTGGCCGGGGGGAGACTTTATTGAATTATGGTTCTATTTCTCATACCACTGAATATTTACCATGTAGGAGGGCTGGTAAAATCTGTTCACATTAAAGCATATCACGTTGGCGCGGAGAGGAACTTAGTAGAGTTGGGTGTCACCTAATGTTTCGTTTTCGTCACTTGTAGAATTACATAAACAAAATAGTAAGTTTATGTTACAATAAAAAGGTGAAGAATGAGATAATGATATGAATCTAAAATTTAGACAAATATTTTATCTTTGAATTCTCCTCAAAACATTTCTATTACAGTAAGTTTTAGAAATATTATAAGTTTGAATTGAATATTTTATAGTGAGTGAATGAGTGAATATTAACGTCGCACTGTTCAGCTACACGAAGGCATTTGGCGACAGACCACGTAATTTTGAACCATGGTCAAGTGACGTGGACGACACCTGAGCTGGCACCCCCTCTCCTAACTTCCACACCACACCAACGGGAGGACATTTCAGCTCTCGACAGATTTAACGTGCAGCGTTGCCCTACACGGTGGTTCTTTAGTGGTACTGGGTTCGAACTCATGACATGCCTACCATGGTCCGATACCTTGACCACTGGGCTATCGCAGCCCATTGAATATTTTATACCAGAACTGAATATTTTATGGGTGCAATCAACTTTTAAAACCATAAAATGAAATATTTTAATTGAATTTGTATTACTAGGAGACATTTTTAGTGTAGTGAATTATACAATAGGTCTCTCGACAGAAGTGAAATTTTAATACGGCTCTGAAAAACAAGTTTTTCAATTTTTAATGTTCTAATTGCACATGTTCTAATTTTGTTTCATTTTATTCTAACGGATATTACTTTGGTAATTAAGTTTATTTTCAATATGAGAAATATTAAGCTGTTTCATTGTAGAAAAAAAAATTACTAACAATACCGATTTTTGACTGCTTAAAATAAGCTTGAAGTAACACACACATATTGAAGGATTGTAAAATGCCTGTTTAACTTTATAGGATTATCGAAGACCTACTCACTTTTTCATTGTAACATTTTTTTATTATTGATAACAGATTTAATTTCATACTAGGCTTTATATATTAGCAACATTTATATGATTTGATAAATTCTGTAATAAATGGCATTTTGCCGAACAAAATTCGTGTACTGTAAACAAATTTGTAAAGTATTGTTTTAAAAACACTTTGGTTGAAGTCTTGTTTTGATGCACTGCATAGCGACAAATTTTGAAGTCGTGCCAAAACGGCGCTGAGGGCGCTGTTTTCAAATTCGAGGAAAACAGGGAAACGACTGAGTTATAAGAATATTATGTAAAAAATCGAAATTAAAGAAAAACTTCACGGAAAACACCGCAAAAACTAAAAACGGAAATAATCATTTAAAGAGACATCTGAGAAAAAACACCTTTATTTGTTCCTCTTTATATTCTTTTCAACACTTAGTTGCTGCTAACAGGATTATCTCTTTCAGGGTTCACTTTACTGAATTTACTCTCCTTAATCTTAACAATCACGATTTTACTCCAATCACCGTTCTTTCTTTCACAATAGCAATCATACAATTCTCCCGACAAAACATTAGGAGAAATCTATTTTACTATTCTTATTTATATACGTCATTTATAATAAACTTATTTAACAACTTTCTAAGCTAAAGGGTCTCAACGGGGTTCCTACGAGCCTTTTGAGGTTCATATGACTGCAGCAATTTAAATCTATCTTGTGGGTACGTGGATAACTTTAGGGGGTTCATAAAATGTTTGAAATAAAGTAAACTTGCGCTATCAATCAAGCACAATTTTTTTATGAATCCCTCAACATGATACTTATAATAAGTCTGTGACGGGTCTTTACGCGACCTTCACACTAATCCTCTTGGAGAATCTTCAGGCTAGCATTCGCATTTAATTCACAGCCATCCCTCTCAAGAAGAAATCCTGATATATAGATTAGTTAGAGTATATAAAGTCAGAGTTTTGTAATTGTAAGGGAGAAGGAGTGGACAATCTGTTGCAGCGTTACGAAGGCGAGATTTAATTGATTTACCCATCTTGAGTTAAGAACGGAGTTTGCCACTGTATAAATTAGTGGATTGGGAATTTATAGTCTAAGATTGATTAGGTTAAATTGAACTGTTTACTTACGCTTGTTCACTCAGGGTGTATTGCTTTCTTTATATCACTCCTAAGGCATCCTCTTGTGGTTGATTAGTGTGCTTGAATAATAATAAATTAGAATTATTATGGAAGTTTCTGGTCATGCTTTGTTTCCTCCCACACCCTTAAGTAGGCAGGATGGTGAGGGAGCGACTTTCGGGGGAAGTCGCTCACAAGTCGAATAAATACGCTGTATTTTAAATAGTTTTTGAAAAAATCAAAATAAGTCCTAATTTCCTGATAACATAGTTATTGCTTAAGAAAAAAAAGAATGTTAGTGCATAGTGTGTTGTTACATTGTTCAGTAAAGTCTACTCTTTACATTTATCCTTCATTTGATAGCAAAGTTTGTAGCAGAGCCTGCAATCCTCAGTAGAAAATATTTTCTAGCTTATCAGTAGAACTGGCGACACACTATAAATCGTTGCTTAACAAAGGCGTCTCAAAAATAATTTTTTGCAAAAGTTTCTTTAAGAAAACATTTAATATGTAGTTAATATTACCTCAATTATATATAAAAAATTGGTTAAATTTTATTATTCGAAAACATTACGTTTTACTGGGAATTGCAAGTGTTCGACCCCTTTTGTAGTCCACTGTGCATAATCTTTATAAATTTAAGTCTTCAAAATGTGCTTCTAATTTGCATGGGTTTTTTTTCTTTTTCATTTATAAACTGAAAGAAAAGTAGATAAAAAATTGGATTAAAAAAGGTTAAATACCTTGTGATAAAATAAACAAATTACAAGAATTGCTAAAAATCAAGAAGTTGGCATAATGCCTAAGTCTGTGCCAGCTGAGTGTCATGTTTACTTTTTGGTACCAAAATAATTATTGCCATTTTCGTAACACCTAACGTATTTCTCGAATTTTCTTATTCAAAATATAAAGCTCACTAAGATGAATTCCTGTAATTTGTTATATCAGTTATATATATATATATATATATAATATATATATATATATATATATATATATATAATATATTTTTACTCCTTTGTAGAAATAATTAATGTAGTTCCCATACTTAAGAATCATTTTCATTTACGAATAAAATTCAAAATTATAAAATGCATGATATAGTATATAGATATAGCCTGCAAGGTCGTGTGGTTAGGTTGTCGCTAGCCCTCTGCACTCAAGGTTGCGAGTTTGATCCCAGCTGAAGTCAGTGATTTTCATAATTCAGAAAATTGATAGTGACCATGTCGTATGAATATACGGCATGTAAAATATCTCTAGAGTTTCTGTTTGCTTTGGGAGCTCTCGGGAAATTAAATCCTGGTACAGGTTCATATCTACAAATCTCAGGTGCTTCCCTCTAGGGAGGGAACTGGGCGTCAAAATTACCTGCGAGAATTGGTATCCGCCTATATGGTGCCGCAGTAAAAAGAGATACCAGTTTCTGTGAATGTACTGAAATGTACTGAATGTCTGAAATGGTAAAACACCAATCCGCAGCCCATTAGAAGTAGTATATATATGTACCATAAAATCCGGCTTATAACGCGCACCTGTCTTTTAAAACTGCATTTTTTAGGAATATTCGCTGTAAAACGCGTACCCCGTTTCTTGTGAAGAAATCTCTCTCACTCTCTCTCTCTCTCTGAAATGTTAATATACAATACTCATATATATATATATATATATATACGTTTTGAAGTAATTTATTCGCGGTATTATTCCAAACTTCTGAAAAAATAGGATATTTCTAGAGGTACAATCCTTTAGTTCATATGGCATGTCACATTTCTTTTAAATAAACAGTATTCCAATGTGTGTAAAAGTAAAAAAAAATTATTCTCATCTTTTTTGTTATTTTTAAAGCTGTTACTTTTATACCCAGCGTATAACGTGCACCCTTAAATTTCGATTTTATTTTTTGTGCTAAAAGTGCGCATTATACGCCGGTTTTTGCAGTACGTAAAATTTTTGGACTTAGCTTAAAGCAGTTTTTATTAAGATTATAATATTCCTGGTTGTTATCGTTGTATAATGAAGAAGGACGCATCTTGTTATGACGATATTGATGATAACAACAAACATCAAACAAGCTGTAACACAAAAAGCACAGCACGCGTGGTTTCAAAAATACTCACGCGGACACTAACAAAATCATTAATTATTCGCTCCTGAAACCTCAGCTCTTAATAGTTTGGATCAACCGGTAGCTGTTAAAATCATGATTTCTGGTAAAAGACTTTTCTGATTGGTCGGAATATGAGGACGATGCAAGACAGTAACATCCTGTTTTAGAAACGCTTAGTTTCCGTTTTATAGGAGATAAAGTTATGGATATTACCTGTTAGGTAGGTAAACTAAAACTTAATTATCATGCAAAGTATTGAAGGGCTCAAGACCATTAAGAATTCAAATCAGTCTAGAGAATACTTAAGTGAATTACCACTCACACACACAAACATGTGTGTATATGTGTGTATACACTGGTGTGCAAAAATTAAGGACGAGACGGTTTTTTCAATATAACTTTGTACAAAAGCTTTCCAAATCAACACATTAAATACCGTAAGATCCCCAATACGTAAGGACATGTGTAATGTAAGCAACACTTACTAAAAGAGAAATCAGAGGGATAAAAAGAAGCTTGATTGAAAAAGTAGCATGGAGCGCAATGTGACTGAAGGCCAAAACATCCCTGTGATGGGTGTCCAGCAAGAAACATCCGGTCTTTAGTAGGGGATATGATCTCCCCTGACTGCTAGGCAGGTTTCACAGCGTCTGCCCATGCTGAGAATGAGGATGTCAATGAGTTGTTGAGGCATTGCTGCCCATTCGTCTTGCAGCGCCAATCGAAGCTCCCGAATCGTTACTGGTGGTAAGGTACGAGCTGCCAAGCGTCTGCCTAGAAAATCCCATACATGCTCGATGGGATTGAGATCCGGAGATCGTGCCGGCCAATCCATACGTACAATATCCTCACTCTCTAAGAGCTGTTCGGCAGCTACTGTGCGATGACATGGTGAATTGTCGTCCATGAAAAGGAACTGCAGACCTTTAGCGCCTCTAAAAAGACGCACATATGGAAGAAGAATCTCGTTACAATAACGGGTCTCGTAGACTGAACCTGCGTCGAAGATCTGAAGGTCTGTACGACTACCAAGCATGATGCCTCCCCAAACGAGAACACCGCGACCTCCATACTTGTCCCTTTCAATGATGTTCGAGGGATGATTGCGGCTTCCCCGCTCTCTCCAGATGAGTATGCGATGAGAATCGCTACTCAAACTGAATCTGCTCTCATCTGTAAAGAGTACTCGTCCCCATTCATTGTCTCTCCAATTCCGATGTTCCCGGCACCACAGAGAACGCCTTCTCCGATGGGCAGGCAATAAAGGTACACACCGTACAGGGCGTCGTCGTGCAAACATACCACTACCGTGCAGTCTTCTGGCCACGGTAAAAGGCGATATCGGTCGTCCAGTCGCCTGCGCTGTGTGTCTAGCGATTTCTCCCGCTGTCTGCCGCCTGTTTTTTCTGGCCTGTACGACAATGTACCGGTCATCTGCGGGTGTGGTTCCTCGTGGACGACCACTACTAAACCCCCGGATAGCTGTTCTTGTAGTTTGAAATTGTCTCCAAAGTCGTGAAACGATGCTGTGAGCAATTCCGAACTCTGCAGCCCCACTTGTCACACTGCGGCCTTCCTCCAACTTCCCAATGATTCGACCTCGGGTAAAAGAATCCAGATTTCGTCTAAGAGATTGATTATTCGCCATTTCTCGGTGAAGCAGCAACTCGGTGTGATTTTAACTGCTATACGGCGTGCAATCTCTTTGCCAGAAATACTGATCTTACATCAACAACATGCTTTATACTACTCTGACACTCCCCCATTACGTCTACCTGCATATCTGTGCATGTGCTACCGAACATCACCTTACTTAATCTTTTGATTGGTTTTTCTGTTCGCTCTGCCTCTTCGTTCAGCTGATATGCTAATTTTTCGACTTCGTCCTTAATTTTTGCACACCAGTGTATGTAAGTATATACACTCATTACCATAAAAATTTGAATACCAAGGAATGATTGGGGGATCGTAACGAAACTTGGCATGAAGGTACATGCTAGGCAGATATGTAAATGAATAGAAAAGCAGCCTGATTCCACATTGCGCAATGCCTCTAGAGCAGTGTTTCTCAAAGTGTGGGGCGCGCCCCCTAGGGGGGCGCGATGACCCTACAAGGGGGGCGCGAGCGTATCGAAAATTTAAAGATTTTTTTTTAAAAAAATAACCGGAAAGAGAAGTAAAACAAAATGCTTTCTTCCATAATAAAAAAAAATACACACAACAACACTGACATAATTTATGTTTATTATCTGGCTTTTTTCCGTCATCAAACAGCTATCTTTGTTCCCAAAACCAAATTAAAGAAAAAAAATATTTTGTTTTATTTGCTGTATTTCCTCAATGAGAGATTTTTTTATTACGTTTTAACATAAAATATTACTCGTTAAAAGAAAAAACGAAACCCAGACCCTGAGAAAAATTCTAAGAAGATAAACAATTCACCACTGTATTTATTATTGAAATACTGTACATTAGTTGTAGAAAAAGAAAAGGAAGTCATGATTCACTTTTCAGCCAGGCTGCATAGTACGTTTGCTAATCATTTGATTGACCTTCAATCTTATGGTATGGTTATTATCAATATTAGTTCCCTCCCATCTTTATGCGTTTGCTTTTCGCTTAGGGAAATTGTAAATAATTGAGTTTTGCGATATTTGGAAAAGAATCGATTGGCTTAACATTTCTGTAGGATAATTGAAAAGTGTCTGATTTGCGTCCTTTATTATGGTCTTGTACTTTTGAATCATTTTAGTTCAGTTTTATTGGATTTTTCTCAAATCATCAAAGAATTGAATAGTCCTTGAAAGAAGGTAAGTATACTTTCTATAAATTAAAATATTCACTAGAATTCCGATTTGTATCGTGTACAGTAAAAATAATTCTAAACAAATGATTGGGGTGACTGAGTCCCCCCGCACTACCATTAATGTTAGTATCGAGTACGCGCCTGCTCCCGGGTTAAAACATTTTGAAGTCTTCTCGCTTTAAATGTTAAAAAGTAACACAAATATTCTTCATCGGAATTTTATATTCTTTTTCATAATTTAACATTAATTCTAAATGCTTATTGTGTGAGGTTCAAAATTACAGTTCTTTTAAACAGTTATTTACAATTATAGCATTTATCTAAAAAAAATCATTTTACATTTTTGTATACAATGTCGTGCACACAGTTTTACTCTCCTTACAGTTCAGCTATTATATCAAGAATAATGTTTTATTTTTTTGAAAAATGAACTCGTGCGAAGAGTCGGTGTTTCAGCCAGTATACGTTTGATGTATCAGTACTGAAGAAGGTATTTTATAAATAATTTCTTATTACTGAATTTGGCCGCGGTAGCCGAGTGGTATAGGTATCGGATCGTGGTTTGCCTTGTCATGAGTTCGAGCCCAGTACCACTAAAGACCCGCCGTGTAGGGCAGCGATGCACGTTAAATCTGTTGAGAGTTGAAACGTTTTTCCCGTTGGTGTGGTGTGGTAGTTAGAGAGAGGGGTGCCAGCTCAGGTATCATCCACGTCACTTGACCATGGTTCAAAATTACGTGGTCCGTCGTCAAAAGCCCTCGTGCAGCTGAACAGTGCGACGTTAATATTTAATCAATCAATCTTATTACTAAATTAAGAACAAGTTTAATAATTATTAGGGACTTTCACGGGCTTGTCTTGTAGAGGAAAGTTTTTCAAAGAAGGTTTAATATCAGAAATTGACACTTAAAGAGTTATTTTTCTATATTTAGCTGAGATCTATATTTTGTCTTCAAGGCATCCACTGCAGAAAATCCGGTTTGAAAAAGGTAGGATGTTGAAAATGGTAATAGTATACGAAGTGCTTTTGTTTTCAGTACAGATAATTCCTCATCCACCTCTACCCCAAATTCAAAGAGCGATTTATTACAAAATTGCCTTTTAATTTTTCCCTGGATGTGAAATCTATGAAGATTTCTTCTTCGGAAGTTGAGAGCCCTTTTGGAGTATCTTGAAATAGATCCCTAATCCACTCGTAACTTGCTACCAAGCTGTCCTCATTCAGAAAATACTTTTTAAAATTCTTTGCCAACATAGCTAAATGATTTTACATGCTTTAAAAACAACTTTCACATGTTGTTCTACAGATTTGTAAGTTTTAACACATATCGAGCTGGGTTTTTTTTCCATCATTTACTTCAGTAGTGGTAAATCCAAAATTTAAGTATTTTTGAGAAGATCGCCTTGATTTAATTTTCGGAACCATGCTCGTTCGTCTGTGTACTTGTTGATTCTTTATTATGGTCGAATGTTTGCTTACGACTTAAAAATGTATGTATGATATTGTTTTAATCTACTGCCGTAAACACTTAATTACCGTGAATTACAATTAACGTGGAAATTTAAAAAAATGTACATTCAAGCTAGATTCGGTAGCTATAGGAGTATCGAGTCGACCAAAACTGACTGGAATTGTACGAGGAAAAGTATTTTTACATGTTTTGCGCAGACGTCCGATAGGTTGCCCAGACTCACGCAAACGTACCCTTTAATGCCAGATGTGATGGATATGATAGAGAGCGACATTGATTAGACTATTTTTCTAATGACATTTGTACTTTGAGAAATGAATATGCTGAAGGAAATAAATCTTTAATTAAATACATCATTTTGCGATCTGTTCCAATTTAAAAATTAGAGAAAGAAAAATAACATAATTCTAAGTAATATATATTTTAAGTAATTTTCTTAAAATATATATTACTTAAAAGTTACATATACACAAAATTTAATATACTTATCGTATTAATTTGTACGGTTTGTAATTAAGATCGTATTGTAACTTTAGCGTCTCTCTCTCAAAGTGCATTTTTATTGCAGTAAATACATTATTGTTGTACAGGGGGGCGAGACAAAAATTATGATTGAAAATTGGGTCGCCAGTATTGAAAAATTGAGAAACACTGCTTTTAATGTATGAGTGGTGCACATAGTATTTTATGACTAATTAATTAATACTAAATAAAGAACAAGTTTAATAATTATTAGCTACTTCCATGGGCTTGTCTTACAGAGCAAAGTTTTTGAAAGGAGTTTTAAGATAAGAAATTGACCCTCTGAGTTCATTTTCTATATTTAGCTGATATGTATATTTTGTCTTCTAAGCAACCACCGCATTTTGTAATATGTTCCAATTTAAAAATCAGAGAAAGGAAAAATAACTTAGTAATTATCCTATTACTTAACTTTTTTTTGCTTAAAAGTAACATATACAAAATTTAATACTTATGTCATGAATTTGTACGGTTTATAATAAATATTGTTGCTTTATCGTAAAAGTGCATTATTATTGCATTCAGTAAATTATTATGTATAAGGGGGCGATAAAAATTGTGATTGAAAAGGGGGGCGCCAGTATTGAAAGTTTGAGAAGCACTGCTCTAGAGTGCGTCGAACTTCGTTCTCCTAGGAGTATAAAACAGGTAAGCAGAGTTTGTTTGAGTGTACGTAATCTTTTGCAAAGGAAACGTTGAGATAAACAGGCCATTACGCTCCCTTCGAAGACAGTATGAGCAGATCTCAGAGTTTAAGAGGGGAAAAATCTTTGGGATAACGGAAGCTGGGTGGTCAGCTCGGCGAGTAGTTCGTGAAGCAGGTCGCTCTGATTTCACTGTGAGAAGGTGCTGAGACCAGTGGACAGAAGAAAAATCATTACACGGTGACCGGGTTCAGGACACCCTAGACAGACCAGTTGTCGAGAAGGCCGTCATATATGACGACAGGCACGCGTAGAGCCAACTGCCTCATTTGCCGCTGTCCAGACACAGGCAACACCTTCACTAAGGGCCCCTGTGTCTTCCCGAACCATCTAAAGGCGCATGGCTGAAGGACATCTAGTATCATGACACTCATTATTTGTGCTGCCAATTATACCCACCTTTTGACGCCTCCGTTTAGAGTGGTGTCACTTACGACGGATTGGATTGCAACGAAATGGAACCAGGTTGTCTTCTGCGACGAATTTAGATTCAATCTCAGCAGTGATGACAATCGTGTTAATGTGTGGAGGGCCCATGGTGAATACCTCACACCTGCCTTCTCCTTACAGCAACACACCTCTCCTACAGATGATGTGCCATTGCTTACGATACACGGTCACTCTTAGTTTTGACCCATGACACAATCACAGCCCAGTGGTACGTCCACGACATCCTTTAGCCATATGTGTCCCTACTTAAGGCAGGGCTCCCAGGCACCATTTTTCAACAAAATAATGTTCGGACATACACAGAAAGGATGTCACAAGATCGCTTCCGCCCTATTACCACCTTTTCCTGGCCTTCTCGATCCCGAGATTTGTCACCAATCATGCATATCTTAAATCATGTGGGATGTCAAGTTGGACAGACTACGAGTTTTGTCGTATCAAAGGCACATTTACAGAGACGGTAGAACTAGAAGTCTCAGGACATTATATGGAACTTGTATGCCTCAATGCCCTCTCGTATCGCATTGCGCATTTGTGCTAGAAGGGATCGAACAAAGTGCTAAAACTTCCGTTCATTTGTATTTTTTTCTGCAATAACTGATCCTTTTTCTTTGATTTTCTAACCACTTACTTATATCAAAGTGGTACTTACATATTTAAAATTTTGTTTCATTTTGACGACTTTTTCTTAGTGCTCAAATTTTTATGGCAATGAATATATACATATATATATATATATATATATATATATATATATATATATATATATATATATATATATAGCAGTAAATAAATTAAAAAGAAGACTAATAAATCCAAAAACATCTTAAGATCAAATCGAAAGAACCAAGAACATGGAACCATTACAAACCAAAAAAGAGAAATTTAGTTAGAGTGGAAAAACTATTATGATTTCCCGAGCTGTCACTGGTTTAGGACAGTGATAAAGGGTTAAACAGTGTTTTGTGAGATCTCAACCTTCCCGTACAGTGGAAATTTTCGACATAATAGCATAGAAGATGAACGAAGGCAAAGACCCAAAACCCCAAGTGGGTGAATATAACATCAATAGAAAAGAATTGGATTATTAAATTACTATTAGAATCCGGGCGAAATACACAAATATAAATATGTATGAACCAAAATATTTGCAAAAGAGGTTTAAAATGATTATGATCATAAGTAATAATAATGAAAATGTGCGAAGAAACCAAAATCTTACCCGATGTATACAGATTCCATTCGTGTACTGACACCAAGCACAAAAAAACAGCATAACTAAGAATAATGGCATCATCTATATATATTTTTAATAACTAAATTTATTATAAGAAAATTAAGAATAATATATACTATAAACTAAATAGAAATGAATATATTAAATAATAATAATTAAATATCTATAACTTTGAAAACATATATTTATATATAAAATTAGCTAGATAGTTATAGTCTAGGCAACTTTGAAAGAATTTTTTATAATTATTAATTCTTAAAACTTCTTCAGATACTAAAGCATTATTTCTTTTTATGTAATTTAGAATATTATTTCTAAAATTTTTGAAATGTAAAGGGAACTATTCCAATATGGCATTTTTATAACATTAAAATCATAAGAGTCTCTTTTATCAAACATATTACTTTTTAGCATATTATTTTCAACTTTAAATTGGAGATCTAGGAAGTTTGCGGACTCTATATTGCAATTAGTTTTTATTAATTACAAGTAGTGTGGATAATACTTTAAAATAGGAGTAAAGTCAACTTTATTACTGAAAATAATTAAATCATCGATATATCTAAGAAAGTAACATGAGTCTGTATCAATTTTTTCTTTCTCATAATATTGTAAATAAATATTAGCCAGAATATTACGTGCTGGTCCACCTTGTGGCAGACCATTATATATATATATATAGTGTTACGAATTTTGTGTAAATAATTTGTATTTGAGTGTTTAATGCATTTATATTACTCTATGTTATATTTATTTCATGTTAAAATTGTACTATTCACAAGCAGCGCCGCCCCTTACGTTATAATGGCCATTGAATGAGAACTTGGCGAAATCTTGGCGGTAGAGCCAAGTTGACATCATTTTTGGCGACCAAGTGGGCGACCATTTTGACGTCATTGGCGACCATGTTGGCGAGTTCGGAACCCTCTGGAATCTTCTAGAAAGTAGTAGATCTCTCCACTAGTGTCACGTTCAATGACACGAGCGGTTATATTTCTAGAAGTTTCTGTCGCGGATATAAAAAGGATGCGTGCCGGTAAGGCGAGAAGTCTTGATTAAGCCATATCGAGCAGTGAGGATTGTTTTGAGTAGCTCGGCTGTGCTTGTGAATAATCTTTACTTACGTGTATTTTTAAACACTGTTATTGTGTTTGATTGCTGTTGAAGGTGTGAAGACCTTCGGATATTTACCCTGTGAAATTGTTGATGAATCCTGTATTGAAAGGATTGGATTTTCGATAATAAATTCGCATCGCTCTTAAAGAACTGATTATTTTTCTTTGTGATTGTTTTTGCATAAAATCCTCGAACCCTCGGATCTACGTAACAATATATATATACAAACATACATAACTCACCTTTGGTAAAGTTTATATTTAATTCCATAAGTAAAGTATTAATTTATTTGCTTTAAAAATTCTTTCAAGGATAAATAATATGATAAACCGTTTATCTCTCGTACTATCACTTATTTCATACTATTTTTTAATCATTGTGGAAAAAAGAATGTACATGTAGGAGCTGTACTGCATATGCAATAATCTGTAATTGGTTTTATAAATCTTTATCTATCGTTTAAGATCACATTATCATCAAAGTTATCACATTTAAATTGAGGATTTTTTTTTTCACATACAAAGTAGACTTCTAAAAAGAGAACGAAACTAATTTGTAATCGGTACGCTGTCTTCAAGAGGCCTATTTCGCACGGATAATAAGCGGAAAGTAGATTTTAATCCAAGATGGAGAAATGACTAGCACAGAAAAATAACGAGTTATAATGTATACAAAAAACGACTGAAACTTGATGATGAATATAAGGACAGCAGAGTTATAACCATTTAAAAAGTGAAAAAACAAGAAATATAGTTGTATATAACATATAAAACAACATTGAAGAGTATGAATACCAAATTAAAAAAAATAGAATATGAGGAATTTCAAAATGAAGGGAAAAGGGAAAAAAGGGCGCAATGTAAAATGTGTGTGTGTGTTTTTCAATTCCTACTATTAGTCCACACTTTATGTATTTATCTTCGTGGAATTTCCAATCTTTAATAAAATACATTTAAAGCACTCAATTGAGATGAAATTTTATATAAATGATTATTTTGGATCAGCAATAATTTTTAATTATAATTCATAAAAATTAATTGATTAAAACTAATTATTTAAATAATTACAAATACAGCCACGTTGGCATAATTTTTAGCTATTTAATGACCCTTTTAGCGACTTGCGTCAAAACTTGAAAAGGCTTTTTTTTCACATTTAAAGCGCTCATTTGAACTGAAATTTTCTATACGCTATTGTTTTGAGTAAAAATACGATAATTTAATTATAATAAATTAAAATAAATTAAAATTAATTACCACTTAATGTTGGGATTCGGTCATACGTATATACATATTTATATTAATTTAAACTATTTAATAAAAAGTAGCTAAAATAAAATTTTTCTTTGTTGATCTAACAAGGAGAGGGCATGACTAAGGAAATTCATTTGGGGTCGAGACTTGGTGTAATAGTAGTACTTATTTACAATGTTCAACTCTCAATGTAATTTCGCCGAATGGCCAGTCAATTCGGAGTAAAAAGCCTTCGAATTCATGCTTAGCTTTTATACAATTAAATTTCAAATGCCTCTAACGATTTCGTAGATTGGTTGATATATCGTCTGCATAATATGCGCGAGGTCAGGGTTCTATTCATCGATCAATTTTTTTTCTATTTCATTTAATTAATTTTAAAATTAAACAAACTTATTTTTGAAAGGTTTATTAAATATTAAATGATATTTTATGTAATTATTTAGTATCTTATAAAGTAAAAAATACTGTAATTATATAAATATTTATATTAAATTTTATATAATTATATTTTTATATTAATAAATAATATTTATAATAAAATATATAATAAATATTAAATGATATTATACATAAAAATTAGTTACAAACAGTTTTATAATGTGAACTAAAATATACTATAAATAAAATATATATAATATGAAATAATTTATAAAGTATATTATTATTAAATTTATTAATAATTAATTAATCTAATAATAATATGTATTTTTTATATATTGTTTTAAGTTAATTAATTTATTATTTTATAAAACATTTAATAAGTCTTTTTTAAATAAATTTAAATAATTTTAAAAAGTTTATCTAAATAACTTGAAAAAAATTAATAATAATTCCAAAAATAAATTAACAATTTTAAAAATAAATTAATAATTTAAAAAATATATTAATAATTTTAATAATATATTAATTATAATTTTAATAATTCATTAATAATAATTTTAATAATACATTAATAATAATTTTAATAATAAATTAATAATTTTAATAATAACTCTTATTAATAATAATTCTAATTAATTAATTTTAATAATAAATTAATAATTTTAATATTAATTCTTATTAATAATAATTATAATTAATTAATTTTAATAATAATTCTTATTAATATTAATTCTAATGAATTAATTTAATGATAATTCTTATTAATATTAATTCTAATTAATTAATTTTAATTATTAATTATTGTAATCAATAATTATTTTAAATAATTTTAATTAATAAATATTTTAAATAATTTTCATTTTATTTAATCATATTTTCAAAACAAATCGAAGCCTTTTATTATCTCACAGTAACGCAGTGCTTCTCAAACTTTCAATACTGACGCCCCCCTTTTCGATCACAATTTTTATCGCGCCCCCCTTTTAAATTAATGATGTACTGAATGCAATAATAATGCACTTTGACGCTAAAGTTACAATAGGCTATCTTAATTATAAACCAAACAAATTATTAACAAAAGTATTAAATTTTGTATACTACTTTTAAGCAAAAATAAATTAACAAAATAGGATAATTATTATGTTAATTTTCCTTCCTGGAATTTTTAAATTGAACATATTGCAAAATGCGGTGGCTGCTTAGAAGACAAAATATAGATATCTGTTAAATATAGAAAAATAACTCAGAGGGTGAATTTCTAATCATAAGCATTCTTTATAAAAACTTTGCTTTGCAAGACAAGCCGATGGAAGTCGTTAATACTTATTAAACTTGTTCTTAATTTAGTATTGATTAATTAGTTATAAAATACTCTGTGCAGCACTGATACATTAAAAGTATACCGGCTGAAGTGCCCGCTCTTTGCCCGAGTTCATTTATAAGAAAATAAAATATTATTGATAAAATAGCTGAATTGTAAGGAGTGCTAAGCCAAATGCTCGACAATGTTTACAAAAATGTAAAATGATTTTTTTTAAATGGTTGCTCAAATATAATTAGTTTTAAGCGAATGGTAATTTTAAGCCTCATAGAATTAGCATTTATATTTGATGTTAAATAATGGACAATAATATAAAGTTCCGATGAAGAATAATTGTATTATTTTTAATATTTAAAGCGAAAAGACTAGAACATGTTTTAACCCGGGAGCAGACGCGCACTCGATAAGGTCGAGCGGCGTTATTGAGAGAGTCACCCCAATCCTTTTTTTTCTAATTATTTTATTGTACACGATAAATCCTGATTCCAGTGAATAATTTAACTAAGAGAAAGTTTACTTACCTTCTTTCAAGAACTTTTCAATTTTTCTTTGGTATCAAATAAACAGTTTTGCCAGAATTAACGATTTCGTAATCTGTGTGTCCCGCGCGACCACTTCCGGATAAAAATTGTATTCATTATGATAGTATGTATGTTATTGCTAAAAAAATTGTGTAAAAGTTTTTTTGCATGGAAAAAAGCGCAACAGAGAAATACATTACTTACAACTTCCCTAAATGAGAAAAAAACACGTAAGAGAGGGGTCATAACTAACTGTACCAATAACTTAGAAGGTCATGTAGATTACAGCTATAATGTGCAGTATTTCAAAAATAATGTCAGTGATGAATTTTTTATGTTCCTAAATTTCTTCGATTCTGGATCTGGGATCTGGTTTTTCTCTGAAAAAGTTGTATGTTAGGCTTAAAAGGAAAGCGTAGTAAAAAAATATCTCATCATGGGATTACTGCAAATCAAATAAAAGTTTTTTTATATTTGGTTATAGGATCAAAAATAGCTAATTAGGTATTGAAGAAATTTTTATTTTTGATGACTCAATATCACGTGCCTATAAATTATATCAGATTAAAAGTGCAGATTTTATTATGTCTGAAAGTATTTTGTTTGAGTTCATTCCAGTAAATTAATTATTTTTAAATATTTTATTTTCGATATGTTCGCGCCCCCCTCGTTAGGTTATCACGTCCCCCAGGGGGTGCACCCCACAGTTTGAGAAACACTGCAGTAACGTCTTTTCTTTTTTTTACATTAATTAAAATTTATTAACATTTTTTATGCGTACATTATGTGTTGTCGCCAATAAAGTCTGCTTGGCAAAATTTGCGCCGGTGATGGAGTAATATTTAAAATCCTAGTTTAGTTCACATAGTTGGCAACTTAAAACAATTAGATGCCAAACTGCGCCTATAGCTCGTTTTTCTGTATTGATCTTTTATTTGATATGACGACTACAATTCGCCAAATTGGCAGTTAGCAAAGAACTCTAAAATATGATCTAACCGACTTGAGTGTACTTAACGGAACTATTAAAACCGTATAAGTATAAATTTTATAAAAATAATCTACTTGACTCGTCTAGTGTTAGTACCACCACTTTTATTGCAAAGATATCCCAAGATTTTTCAAAAAATTTCTTTTACATACATCTAAAAACACTTCTATCGTAACTGGGCCTTGTTTTAATATAGGAGCATCAACATCTTTAATTCCCAAGACTTTCAGTGCAGACTTGAGTTGTTCCCAAGATATAACACCTTCATTTGCAGGATCTAAAAGTCTGAAATAAGCCCTTAACGATTCCTCCTGATACAAAAATTCGACATTCTCTCCTTTTTCTATAGATGTTTTCATATCTAGCAAAACATTGGCTAAGAATTCAACGGGATTTTCAGGCTTGAAGTAAAGCACCATCTCAGATAAATGTTGCAGCAATTCTTTGATTTTGTATTTCTTGATATATTCTGCAACTTCTTCTCTTAAGCTAGCCATATGAAAACAAATTCCTCTTATCTTAAAATTAAATTAAATGAAAAAGTTTTAGATCAGTTTTTGAAATTTGGACAATAATTGAGTTGTATTTCTCCTGAGCTTGTTAAAAATACAATACAATGCATAATCTTTTTGTTACAAAATCTTTATCTTTTATCATATTTAGAAAGTATAAAAATTGAAGAATTTATTTGTAATAGTTTCATAAGCCTTTTTCACCATTATCAAACAACTTTGGGTGCTCGTTTGATATCACGGATCACGCCCTAAGTTGTTGTTTATGTTCGTCAAGATGAGAGATAACAAAACAATATGGTTACCTTGATATTTTCATCGTTTGGCGATGTGGTTGCCATGGGGATAACGTAGATCAGAAATAATTTTTATTGTTCTTTCCCACGGTAAACCTATTAATTTAAAACGATTTTAATTCGATTTCTCTTTAAAAAATTAACAATTTTCATTGTATTTGCTATTCAGGCTAATATTTCAGTCGTCTGTTTTTTATTTAATGCTATTTTCGAAAACGCTTTAGTGCTATTTTATTTCATTTTCACTTTATTTTTGTTTTTTAGAAAAGTTTTTTTGAACGTTTGATGAAATTCTCTGAAAGATCTTGCAGTTTTCGGAATGCTGCAAGTTTTCAGTACTTTTTAATTGATATTCATTATTAGTTTTAATATATATTATATAATTACTTCATTAATAATAATATAAAAATATAGTTATTATATGTACTAGTCTATAATGTTCGTTATTTATACTAATTGTTTTTAATATATTTATTTATATAAGTATTATTACATATGTTATTTATTTATATTTATTACTTTGTTATTTATTTATACTTATTACTTTGTTATTCATTTACAATTATTATTATGTTATTTCTTTATTATTATGTTAAATGAGTATTCTTATGTATAATTTTTATTTATTACAATACGATGAGTATTATTTTTTATAATTACTATTAAATTATATGAAAATTATTATGTATAGTATTTTTATTAAACCATACTGAATGAATATTTATATAATTGCTATTAAATTTTATTTTAAGGGAGAGAGAGAGAGATTATTTTTATATATTGCATAATATTATTATTAGTGCATGTAACTTCTTATATTATACTGATATTTATAATTTTTTATTGATCTTGGTTATTCTCAATCTCTTCCTATATTCTTCATTTGAAATATATTTCCATGTATTTCGAAATAATTCTTCAAAATTATGTTCCTGACGATTTCTTACCGCTGGCCGCCATCTTGGATTCCATTCCAGTGACAAGCGCTGCTTGGCGTGATTCCATTATTGCACCAAGTAGCACCTGGCGCGTTGTCCGGTGACATCAAACTTGTTTCTAGCTTTGATTATGTTATTAGAAGGAACTTGGAATATATACTGAGGGAAACAAGCATAATTATAAAGATCCTACTTTATTAATTTTTTAAAAAATGTATTCTTGCATCAGAATTAACTTTTGAAAATTTTACTACTGTTGAGCATCAGACATTCATAATTATCATTTCAGTATATATTTTACTTGTCACGGCATGATTTAAAGTATCAATATTCCCAATAATAGAATTGTGTATGTATTTAACATTTTAAAAAAAGCAAATCTTTCACAAAAGCACAAACGCTGTGACTCATTTTTAACTCACAAAACAAACGGTTCTTTTTCATCGCTATGACTACCAGAGTTAACACAGCCATAAGAACAGGAAATAAAATAGGTACTAATGTGATATTAAGAAATTTATAAGCTACATTAAGATTAATCTATATAAATAAAAATGCAAATGTGTGTGCTTGTTCAAAGTCCCTAATCTCTGAAAGTACTTGACCAATTTCTCTGAAATTTTGACATAACCTTGCATTTGAATCCGGATGGGTTTTTATATACTTCTTAATTCGTAGTTCAATCTAAAATTTTAAAATTTTATTTTTAAGTGATTTTCTGGTATTCCGGTCGGGCTAAAATTATCATTTGGGTCTAGTGGTAAGTTACGTCCTTACGGTAGCGAAGGATGCTGGTTCTGTCTTACGAATAAGTGCGCCACTTCAACATCATATGTCTCGTTACTCTCTGAATATGAAAATTTATTCTTTACACACAGACTTTTCAGAATTATTACATATTTTTACAACAGTTATATTTTTTGATTGTCATATTTATCCATTTTTTATACGTATTTAGGATTATTTTTGGAATAAATCATTTTTTAAAAATTATTTTTTCAACAACTTAAATCTTCTTTTGTAGTTTTGGCAACATTTGGAAAGTATTATCGCGAGATGTTTGTGATTTTGCTTATATATTATATCTTGTTTCTTTTCTATAATTTAAAGATAAATTTGATTCTTTTTATTAAGCGAAGCTTAAAATTATATTTGACTTCTGTACGCCACTTATTTTTATGCCAAATAATTGTTAAAATGTCTCGATAAGATTAGACTAGCCTAATAATCTCTGCAAACGAGTAGCGTACAGACTGAAATTTTCCGCCTATTTTATCTCTTTCACCAGTAATTCTAAATTAAATTAATTCAATATATAATTTGTATGATTATTTTTATTTTTTTTGGTGCTTACGTTTTTTTCTGTGGACTATTTACATCAAATCAAAAGACGTCGCCAAATGCTGCGATATGCATTTAACGTTTGGAAACCGTTCCGTGCAATTGGTATCGCCTAAATGTGGTGCCACACTCAAAAATCATACCAGCTCCTGGGGAATGTACTAGGTCTGCAAAAGTAGAAATACCAACACGCAGCCCCATTACAGAAAAAAAATATTCGAAAGCAATATTTTTTTCCACATGACAACATTTTAATTTGGTGAAATTAATCGACGGAATTTTCAATAAGTATTTTTTTCACTGTTTTAGACAATGTTTTAAAAATATCATTCCATTACTATTAAAATACAAAATCAGGTTTTTCTGATATATATTTTGAGTTTTCGAAACATTAAACCCTATTTTGTTTTTGATAACTTTTTAATTTATGTTATAAGTTTCTTAAGCAGTTTCCTTTTCTAATTTTTTAACAGAATACTTTATAGAATTTCTTACAGTTTGCTTTTCTCAGGAACGTATCTACCACTGTATCAGCCGTATCAATTATTTGGGGCCTCCAAGCTATAGAAGCCACAGAACATGTAACTACAACCCCACTAACATTACACTCATATCTGAAAAAGGGCCACCGAAGGAATTTTGGTACATGGCCCACTCAGAGCTAGCTACGCGGTTGGCTTTTATCCTTATGAACTCATAAGTACTTACGTTGTCTTCGTAGTATAGGCAAATTACGTTGTGTCTGTAGCGGAGATAAAGTCTAAATGGTCTTACTTTGGAGTCCTAATGGACATTGGGTCAATTTTACAATGGTTATAGGTAGAAAATATTTTGTTTCGTATTTTTGTCATGTAGATTTCTTCTGTGAAACCCCTGTTCATATTTGAATTTTCCTTCCGTATTCAGTGAAAAATATCTTTAGGCATGCCATATATAAATTGTATTTCTTCCTTAACTTTGTTGAGGATGAAGGAAAGCAGGCGTAGTCAATATATGATTGCGATCAATGCACAAATTTGATTGGATTGTGACACATTTCTCATATTATTTATGATACATCCCAGTGTCAAGGACATTTTAAGCGTAAGCAGCCACCTTAATTATTTTGAACTATATTGCATTGGTATCAAGCTCACTTTTACTATAGTGTTGATATTATGTGAGTATAGCTTTTTTTCATGATGCAGAAAATTGACAGTGGCCATGTGGTATGATTATACGGCATGTTTGTAATAATTTTAAGTAGCATTAAGTAGAATTAAGTATTTTAGTTAAGGGGTGTGCGGTCCTAGTTTTTCCAGTTAGAAGCTATAAGGTTTTTTCCTGGGCTTGTAACCTGAATGGGGCACAGAAATGAGTTTGTAAGAGGGAATCTACCGTGATTAAAATACATAACTGATTATGTTGGTCCAGTTATTTGAGTAAAATTATTGTGGCTGTCGAGAGTTCAAATTGGAGAGGAATATTAATGACAATTCCTTTCCAACCAACCCGAGAAGTAAAACGTGAATGAAAGATGCAAATTAGGAAGCTTTTAAATAACAGAAGTTTAGAGTAAGCAGTGTGGCATTTGAGGAGTGTTATGATAGTCCGTGTTGCAAGTGTGAAGAGTATTTCGAGAATTTAAGAGACAGTGAAGAAAGGTTACCTGGGACAGAGAGCCTTTAGTCAAAGTGAATATAATTTCAAGCCAGTGAACCGCAACTTCAGTTAGGATACGGTAGATTGCTGCTTCATTGGACATTAAAGTAGGAGTTATCATTTTAATATTCAGATTTGTGTTTGCATTGAAATTGAGCTTAGGCGAGTTAGCTATTGATAGTGGTCCGGGTTACGTTATTTCGGTATTATATATTGTATGTTTCGCCACCGTAGATTCTCTCACATATATTATTATCTAATCTGTTATTGGTTTAAGTTAAAATCTTAATAAAGTAATATTAAGATTAAGGCAGTGTCTGGTTCATCATTTAAACGTACACCTCTAACTCACGCTGATAATCTAGGAAAAGGGCACCCAAGGGGTTTGCCCTTACAAGCTCTATCAATTAATTTCCTTCGAATTCAAGTTATAAGGAAAGTTAGCCTCTTTGGAGTAAGTTGAACAAGCGGAATGAAATATTCTGCTTCTCATTGAAATGGAATTGAGCTGTATTGCTTGATTTATGTTTGAATTAAATATTTCCCTAGTATTTTTATTTTCCCTCTTCTTTATATTCCTGTTTTTATACTTTTTCTGTTTTACTTTATACTGCTTTTATACTAAGTTCTCATTCGCACAATAACTGAAGTGTGTCCTAATTGCTACCATCTAGTACTCATGACTTAAGACATGATTGTTAACCCTTTCGCGATGGGTGTGTCTTAAATGAACTAGTCTCGGATTCCTCTTTCAGACGATAGGCCGTTCACCGTACCTTTCCCGGGGGGCTTTGCACTGCTTTTGCGTGATTATTTGAGAAGAGATTATTCTGCGTGATTATTTCACAAAGCTAAGCCTAATAAAAAAAAATTAAAAAATAATATTAACGTTAGTTTCTTTAATTATTCATGAAACTGTTACTACAGATAATGTTGTTGAATGGAGATTTTCTGAAAATATTTTCAGTAAAATTCACTAGCAAAAAATGAAACTTTTAGCCTACCTTGAATGAAAAACATACTTTTGTAGGAAAAAAAATTCTTTAATCTAAATTTTTAAGCTAAACATATTTATATATTGATGCTGTAAATATCAGGTATACAGATAATTCAGAAAGGAGACAAGTGTCGTTAACTTCAAGGCAACTATAAGCACAAAGTCTTGTGTTTCACAGTTCACAAGAGGAAATATTTTTCAATTTCTGCTATTAGCTCACTATATCTATATATGTATTTATTTATACGTATATATCTTGTTCAAATTTTAAATCGTTAATAAAATATTTTCTATTCATCCAATCAAGTTCAAATAAATGTTTTTAAATGTGTAGTGGATGACACTTGATGTAAATACAGTTTTTTCATATGTTGATTAATTAATTAAATTAAATTAAATTAATTAAGGGTTTCTGACGTCAACTTTTTTTCTTTAGATTTATCTCCATTGTTGTAGCAATGTAACTGTTAAAACAATGACAAAAGTTGGCGTTGAAAATCACCAACTAGCCAAACTGGATGTGCATTGTTGTGACAATGCACACCCGGTTTGGCTAGCTGGTTACAACAATGCAGATAAATAATGCTCTTTTTTCAATTTCTACTATTAGTTCACTCTCTCCCTATATATATATATATATATATATATATATATATATATATATATATATATATATATATATATATATATATACATATACACTGGTGGGCAAAAATTAAGGACGAAGTCGAAAAATTAGCATATCAGCTGAACGAAGAGGCAGAGCGGACAGAAAGACCAATCAGGAGATTAAGTAAGGTGATGTACGGTAGCACATGAGCAGATATACAGGTAGACGTAATGGGGGAGTGTCTGAGTAGTATAAAGCATGTTGTCGGTGTAAGATCAGTATTTCTGGCAAAGAGATTGCACGCCGTATAGCAGTTAAAATCACACCGAGTTGCTGCCTCAGTGAGAAATGGCGAATAATCCATCTGTTAGACGACATCTGGATGCTTTTAATCGAGGTCGAATCATTGGGAAGTTGGAGGAAGGCCGCAGTGTGACAAGTGTGGCTGCAGAGTTCGGAATTGCTCACAGCATCGTTTCACGACTTTGGAGACAATTTCAAACTACAAGAACAGCTATCCGGGGGTTTAGTAGTGGTCGTCCACGAGGAACCACACCCGCAGATGACCGGTACATTGTCGTACAGGCCAGAAAAAACAGGCGGCAGACAGCGGGAGAAATCGCTAGACACACAGCACAGGCGACTGGACGACCGATATCGCCTTTTACCGTGGCCAGAAGACTGCACGGTAGTGGTATGTTTGCACGACGACGCCCTGTACGGTGTGTACCTTTATTGCCTGCCCATCGGAGAAGGCGTTCTCTGTGGTGCCGGGAAAATCGGATTTGGAGAGACAATGAATGGGAACGAGTACTCTTTACAGATGAGAGCAGATTCAGTTTGAGTAGCGATTCTCATCGCATACTCATCTGGAGAGAGCGGGGAAGCCGCAATCATCCCTCGAACATCATTGAAAGGGACAAGTATGGAGGTCGCGGTGTTCTCGTTTGGGGAGGCATCATGCTTGGTAGTCGTACAGACCTTCAGATCTTCGACGCAGGTTCAGTCTACGAGACCCGTTATTGTAACGAGATTCTTCTTCCATATGTGCGTCTTTTTAGAGGCGCTAAAGGTCTGCAGTTCCTTTTCATGGACGACAATTCACCATGTCATCGCACAGTAGCTGCCGAACAGCTCTTAGAGAGTGAGGATATTGTACGTATGGATTGGCCGGCACGATCTCGGATCTCAATCCCATCGAGCATGTATGGGATTTTCTAGGCAGACGCTTGGCAGCTCGTACCTTACCACCAGTAACGATTCGGGAGCTTCGATTGGCGCTGCAAGACGATTGGGCAGCAATGCCTCAACAACTCATTGACATCCTCATTCTCAGCATGGGCAGACGCTGTGAAACCTGCCTAGCAGTCAGGGGAGATCATATCCCCTACTAAAGACCGGATGTTTCTTGCTGGACACCCATCACAGGGATGTTTTGGCCTTCAGTCACATTGCGCTCCATGCTACTTTTTCAATCAAGCTTCTTTTTATCCCTCTGATTTCTCTTTTAGTAAGTGTTGCTTACATTACACATGTCCTTACGTATTGGGGATCTTACGGTATTTAATGTGTTGATTTGGAAAGCTTTTGTACAAAGTTATATTGAAAAAACTGTCTCGTCCTTAATTTTTGCACACCAGTGTATGTTCGTTTGCCTGGATGAACTAGTTAAAGGAATAATTAAGAATTATTTTTATAGCACATCAGTAGCTACAGGAACGCTATTCAAAGATAGATTCCTTGAAAATCACTGGGGAACTTAAAAAATTTGGAGAACAGTTCAAATTTAAAGGAGCACAGTTTAAAACAGATTTGTGTTAAATAGATTTTTCGAGTCAGAAGTTTACCTTAACTTTGATGTTTGGGTAAAATCCAATTTTAGTCCACATGGGCAAAAGAAAAAAAATTGTGCCAAATTGCGCCAACGGCTCATTTTCCGGTGTTCAACTTCTATCTACTAATATACGAGTATCAATTTGCCAAGTTAGTGATTAATAAAGGTTGTGGATTAAAATATGATCCAGATGATGTTTGATTCGAAACACCTAGTTGTCGGTTCAAAACTATTTTATAAATGAGTCTGAGAAGTGGGCTGAAAAGGAATTTCCCATTGGCCTGTTATTTTCCGCTTTTACACCTGCTCTTTGTTTTTTAATATTTACGAGAGCAGGTATTTTGGCATATCTACTTCCTAGAAGGGATTTTTTTTTCTTCTTCTAAAATTTTAGTGAAGACTATAAGCAAAACACGACAATATGTAGAAAATACACTAAATTCTAGAATATAACTTTTGTTAAAATTACAAAGAAATGTTACTTTTATCAAATGTCGTTTAATTTTTTTTGCTACCGGTTAGTTAGAATTAAATGTTATTTTCTTCCTGTTATACTCCCCCTTGGTTTATATTGATTACTAGCTGGAGTACCAGTTCTCTTATATATACCAAGGATTAAATTTTTAAAATAAAATTTAGCAAGTAAACATAGCAGTTTTTGCTAGCCGAATTTATCAATATTTTCTATTTGCTTGCATAGTGTAAAACGTGGTGCGAAATGGCATTCCCAAGAATTTAGAATAACTTTTGAAATAATGGACCACGTTCTGAAAATGCTCTAAAAATATTCTATGACTTTCTAGAATAATATTCTTTTGCGCAATTCATTTGAAAAAAAAATGCTGTTCCGTAACAAGGAAACGATTAAGTACAAAGAAGTTATCACAAAGTAGACCATAACGTTATGTAATGTAATATACGCTGAAACCATGGGAAGTTATTCGCCTTCCCCCTTCTTTTGCTAAAGATAGAAAAATGAACAATTGTTTACTGATTATACAATTAAAATTTGTATAAAATTTGTATTTCTATGTATCATGTCGGCATTTGAATAAGCACATGATATATAGAACAAATGCAATTAGTGTCTTCATCATCCAGTAAGAGCCTCCGGACAACGATGATCATTTTTGTCTAGTGGTTATGTTACTCGACTTCGTATCCATAGGTCGCGGGTTTTGTCTCTGGATAAGCGCTACCACATTGGTGACCTTGGTTGAACTAAGAAACCTTCTGGTCTGTCATGGCGCCATCTACCCACTTGATGCAGCAACCAAAGCCAACAGACCCACTTGACGCATCAACCAAATCTGTTAGACTCACTTGGCACAGCAACCAAATATGTCAGACTCACTTTACGCAGCAACCAAATCTGTCAGACTCACTTGATGCAACACCACCATTTAACAGCGAGAATTCACACCTTCACCATTACAGATATATAGTTCGTTCGCCTATCCACCGACTAACTGGTGGAGGAGTACTGTAGCGGTATAATCTACATAAGCCAGTAACAGCCTCCGGACAACAGTGATCACTTTGTCTAGTGGTGCTATGTTACTCGGCTACGAATTCATAGGACGCGGGTTTTGTCCTCTGGATATACGCCACTTCAAGTATTTGAACTTATTACGCTCTTCTCGACTCTTAGCAGCAATCCTCATTAAGAATGAATAGCAGTCGTAAATTGATGAAAATAGATAATTATCTGTTATATATACAGATTCATTTTACCTTGCATGCTTATCAAGAACGAGTAAACAAGTGTTTTTAATAATAGGTATAGTTACAATATTTTAAAGATGGAAAACGTGAAATTTTTAAATTTGTGATTATGGGAGTCATAATTTAAAAAAAAGAGAACATTTTAAAGAATTGAAGACGCTACATAATAAAATATAATATATATGATATATTAAGAATTTTAATAAAAGATATTAAAACAGATTTTTTTAAATAATGTATAATAACCATAGATTTGTGTGTGTGTGACCGGCGAGTATAAGTTTCAGTTAGATTACTTTGAGAATAATTTTCATAGATAATTTCTATTCATGGGTTCTCCAAAAAATTTATACCTTTTTTTTTATCTAAATAGCAAAGGATTTTTTCTCGATATTTGTAATTGTAGAATCTAATTCTTTTATAGATTTCTTTTCGTTGTATACATATACACTTGCTTCCGAAAGTATGTGTACAGGCAATCATCTTACTTGTTTATGCTATAATTACTATCAAAACTTCGCTTTAGAAAATCAAAGTACTTGTGTCAAGGATTCTTCAAAATTTCTTTTTTTTAACCAACAGCAACAAAATTCATCTTGTAATACGTTCTATAAAAATAAATCTAAGACTATAAGCTTCACAAATATATTAAAGTGTGACTGAGATCTTGCAAAAAAGTGTGGCTTTAACCACAATTCGAAGAGAAGGGAAAAAGGATGACTATCACGGCCGAGTTGCACTCAAGAAGCCATTCATCTCTCGAGTGAACAGAGCTAAGAGAATGACCTTTGCTAAAAAACATCTAAATAGGACATATAATTATTGGAAAAATGTAATAAATTTAATTGAAAGTAATATTTGTAGTTTAGCATCAAATAGAACAAAATATGCCTGTAGAAATTCTTGGACAGATCTTAAGAAAGAGAATCCTTTTTCGACTACCAAACATGGATGAGGAGGCATTATGTTCGGGGGTGCATTGGAAGCCTTCAGGCGGGTAGATTGGAATTTATTAAATCAACGATGTACAAAATTGGTTACTTGAACTTTTTGAAGTAAAATATCAGGGCATATGCCGTGAAACTTGTGGTGAGTGACACTTTTTACTTTCAGCGGCACAAAGGCACCAAGCGAATGGCGCTTACTTTGGGAAATCATTGTGAAGCCATGGCTGTTCTGACATATCCCAAACCAATTCCGTAAGCCATCCTAGTCCCCAGACCTAAGCATTTGTGGAAGTTACTCGAGTGAATAATCAGGGAAAACGTAATAACATCCAAGGAAATGCTCAAATCTGTTATAGTAGAAGAATGGAACAAAATACACACAGATGAAACTACTAAGTTAGTTAAATCCCTGCTAAATATATTGAGAGAGTTATAGAAAAAACGGTATAGCTTAAAAAGTATTAAATTTTAGTTAAAATTCATTATTGTAAAGATTTTTTCCAGTGTACGCAGATTTTTGACGCACACGATTTGTGTCGTTCTCATTTTATAAATATTTGTATTATTTTATGTAATATTCAGACGATTGTTGCTTATACTATTTGAATTTACAATGATAGAGGAATCAATAAAAAATAGTCTTGACTCATAAAAACTTCATTTAATTAGCGATCTTTGCATGAATATAAAAGATGATCGCTTGTACGCAGTCTTACGGAGGCAAGTGTATGTGTATTTAATAAATAATTACTTCAACTGCAGCTTTTTTATGCTATAAATTTTGTTAAATATATATACTTTACAATTTATAGATGTTTTTCCAAATATAAATATTTATAAAAAAATTATTTACAATGAAACTGAATTTGAATACTTTTTAAAATTCCCTTTATATTTTAAGAAAACAGTTACAGATATTTATTATAATTCGAAAGTAGCCAAGTTTAGAAAATTCTTTAATTTATTAGTGAAAGAAATTATAATATGCACTGCACAATTACGTATATTTAACACTACATACCATTAAATATCTCAGAAATTTCGATTTGAGAAAAATTAAATCTTTGTAAAATAGTTTTTATTAATTTGTAATCTAAATTATAGTGTTAGAACCTTTCAAGCCTGGAATACATCTGAGCATTTTGATTAAAATTTTCGTACTTTGATAATGATTTATATTATTTCATTTTATTTTTTAGAACAGATATAGAATTTTAAATCAAAAGTAATGTTTTAAAATATTTTACACCATAAACTATAAAGATATGAATTTATATTTTATTTAACTGATTAATCAAACTCGAGGGTAATAGTAAAATTTTGATTTTTAAAAAATTTATTATTTTCGAACACATATATAATAGTAATAAAACACACAAAAGAAGTAAACTTTACTTGTTTTCAAGAAATATTAACAGCATATTAAAATACAGTTGGTTTGATTCATTCTGTTTTCTGAATGTATATATAAGTCTGAAACATGACTATTAAGATTAATTTAATTACAGAAAGGAATCGTTGAGGGAGACAAAGACACTTTGACTTGGAATAGTTAATATTTCGTTTTGCACATGAACACTTTTTTATTAGTAAAACAGACAATGCTATGTAGCAGGGAATTTAACACCACATAGACGGTTGCAAAGCTTGATTGTAGTTTCGAATGGCTATACAGTGTCGAAAAAGTGGTTGGTTTTATTTTATAAACTTTTTTATACTTTTTACCAACTATAGTTTTTGAGAATGTTCTGAATTATGAGATCAGACTCCGATGACTTTCACGTAGTTCTGAAGCAACACATTACTTTAAAATCAATTAACTATTAAGAAATAATTTTTTAAATTATTTTTTCAGTATGAAATGAACAATGTTAAAAGAAGCTCAGAAAAAAATTTCACATTTAGAAACATGAAAAATTACCCCCAGACTCTGAGAAATAGGACATATTTGTTGGCTTGATGGTTTTCATTTGACAAATGTTGAAATAAATTGTATATAAGTAATGAATATTATGTAGGTGTGGTTTGAAACTAAATAAGAATTATAATTATAAGCTTTAAGTTAACGTGAATGAAAAAAATTAAATAAAAATGCTTGTATTCGAAATTCGTATATACATGAATGAATAATGAAATTTCAAACTTTTTAAGTTGATGAAATATGCAATTTTCATGCAATATTTTCTTTTTAATACGGTGTAAAAATATATATAACAACTGAAGGAGAACAGAAATATCTATGCTGTAATATCTGCTGTATCAATAACTAGAACAATTGAAAGGGAAACTAAAAATATTCAGTCTCTTATTATTTTTTAAATGTGATCAACCTATATCTGTTCCAAATTAATGTTCCGAACTGCGACTTAAAGTAGCAAAATAGATTATTTACACAAACGAGGTGTGACACAAAAAAAAACGATATTGGTCCAACAAATCCTTGTACTTACAGAATCAGTTCTCCGTTACAGTATCAACTTCAAATTAGTTCTCATAAGCTTTCACATACTTCTGCATTTGGTGCTGTCATTGTTGGTAATAGATCTGGAAAGAGAGAGAGAGAAGTTTTTGGAAGGCCTAGCAAGGGATTTTCCGTTTTTGCCTCAATCTCTTCAATTGAGGTAAAATGGGTTCCTTTCAAGCGATATTTAACTGTAGGAAATAAAAAAGTCACATGAGGACAAATCAGGTGAATAAGGAGGATGCCCAATCACAGTAATGCTTTTGCTTGACAGATATGGCCGTGCGAGCGGGTTCATTATCTTTGTGCAACAAAGATTCATTATGACAAAGATTCATTGTGCAACAAAGATTCAAAAACTCCCCAATTATGACCTTTTTTCCCTAATTTGTCTTTTTAGTAGTCTTCAATGTAGTTGTGTTGATTAATAGTCTGACCACTGATGTGAGTAGAAACCCACTCATATCACGAATTAGGGCAATGTTTTAGTCTGTAATTGCTGACCTTAGCACCCAGCAGGTTCATCATCGTCCACTCATAGCTTTCTCCTTTAAAAATCGCGATACTCAACCCTTGGACCACCGGACCTTTCTGAGTGGCAAGGCCAGGGCCCATTGCACTGACAAGTTTAATTATTTAAGAACAATGGATTAAAAATTTACGAAGAAATTTTATCAATCAATCAGTTTAATGTATCAATTTTGTTATCAATGTCATGCTGGTACGAATTGTGAGATAACTTTTTTTTTCTTTCTGTTATTGTAAGGGTTATGAAAACAAATAACAGTGAAGTAACGGCCATTTATATATAGGTGAAACTAATTTTTAATTAAACCTCATGTCTTCCAAGCGAAAACTATCTAAAGAATATATATTGTTTCAAGATGATTGGGGGATCTTCATTGGGAAAAGCAAACATACATCAACAACTTGTTTTATTTGTCGTGAAAATATTATTTTTTAAAAATATAATTTTGCTCAATACTATACTAATAAGCACAAATCTTGTAATGGCTCTTTTTCTAGAGGATTTCCCTCAATAAAAGATAAATTAGCTTTCTTAAAAAATCTTTCAACAGCAATAAAATATTTTCTCAGAGGTATTGTCACAAAATGCACAGGCGATAAAATCATCCTATAAATAAATATATTGATAAACATAGGAATCAATACAGAGACTGTTAGAACGTTTTTTATATGCTTCCGATAAACCCTGTAAATTCAGTTATTTGTTCAGATATTTTTTTTTTAAAAAAAAACCGAATTTGAATAATTTTGAAACAATAATCCACAAGAAAGTATGGACCAGTTTTAAACATATAATACTGACTTCAATCCAGAATTCAGTAAAAAATCTTTTTTACCATCCTGCACGTGATAAATTAACATTTTAAATAATAGTAAGTTTGACTTTGTCAAAAAAAGAAATCAGATTACCAAAGTACGTGGAAATTTTTTCTTATGACAGTAGAATGCAAAACAAAGGGATCCGGATCATTGATAACTGGAAATCGAAATTCCCCCATAACTAGAGAAAAATACATAAAACTTGTTTTTGGTGAGTTGAGTTTGATAGAGTTTAAAAAATTTTAAAATACCATCCATAATTATGAGTTTTAATTTTTTCATAATTTTTTTTCAATTTCCACCTCTCTTAATCAATTCAATGTTGCCGACCGCGCGAAAAAGTTGTCATACGTATGTGGCCGGAGGAAGAAAAAGTTTGAGTACTCCTGGCTTATACCATACAAACACATGTGCTCGAGACAAAGTTTCATCTCCATAAGCCTCGGTTAATATTTGAAATGTTTTCGTGGCTGATTTCTTAAATTTCACAAGAAATATGGTGTTAATTCGAAATTCGAATGCAGTTGAAAGTGTTCACTCAATGACGAAGTACTCACAATAGCGTGATTGGTTAGGACAGCGTTTCTCAAACTGTAGGGTGTGCCCCCTTGGGGGCATGATAACCTTACAAGGGGTGCACGAGCATATCAAAAAGTCAAAAATAAAAAATTTTAAAAATTGCAAAGTTATTGAAAGGAAACAAAACAAAATACCTTCTGGCATAATTAAAAAGTAAAATACACTTTTACATTCATATAATATACTTATAAATGCATCTGTACTGCATAATGTATTTGATAATTAATTTAGTATTACTATGGTTAAGAACAAGATTAATAAATATTAGCGTCTCCCATGAGCTTGTCATAAACAAAATTTTATACACGAAATTTAATACTTATCTTAATAATTTGTAAGGTTTATAATAAAAGTGATGTTGTGTAGCTTTAGCATGTAGCTTTTAGTGCGTTAATTTTGAAATCAATACATTGTTATTGTACGAAAGGAGGCGCATTAAAAATTATGATTGAAAATTGGGTCGTAAAAATTGAAAGTTTGAGTGAGTGAATATTAACGTCGCACTGTTCAGCTACACGAGGGCTTTTGGCGACGGACCACGTAATATTGAACCATGGTCAAGTGACGTGGACGACACCTGAGCTGGTACCCCCCTCTCCTAACTACCACACCACACCAACGGGAGGACGTTTCAGCTCTCGACAGATTTAACGTGCATCGCTGCCCTACACGGCGGGTCTTTAGTGGTGCTGGGATCGAACTCATGACATGCCTGCCATGGTTGGATACCTTAACCACTGGGCTACCGCAGCCCCCTTGAAAGTTTGAGAAGCACTGGGTTAAGACGAAACTGGTGGAGGAGGTGTGTGGGATGACGGCACCAAAACAGTTATTGCCAACACCACTCTTTTTTCAAGCTACACGCTTAGTCTCGTTTTTTTTTCTTGTATGTCACACCTTGTATACCAATAAAACATTATGAAGCAAAAATTTTGCATTAAAAGCTGTAATTTATTTTTAATATTGTGGTTCTTTAAACTTAGTAAATAAAAGTTGTAATAATAATAAAAATATTCTAAATTTTGAATTGAATTACAAATGTTTGATTTAAATTACAACACACATAAATATTTGTAACAATCATGTATATATATATAGGAACGTAAAATAGTCTTAAGAAAAATAGTATGCATACTATAAATTATTGATTTTATAAAATTTATATTTAGATCGCGCGCGCGCTAATATCAGAGATACGTAAGTTACTTGATCACAATTTTTAAGATAAATTCAATTTATTACATCTGTACTGTGGGAATCGTATGTGAATATTTAGAGAGTATCATCATAGCATCGTTGGCTGTGTTTTTCATAAGATATAATTATACTTATTTCCAATTCCTATTTGATTCAAATAAGAAGATTTGATAGAAAGAATGAACTGTTTATAGAATCTATTACACTTGTTTATATATTGAAAATTGTTGGTAATTGAGTTTGTGAGTGTGAGTTTTACAACCATTTGAAGTTATATAAAATGGTAAATTAAAGTGCTTGATCATAAAGATAATAGGATTGTTTGCAAAATGTGTTTTAGGTTATGAATTGTGATTTAAATATTAAAAAAATAATTAATAAAAGTTTGACTATTCATATTATATATGCATTTAAGACTACATACAGTCAATGTTAAAGAATAGGACCCGAATTTTGAACATTTTTTCAGATATAAAAGAAATGAAAAATTAATATGACATTCTAGCTTCACTATCATTTACAGAGCAGCATTTTTAATCATACATCTCATTTTTAACTGAGTTGATCCATTTTTTTCTGGTATGAAATGTGTTCCGCGTTTTTTTCCTATACCGTAATGTTCAATGAGTTATCCCTGTACGTATTCAAAAAAGAAATAGAGTATTTATTGAATGCTTTGAAATTTTCAAAAACACTAAATTGTTAACAGATGTATAAGTTATAATGTTACAAACTTCCATGAAATTTGAGGTATTTTTCTGTCTTAAAATATGCTTCGCGTTTAGTTCATGCTCTCGTACTTTTGCCGAGAAAAAGCAGCCTTAATCTTACTTAAATCCTAATTTTTTTTTACATAATCTTATTGAGTAGTTATTACGTATATGAATGATATATATACTTTGATAACATCTTCTCAATATTCGAATCAGAGTTTTATAACAGTATTTTAAAATTCAGTTAATTGGTGCAACCCAATCAAGCTTTGCATTACATTGAAAAGCCATCAATACCATCAAAGTTGTTAACGGATCATATTTTCAAGGACAGTGACACACACATATACATATATGTAATTTTGATACAAAAGGAGACATTATACGGACAAGCATTACCCATATATATTTCAGCTGATAGATTTGCTATATAAAATATCATAAGAAATAAATTCACATTTCATATTTTGCACACAAAACAGATAATCATTGACATCAAGTTTAAAAGATTATATATGTTATGACATTTATTAATTTTTAAAAGATTATTTTGGTATTACATTATCTGCATAAAGACAACATTATATTATACATTGTTCACTTCAACCACACAAAAATGAACATCAAGACAATAGTATTCATATATATATATATATATGCATATGCCAACAGTTATATCATATATTTTTATATTCATTACACATCCATAGATTAAGAGTACCATCACTGAATATTTAAGCTCATAGTTGATCAGAAATATTAGTATTAGTTGAAGATTATATAATTATTTAATTTAAGATCTAATTAAGGTATTTGGAAAGATAATTTTGCCCCATATTGTTGCAAACTTATTTATAAAGTAAAAATTAATGATAAATAATTTCTGTTAGAAAGAAATATGTTTTTATTTTATCTCATTGCTTTTTATAATCGGATTAAAAAATTATGATTGATGTAAAAAGTGAAATCTTGTGTTCCACAATATATATAACACAGACTTCTATTTACATAAAGTATACAAACATCATTCTTTACATCCACATCAAATATGAGTTATCTGACTTTTTACTAAATAAATTATAATCTACACACATTTAATATTGTACACCAGTAATTTAAAGGAATCTTTTAACGTTCATAATATTTTGAACTCTAAGTGAGTTTCATTTGTATAAATACAATGCGAATTAAACCATAGGCATTTATTTTTCTAGTATTTGCAACATATGATTTCTGTATACATAAAGGATATACATATATATCTCATATATTATATATATTATATATTTACATATATTGAAGACATGTACACAATTATATTGAAAAGTGTTTTAGTTGTTTTTCAATTTTTCAAAATATTTCAAATAAAGGAACTTGTTATTGGTGGCGTCTTCGTTGTTGTCAGTAAGCGAAAGTTTTCATCCTTAATCGAAAAATTATATTTCTTTTCAATTTTTTGGATCACTTTCCTTCCTTAAAATGGAAATATAGCCTAAAATTCAATAAAAGATAAAGAAAATAAAGAAGTATATCTAAAGTTTAAACTATGCATATCCACATACACACATTTATAAAAGGAGTTTCTTCAATCTTAGAGGAAACAGTAAGAGAGTTTTGATGCCTCACTACTACTTTTTTTTCTAATAAAAAAAAAAGAGTTTCAATTTTTGAATTAGAAAGATTTTAAATATTTTGCCACTATTTTGCAAACTTGTTTTTTAAAATTCATAAAGCATCACATTTACATTTTCTATTAATCACAAAATGGCAAAATACTTAAAAATGGCACGTTAAGAGGATTCAGTCTTAAAATGTTACTGTAATTTTTTTTTAAATTTTCAAACCGCAAATAAAGCATTAATTCATATTAGGCTAACCCATAGCTTTAATTATCCGTGCCAAAGTTAAGAATTTGAATCTTAAAATTTTTTTTTGTAGATTATAATTTCTGAAAATTTTTTATTAAAAATTTCAAAAATAAATACAAGAAATTTAGTTGAAAGATATGTTAAAACTATAAAGATATTATTTTGTTATTGTAAGAAACAGCTTTTTGAGAATAACTTAAATAGAGTGATCTTTAGAATGCAAGTAAGCTTTAGTTCAAGTTACCAAAAAATATTTAATTTTTAATGTGCATATATTTAAAAAATTTCAAGGGTAAAATTGATAAATTGCAAAAATTCCACACAAAAGTTACCAATAAACCAAAAAACGAATTATTTTGTAATAATGAAACATCTTTCAGTTTAAATAAACTTTTAACATATGAAGGCCATTTATTAATATTGTAAGTAATAAACTGCTTAAATCCTATCTAATAATGTTAGTTTAAAAAATAGCTATAGTAATGATAGAAATATTCTTTAATAATAGAAATACGATTCAATTTTACCGCAATGTCAATCAAGCTGATGGATATGAAAATGAAAAATCCTTACTTAAAATTATCGCATAAAAAATACAATGGGAAACGCGTTCAAAAAGTATACAATAAAATTAAGAAAGTGGAAATATTTTGCAATTATTAGCAGCTATTGTATGTAGAATACACTATAATAATAATAGGATAAATTAATGAGATTCTATAATTACAGAAAAACCATTCGAATTATTCTCATTTCCTTATTTATTAAAATTGACATGCATGTTTTGGGGGATTAATCTTTTTTTTTTATCGTAGTTAATACATACCCGTTTTTATTACTAAAATGCAGGATGCATCATTTAATTTAAATCTGTGTTAATGAAATTTCTGGACGATTTAATGTGTATGAAATCCAAAACCTATGAAGTATACTTAGAATTTTAAAAAAATCAATTCCAAACCTTTCCCCCTTAAAATTTGAATATAAATGCATATAAGTCTGACCATATAAAAGAGCATGACATTTTATAAATATACAGAGCTCAAAGAGAACTCGATATTTACAAGGAACATCTTGAGACAAAAGATCCAGGAGAACATGAGATATAATAATTATCCACATAGCAATACACTAATCAGCTCTTTAATGAAGCACAGCTTCATACTTATGCTGACGTTAACACATTAAATATAATTACTATACACTTTGAAATTATCTCTGGTACACAATATACATTCAGTACTTCAGATAAAGAGATTCAGGTTAAACATGTATGAACTCATAAGATGTAAATAAAAGAAAAAGTTTTTAACAATTTTTCACTTAATTTTAACAATTAAAATAACTTAACACAACATTTTTAAAATGCAACTTCTTTATATTAATCAATTTAAGTTTTTAATTCGTTATAAAACAAAATCTACATTTAATTCGATAGGAATATATAAATATACTAGGCTAACTAAAAATCACTATAATTTCTCTAAACCACATATTTAATCGTATAAAGCAATTGCAAATTTTTACAAAAATTTCTATATTTTAGGATTGTATCTCGGCTTTTTTATATTCTTTACCAGAAACTTTTTCTAATCTATCCAATTATGTGACTTTGAATGTGTTGCATTAAAATATTAAGTTATAAATGTACTCGGAATTTATTTACATTATACTAATACGTTTCTCCTATGTACTTTGCAAATTTCTTTTCTCACTATACTTATTTTCATAAATAAATATTCTATTCGTTTTTAATTTACAAAAATAAGAAAAATATTAAATAAAACATAAAATATTATAAATACACAACAGAACGCTATAAGTATAGAATAAATTTAGAATGCTTAATTCTGGACTTAACAATATTATGAAATATTTTCCCTGTATCGAAATAAAATTTTTTGGTATTGAAAAAACTCTCTTAGTTTTATTATCTAATTGATTATTTTCAAAATTATTTATATTCTGTACTCATTGAATGTATCAATATTTCTCAAAATAAATATTAAATGACTACATTTACTCTTAGGCAATAAATGACTGAATTTAATAATAAAAAATTATCAGGGGGTATTTGATTTCATTTAGTATATGTATCAATTAAAAGTAATAAATTAATTTCTTTCATAAATTTATCCAGTAACTTCGTGTTTTAAAAATCAAATTTTGTAAAAAAGCATTTTTTTCAGATTCTTCGGAAAAACTATATGAACTCTTATTAAAATCATACACACAATATTATTTTTCGGCAGTTTTGATAAAACTGTAGTCACAGCAGTTTCTTACGGTTCATTGTAGTATCATAAAAAATGAAAATTTTAAAATAACGTTTTAATATATCAGTTACGTTTTTAGGTTAATTATTTTTACTTGGAAGGAAAATTTTACAGAAACTTAGCATTTAATTACTAGGAATTTTTTCCGAGGAGCTGAATTTAAGATACATTAAATACTATTCAAGATCGTTAAAAAAAGAATTTAAAAAGGATTTTCTTTGGAAAATCATAAGTGCATTTATAAGAAGAAAGTAATACAGTCATTTTTAAATCTTTTAATTAAATTTTAGGGAGAGAAAACGAACGTAAGACGTTTATAAAAAAACTGCAGGAAAAAATCGAATATTTATTTTGGAAATAGATTACTAATGAATCTACCTTACAAAATTATTGAACAAAAGTATAGAATAGAACTAAATACCATATCTATAACATTTTCAATAATAAAACTATACCAGTAGCAAATTTTTTATTTGAGATGAAATCATATTTAACGTTTTTGAAAGTTTAAATACATTTTAGCTAATATTTAGTTTTGAATTGGTTCTCTTTCAATAATTTTTAAAAACTGAATTTTTCAAAAATTGAATTTGATGTATGAACCATGTTACTAATCCAAATTAAAAAGTTTGTGGTAAAACGGGAATTATAGAAAGAATAAAATACATGGTGGTGCTCTTAGCTTAAGTTTAGAAAGGTATTATATCATTTATAATTTGTTTTTGAATGTTCAGAAACTTGAAATTTCATTTTATTACGGGATTATTGGAATATTTGAATTTCAAATTCTATTTTATCAAATAGTTTAGCACATGGTGAAATTCCAATTGTATTCTTATGACTACGATCCTACACTTCATAATTATTTACTAAAATTATACATCTAGTATCTAAAACTGTATTTATATTTACAAGTAGTATTTCAATTTTGTGTACATTTTTTAAAATTACTCCAGAATATTTTATAACATTTTAAATTGACTATCTAATTTGTAGCACTTTCTTTTTAGATTCATCTGGAGAAGCAGGCCAATATTTTCAATATAAAATCAGTCTGAAATGCTCTATAAAAATGCGAATTTTCCCCTCTTTATTTGTAAAGATTAAGTAATTTAATAAAACCAAAACACGATACAAACTTAAATAATCATTGTACTGTTAACTTAGAAAATTTTCTACAAAAACGTGCATAAAATAAAAACAACCCCTTTATGCTTTATCATATATAGTATTCAATAAAATTTTTCTAGTAAAAGTACTTTTGTGAATTTTATTAATCCTCTGATAAAGATTTTTTTATTCTTCTATGCACCTATTAGAGTTTGCTAAATTTTTGAAGTCTCGTAGTTTATAATAAATGAGTTTACTAAAGACTTTTTAATGTCTCAGATAAATTAATTACCTCAAAATTTTAAAGGGACCTTTTTATGCGACACTGATATAAATATGCCCTGTAAAAAATTTATCTTTTAATATATATCAAAATAAAAGATATGAAAACCATAGTTGAATAAAGAGTATGTGCATCTGATTTTATAATTCTAAGCATTGAATCCCTCTCTCTCTCTTTTTTCTAAATTCTTTTTAAATAAAAACACAAATTTAATTTCGTTCCATCATCTGTACGGATTCAAATAAAGGGTAAAAATAAGTATATATTCATAAGATATTTCCCAGAAAATGACCTACATTTGTACTCAGTTAATTGTTTTAATAGATTATATTTTTCAGTTATTATTAAATGGGAAATAATTTATATTTTGTGCATATAATGCAATTCGTAATCTATTGAGTATTAGTTAAAATTGTATTGAGTAATATTGAGTATTAGTTAAAAAATATATAAATGAAAAAAGAAAAATCGAAAGATCTAATTTTATTTAGAGAATATGATTCCAAGCTTAAATAATATTTATTGTTTTTATTTGGTACATAACTGTGTGAAAAATATTTCATCTCAATGATTCAATATTTTTATTGTATTATGACGATAATAAGTTTTATAATTTTTGTCTGCCACACATATATATTAAAATGACCTTTTTTCTTTGTACGTAACTATTCGCATCATATAGACTAAAGCACCTTGTATTTGTTTTCAGTTTCCAATAAGAAGAATAAAATGATACATTTTATCAAAATTGCAATATTAAAAATCATGCAATAGTAATTAGATGAACAAGTTTTATGGAACTTTATCACGTATTAAATGAACAAAAACATGTTTACTAAAAGTATTTGTACATCAAAATGCAACTAAAAACAGAAATTTAAAAATTTAGTAGCATCAATTAAGGTACAACTTACAATAATAATTAATTGAAGTCTTGTGATAATTACTAAATGCGCAAAACAATTTTATAAAGCTTTTTCTCATGGATTTTGTGAGCCAAATTCCCATTTCTATAATTTAACTTATAATTTCAGACAACATTACAGTATAAATTTCTATGTCTCACAATAATTGAGATTACATATCATGCTTGGTCTATAATCATTAGAAATATAAAAAAATAACATTAAATTTCCAAGAAACAAGCATTAAGCAAATGAATTTTCACTTAATACCCATTACAAATAACATTGAACTGAAAAGCTTTGACTTTCAAAAAGGACATGCAAATATTCGTTTGAAACTTTACATGAACAGTTATCTTAGAAAAGCCAGAAATCGAAAAAAAAACATTTTGGGAAGATATTTAAGGATAATGAGAAATATATTGCAACACATAACTGAAATAATACACCAAAAGAGATTCAGATATTTAAACATTAGTTTTTTACTAGGCACAACTAAATATGCTACGTATAAAATTGATTTTTGTATCAAATATTTCAATAGCTTGACTTTCTTAGAAAGGACGAATACACATCGATTGGAAGTGTTTTCATTTATCATTGGGTATAATAATTCTTCTAATGACGATACATCACCACACACAATCTTTGCAGTGAGATTTCGCTTGCACGTCTTATTCTTGAAAGAGTAAGACGATGAGGAGGAATGACACCACCACCTACATCATGACTTGATGGAGTGAGAGCACCAGCAAAGTCCCTTTAAGGCACAGTTGATGTAGGGGAAAGTCCTGTGTCACATGAGTGTGCAGAAGGCACAGAACCTGTTGGCACGACAGCTACGACGTTGCGTGGGCCTTTCTTCGGCCTTTCGGCGGATCCTCTCTGAAACAGAACGTGGTTTTTTAACGGTGCAGTTGAAGTAACAAAAATTAAAATCGATTATTTCAATAAAATATTCAAACATAAATATATCGATACAGGTTCAAATTAGGGACGAGCTTGTTTGTACATAGTATTAGTGGCTACACCGAGAACCGTATTAAGATATCCGACTACGTTCGGAACTGTGATTTTAAAAAAAGCGCATAAATGGATTGATATTATTGATTGTCATGATATTTCGTGTCACTTAGATTAGAATACATGTATAAAATTGTTTTAAGGACATTTTGACCAAAAAAAAAAAAACAATTTAAATACAATATTTTGGCAAAAAAGTAACTTAGAATAACCATTTTTCAAAATGTCCTCCTTTCATAAAAATGCTTCTAAAATAATAATATTTTGCTTTCATAAAGTAAAGATTTTTCTAGAGAATCAGAGCTATTTTGTTCAACAAATTCCCATTATTTTTAGAGTTACAACCAATTGAGAAATAATTATCGGCGCGTTATTTTTTAAGATTTCTCCCCTGTGTTGTCGTAAAACATGGATAAACCCACTTCTAAGTTATACATTTCAAAAATTCTTGTTGAGTCTCTGTACAGAGGTCTGAGATAAAAACAGGCAAAATATTATTATAATAGAAGCATTTTTCACAAAAGGAGAATATTTTGAAAATGGGTTATTCTATGTTCGTTTTTGTCAAAATATTGTACTTAAAGAATTTTTTATTGTAATAGTATTCTTAAAACAATTTTATATACATTTTCTAATCTAAGTGACACTAAATATCATAAATATTATCCATTTACACACTTTTGCAAAATCACGGTTCTGAACGTAGTCGGATAACTTAACCGAGTAGTCATAATCTCTATCTAGTGGCTGGCTTGTTTGTTCGAACTCTAGTGCTACTGAAGACCCTTTGTGTAGAGGGTTAATGCACGTTTAATTAGACGAGGCTCAAAGTCCTCCCGTTGCACGTGGGGAATTAGGAGAGGAGACTGTCGTCCTAAGGCAGTGGTTCCCAAAGTGGTTTCTACGTACTCCCAGGGGTCACCAATACTAGTCAGAGGGTCCGTGGAAAATTTAAATTGATTTCAGGGTCCCTGAACAACGTCAGGGTGTCTACGTAAGGTTTAATATAAAATTTTTAAAAAATTCATCCATCTTTTTTTATGGAAATTTAAATAAATAATAATAACTCCCTTGTATTTTCCCGATTAGGTATTCAACCCTTTCGCGCGTGGGCTAACACAGATCCCAGACACAGATAAATCCATACTAATGCAGGAACATCTTATTGAAATATCCAAAAATGAGGGACCGAAACCAATGTTTGAAGACGGATACCACAAATTCTGGTAACAAAAACAGATCACAATTTTATATCCTGCATTATGGATAACTGTACAGAAGTTGTTGACTTCTTTTCCGTCTTCCAATGTGGTAAATTGTTGATTGAATGCGCTAAAAAACCTAAGCACACACACACAAAAAAAAGAAACCGATTAAAAACTAGTGTTCGGGGAGGGGGGATTTGCGATTGCTACTGACACAAATATATACTCATAACATCTCATCGAATTCATACAAGTAATTAATTTTTTAAAGTTATATTTTAAAGAAAGCTTATAATTTCAATAAATAATTCTTCTACAAATTTTTTTAAATTTGCAATTTTTGTACTATGCTTTTATGTAGCTTTTCATTTGGGAAAGTTTTGACTTAAAAAAAAGGGCCCGTGAGCAAGTTTTGCCAATAAAAATAGGTTCATGGGTAAGTTTTGACTACAAAATGGGTCTACGGGTTAAAAAAGTCTGGGAACCATTGGTCTAAAGTGTCGTCCTTGTTAAAGGACCAGACTCAAAATTAAGAAATCCGTCGCCAATTGCTTTCATGTTGAATCATTGTGTGACATAAATTAAAATCAGTCTATCCATCTACATAGAGTTTATCTATTCTATCCGAATCGGCTAAACGTCATAAGTGTGGCAATAGCAGCCAAGTGGTCATGGTTGAGAGCTAGTGTTTGGCATTGCCGAATATCACGTACGAAACTTCGTGATATTAAAGACTAGCCATGTAGAGGTACTAATGTTCATTAAATCTGCTAGGGCTCAAATTTCTCCGACTGATGTGATTGGGGAGCTTGAAGAGGGGAGAGCCAGCTCAAGTTTTGTCCTGGTTACCTTACTCGTTTTTTGTTCCCATGGTTCAAACTAACGAGGTTCATCGCCAACTGTCATCGTATTGCCTTAGAGTTAGATGTAAATTAAAATGGAATAAAACAGACCTTAGTAGTAATAAAATAAGAATAAGGTGAGGCAATTGAGATATATTTATTAATTGTGAGTCCAATAAAACTGCGATCTAAATGTAAATTGTTTAAGCCGTAAATGATTACAAAAACAATCAGTGGGAGATTGATGCACAAATTATGTAATTTAGCGGGTTTAATCATTTTTATTTGATGCCATACATGGTAATAATTAAACTAACGTAATTTTTTGCCACGTTATCTTTGTTCAAAAACCATTTTTTCTCTAAATATTATTTAACATGAAAATGTTAAATGATGTAATTACCAAATAATTTGGTTTTTATTACTGATCTGTAATACTTCTTACATACTTCTTTCTTTTCCTCCTTATGCATTTGAATTCGTGGGTTTTCAAAAATTCAATATGTTCTATCAAATTTTCAATAAAAGATCCCTTTACCACATACATTGTTAATGAATGTACTTTCTTTAAGGGATATTTTAATAAACCGGAAAAAAAGAATCCCTATGTGAACACTTTGAAATTATAAATATCTAAGCACAAAAAAATGAATATATAACTCTGATATTGATGAAAAATAAAAGAGAGTCTCTAAATACAGACTTAATTACCAAATTTTATATAAGAATTGATTTCAATTACAAGTTTTAAGACACTAAAAGAAATACATTTTAAATAATTAATTACTTAGAAAAATGCGATTCGAAAATAATATCTAAAGAATTTAAAAATGATTTTAAAAAACTCACATTTGGATTAAAAAATTCAAATAGAGCGATTAGACAAAAAATATGTTACGTATAATAAAACTTTTATTGGTAGAATGTTTTTACATATTCCTTTTTAAATAAAATGCTACTTAAAATGTATAGTGATTTTTGAAAATTTTTTATAGATTCTTGAAATTATTTCTTAACTGAACAACTTTTTTTATTTCACTAGAACTGAATTTAGAAGGAAAGCCCGAAGCTACACTTACCTGCAACATCCCTCTTGTTAATGGCAGTGAGGGCTTCATAAAGCTCTTTTAGAGGATGCTTGCAAGAAGGAAGTCCTTGTAACCAAATGAGAAGCATACGGTAACCATGCTCTTTGTAACTGGATTTACCTACAGATCAAACAATACTTTATGACAGCCGTCGAATAGTATTGCAAAGGCATTTACACCATGTAACAGAGTTTAAACTAGAAGGTTAACTCAAAACTACATTTAGGAATTTTAGTTTTATTTTTAAATCTTTTAATTCCTCCTCATTGGTAATCTGTTTCGAACATAACAAAATAAATTTAAACTATCATCTAAAATCTTCATAAGATCTTTACATTATTTTGCTTTCGAACTTGAAACGTGTACAACTATGAGTAAGTTTGTGGCGGGTTCTATGCGCGGTCATTTAACTAACCCTCTTTGGAAAATTATTCTTTAACTTTAGTTTAAGTTTAAAACCGCCTTCCGTAGAGATGACTTGATTTTATGCTAATGTAAACGCTATTTAAACCCTAACAAGAGGTGTGTTAAGTTCATCGTGGATCATTAATCGTGAGTAGCTAGTCGTCAATTACTAGTAATGAGTAGTTCGTCCTTAAGTTATCATTCAAGCTAGAGTTACCATTCGGAGAAGTGGTAATAATTTAGCAGCTGATTTGAAGGGGACTGTAGCAATTTAGGAAATAATTGACAAGTGATCTATGCAGTGAATCAATGGGTAAGTGGATATTTAATAATCTTATAAGCTAAGATTAGGAAACTAATTAGGAATGATCCCACAGTTATTAAACGATTTTATCATAAGTTGATCAGCCATAAATAAAAAGCAATTATTTTTATATCAATGTCTGCTTCTTCAATGACCCAAACTACAACTGCAACTTCCAAGTTGCGACAAGTTGCTTTAAATAATATACATATAACTGCCTTATTTAAATGACTTATATAAAATTTTCAGGAATTACATACCGAAAATAAATACAATTTTTATCACGAAGTACACAACTCTAGCTAGTTCTCAACTATTTCTATTACAATTTTATATAAGTAGAATTGTTTCCTTGACAACAATCTCCCTAAACCAGTGCTTTACAAAGTTACAATACTTGTGACCCAATATCCAATCACAATTTTCATCACCTCCCATGTACATAAATATAATGCATTGAATTTCAAAGATGCTATAATTTGAAGCAATACGACTTTAACCTTTTAAGGGTCACCGGAGTATATAAACGTCTCACTCACAGCCAAAACGTTAATTTTCCGGGATGTATATATATGTGAGTCTCTGAAGTATATTTTCTCTTTACTGCTATCCATAAAATTATTCAGAAGGCTTTGGAATGCAATAATATGATCTTGACAGTGTTTGCGAAGGACTTACTTATTTCAAAGGATTTTATTATTTATTACTTTTCTCTCCCTCAATATACCACATGCACTCGCCTGCGTGTTAAAGAACGGTGGCATTGAGGAATGAATAGCATAACCTTTAATAAGAAGTCAAGGAATAAATTATAAACCGTACAAAGTATCAAGATAAGTTTAATTTTTGTACATAATTTTATCTATGACAAACCCATGGGGTCACTGGTAATTATTAAACTTGTTTCTAACTTAGTATTGTTAAATTAATTATAAATGTATCAGTACTGCACAATGTATTTTATAAGTGTTTTACATCAGTATAAATTTGTTTTTCATTTCTTAATATGTCAGAATGTATTTCGTTTGCTAACTTTTAGTTAATTAATAGTTTTTTTAAAAAAAGAATCTCTTGTTTTCGACTTTTCAATATGCTCGCGCCCCCTTCTAGAGTTATCACGCCCCACTGTTTGAAAAATCCTGCCCTACACAACTTTTCTATTGACTAAATAGTCAAGAAGTGTGCCACATAAAGAGAAGGAATTCTGCAGTTGTGGCTACAACATAAATTACAAAGATTTTGCTGAAACCATTGGCGTATGTAGTTTATCCAGCATTAGTCTTTCTTCATCTCCAAATAATGGTATAAAATCCTTATAGTACAATTGTGTACATATAGAGGGTTTTTAAAATTTATATTTAAGAAAAATATATTTTCAGCAAGTAGCTGAAATTAAAGTTCATTTATAGCAGTCATATCAAAATTTATTGCTTCTCCTTTAAACACATTTGTAAATTAATTCCTTTTTAATGTACTTTATTTTTTCAAAAATTTACAGAAGTAAAACTAGTGATATAATTTAGAGAAACTGATCATAAATAATTAAAATTGATTTTTAGATTGTACTACATAAAAATGTTTTTTTTTTGCTGTTTTATTAAATTTAGTATGAACTTTTTGTTTAAGTTAGACATTAAATTTCATAATCAGGAATAAATTACAAAAAAGAATGCAAAAGCCATTAGTAAAACTAAAAGTTTCCTTCCTTCCTTACATTGATATGAGAAATTCAGAAATTTTTTTTTGTTAATCTGAGCTAATTAATTAAACAGCAAAATTTTATTTTATTCAATAAAATTTCAGCTATTATTTATTCCTACCCGTACTGAAATTTGCATTCGAGTTGCATTCCAGACACGCTGATTTACAATATAGAGTAAGGAAATGTTGAAATGAAATTTAAAATAAACTTAATCAATTACTAAACCAGGTTTAAATTTAAAAATATGTATAAATATACATTTTGCACAAACAAATATTCTTCACTTCATTTAAGGTTAATAAAATAAAACTTCTGAATTACAAGTAACCATGATTGAATTCCTAGCTTTGACTAAACAATTTTAACTAAATTATTTGTTTTGAAGGAAAAATTTGAGAAATTTTGCTTCAATATACAATGCAAAGGTTATGAATTTGGGACCAATGGCGCATATTTTTGTGACTTTACAAATATAATAACGAGTAACAAATGTTTTAAATCGAAATACATCTTAAAATTAACCATAATTAATTAACAACAAATCATAACGCTCATTAGTTACGGATTGTTATAATAGGTCATGATATTAGTCACATTTATGTCTTAGATCCGCTTTTCTAATGCTATTCTTTTCAGAATAAATAATTGTAGGATTCAATCTTTTGTATCCGCATAAAATTAGAAACTAATATTTTTAAATTTTCATTAGTCTTTAAATTTAATAATCTTGGTGTAATTCTTATTTATTATAATTTTGTTGATTCTTAATATTTGTTATGTATTAATGTTCGTATCAACTATCCCCATTGATCAACTATTGGTAAATCGAAACGAAGTGAGATTTTTCGAATACGACAAGGTATTGGTTCATATAAGATTGATGAATCTTATCAGATTCACCACACCCAAACTGTACTTTATTTCAGATATTTTGGGCGTTGGTGCTTATTTTCTATCAATTACACGCCGTTCGATCAATCAAAATTCGGTCTTAAAAGTTCCCCAAAATTCAGGTGTATAACTTTTATGCATATGATATAGGTTGAAGTACTCTTTCATACAAATTTATGGTATAACTAATGTTTGAAAAATAACTTAAATTTGGTAAAAATAATAAAAATCATAAAAACGTGCTCACAAAAAGTTAAATTTAAGTTTTTAAGAAAGAATGCGAAGGTAAACATTTTAGTATTTTTTTTATTACAATAGTACATTCTAAAGAGTATGGTTTTCTTTATCTTTCAAGTTCGTTTTTGCGTGACTTTCCCAAACACAAGACAATAAAAGAAGAGTAAGGTTATTTTAAAAATTATACAAAAAAATTCATTTTACACAATTCAATCCATTTTTTCTTTTATGAAAAAAGGGCTAGTATATCTCTTGTTTTTTATTATAATTATGAAAAAAAACCCATTTTATTAAGGCAAATACCGGGTGTGATTATAATTAGGAAAATCATTTGTAAAAACAAGTAGAAACATTTATGCGTAAGCTTTAAGAAAAGAGCTTCATATCGTAACATTAAATAGAGGAAAAAGCAGGAAGTATTTACAACTTGTACAATGTTTTTTTCTTCATTTTATTAACAAGAGAAGAGATGAATGGTTACCAGTGTAGTGCCTCTCAATGGCCTTGATGTGCTCCTCGGTGAATCCGAAATGCCTGGCGAGTTTTTTCCAATCCTGGGGTTCTAGGTAGTTTTTGGACAGCGTCCACAATAGGTCCCGCATGGACGCTTGCTGTGCCTCGGCCTGCCGCTCCATCTGACGCACGCACTCCGGACTACACTGGGGATCGGATGGGTCTGCTTCAGACTCCATCAGGGGCTGACAGGCAAAAATCAGAAAAATTCATTTTTACTTTGCAACAACCTATCTTTCTTTTAAGGTATCCTTCTACGTTCGGATCCGTGATTTTAAAAAGCGCATAAATGGATAATTTTCCTGATATTTAGTGTCACTCAGATTAGAATAGATGCATAAAAAAGTGTTAAGGACATTTTGATAAAAAAAAGTTATTTAAATATAATATTTTGGCAAAAAATTAACTTAGAAAAATCTTGTTTCTGAATGTTCTCCTTTTGTGAAAAATGGTTCTATTATAATAATATTTTGCCTGTATATAGCTCAGACCTTTCTAAAGAGGCTCAACTAGAATTTTTAAAAAATTTACATTATTTTCAGAGTTACTAACAATTGAAATAATTATTGGCGTTTTTTTCTTAAAATTGCTCCCCTCTGTTGTCGTAAAATATGAATAAGCCCACTTCTAAGTTATGTATTTCAAAAATTCTAGTTGAGCCTCTGAACAGAGGTCTGAGCAATATACAGGCAAAATATTATTATAATCGAAGCATTTTTCACAAAAGGAGAACGTTTAGAAAAAATATTATTCTAAGTTAATTTTTTGCCAAAATATCGTATTTATATAAATGTTTTTTGTCAAAATGTCCTTAAAACAGTTGTATGCATATATTCTAGTCTAAGTGACACTAAATATCAGGAAAAATATCCATTTATGTGATTTTGCAAAATCACGTTTCCTAACGTAGTCGGATACTTTAATGAATAACTCTTCTCATTTATTCCTTTGCATATTTACTTAAAGGCTACCTCTTTTGTACTATTTGTGTTATAATCATTCTAGCCTCTATTTCAAAGATTTTCGAATCACCATCCTTAGAAATTTTAATTTCATTCTACTTATTTAATGCTTAACAATAGAAATGAATTTCAAATTCTATTTAATTGATTTAAATTAGAATTAACTCTTTAACTTTCAAAATATTTTGATTATTTGGGTACATAAATTGTCAAATTTTTTTTATTGCAAAAATCAAATGCTGTTTACAAAGTAAAATATATGTAGTAGTTAAAAATTTGAAAGGTTAAAAATTGTTAAGATTTTGCAGTAACTTCGTATTCATTCGAAATAGCAACCACACAGCATAACAGTGGTAAAGTTCGTTTCCAGTGGAGCATTATTTTCTAAAAAATAATAAAATAAGAATAAATAAAAATAGATTCGTACTAGCAGTTCAGTAATTCAGTTTAGTGTGGTATTATTGGAAACATTTTTCCAAGCACTCCACTTTTCCGTGCCCGAAATAATCTCGGGCATGACAGTTAAAAAGATCAGTGATTTTGTAACTCAGATGATGAGTGAAATAACATTTTGCTGTTTTGTTGCAAAGAAAATTAATTCGGTCCGCAGTTTGATATCAACATGGAATTTAAGATTTATTTTTAGATGAGTTTCATGTAAATTAACGTCTTATAAAAACGAAAAACACGGAAGAGTATAGACTGCAATTTCAGACCCCGAGTTAATAAAATAAATTTATATATATATAACTCGGTAATTTCTTCTTATAACCTCCACAATGAAGGTAATTGAAGTTGAGATTTACTCGCTTTAATACTCTGAAACCCTATTATCTCATAATTTGGATCTTTTGTTGTTGTTACTTGTTCCACCTGATCTACAGTAACACCAGATTAAGGCAAATGAAATTCTTCGTAGCAAGGGATCGTTGTACGCCTGCCGTTAGCTGTAGTCTTATGCACCATGAAGGTTCCGCTCCAATATTGAGGGAGAACATCCTGAAGGTGGTTAGGAAAGAGCCTCTTACCTCTCGTTCCCTTCCTCCAATCTCACGAGAGGACTTGCGGCTCGACAGCGATTTAGAGTACCTCCATGCCATGAAGGCACTAGACATTTACAAACATCCATGCCTTATCACGGATTCAAACTCAGACCCTACGGCACAGCAGTCAACGTCACTAACCACAGCAATGGAAGGGTGGCTGTATCTTTTGTGAAACCAGTATTGGAACCAGTATTATCAATATCCCCAGTGACAAAATTTGTGATTTTTACCTCTAAAATCCTGACTCTTTCTGCTAAGACATAATTTTTAAATTTCTCATTGTGTAGTATAATTGAATTTAAATTTAATTCAACAAGAGATTAAATTTAGTTAAATTTGAGATTAGATTGTTTTAAATTTAATTCAACAAGAGATTAAATTTAGTTAAATTTGAGATTAGATTGTTTTAAATTTAATAAATGTCACTCTGTGTATGATTATCTTAAGTATCTACATGACAGAATTGCCAAATCATTGTAAAGAATGTTGATTATTTCATATCGTTTAATATGAGTGCATCTTTGTTGTTTTTTCTGTTATTAAAAAAGAAAAGTTACTAATCAGTAAAGAATCATAAATAAGGGTAAATATCTAACCTTTACAATTTGGTTTCTCTCAACTTTTATGAGCATATCGACAATGGCAGTGTAGCTTCCTCTAGCTGCAATATACAAAGCCTTTCTGCCTCCCTAAAATTAAAACAAATTACAAATAGACAATCAAAATATCTCTTAACACTAGAAAGGCTGAAATTTAGTATACACTTATATTGCCCAAAAGCTGTCAAAATGACTGCATTGTGAAACCATGGTTAATATGTAAAGAAATTTATTTAAAATTAACTTTCAATATTTTTAATATTATTTTCAGTCATATAACAAGTTATTAGTAAATATTAACTCTAGAAAAAAATTTACTTCACTTGGAAAAAAATACATATTCTAAGAAATCGTGCATTACATATGTAAACGTTTTTCCAATTGAAATTAAAAGACAGTCAAATTGACTTCCTTGGACAATCTAGTGTTAAAAAATAATACTATTTTTTAAAAGAATATTATATTTTCATTTTTGATTAAAACACAAACCGCAAACTATAAATGAAGTATTATAAAAAATTCAGATATACATAATTGTAAACAAAACTGTTTCCGCGTCATACATGATAGAATTCTCGGAGAAGTTGCTGTTCCGTTAAAAAATTCCAAATAAAGCATTATTAGATGTAGAAATAGAGTAACTATTCAGAAAAAAATAACAGAATAAATTCTCTTACCCCATTGCTCAACTAAAAATACGGAAGTGTTTAATTAAAATTTTGATTTGGTTTTCGGTCGAAACATACCTTTTCCGGAACGGATAGGTCAGCTCCAAATGATAAGAGTACTTCCGCCACTTCTGCGTAGCCCAATTCTGCTGCTAGATGTAGGGCTGTTTGCTGCCTCTAAAATCCAGCAAATAACATTATTGCAAAAGAAAATTTAAAATTCTGGTTCATATTACGCAATTAATGCATTTCACACCTTACTTTCAGTTTTTAATGAAAGATATAAACGTCATTTTTGGAAAGGAAATATTAATCAATAACATCTCCAAAAGTTATTTCATGTAAAAAAAAATGTAATTTTTTTTTATATTTGATTGCATGATAAAGGTGTACGAATATTAGGAATTCAAATGTTGCAAACTGCAGGATTTCTTAAAAATAAACAGCTACTAACCACCACTGCTGTTTTATGTGATCTTAACTCGAAAAAACCCAGATTCGTATTCTAGATAATATATAGATTTGTAGAGTATTCAGTTATTATTTAATTTTTCATTTTTCTAAGTAAAGCTGTTGAATTGTTGAGCTTACTGATTTTTTTGTCTAAATTCTTTAGCTGCAAAATCATTTTAGAAAAAAATATGTTTATTTTAAAAATTTTCTAGCAAATTTATAAACCTAAAATCTCTTGAAAAAACTGTAAAGATAATACAAATCAATATCGAGTATCCTAAGCCATTAGTGCTTTTTTTTAGTTTTTCCTCTTAAAATTGGATATATATATAGAGAGAGAGATCACAAGCATTTTAAATTATATTTTCCCTATTATAAAAATTATTCCAATAAAATTACATTAAATTATAGCCATGTAGCTTTAATTTATATCTAGTGTACTTATAGTTTGCGATAATCCATACATACGGCATTCAACGTGTTTACTGCAATTCCTTTTTCCATCAATAACGCTACCATTTCTGGATGATTTCCAAATACTGCAAGATGAAGAGGCGTGTTCCCGTGCTGTTGGTATACAATTTTTTTTAAATCATGGAAATGATGGGCATATATATATATATATATATATATATATATATATATATATATATATATATATATATATATATATATATCTACTAACAGTATTTTACTAAACAGAAGTATGGAGAAATAAAAGTTCGAATTTAAATAACATTTAATTTACAAATTTTTGTTAATGGTTAAAGAGTTTTATCAAAATCAATAAAATTATATGTTTCAATAAACTGATAATTAAATGTAGAAAAAATCGCAGTATGCTTCAGAAAAACTAAAATCGTATGATATGGCTTTTATTTGTATGTCGAATATATTGAATGATCCGTAATACATTCTCTTAAATAAACACGAATAAAAAACATGCTTCGAAATTATATTTATTAATAAAATGTAATTTAAAGAGTGTAAGATAGCAAAAGAATAATTAAACAAAAACTTAAAGATAGTATAAATCATTCAATTTATTACTTACAAAGTAATTAGAAGAGTTTACATATATATAATTCCCAATTTTTTAAAAATCTATAAATTTCTCTTTGCAAATAAAATTTATAAATATGAAGAATATTTTAAAAATTGAATTCAAATATAAATTCCTTTTTTGCGTGTTTAAAGTAATATCATACAAACAAAATCTATTTCTTACGTGATTACTGTGAATAAGATGACAGTTTTGTTGTCGACGTCCAAAAACAGAAGATTCGAAATGGGAAGAGAAAATAAGGAAAATTTCTCACGAGACAGGACAGATGTAAAATGTACGAGGAAATCTCTAACCGGGAGTTATATTTAAAGTATTTCTTTAATTTTTAATAGTTAGCTGTTATTGGTACTACGAGGATAAAGTGAAAAGTTTTCGGTATTACAATGGAAGACTGTGATTTTCTCAGTTAAAAAATGATTTTATTTTTCTACATAACTTCCTTTGAATTCAACATACTTGTTCCAACGTTTCTTCAGCACACACAACAATATTCCTTCCCGCAGGTGAAAGTCTGGAAGACCATGAAACTATTCATCTTCTGCCTTCTCAACTTTTTCACTGGAAGCGAAGTGCTTCCAAGAAATAGATTTCTTCAAGTTTGGGAACAGATGAAAGTCTGATGGTGACGAATCAAGAGAATAGGGGGATGGCCAAACAAATCGTTCCCTTAATCTCACAAGTTTCCCATCACCAACGCACCCTTTTTGTACAAGTGCATTGTCCTGGTGAAAAAGAATTTTTTTCTTCTTCAAACCCGATCCCTTCTCGCGAATTTCGGTATTCAGCAAGTCAAGAAGGTGGAGTAAGTCTTTCTAGTAGATACAATCAAATTTGCTTTCTTTGACACTCAACTATCGACTTTTACCCATTGCTTCAGCTGTTGTTTCGTTTCTGGCATGTAGAGGTGAACCCATACATCATCCATGTAGATAAATCGCACTACAAATTCGTCGGATCCGTATTGAATCAGTGCAGACATTGCTGCGAAAATCATTTGCGCATTTCTTTTGATCAGCATACATCAAATGCGGCTACCATCTTGCCCAGAGCTTTCTCATCCTTCATTCTTTGTGCAGGATGCTTCACATTATTTTTCTCGCTAACCCCACAGCCTAAGCTATCTCACTCACCTATCATCCAACACGATATCATGCACTTTTTTGATGGTTTCTGGTGTGGTTGCGACTTTTGGCCGGCCTCTTTTGTCAACTTCGGGGGAGTTTTCTTAAGGGTTAATCAACCTCAAATAAAGAATTTTATGACCACACGATATTAACCCTCTCTCTACGCATCTCGCGATTTCCTCGAGCCACGTAGAAGTAGCAAAATTTACACAACCCACGATTTCCGCGGGAATGCATTTTTGTGAATATTTAGCCGTGCAATACGCAAAGTTCCCGTTTACGTTTTCATTTACATGTTTATGTTCATGTTTTTATGATGTAATTTTATATTGAAAGAAAACTCTTACAATGATTTTTTGTATACGTTAACTGTAAAATTTAAATTTGAAATATGGAATAAGAAATTTCACAATTTTTGAACCAATTTTGAAAAATTATGCAACAAAAGGGTTAAAATCTCTCCATTTTAACGAAACACACTCAAATCTTCTACTGAAAACACTTGTGTAAGCAAACTACTTGAGAGAACAAGTTGAAACGTGTCATACGAACTAATGACAAGAGCACCCAATCAGGAAACATAAATCTTTGCTGATTGGAAGGTTATCTCTGTGTCAGTGCGAGAACATTTTACCTTACCCTCGTAATCACCATAGCAAAGTAACAATTTCGATAAGCCAAATAATATGTAGCAAAATAAACTGTTTATCATCCAAAATGTAATACCAAAGACTATTAAAGACAAACTTATTGGTTGATTAACATAAAATGCGAAGATGAAATAATTGTAACAAGATCCGTATTTGATTTGCTGAACACTCCATGGCTGGCAATAACTAATAAATCGATCCTCGGTAGTGAAAGAAAAAGATTTAGAACATAGTTTTGGAGTATGTAATTTCATTCCACTTCCACATGTTACCGAAGCTCATATGACTTAACAATGGAGAATTTTTATCATTTCTTAATTATCAACCACATGTATTCAATGGATGATACATAAGTAGGACGGAAGGATCAAGGTAGTAATATAATTTTAGTGGGAAATGAAGAAATGCTGAACAACGTGTACCACTTGAGTTCTCACATAGTACTGTTGAAATTTGATTACTAGCACTCATTGAAAATAAGATACGTCAAAAAACTCCAAAACTTCAGAGACGTAGCCGCAGCTGTTGAATTAATCAACTATACATGTATTTCAGTGAAACAGCAAAATATTATTCTCAAACAAGGAATGATATGATGGTGTAAATGTAAATGGCGTGCAATATACTATATTTGGATATGACCATCAAAGTCCATATCTAGCATTCAAGCCAGTAATCATATACACATGTGCTATACAATCACTGGTAACCGCAGCATGGACGTCTTACTGAAATTCGCCTGTACGACAGACAACATTTAATGACACAGGCTGATTCTCAAATTTTTGTACAACAGATGATATTTCTTGCATTACAGCTCTCGATGTTGTAGTGTGAAGCGTTGTCATGCTCATACCATGCATGTTTTCATGCTGTGTGATGTGACGAGAGGATTGCAGTGTTGCCTTCGTTTGATTCAACCCTTTTCTGTCCCCACCAACTCCACATTCGTATCACCGAGGCTTGATTTCTAACAATACGAGTAGCAATTTCTTGGAAGGAAAATCCACAATTTCTGTAAACCAGAACAATTCTCAGAGGGGAAGTCCTGAAACGGTTTCAAATGACTGCCGTATTTTTCAAAAAAGTATGCTGAGATTTCTAACGAAGAAAAATCGCGACGAAACACATCATGTCCTTCTTACTTACATATAGCTCTTAAATGCAGCATTCTGTTTCCCTTTAGTATACGGTTTGCAATACTAATATTTAGCATAATGCATCTAAGCATGGTGAAAATTTCAAGCCAATTGGATTTTTTCCTCCTGGTGTCGCATTTTGAATGATTATTTTGATAATCTTTAAAAAACGCGATTTATTTAATAAAATGGTGCAAAATTACTGGGAATATAATGCAGTGGGTGGGATTAATTATAGTATTTTGTTTTTCTGTTTGTACTAGGATTAATTTTCGAGCACTTTAAGTTTATTCTACATAAGAGTGATCAACTCGAGGTACGTTTTTACTAGTGAATCTGCTTCTCTCCAGCGTACAAATTTGTAGCAGAAAATATATAAAGACTGATTCAATAAAAACACATTAAAAAAGAGTGCAATTATGTATCAGCTAGTGCATTCGCGATAAAAATGACTTCCTCATAATAGATAGTTTTGTGGTACTCCTGTTTTCAAACAGGATCTGGAAGATATTTCTTCTGAATTGTATAGCACGTTCAAAGTTTTCGAATGTCAATGAATTATGATTTAAATACTGTACATTTATCTGAATTCTGAAACTTTATTAACATTTTTCTCAGTAGCCTTAATGACTATTCTAAAATCGAAGTACTAAACAATATCTTCTTTAAGTGTAAATATTTATTTAAGGCATTTGAAAGCACGTGAGCTAGAAATGTTTATAGTTTTTTTTAAATGTATTTTATGATTTGCTTCCATTGTGTATAGCTCATTTTTTCATTGTTTGCTTTCTTCCTTGCTGTTCCTTTTATATACTTCTTGTTATTTTTTCATTTATTTTTTTTATCATTCCGAGTGGGCACTCTTAACTGGTTCGCAAATTAATTAATATAAATAAATAATAAATATTTTCGTATTTGGGTAATGTTTGATTTCTTTTAATATATTATTATTTCACATGAAATGGTATCGTTATTTTCTGTTGCCCCTTTAAGCATCAAATAATATAAAATAAGTAAACTTGCATAAAATATATATCATGATTTTAATGTAACTCAACAAATCGAATGAATATGTTGATTGATTAGATCCTAAGTATTACAGGAGATAATGCTCCCTTACATTTTTAGAGGTCTTTTAACAAAATTAAAAATATTCCTTCAATTCTTGCTACTTAAATAAGTTTACAAAAACTGAAAATGAGAATGTTATCTACGAATAATCAAGATGTGTACTTACCTTTTCTGTAACCCCAAGACAAGCCCCAAACTTGAGAAGAGTCTCTACAATATCACAGTAGCCCAAGGAAGCTGCTATGTGTAGGGCTGTTCTCGACTTCTGGGTTCACACAATCATCCAAAAGGAAAGAAAAATAGATCATTACCTTTCGAGAATTCACTTACTTAGTTTGAGTTTAAAGTAAATTAAAATATTTAAAAGTATTTATTAATACATTCAAAAATAAAATAGCATTTGTTATTTTTTCCCCAATTTCTTGGATTGTTTCAAAATATTCTATAAGTACACTGTAAATTGATAATAATTCTAGTAGTGATTCAGTCATCCGAGCCGTCTAGGTTAAATTTCTTTTTAACGAAAATATAACTTTTTTCACTCGTCTTTAGATATTTTCAGTCTTTCTTCTCAATTACGTTGTAATAACTTTAACTGTTTTTTTTATTTTGTTAAATCATATGCATTAGTATTTCATTTAAGATCCTCCAAACTGTGACATACAAAGGAATTTTGCTCAGATACTGCTAAATTAAATACTTTTTAAGTTGATTGTCGAAATCACGGATTGTCAAAATCCTATTTCTTCCAGGCTGGGGGTTATTTTATTCAATTCCTACTATTAGTTCACACTCTCCCTATATATATATATATATATATATATATATATATACTAACTGCATGACCCGGCGTTGCTCGGGCTTTCTCTACTTTTTTATAAAATTTTTCCTTTCCTTCATAAAATCAGCACTTCTAATACTCTTTTTCAAAGTGACTTTCCCCCCACCCTTCCCCACTTAGCCCGGCATTGCTCGGCCTTTTTCTGAGTGTATAACTTAAAACTTGATGTTTCGAAATTTGTTTGCTTCTTTTCTGTCAGACAGGTTTGTTTCCCCCCGGCGTTGCTTGAACATTTTTAAATGCATAACACATTGTCATGGAAATTCCCCTTCCCCTCTCGCTATATCTCTTGAGTAAGTGAACAGTGGGACCTTAATACTCACTCACTCACTTTGCAACTTTTTAGGAACCGAAAACAAAAATGTACCTTTTTAAAAATAGTTGTATGTTCAGAAAAGTAGAAATTTTTATAATTACAAAATTTCCTAACTGTATTAAATGTTGAATTAAAATTGTGAGCATTTTTTGAAATGTTCGATAAACGGGAAAAAAGTTTAATGCAATTATTTTTATAAATGAAGAAGTTATAAAAACATTGAATTTGATAAGTAGTTATTAAATATTTAAAATTTGAGTATATTTTAACTGATGCAACATATTTAAAAAATAAAATACTATGAAGAATTAAAATTTATTTAAGTAATTCTCAGTTGAATAAAAATGTTACTTTGTCTTCTATTTTTTTAAAATATTAAAACCTACCTTTTTTATTAATTATTATAGTACTTATTATTACACTCTCTTGAAAGGATTAGAATTATGCATTGACAGACTTGTAAAACTTTCGATATACATCCAGTATCAATTTTACTGTAATTTTGTTATAGGTTTATAATATTCCCCCCTAACTATCCACTGTTCTTCAAGTTTACTGAAATGGGTGTCCTACACTTGGCCATTTTCAACTAAGTTTGTTTTGTATTTCGATATTATCTTTTGAACTGTAAATTTGTTTTAATATTTTTTTATCCAGTATGAATAGTATTTAAATTTTAAATTATCGTCTTGCTTAATGGAAACTATTATTACAACTTTGCATCAAATGGGAGAATCGATCTTACGTTGAATTTAAAAAACATTTATATTGAGTGTAAGGACCTCTTTCTTTCTGTTAATATTTAACTTACAAAATAATTTCATTAACGTCATTCAAACTATCAAATATCTTTTTTTCTCACGTTGTGTAAATCGAAAAGTACACCGAATCTTCGAATTCTGTGTAAGCGACCTTAAATTACCATAACTGAAAACTATATAGCATGATTTAAAAAACAGTAAAAAGCTTTTTCTGAAAAACGGCGTAAATCAATCTTGGTTCAAAATGCATTATTTTTCAGGTTGACTGATTCGAGACGTATTCGTTTTTGCAAGGATTTTTATAGAAAAATTGTCTGTGTTTTGTCTTTAGAATTTCAGCGAATTTTTACTTTAATTAATATTGCGCAGTCCGTAAATATTAAGATTTAAAAATTGGCGAACGTAACATACTCGAACTTTTCTAAAATCATAAGCAAATAAACAATATTATTTTTTCGATTAAAATAGTATAAATAATTTATATCTGGAGGTGTAATACATTAATTTTATTTTTGTTGTATTTTTGTGTTAAAACTGTAATCAGCCTCACACTCTGCCTGTTCAAACTTTCGCAGTTCCTGGCACCTGGTATAGACAAAACAAAATGCAAAGGTTAACTTCACACATAAAAGATAGATATTTGCTGTCGCGGGCTTTTTTACAGATGGCAGAATTTTTTTTACTTACTTGACAATTATTGTTATATTTAGGACCCTTCACACAATATCTATAAATTATAGCCTATGTGCTATTCTGATGTATAAGCTATACTATTGTAAAGTTTCATTAAAATCCATTCAATTGTTTATGCGTGAAAGACTCCCAAACATCCTCACAAACTTTCACGTTTATAATATATATTAGGATATATATATTTATCTTGCTCAAATTTTCAGTAGTTAATAAAAAACTTTTTATTGCATCCACTCAAGTTCAAATACATTTTTTAAAACTTGTAGTGGATGACACTTGATGTTAACACAGTTTTCGCAAATATTATAATTCATTAATATTTTAAATTAATTAATAAATAGGAAGAAAAAAATAATAGTACAACACCATATATAAAAAAGAAAAGTGCTTGTTGGGTCCCTGTAGAGTATTGGACTTCTAATCAAAATGTCACGGGTTCGAATCCCACCTGGGATGGCCGGATTTCTGAGAATATTTTTTTTATTACACTATTTTATCGGAATGATAAAATTTTTGAATGAATAAATAATAACAAACAAGCAAAAAATAGTCCACCACTCTATATAGGAAGGAAAATGGAAAACCGCTTTCTATTTTGTCTCTTAATATTGTGATTCTGTCATATGTATATATAAATATTTATATTAATTGCAATTATTTAATAAAAAGTAACTAAATAAAATTTTTCTTTGTTGACCTAAGTAGGAATTGACTTAAATTTTTTATATATATTACTTGTTCGAATCATCTTTCTTAATTTCGAAATTGTGAATGACAGTTTTAGAATGATTCATTAGCCTAGCTTTTTAACCTAGCAGTGTTATCAAATTTTCCCTCCCTTCTCACTTAGATAATTAATTATTTCACAACATCTCTTGTTAAATAGGAGGTAATACAATCAGCTATATACAGTTTATTTTTCAAGTGATGCTTTTACGAATTCTAACACCTGCTTTTTATAATAGTTCTGATATGCATATGTTAATTTTCTCAAATGGTCTTATGATTTGTTAACAAATGATGTATTTAATTTTTAGAAAAGTGAGCACATTTTAATAAAATTTAAATGTTATTGAAAAGTTGCAATTAATATAAAATGTGTTTCACGATGAACTGTAAAAAAAAAACGCACCCGCTGAAAACTTCCAATTATGTTGTCCTCGGAAAGGCACCGAATTGTTAATGGTCTTATAATTTCTTAAACTACTATAGTATCATATATATTTAGGAAATTCCTTACAATTTTCATATTTTTCAGATTTAAAAACCAATTACAGCTAATTAAAACGCTTTATTTCTCATTATGAAGATTATTTGATATTCATATATTATTTCACACATTTTAATGCATTATTTATATGTTTCGAAATAACTTATTGAGATTCTGTATCCCATCACACACTTTATTGATGGCGAATGACATAAAAATACGAAATCATTAAATTCAACTCTTACGTTTAATGAAATTGATTTTGAAATTATAATCTCTTTAAGCCCAACTTTTTTTAGCACATGTTGGGTTTTAGATTCAAACGTTTTTATTGAATATACTTTAAGACAAAAAGTAACTACATTGTTAAAATTTAAAAATAAATTTGATAAATAGTGACAGATCAAAAAGTACATTTTCAGAAAGGTACCAACATTTATTGTGAATACTGTAGTTATTTTGCGATGGATCCGGAGACAAAATTGATTTAAAAAAATAATACTACACTTGCCTACACTTGCCTCCGAAAGTCTGTGTACACACGATCATCTTTCACATTCATGCAAAAATCCGTAATAAAATGAAGTCTTTTTGAATCAATACTGTTTTTACTGATTTCTCTAAAGTCGTAAATTCAAATAGCATAAATAACAATCATCTGATTATTACATAAAATAATACAAATATTTTTTTAACTTGAGAACGACACGGCGTCACACACACACACACGCAAAAGTCTGTGTACACTGTAAGAACCTTGTGATGATCTCCTTGGACCTCACTTTGAGAACGAGAATAAATAGGAGTCAGATAAGAACCAGTAGCCATTTTTATAAACAACTTTCTTTATTTGGTTATCTTATCCAAATAGAATCAAAGACTTATTAACAAATATATCTAACTAGTATTATGAGGTTTTAAAGGTAATATCCTTTAAATTAACTTAAATAATTAATGATCCAATTAATTAACAATTAGAATATTGATCACGCAGAGATTACCACGATAAGAGATCCCAGAATTATACTCAATGTTCTTATTGAACATTTAATTTTAATTTCAGTCGTAATAATAAGCTTTAATGAGACTTTAATTAATATTTACCACACTGCAATTCAGCTCAGCTTTTCTCTGAGATTAAATTATCCAACAAGAAATCTTCAATTTAACTTCACTATAACTTTCTGCTTCAATCTCTCTCTCCTACTGCTCTCACTTTACTATTCCGTTTGACTTAAATACTTTATCTAATCTGCATAACAAGGAATCCTGTCCTCCTTTTGGAGTTGATTGGAAATAGGTAGGGAATTAAATTTCCCTAAAAAGGACGACTCAGAAGGTTAGTGATAAAGTTCCGTATAGATTTGTCACAACCTTTACAATAATAGATTGTAACTATAAGTTAATACTTTTTAAGCTATTACGTTCTTTCTTTAACAACTCTCTCAACATATTTGGCAGGGATTCAACTAGCTTAGTTGTTTCATCTGTGGTTATTTTGTTCCATTCTTCTACTTTGGCAGATTTAAGCATTTCTTTGGATGTTATTACATTCTCCCTAATTATTCAGTCGAGTAAATCTCACAAATTCTGTACCGTGCTTAGGTCTTGGGACTGGGATAGATTATTGAATTGGTTTGGGCATGGTAGAACAACCATGGCTCCACAGTGCCATTTGCTCGGTACCTTTGTCCTCCTGAAAGTAAAAATCCTCATTTGCCGTAAGTTTCTCGGCACTTGCCCAAATACTTTGCGTCAATAAGTTCAAGTAATCAATTTTGCACATTGTTGATTCAGTAAATTCCAGATTACTAATCCAAGGCATGCTATGAGCCCCCAAACCATTATAACGCCTCCTCCATGTTTGATAGTCGAAAAAAGACTGTTTAGAGCTGTGCAGGAATTTTTGCAGACATATTTTTGCTCTTTTTGATGCTAAAAATACAAAAATTTGGTTCAATTCAATTTATTACATTTATCCAATAATTGTGTATCCTATTTAAGTTTTTTTGGCAAAGGTCGTCGTTCTCTTAGCTATGTTCACTCGAGAGATAATGGTTTCTTGAGTGCAACTCGGCTATGATAGTCATTCTTTTTTAGTTCCCTTTGAATTGTAGTTAATCCTTTATCTACCGACGGTACTTATGAGTACCCTTCACTTTAAAATTACATAGAATAACCATCTTTACAAATACTCTGACGATGCTTATCAGGATGCGGTAGATAAAGGGTTAAAGTCGCACTTTCTTGCAATAACTCAGCAACACTTTTAGCTATTTGTGAGGCTTGGATTTACTTTTATAGAGTTTATTACAAAGCAAAACTCTCGAGATGACACTGCAAATGGGAGAACGGATCTTGGCTTGGACGTTAAAAATGTGGTTGATTTGTAGTTTATGAACACTTTTTAATCAATCAATGCCACCTATTAAGAGTTTCAGCAATTTCTTTAAAAATGTTCCCCTTTTCTGAAAATCTATGATTATTTTTTTTTCAATAATATATCGATCTCTTTTGTGTTACCTGCCATGAATCTACACAAGCCTTCATATCTCAAATCCTAAACATATCGTAAAAGAAGCTTATAATTATTTAAAAACACGATTTAGTGCGATTATTCTACAATGAAAGGTCTTTAAACTTTTATTTTGTAAGAGTACAGAGACTTTTTTGTGTGGGGAGGGGAGATTACTTGGTGGTCATTTTTGTTTTTTCATGTTAAGATGATTTTTTTTACTATTGTTTGACTAAAAGAATTTTGAAAAATCCCTGAATAAGTATGTTGATTTTCTGAAACGGATTTTAATAGTAATTAAAGCATAAACATGTAATATGATTGCTTGTACGCAGACTTTCTGAGTCAAGTGTATATCTTTTTATTATGAATTTTCTTTTAAGCATCAAAATGGTTTAAGTATAATCACGCGTGCTTGTGAATTTTCCCATTCGTTTTTGAGATAAATAACACGGTTAATTTATTCTTGCATGCCGGCATAAAAACTTTCAAACAAATAAGTAACAGCTCCCTATTAGGTTTACATGCTGTAAAGAAAATATCAAAAATAAAATTCAATCAATTTAGTATGTATTAAAAAGATTCGATAAAACTGAGTTTCACACAAAACATGAATTAATATTACATTAGTTCTCTGTATAACTTAATTTCTCAGAAAAATGCATTGACCAATTATAAAAAAAACTATTATAATTAATTTTTAATTATAATGCACTCTGTAAAACTTCGATTTGAAATAGAATAATTAGGATGTATACTGTCATTAAAATTGTGGTCGAAAGCAGATGGATTAATTTGCCAGATGTACAAGAGCCTGAACTAAGTGCGAAGACAGAAAAATGATTCGATTTTCATGAGAAATTGCAACATTGTAATTCATGCATGTGTTTGCATTTATTACTAATACAGCAATTTTAAAATTTCAAAATAATATGTAGATAAATAGTTTTTCACATTTGCCTGTACAGGGACAGCTCATTATCATTACGGTATAGAAGAAAAAATACGAAACACATTTTATACCAGAAAAAATGGATCAACTCAGATAAAAATAAAAAGTATGATTAAGTACGTGTTCTCTATAGGATAGCTAAGCCAGAATAAAGTATTAATGTGTTTCAGCTCTTTTATATTTAAAAAAAATATTCTACATTCAGGTTATTATTTAACTTAAGCGATGGTTAAGGTTCCTATTTAACTTAAGGAAGAGTTTGTGCATGTACAAAGTCACCAAATATTACGCAGCAAATAGTTCATAACCGTTCCCTCTGATGTTTGGAAAACGATTGCTTCATATATAAACACATATTCCGATTTGGAGACGTTTAAAATTTCGTGAGTATTTTAGGTATTATCTTTTAATTAATTCGTAACACACACATATCATGGTATATTAATTTAATATTGGTATGCTGAGGACTTTTGAGCTTAATAATTTTGGAGCTTACTTAAAATGATTCAAAAAATGATTTAAAAATATCCCTTCTTCAATTTTTATTATAATCCTTCCACCTCGATTGTTAAATTTTCAATTTCACATCGTGGGAAAAAAAGGGAAAATCACACAGCTAGTGGCTTTATAAAAAAATTTCCTACATATTTTTTAACACTAAGAGAGACAAAACCTAATTTTGATTACCACTACAATAGCGTTGTTTGACTTGAAATAAATGAGTTCTAATCGATCTCATTCGAGTCACGCGATTCAATGAAACCAAACGAAAACTCGTTTTAATGGTAGAAACTTAAACATATATTCTAGCATTTGGAGAGTTAAATATTAGAGAATGCATGTATCAAAGACAGGAATTCAACAATACCCACTGTATCCTTTGCCTCGAGGTCACAGTTGTGTTCCAGTAGAGTAAGTAGCGCCTTCTGGTGGCCGTTTTCTGCTGCCAAGTGAAGAGCCGTCTTCCCATCCTAATGAAACAAAATCGAAATAAATAATTCACGAAAACTTCAACTTTTTTAAATAAAATTTTGGATCTTAAATGCTTGCTGGCGGTTAAGATTGCTACACCATAAAGGAGAGGCATACATTGCAAATGCAAAACTTTCAAGAAAGAACAATATGCTGGTATATGCAAATTATTAGCATTACATTGCATTTATGCAACGAAGATAAGAGAAACGTCATCTACGATCTATGTGACAAGGAGCGTTATACAGATGGTTTTTCATACATAAGTCGCATTTGAACGATGGTTGTATTCAAGTAGAGTTGTTTCATGGAAGATGAAGGAATTTCTACCTGCTCAAGAGTCGAAATCTGATTACCGCTATTTGCTTTCTTTCTGTTGGAAATGTCAATGATCAAAAATGTGTCATAATTTTCAACATAATGTTCAATGTCATTCGTTATAAAACTTTTGGCGTTATTTTTAATTAGTTTTTGAATAATTGACAAAAATTTTTTATATATTTTTACTCGCATTTAAATTATAAAAGCATTATGTTAATGTTTCGAGCTCTTATTTGTATACGAAAAGCATTATCAGAATATTCTTTAATATATTTGATATCTTGTCAATATTTTATATATTTCAGAGCACAATTATTTATTTGTGCACTGCAACTGCACGCACTTTTCAAAATAAAACACTGCTATTCACTAAAGTGGTGTTTTAAATTATATCATTTTATTTATATCTCTTTCACAAATCTTCAAACAATTACTGACTATTTACTTAAAAATATTACAGGAATAAAATGAGAAAATCTAAATATTTTAAAACTTGTCCACAAAACATAGCTATTAAAAATATTTTTCCAAACCAATTTAATCAACATGTAAATATTTATAACAAATTTAAAAATATATCTTACAGGTTAACATAAAAAAATGTCTTCGATTTGTAATTAAAATTTGATATTGATTCCTGCATCGTTTCAAAAACATCAGTGCTGCCTAATTAATTAAAATGTTATCCATCATTTTAATTTAAATAACTTCTTTATTGAAAAGAAATATTAAAAAAAATTATTCTAATTAATTGCCATCAAATCTAGTGTAAAATACGGCAGAAAATTGCTTTCCAAAATTATCTTCTTACAGTTTATAATTTAAAAAATAACGCCTGTACATCATGGTATTTGAATAATCAGAATTTTTCCAGAAATCAATTTACGGGGAAAAAACCACTTAAATTAATTTTCAGAAATTGTTTAATGAAGTTTCGGTTTACTTATTGGAAAAAGCTCTTCTTTTAATCCTTCTACATTGAAATGGAGTTTTTTAAGGCTCTAATTTTATTTAACAACTTCGAAAAACCATTGTTTTCTATGGAAAAAAATGAACTTGGGTGTAAAATTTTAAAAAAGAAATTAATGTAAAACGGATTAAAGACTTACCTCCTCTTTATCATCAACTTCCACTCCGACGCGTAAGAGTCTTACTAAAATCAGATGATGTCCCCTTATCGCTACCGTGTGCACGGGACTTCGTTCTGACTGCAAGCGAAAAAAGATATTTAAAACGTAGTAAGCTTACCTTATAAAAGTTTAATCTTTCTCAAACACATGAGCCAGATGAATCATTTAGATATGTTTTAGGGGTATTGAAGTGATTTAGTCTCAATCTGTTCTAAATTATTGATTATTGATCACTGTGATTGCATTTTTTTTCTATAAGGAAATTCATTTTGAGCCTCGTTTAGAACATGTTTTAAAAGATAAGAATATTCTAAATAATAAAAATAGGTTAAACAATATTAGTTGAGAGAAGAACTAATAATATTTAAATTTTAATTTTTGCGAATATAACGGCAATATAAACTGATTTCTTATTTTAATTAAAAAAAACAAAATTAATGTAATTCTTGTAATTTGCAATAAAAAATTTATGGTATTTATGTTTTCATTGATAAATTTGAAAAGCTGAAAATCTCTAAAAGTTGAAAGATAACATATTTTTATGTTTTATATATGTTTCAAAAAAATTCTAGAAAATTTATGAATAAGAAGATCAAAAATAAAATTAAACTGATGACACACACACAACACAGGTTATATATAAAGTTAATTAAATATAAATTTGATTAAAAAAATTGAAATTATTATTACTCAAAAGCCCATTTGGCACTTTTCAATGCCGTAATTCACTGTGAAATTCAACATAGATTTTGGTATTGAATGCAATATATACTTCTTATATTATTGTCTTGAATCTATGAATCATTTGTTATAAAAGAGCTATTTTATAAAAAGTTGGTCATTAAAATATTTTAAATTGTTTTTATAAAATAAGGAGTCTGAAAGTATAACTTTTGAAAAAATGAAAACATAGTTGGAAATATATGAATACATTTATAACATTATAGCAAATGTTACATCAAAAATGTTCATTAAATAATTTTTGATGCACGGATTTTATCAAATATCACCAATTAAAAGTTATAAACTTAAATAAAGTAATATTTTCACTTAATTTTAAGCTAACCCAAATTTTTGAATATGGAAAAAGAAGAAATATATTTATTAAAGGATAATTTTTAAATCCTTTCTAAATAAGGATTATTGTTATACTAAAAGAATGATAACTTAAACACAGCAGCTTACTTTGTCTTTTATGGAAATATCTGCCCCAGCTTGGATAAGTTTTTCAACTATAGTCATACAGTTATTCGCGGCTGACACATGGACGGTTGACATTCCATTCTGAAAGTATATCAAGCTTAAACGATTTTTTTATAATAGTTTGACGAACACTGCATAGAACCCTTAACAGATTTCATTTCTGATTTTAAAAAACAAGAAAATGCTACCTTTTAAATCTTCAATGATAATAATAGATTTCCTAGCTCGAAACTTTTTCGACAACGATCGCATTTAGTTCCTAGTTATTTATACGTCTGCAAATATGAAAATATTTTTTTTCAACATCTTGCCAAATAAAATGTAAAAAAGTGTTTAAATACTGTTGAAACTCTAAGTTTCATCATGGATCTCCGGTATAACTTCACTCAAGTAAAACCTTCCAAAACTTTAAAAAATTTTTAAAAAAATGTGATTTTAAAATTGTTTCGAAAACTCTTTTTCAGTCTTACATTTGCGGACTTTGTATTTCCAAATTTATAGATAGATATTATATTACAAATCTAAATATGATAGGAAAACATAAAACAGGCATTGCTCAGAACTCTAATTAAAATTGATTTACCATCATATTCAATCGCTTGAAAATAAAATTTTAGTTTTTAATTACTTCAAAAATTACGATTTACTTTTTAAAACTAAATCTGTTAAACTGTCTTTTCCGAAAGTTATCATTATTCTTAAAATTTTTAATATAAAGTTAATTAATAATAGTAACAAATATTAAATACTTTCATCCAATTTGACGGATTAAGGGATTGCTATTTTGAACAACAATTTTCTTTCGATAAAAAATTAAGCAGAAACAATCATTTTTAAGCAAAGCGCTAGCAAAGGTACACAACATTTGTTATTGTACCTATATACGAACTAAAAGAATAAATATTTTGATTCGTGAATAAATCAGCGTTTCTTGAGCAATATATTATCAAATACCAAAACCTTTCGAAAATTTTAAATATAATCATTTTTTAAACACTTTTAAAGGACATGTCACTTGCCTTGCTAATAACACACTATTAAAAATCTAGGTTTAACTTTAACAACTAAATTAAACTATAAGCTAAAATGCAAAGCAGGTCCTGAAAAACAGAATAACATTAAACATTCTGAGAATGAACTGTTTGAGGACCTTAATTTGAAAATATCTCGACATAAAATTGCATATCCAACGTTAATTTCATTCCACATGGGAAGGAAATAGCACATGAGGGATAGTTTGGTGTGATATATCTGCCTAAAAGGTTTGAGAGTGGATCTTATTATGGAATAAATTTTGAATTATTAAACCCTACATGGTAAAATTACGTTTCAGTTTTTGCGGAGAAATGAGAAAATAAATTATTTCTCTTTGCTCTGCTATTTTCTAAATTACAATTAATAAAACGGAAGGTATTAAACATACCTAAGTTGGCCATAAGTTTTGATGCATTTATAAAAAAGGTAAAATAACAAATTTATGGTTAAATATAAATATTAATCATCATATTAAAGTTTTATTTGTATTTTACCTTTAAATTTAATGTTACACCTTTTATTCAAAATAGTAATCTTTTGATTTTACACAAACTTTAAGTCTATCCAACCGATCATCTATCGAGTCATGCACCACCTGCATTGAAATTTCCATCGCTGCTCCCCATAAAAAACATTTAAAGGGATCCAGCACACCCATAGGAGGCCATGTTAAATTGTGTAAGTTTATGTACCTTTTTCTCAGAAACTACTTACTTCTCATTGATAAAATTTTTATAGTGGGTTATGTGTACTATAAACAAAGCTTTAACGAAGAGTTTTGTCTTTTTGTTGAAAATTAAAGCAATTATTAGTTTTTTAAAAAATGTCCTAATTTTTTCCTATAAAATTTAGTTTAAGAAAAGCCATATCTAAAAAGGTTTGTCAGAGATATATCTAATTACCTCCCTTAAAATGTGTAAACATGTTAAAAGTATGCTTACTGAAAATTTGCGGATTATATAATAAGTAGTGTTTGAGGAAAAGGTACATAAGGTAAAAAATATGACATTTTGAGAGAACTCGCTTTAAAGTAAAATTTTTTAATTTATTGAGCATTTACTTTTTTTAGTACTTTTCAGGATCATATGAAGTACTTTTTTTACCCCCTACACCTACAAAAAAACTTCTAATTTTCTTTTTTTCATTATTTTTAACAATTTTGCCTTTTTTTAGGATCCCAAGATGCTTTCGTTGGGCTACATGAATCCTACGTACATTTAATTTTTTGAAGGATGACACACATTTATAACTTGACTCAATATTATAATGTTTTAAGATCACTAATTTTGCTACATGACTCACATTGAACTCTGCAATAGCCATATTTATGACTAATTTTAGAGTTTTTAACTCCACAAATTCAGAATTAGTTGTCAGTGACATTATGGCGTTATTATACACTTTTGGATAAACCCAATACGCTCTAATTTGTCCACTTGAACATCATGCGGATTTGCGATCATCAGTAACTTATGCAAAGAGAAACATAGGTGTTCCTTACACAACTCATTTGATGCTAGTCAAGAAGAGTAGCTTCATTTAAAAAATAAATAAAAATACTTCTAATTATCGTACTTCCTCATATCACATATCAATCTGAACAAAATTATTGCAACTTTTTGAAAATATAAAAAAGTAAAAATCAAGAATTTTTAAAAGCTTTACGTGCCTTTAAACTATATGTAAAGATTTTCGCGTAGGACTGATTGGGATGCCGTTCTTGACACACATTTACCTCCAATACTGACCACAATTTATTGTAGAGTGTGTGGACTTAAATCCGGACTACTCGAAGGTCAATATTTGTGTTCTTTTACGGCCAGCTCATTCTTTTTCAACTACCACTGGGTCATCTTCACCTTATGAGCAAAGTCCTATTGAAAATTCTAGGTATTTCCATGAGCTGTTTGAGTACAACGAAGCACTATCGCGCTTCTCTTGTTTGGTACCGAAAAGGCGGAGACGAGGGAGGGATCACGCTGCTGTTAGTTACTATAATTTTCGCCTCAATTGAAGGCATTTATATTCATGTCGATTACAGTTTTTATTAATTTCACTCAGTTGTGGGTTTTAATAATAAGAATTAAAATAAAACTGTAAAATACAGTCGAGCCATGGATTGTGGTAAGGTAGAAAAATGAGCCCATGTGATATAAGCTAGGTAACGTTTTAATTATATATATTTCTTAAAATTATCATCAGATGTATAAGGACAAGAGATAAGGACAATTAAAAATTTCATTCCGCATTTTCAAAGATATATATAAGAACATTCTTCAGATCTTAAATGGTTAAACAGCTTTACGTTCAAGTGATTCACTGTTGGCACTATGACAATGTTTTATTAAATTTTTGCCGTAGTTTTTCATTCTTTATGTGGCAAAAATAAATCTCTGAGACACCTTCATAGCTATCAACCCAAAAATCATTACGGGAGTCGGGTAATGAGCTATCTGCAAGCGTCATTTATTCTCGTTAGCTTCTGGGGCATTACCTGTGCTTGACCATATTGGTGGTTGAGAGACGCTTCAATGTCAAAAATCGTCTCTACACTAAGCAGATTTCGTACATAGCCTTTATTTGCATACCGTTGCTTTTCCTTTAAAGTATGTCTGACACTTCTCCTTTTTTTAAGAAAATGGCCAGTTATTCTTCGATAACGTCTTAATCGAAAGTTTTGTTTACTAAGCGACACATTTTGCCATTCTTCATCCAATAAAAAGAGTCTTCTTTCGACAAATATCATGACGAGTTCTGACTCTCTATTTGACGAAAGTTGGTGCTATCACCGAGTGTGGACGGTCGTTTCTAGTAGTCTGTAAATTTGATGGTCTCAGAAAATCTTTTATTTGTTCAGTAAATACTTAACGTTTCATATCTAAATGCTTTTGGGCCTTAAAAACTATCGACGAACTCTTCTTTTTTAATGCAGAGAATTATCTACTGCACGCTTGTGTTAAAAGAGATGTGTCCCTGATTGATTTAGAACAACTTGCATGAAAGACAACAATTATTTGAAAAATATTGCAGGCTATCTGAAATTTTTGTATCAGAAATTATGGCACGAATAGGTATAATTAGAATGTTAGACTACTTTCTAATCAAATATTACAAATTTATTCTTAGACTATTCCAGTCAAAGAGTTAAAGCGTCTATAAACTGAAATAAACTTAGTTAACCATAAATAATTAGAGCAGAAAGCATTCTTCATTCGTGCGTCATGAACTCAATCATTTAGTAAATAATAACTCATTCAGGATTAGAAATGCTAAATAATGCAATGCACAGCAGCAGTAAAAAAAGACTGAAGAATATAGATTACCTTATCTACTGCATTAATGCAGAGATTTTCAACATTCTCCAGTAGGAAACTAATGATTTCCTCTTGATTATTCTGGGCAGCGCAGTGAAGTACCGTTTGGCCTTGCTAAAACAGGAAAGCGAACCATTAGTTAAGACTGAAAAATCTCTACATAAAATAAAACACAGAAATACATTCTGTAAGTAAGGTTAAATTTTGGTTGTGCGAATATCTGAAGTAGAAAACTTTGATCGAGTTTATATATAAAATTTGTTTCTAAATGGATCAATTTCATTTTAATGGTTATCATCCATACCGAATATTCTTTAACGTGAATTATGATTTAATAAGTATAAGTAACTGAAAATGTGGTTTAATAAAACTCATTGATAACGAAACATTACTCAAATCTTGATGAATTAACCAGTTACTTAATTTTTTTCATTTGGATATTATTATGTTTTAGTTAAAAATAAGAATTACACCATTAAAGAATGTACAAAAAAAAAACTCCTGAATAGTCATTTCTTTAAAATAACTAAAACACTTTTGATATGGTATGTATTAAAGTAAATCGATTTTTTTTCTGAATTTCAAAACCTACCTATGCCAAAAAAGTGTTTTTTGGTACAGAAATGAAGTTGAAAATAATATAAAAATTTATTTTTATGTCAAGTACTGCCACAAAAGGAATGAAGTTTAAGTATTGGAACTTTATTTATAGTAGCAAAACAAAATAATTTTTGTTAATAGATTTTAGTACTTTTTAAATATATTGAAAGGAGATGATACTTATTAAATAGTTACTAGAAAAAAACATAAAGTAAATTTAATATCTTTTTTAATATTAACTGTTTTAGCAACTCACTGTTGACATTGCAGTGCACGATATAGCGGAAGGCGGGAAAAGCTTACTCGCACTGATTCGAAGGTACGGAGTGAGGTAGCCGTGGTTATAAAAAATTGCAATGCACATTGTATTATGCTCCTCTCAGTACTCATTAATCAATTGTCATTATCATTTGTCCTTTATGTTTTTGTTTAAAGGAAAAAAATTATTTTGATTCTAAAATCATCCATCCAAAATTAAGTTTTTTTTAAAAAATTAAACCCCTTTGTAGCAATATTAAGTTTTGAAATTAATATTTTTTTTGTTATTTTTCTCTAGATTTCCATGCACCAGAACAACTTTTATTGATATAGGTAGGTTTTGATTAATAATATTTTTTTATATATAGCCACCCTTAATGCACACAGTTTTTTGCGGCGAGAAATAAAACAAATTATCTATTTCTTAAGACTTATGATGCAAATACGTGAAATTTATGAACTGGAACTAATTATTATACAAAAAATGCTTTAATATTAATTTTTAATTAATAAATGGAAATTTATGTTGTGCATATATGAGCTATTGACAATACATGAACTAATATAGATTTAAAGAATTATTCTATGTCGAAAATATTATGCGGTAAAACAAACTTACCCATTTTTGAAATAGTTTATATAATACCGATTTAATTCTTCACATACATTTAAGAGTAATAGAAGCGAATAATTTTATAATTTTATTTACGCTTTATGACGAATGTTTTTTCGGCACTACAACTCATAACACTTCTGATATAATTAAATTATGGCATTTCCAGACATCATTGTACAATAACCTTTTAGCCTGTATTTTTACAAGTAGATGAAAAATGCTATATTTTACATTCAGTTTGCCATAATAACATAATGATCATGATCATGAACTCATTGACGGTATTATCGAGTCACGGGTGCTGATGCAACTGATGACCATCTGTGTAGTGGGCTGATGCATATTAAATCTATCTAAGCTCAAGGCCCTCGCGCAGGTGTGATGTGGAAATTAGGTGAAGGGCATACCAGCTCAGTGTCGTTCACGCCACTTGACTATTGCTAAAAAATATTACGTCTGTCGCCAGTACCTCTACTCACACTTCAAGTGTGACGTTAAGAAACATTTACTGGCCCTGCATTCAATATTCTCAATGTTTGTTATCAGCCTGTTTAAAACGTCTATGATCCGTTTGTTGCTGTTGTTGTTGCACGCCCCCATTGGTCAGCAGTGCTAGACCAGGTCCATGACATCGTACACTTTCAGAAAGTCCAACACCAGTTCCGTTTGTAATACTGTTTAATTATAATTTTACTACTTTGTAACTGTGACTGTTCCTATTCCATCCCTTCTACTAATCCTCTTGGGGAAAAATAATTCTTTAACTGTTGTTTGAGTTTAAAACCGTCTTCCGTGGAGAGAACTTGATTTTATGCTAATTGAAGCGTTACTTAAACCCTTACACAGTAAGTGTAGTCGTTAGACTGCTATCATAATGAGATTTACGAAGGGATTATTAAGCCTTGGTGCTCTTGAAAAGAAACAGCTCCATACCAGAATATTAGGTAGACTCTCGGGAGAGATCTGGTGAGTTGTTTCATCGAATTACACTCAGATATCTCAAACTCAGTGGCACAACAGCCCATGAGGGCCACGGCCTACTGTGCCCATCCCAGTATACGTGACCAAGGAGCACTGAGGTGCATGAGCAGATGTCCTGATCAAGTGGTCAGTCTGAAGCGAGATCCTCAGTGTTTAAGTCCCCTAGCAAGCTTGGTACTCATTTATCGACCCACTGCAATAGCGATAAAAGGCTGAGTCGACCTTGCCCACCCTGGGTATAGAACCCGGATCTCTGGTGTGGAAGCGTGATACGCTACCACTCGACCATTGTGCTTCACACTCAGAAAAGTGCTCAACTATTTGTCTTAGGAATTTGAGGTAACCAATTAATTTGACTGCCCCCTCGGTTTATAAGCTTGATTGATAGTAAATTGATTGAACCAAAAAAGACAAGTTATTTTCATAACAATATCCGTTCATTCGGAGTCCCAAACTTCACCTGCAACCTCAAGGTCTCAATATAATGGATTATTTATTCTTTCATTCATTTTATAATGAAATAAATTTATTTATTCATTTTACAGTTAAAACTACACATCTTTAAAACTAAATGCGTTAACATTGCTTTCATGACTAGTAAAATTAATTTCCCTTCAAAAATAGTAAGTAGTCTCAAACAATATTACAAATTGAATAAAAACTTACAAATCTGAAAATGTATGCGCTATAAACTTCCTCGTTTAATAAAAATATAGCAAGCAGTAATAGAATAAAATGAAATATAGGCTTTTGGCTCGGTTAAGTAAACTTAACCCAATAAGGTTTTGAATGCAATGTGTCCCAAAATGCACTGAATGATAAATTTTATGCCTTACCCACGCAAAATGAAAATGAAGATAAATTACTCAGAATGCGTGCACGAAAAAATACAAAAATATAAATATATGCATAAAAGCAAGGAATATAAATTTATTTTTATTACATATTCAGCCATTTCCAAAGTCTTTACGTTATCTAACCAAGTGATTCATAACCTTTCAGAGAGCGATGTTTGTTAATATATCTTAGATTATTTTTGAAATTTACATTGTAAACTTGTATCAGTGAGTGAAATATTCTTAAATTATGTATTAATAGGAAAATACAGAATATAAAAATTTCAAAACTGTCCATTTACCGTTTCTTTTCATTAATGCATGTATTACACCTAGGAAAGATGCAGTGACTGTATTCAAAATGGATAATCTTTATAAAATACTAATGATATAGAAATTGTGGTTTATAACCAAAATAACCACGGAATTATTAATTTTATTTATGAATCATTAATTTAGATAAATTTTATCTTTATAAATATAATCATATTTTTTTTATAAATTTCAAATGGCTGGTTTTTGTTATAAAAAATACACGAATGAAGTTACCTTTACCCCCAAAGTGATCTGCATTGTCAATTGAAAACTTTATACATTTATCAAAATGGAAAATGTGTTACAAACTTTTATGAGAAATATTATGATTACACATATATAAATATTACAGTGATCAATATTGGAGTTTTCTTCCTCGGAATACATAATTTTTAATCTAATTATAAACTTTTCGTTAAACAAAAACATTTTTGATTTTTATAAAATACTTTATTTCAGTGCAATGTACTCGTCATTGAAATTACTGAATTATCCTAGTTGTCATGAGCACTGAGTCGTGGCCACCGTTTTCGGTCACAATCAGGTTCGAGTCCTGATGCCACTAAAAATCCGCTGTTGGAGAAGCTGATGGGCATTAAAACTGCCGAGGCTCCAAGTCCTTACGTTAACGTGGTGTGGTAGTTAGGAGAAGGGGTGCCAGTTCATGTATTACCCTCGGTTTAGAAAAACGAGTGCTGTTGCCAATATTCTTCTTGAGCTTCAGAGTGCCACGTTAATCAACATTTCTTCTCTAAAATCATTGGAATATAATACGAGAATGCTATTGGCAATTATGTCAAGTTCTCTAAGTAATTTACTTAAAATGCAAGCATGAAGTCTGAATTAGAAATACTATTTTGACGTTATAACTTTTCTTCTTTCTTCCTCAGTGGCTCGACAGCCCAGGGTGGACCTTAGTCTTCTCAAGAAGCCTTTAACAAGCGACCCTTCTTCCTGCTATTGTTCTCCAACTTTTAGTTATCAAAACTAGGAGGTCTTCATTTAGGCCATCAATCCATCTTAGATTTGGCCTGCCTTTTCTCCGTGTGTCAAATGGTTGGAAGTGAGGACACTTTTAGTGGTGTAGTTTTTGTTCATTCTGACAACGTGGCCTGCACCATTTAATTCTTTGTACTTTGATAAAGCTAACGATGTCAGATTTTTTGTATGAGTGATAAAGTTCTAAATTTGATTTTCTTCGCCACGCGCCATTTTCTTGATTTCCTCCAAAAATAATTCTCAAAATCTTACTTTTCTGGATACTTATCATACTCTCATTTGTTGAAGCCATGGATCAAGTTTCAAAAGTTAATACTGATCTTATAAGACTTTTATACAACACAAAACCTTTTTGTTTTCTTTTGATCACATTAGAGATTTCATACATTTCCATATTCCATTAAAACATCTATTAGCCATAGTAATTTTCTGTTTGATTAACGTTCCTTCTACAGAGGAAAAAATAATTTAACTCCTACATTTCCAAAACATATTTATTCATTTGTGTAATAATTCTAATGTTATATTACAGTTAATTTGGGTTAGATACAGAACTATTTGTTAACCCGGCATTGTGTTAATTTATCTAGCTTATCAAGTTATCAAAACTTGGATATCATTTCGTATTTTATTTTAATTCATATATCATAAATGTCATCTATCTTTAAAATCTTTTATAAATTCCCTATATTTAATCTTTAGTTTTCCATTTTATTTTAATTTCTCAAAGGCTGAAAACGCATTCCTACATGAACAATATTATGCAAGAAAGCTATTCGGAACCAATTACCTTCCTTTTCCATGCATCAATGTTTATGAACAATTCACAGCACGCTACGCCAAACGGTAGATCATTTCAATTTAAGCCAAAACAAAGCATTGCAAAACCGTGATAAGAAAGCTAATATGCGTCGTCTCGAATTTTTATTCTGGAAGAAAATGGCGATAATGAATGTGCCAAAAGAAAGCCATCTTACCCTGTTGACAGCTCTTAAATTGGCTCCCGCCTTTACCAAGAGTTGGACGGCCTCTTTGTATCCAAACCATGCAGACATTAGGAGGGGCGTCATACCGAACTGGAAAAGAATCATGTATTGTTTAATAAAAACACACTATAAGAAAGCATTAGAACTAATTGTTTTCTTATTTATGCTTGAATGGAAAATTAAATAAGGTCGCTTTTTTATATGGTATTTGAAAGTTTTGTATTAAGGTATCCGACAACGTTCGGAACCGTTAATTTAAAAAAGCGCATAAATGGATAATTTTCATAAAATTTAGTGTCACTTAGAATATAATTCATGTATAAAATTGTTTTAAGGACATTTTGACAAAAAAAGTTATTTAAATATAATATTTTGGCAAAAAATTTACTTAGAATAATCTTTTTTCAAAATGTTCTCCTTTTGTGAAAGATGCTTCGATTATAATAATGTTTTGCTTGTATATAGCTCAGACCTCTGTACAGAGGCTCAAATATGAATTTTGAAAAAATCACATTATTTTCGGAGTTACAACCCTTTGAAATAATTATAGGCGTTTTTTTCTTAAAATTTCTCCCCTCTGTTGCCGTAAAACAAGGATAAACCCATTTTTAAGTTATATATTTAAAAAATTCTAGTTGAGCCTTTGTAGAGAGGTCTGAGCTATATACAGGCCAAATATTATTATAATTGAAGCATTTTTCTCAAAAGGAGAATATTTTGAAAATGGGTCATTCTATGTTCATTTTTTGTTAAAATATTGTACTTAAATATTTTTTTATTGTAATGCTATTCTTAAAATAAAATAATGTACATTTTCTAATCTAAGTGACATAAAATATCATAAATATTATCCATTTATACGCTTGTGCGACATCACGGTTCTGAATGTAGTCGGATCCCTTAATGTCACTTAGATTATAATACACTTATAAACTTGTTTTGAGAATATTATTACAATAAAAAAATTATTTAAATGCAATGTTTTGGCAAAAAATGAACTTGGAATTACGTTTTTTCAAAACATTCTCGTTTTATGAAAATTGATTCCATATAAATAATATTTTGCTTACATATATAGCTAAGACTTCTCCATAGGACCTTAACTAGAACTTTTGGAAAATTCATATTATTTTCAGAGTTACTACTGCTTGAAATAATTATCAGTGTTTTTCTGTTTAAATTTCTCCACTCTGATGTATTAAAATATGACCTACTTCTAAATTATGTATTTCAAAAATCCTAGTTCAGGCTGTGTACAAAGGTCTAAGCTAATATATAGGCAAAATATTATTATTAAAGAAACATTTTCCATAAAAGAAGAATATTTGGAATATAAATAATTATATGTTCATTTTTGTTAAAATATCGCATTTAAATTATTTTTAAGTGTAATAATATTCTTAACACAGTTTCATGCGTATACTAATCTAAAACTTAATTTCACTCAGTGGCACGACAGCCCATGAGGACCGAGTCCTACTTTTCCCAACTCAATATACGCGACCTTGGGCCCTGAAGTGCATGAGCAGATGTTCCGGTCAGGAGGTCAATCTGACGTGAACGTAAAAAAGTCATTTAAAAAAACGTCATTTACGTCACGTGACGTCATTTAATAAAAGCTTCCTATGGATAAAACCGTATAATTTGGTTTTATTTTAAATATTGTATTAATCTGTAGTGAAAGTAATTTTATCGAAATGTTCTATCATCAAAGGTTACTGTACTTATTCAGAATAAAAATTTTACTAGGAACTTTAAAAAAAACAACTAAATTAATCCTTACGTAATGGAGAAAAACTAACATCCGTTTTTTAAATAAATGTACTTAATTTGAATTAGATTATATAGAGTTTTGAAAAAACACTTATTGTTTTATTAATTATTTACAAAATCGCGCTATAAGGACTGGAATATATATGAAACGTTATACAGTTTTTATAGTACTGAAATCTCAAAATTACAAGTTTCTGGAGAATGTCATCCGAAGCATGATGCAGGGTACAGAAAGCCAGCCATGAGGAATAATAGCGATCATTACAAATATTAGCGACGGTGTCAGTTCTACTAGTAATAATAATAGATGTCCGGCAATCAAGAAATAGAAATAGTTAGAAAAGTAGCAATTTCTATATTTTATTATTAGAAGATCAATTTAAAATGAATTCAAAAAGTTACCTCTCTAAAATGTCAATCTAAAAGAAATTGTTAGAAGAAATTTTTGTATAAGCTAGCTGTTCTCTGAAATATGAAACAAATTCTGAAAGTGAGGATCTTTGAACACGAACTCTGAATACACAGATTTGATTCAGATAACAAAAAAGAGAACATTGTGGGTACGAAATAGAGTGAGGTTTTTCTTTAGTATCAAAGATGGACAATTTATAGAACTGTTTAGGAAAAAAATTCGAGAAGCTTCTGAACCTGAAAGATCCAAATTTCATACCGTGTTTAGAAAATATCTGACCCAATGGAATTTGCAAAACGTACTATTATGAAGGACAACATTATAAAATACGGAGCCCATTTTCGATTGAATGCTAAAACTAGGATGACGAATAAATTTTATTTGAATTTGAATAGTGATATCTATGTGCATTACTGTGAAGTTTATATAATTTCTTCTTTCTCTAAAAAGTACATGCGGTAAAATACAAAAGTAAATAAATAAACAAAAATGTTCATATTATTGCCTGTTATTTATTTTATTTATTACCGTTGATAAATTCTGTTATTTATAATAATCTGAAAAAGGATATATTGTTTATTTACATTTGACCGCTAGGGATATAAATAGATTTACATATAATATCGATACGTTTAATGTTAATATGCTGTTTACCGTTTCAAATTCAACGCCATTAAAGATTAGAGATATCGCAGACATATTTATTGGGAAAATAGCATGAATTACAAAGCTGAAATAAAAGGTGAATAGTTTGATTACGGGAAAACAAACAAACCGAATTTTCTGTAGTCGCAATTGCAGGAAACATTTACTGCAACACACCTAGTCCTTGATGGAAAATCTTTTGGGATATATTTCTGGAGTATATATATATATATACACTCTGTCGCAAAAAATATATGCTATTGAGCTACATTCACGAAATTTGGTATGCATGTAGTGTATATGAAAATAAACAAATGATTAAAAATTCAGAACAAAATATCATTTTATTAAGCGGTTACAGCTTGCAAAAGGTTAAAAATCAGTAAGTAGTAAAGCCACCTCTGGCAGCTATACAAGCCGAAATTCGGCGTGGCATATATTAGATTATGACCCCCTGTGGAAGATCCTGCCATAGTCTTTGCATCTGCGCAGTTAATTCTCCTGTATCTCGGGACGGCTGCAGTTGCCTTCCCAGCGCGTCCAGACATGCTCTATTGGCGAAAGATCTGGTGACCTGGCAGACCATGGTAGGACGTCATATCCTTGAAGACATTGTTGGGAGAGTCGCGCAGTATGTGGACGAGCATTATCCTGTTGATAAATGGCACCTGGGTGACTTGATAGCATGGTTAGCACAATCGGCGTTAAAATATCGTCCACGTATCTGCGAGCTGTCAAAGTGCCTTGAAGGACCACTAAAGATGATCGTGTGTCCCAAGAAATTGCTCTCCACACTGTCACACCTTGTGAAATTGCTGTATGCCGCTCGACAATAAATGCCCGGACCGCTGGCCGGTGCGCCACGTGTGCGGTGGTCATCAGCACTGAGACTGAATCGGGATTCATCACTGAAGATGACACGTCTCCAGTCTGAACTCCAAGTTACATCGGCAAAAATCCAGTCGACACTGATGATGTGGGGTCAGTGGTAGCGTCTTAGCGGACGTCGGCTCCTCAAGCCAACTTCGGTCAGTCGTCTCCTTATGGTTTCTCTTGATGGCACTGGATGTTTGGAAGGAGGTAAGTGGCGTTGAATCGATGCTAGCGACGTTGTTGGTGCCAATGGCCACTCTTCTGATTGCACGATCCTCGCGATCATTTGTGTTCCTGGGATCCGCGACGGTACACTCTACCTTCTGTGATCCATTGCCAACACCGAGCAATACCATATCGCTGATACGTCTATTCGACCAACCTGCTTCTCATTTTGAAGTCCTCAGCTTGTCAAACTCTAAGTCTCAATATCGTCTAAAAGTCATCAGATTCTTACGGCGCTGACTTATGTGTTCCTCCCAGTTAAAACGTATTATAATTGGCTTCGAAATTTTAATCATTTGCATATCTCTTACCAGACTACATTCTTGCCTCAGGCAAAACAAACATATGGGGTGAATGAAATTCCATAACTTAAAACAGTCTTCTGTTTTCTCTTTATACTTGGCTGACTTATGTGCTCCAGTATTTGAAACTACCAAAAGCAAATTAGTTTAAAGCTCCAGTATTTGCAAAGCGAATTAGTTTAAGTGCATTATATATATAGCTAATTAGTTTTATATTTTATCGAAATATGTTATTTTTGTTGTTTCTAATTCCATATTGCCTATCAATGCTAAACGATCTCCTTGAATCCAAAAAATTCTAGGTATCTAAAGACAGAAGAGAATTTAGATAAACCTCGGCCCCTTTTTAAAATCCAAACAAGTCAGAATGGGAACAGGGAAGACCAGCTTGGAATAACAGCAGTGGCAGTTACAGAATATCTTCCGACTCTGACGGGCTTTTATATGGCCGCTCCCCAATCGCGAGAAGGCAGTTTGGTACTTCCTAGGCATAAGCCTGAATGAACCTCCTGGACTTCCAAGATGATGTTCAATCTTCTTAAGAAATCCAACTACGTTCGGAACCGTGATTTTAAAAAAGCACATAGATGGATAGCTTTCATGATATTTAGTGTCACTCTGATTAGAATACATGTATAAAATTGTTTTAAGGACATTTTGACAAAATATCCTTTAAATACAATATTTTGGCAAAAAATTAACTTAGAATAACCTTTTTTTCAAAACGTTCTCCTTTTAGAAAAAAGGCTTCTATAATAATAATATTTCGCTTGTACAAGGTAAAGACTTCCCCACAGAGTCTGAATTATGTTTTCTTTAAAACATTCACATTATTTTCAGAGTTACCACTCATTGAAATAATTATCGGCGTTTTTTCCTTAAAATTTCTTCCTTCTGTTGTCGTAAAACATGGATAAACCCACTTCTAAGTCATATATTTCAAAAATTCTAGTTCAGCCTCTGTACAAAGGTCTAAGCTATAGACAGGCAAAATATTATTATAATAGAAGCATTTTCCATAAAAGGAGAATGTTTTGAAAATGGGTCATACTATGTTAATTTTTTTTTCAAAATATTGTACTGAAATAATTTTTTATTGTAATACTATTCTTAAAACAATTTTATATACATTTTCTAATCTAAGTGACGCTAAATATCATAAATATTATTCATTTATACGCTTTTGCAAAATCATGGTTCCGAACATCTTGGGATACCTTAAAGGAGGACAATTCGCTGAACGTGAGAGATCCAGTAGGGCTTCTCCTCCGTAGTCATAGTAAATCGAAATATGTACATGATGCTTCTAAATGCTTCTTACGTCGCTCTTTGAACACACACACATGTTGTGGTTATCTTCAACCACATTATCCTAGCTATTGCTAAGTGCTCTCAAGCCCCTGTATTTGTATGCATGAATCAACGGAAATTCCTTCTTTGAGACCTCCACGACAAGCGCAAAAAAGTGGTCTTGCACTGGATCTCATCCCATTACAGTATCTCTGGAAATAAGACTGCAGATAAGTTGGCAAAAAGGACGCATGATCTTTCAGACACCGTTTGAGGAGGTTTGTTATAATTCTGCTGCTTCAAAAATTAGTTTGACTCGAAGGGATTTACACATCTCTAAACTAAAGGAAAAAACAAGGAAGAAAACCTGGTTTGAAACTATCCTCAAACTCGTGGATTATCCTAGGTACCACGCGGTCGTCGCTTTCCGAATGAAAACCGCATACAAATGCTATATTCTCGCCTGCATAGACTTGTGATAATTAACAGCCCTACTTGAATCCTCTGCAGGTATAAAAATACAGTGACTGCAGGCTACCTTCTTTATCCAGCCTTGAAAGCTGCTTCTATTTTCTCTCGTTAATGGGAAGCAAAACATCTCTTACTTTGTTGGAGGCTTTCATTCTTTCATTTTCTTTCGTAGATCAGTTTAATATGTGTTTAAGTTTTGGTTATGTTATCTAGCCCTTCTTTTGAGTATCCTGGCTAAAAAATTGGGCTCGTTCTCGTCTGCTGCATTCAATTTAAAAAAGCACGATGCGAATTCCTCGTTTTCTGGATGCTTTCTTTATAGTGTTACTTTTGGATGACAAGCACTGTATAATATATTTGAGGAAATATTTATTATTAGATGATATAGAAATGAATGACGACAAATGAACTCTTTTATAAATCGAATATTCATCCCATATTTTTTTTCTTCCGAAAACGAATTTATATTAAAGTGTAAAATCAAACTAAAATTTTTTATAATTGTTATTTTTACTAATTTTGGAATAGAAACATATAGAAATGTTTTTCTAATATTGTTTCATTTTAACAATGAAATATTAACGGCAGAGGTTTTTGTTATGGTTTAGCCATTCAATGTATTGCATTGCATATTGAAAGCCTATGTGTATTGTGGATCCCTTTCAATTTACATTGAAAGTGATCTTCTACAAGACTTTATTATTGCTTCTATAACAGTTACAAAGAAATCTTTGAATGTTGTATTTTAATTTGTATCAAGATGATTAAGCCTATAAAAGTATTATATTTTTTTTACAATGAATGTTTATGTTATGGCGGATATCTTCTTCAAATAAACACTAAAGATGTAGAATGTAACTATTAGCAACTTTTAAAAATAACATTACTTTACCGTGATCGCTCTTAAAAAGCATAGATCTTCTAAATAAATAATAGTATAGATCAGGGATGGCAAACCAGTGGCACGCGACACAATATTTGGGCACGCCATCGACCAAAGCAGTTAGCATTGTAGCTCAAATTAACAAAGTTCACTATGAAATATTGCGAACAAATTCGAGTGATCGGTTGCAGGGAGAAAACACGTTCGTTATTGTCTAGCTTTAGCTACGCCGTGGACTATAATTGCTAAGGATGCAATGTTTGTCTTCACATAGTATAGTCAATTTCGTTGACACAACTGTATTTTAAAGTTTACTTGTGTTATATATATGATTTTTAACTGTTATTTAACAGCTAATTTAGTAAAAATGTGCAAGATAGTAAGTGTAGCAGAGAATTTCAACTTGGTGTATCGAGAAGTTTGGCCCGATTAGTAAATGCGACAAAACGGTGTGTGTTTTATGTTCTGGAACACTGGTATGTAGAATATAGTCTTCAAAACGGCCTTTTGAAACAAATCACAAATCCTTTTGTCAAAAAAGTGAACCAGAGCAAAAAGATTTGCTGCTGATTCCAATTTAGCACGTTTTCTGCTAAAAGTAACATCCTACAATACTAATAAAAATTTTGTCATCTAATGTGCAATGACAAAAGTCACACTAATGTTACTTTAATTTGAATAACATGTATAACTAAAATATTTACTACTATACAGCTCAAAATGATTTCTCGTAGTAAATAAAGAGTTTTGAGTTTTGTTTAGTATTTGGTTCTATTATTTTCCCAATGATCCCAAGTCAAAAATATTTGACGGCACATCTATAACTCATTAAACATGTATTTAGAAAAAAATGGCACGTTGATTCATAAAGGTTCGCCATCCCTGGTATAGATGAAAAAAGAACTTTTTAATTGTTTTAAAATAAAAATAAATTTAAGTAATAGATCTGGAGTACAAAAAATAGATTCATTTTGATTGCATAGTAAAAAGTCATATGGATAAAATCTCAGAAAATAATGTATCAATAAAAATTGCATTTGTGGATTAAAAAGATAATGGATAGAGTTTGTATTTAAATAATTGTTAAAAACGATTGAAAATTTTGTAGAATTTCATAAATTTGGGGATGGAATCAGTTTTTCGTGATACAATAGTTTTATGATCAGTAAAAAGACAATAATATCGTGCATTTGATAACATTTTATTATTGTTATACATTTTAACTGCTTTACTATAGGCTTTAGACACTTAATTTACCAGTGAAGTAATTTTTTTATTTTTAAATTTTGCATATTAAATAAGAGACTCAAATATAGAATAAAATAATCCTCAGGAGTTAGTAAACCCATTTCAATAAGATGTATTTTCATTATCTTTCTTGTCATTTAACAATTAATGCCTGTTTTAGAGATTTATTTATGAGTGTTTAGGCAATTAAAAATGTTTAAAATATTTAATGTATTATCAATAAAACAATAAATTAATCAGAAACTTGCCTAACTTTTCCTCTTTTAATCTTTTTTCTTGTCATTGCATCACTCTATATGTGAAAAAAATAAGAAAAAACACCTTCTGAGAGATTGTTAGAATCTCACAATTTCTAAAAGTACGGTTGATGGGAAAATTAGAAATAAGTAGAGAGAAATTACATTTCTTTTCAAATATTTTTTAAACATAAGTTTTGATTTTTTTAAGCAGATAAAAGGACTGGATTTAAAATAGCGGATATTCTAGAATTATTGATACTCTATGGTACATTGTGTTATATATTATTAGTTGAGTGAAGTTAATTCGCATAGAACTATTCCCAAGCTTAGCCAATTAGTTTAGAAAGAATGGTAATAAAAGGTCCAGGGTAAAAGCTTTTGCATCTTAAGCACATCTGTTCCATTGGGACTTCACACCATTACTAGGACGGAAAAGAAAAACTATTGCTGAATGCATGGTCGACGTTAATGTTTTTAACAATATCTTCGTAATGTAATGTACAAGTGCTGAATTTCTTTTCAATACATGGCGTAGAAATAGACTATAATAAATCATGATGGGGAGTTTGTTTCTATACTTTCTAAATAGTGTGAGCAATTCTACCTATAAAATTGTAACAGAAATAGTTGAAAACTGATAAATTTGTATATTTCATAACAATTATTTCTTTCATAAATTGTATTTCTTTTTCGATATGTGATGTGGAAGGCACCATTAAAAATTATTTCAAGTCAAATAAACAAGGTAAGTATATATATACACTGGCCTCAAAAAGTTAAGGTACAACCGGGTTTTTGTGTCTAATTTGCAAATGAATGAATGTAGAAACAAAAAATTTGGAGGATATGTGCATTAAATAGTTTTTTATTGAATGCGTCATAGAAATTTGTATAAGTGTATTGCAAAAACGATTTATAACAAAAAAAGCAATCTCTGCGGAAAAGTCCATTCTTGGAGAAAACAGCACATCACAGTGTTATGTGGTAAAATGGCATAAAAACGATACAAAAATGGGTTCTAATAAGGAATGTGTCCACCCCTAACTTGAATGCATTGGCGGCATCGATTTCTCATGCTGTTTATTAAGTTGTCGGACACCGGAATAGGAAGCGAAGACCAGACACAGAGTAAGCCTTGTTTCAGCTCATGTAACGACCTTGGAGGAGGATTTAAAGCAGCAACCTCTCTGCCAAGATAGTCCCAAAGATGTTCTATCGGATTCAAGTCTGGAGATCGAGCTGGCCATTCCATTCGTTCCAAACCGTGATCCTCCAGATACTCCTCAACAATCCGAGCTCGGTGAGGTCGTGCATTATCATCCATCAGAATGAAGTCGTTACTAATAGCAGCAGCATATGGGCGGACATATGGATCAAGGGTCTCATCCCGATATCTAAGACCAGTTACGGTTCCTCCATGGAACACATGCAGGTCAGTGTGGCCACCGAGCGAGATCCCTGCCCAAACCAGGATTCCACCACCTCTATAACTGTGTCTTTCAACAGTGTTGGATTGATGGTATCTAGTGCGCTGTTCCCTCCAGATCAGTAGACGCCCTGAATCACTCTCCATTGTAAATCTGGACTCGTCTGTGAACAGCACAGAAGCCCATTGTTGCTGCGTCCAAGAAACATGTTCTCTTGCCCAGCATAAGCGGTTCCTTCGCTGTCGTCCGTTGAGGGGAACGCACACAACTGGTCTTCTTGCATACAGATCTGCATTGTGAAGACGATTTCGCACCGTAGTAGCGGAGATTCTTCTTCCTGATGCTTGAAAGTGGTCTGCAACGAGCTGCGGCACAGTAGTGGTTCTTCTCCTTCGTGCCGAAAGAGCTAGAAAACGGTCTTCTGCAGGTGTTGTAGCTCGTGGTCGGCCTGGAACAGGTCTTCTGGACACAGAATCTTCGGATTGGTATTGATCCCAAAGTCGCTGAAAAACACTACGAGACACATTGAGACGTCTAGCAGCATCAGCCTGCGACAATCCCATTTCCATTCATCCAACTGCCCGCCACCTTAACGAATTGTGTAAACAACGTCTCTGAGACATTTTCTAAACTCTATTGACTATTGCCACCGAAACTGCCAACAACTGTTGAAAATCAACACAACTTACACACAAAAGTACGAAAGCTTGATATTTGCATATTTTTCTCTCACTCATAAATATACGTTCTTTTCTATAAAATAAAAGTTGTAGCAATCGTTTTTGCATTAATGTTTTTAAAGTTCGTTATTATCATTCATGTAAACTATGCATTTTATTGTTACTGCCATTTTTTTTATGGTGAGCTTCGAAAAACATGTTGTACCTTAACTTTTTGAGGCCAGTGTATGTAGGGTTGGATATGTGCAATGTCACAACCCCTCCCCCTTTTACTTAGAGTGGAGCAGTCCACACTGACGTCACAACCCGCCAGGAATGTCCTACTAAAGGACACACGGGAAATGACGCAGACGGACGTTAGATGTTTAAGATATTTCATCCTACATCTTGTGAAATAAAGCATTTACCATCCTTTGTTTGTAGTCATTTTCCCATATATATATATATATATATATATATATATATATATATATATATATATGAAGCAAAATTTTAATGGTTTAAAAACGTATTATATTGTGTAAATATGTATAAATAAAAAAAATTGAAAATTATATGATTTGAACTTCAAGCAGTGGAGTTGATTCTAAAATATTATATATACCTTCGTTGAATCAAATAATACACATTCAGATGAATTTTTCCTTTAGTATTAAATTATAGCATTCAGTTTCAAAGGTTAAATGTAACAAAAAACGAAGACTACAACTTTTACAGTTGGGACATTTTATAACTGTAGTCATAGTTGGTTTATTAACAAATTACCATTTTAAATAAAATTTTATAATCAAATATGTAATTTAATAGTGGTATTTTTTATAAACTTGATAGTTAAAATTATAGAATTGTGATAAATCATACTTTAAAGAGTATAGATTAAAACAATTTCGGATTTAAACAAACAGCCTGTCATTAAAACAAATACAGAATGTTCAATATAATGTTGAATCTATTGAACTTATATGCGTGTGTTGAAAATATACTCGTTGATAAGTATATTTTATTTACGTTTTTGCATTTTATGTACTATAGCAATTTATTCGCTTATTTGCTTAAAAAAGATTAAAAAAACTAATGCATCAAAATGAAATTTAAAAACTGTGGTAATAGATTGAACATTAAGATTGAAAAAAAATATTTCTAAGACATCGGAATTAAGATCATTGCAATTGTAGTATAATCAAATTAAGACATGCAACATACATTATAAAGCAGGCAATATAACTTTTAAGAGTATAATATGGTTTAAGTAAGTATTTGGTGAACTATTTTTCCATAACAATTAAAATTCTTTCAAGCATTGAATAAACTACTGCATAACTAAAAATGGTCCTTGGTGACTAAAAATTCCAAACATTTTAAGGTATCCGACTACGTTAGGAACCTTGGTTTTTCAAAAAGTATAAATGGATAATATTTATGATATTCAGTGTCATTTAGATTAGAAAATGTATATAAAATTGTTTTAAGAATATTATTAAAATAAAAAATTATTTAAGTACAATATTTTGACAAAAAATGAAAATAGAATGACCCATTTTCAAAATATTTTCCTTTTGTGAAAAAGGCTTCTATTATAATAATATTTTGCTTGTAAATAGCTCTGACCTCTGTACAGAGGCTCAAATAGAATGTTTGAGATATATAACTTAGGATGGGGTTTATCCATGTTTTAAGATAACAGAGGTGAGAAATTTAAAGAAAAAAAACTCAAATAATTATTTCAAATGGTTGTAACTCTAAAAATAATGCGAATTCTTCAAAAAATCATTGGTGAGCCTCTGTACAGAGGTCTGAGCTATATACAGGTAAAATATTATTATAATAGAACCATTTTTCACAAAAGGAGAACATTTTGAAAATTGGTCATTGTAAGTTAATTTTTTGTCGAAATATTGTATTTAAGTAATTTTTTGTCAAAATTTCCTTAAAACTATTTTATGCATGTATTCTAATTTAAATGACACTAAATATCATGAAGATTATCCATTTATGCGCTTTTTCAAAATCACGGTTCCGAACGTAGTCGGATACCTTAAAGTTGTTAATTATCTAGATCTTTTTTTATGTTAATAAGCAGAACTCTACCTCATTAAAATTTTCCAAAATTTGCTTGTAAAATTTTTATACTAAAAAAATTTGAGGCCGTTAAATTTTTGTGTGTGTCGCTTCTTTTAAATTGAATAATTTTTAAAAATTATTATGACCATCAAGTTTAATCTGCTTTAATGGGTTTTAAATAAGGTATGCTGTAATGAAGATAAGAAGGATTTTTTTATGTTAAACTGACCGATGTAGGAACTCTGATGTTAAAAAAATGTATTATATAAAACATCTCTCTCTCTCTCTCTCTCTGTACAATGATTAAATAAAAATTATTTTTCCTCATTTATTTGTTTCTTTATCAGGTTTATGAACGTTTATTTTTAGTATAAAGTACAAATTAATTATTCCTTGTAAAATATAAGATATTTATAAAATTTGGTATAAAATTGCTGTGTTATAAAATTAATTAGTTGGTATTCACATTTTCCCCCGTCCTAAATAAAAAAAATCATCACATTCATCCCTTTGTATATATATAACAAGTGCTTCTCCAACAAAATTTGGAACAGCAATTACTTAAAAGGTTTCGCAACTAAATAAAATATTCCTCGTTCTCCATTATCCAGCAATTTAACTTTCGAAAAAAAGTTGCGCAACGATGCTAGAGTAAGAATTTTTTACTCTTTTCTTCTTGTTAGCAATTTTGTTCTTGGCTAAAAAAAAGTCAATTTTATAAATACAGGAGTGCTTTGTGTTTACAGTTTTAAAACGATACATCTTTCCTATTTTTTAAAAAAGTAAATTGGAAAATTTTGTAGAATATCAGAAGAAAAAATATGCTCTTCTAATGATGTGGATAAAAGGGAAAAAATAATAAGAGAAACGAGAGATTTTAAGCAGTGGTTACTATCTGTGATTATTTATGCATAGAAATAAGAATTCAGACTGACATTTTTTCAATGAGAGAGAAACGTAAAATGAAGCCCTCACTAACACTTATTTCAGTAAAACATCGTAAAATTAACTCTCAGTTATGCTTTTTTAGGGCTTTTTGAAACAAAAAAAAATAAACTTAAATGTTTATCACATAACTGTTTTTGGATTTAGATCGAATGAAAAATCAATTAGATATCTTCATATTTGAATAGATAATCAGTCAAAGAAATCAAACAATTCTGTAACAAAATAATATGAGGGATTATTATTACTAGTTGCATGGCCTTTCTCTGCTTCTATAATTTTTCTTTTTCTTTTACAAAACCAGCACTTCTAATATTCTTTTTCAAAATGACTCCCCCCCTCCACCGCTTAGCCCGGCGTTGCTCGGGCTTTCTCTTTTCCTCATGACACCAGCATTTATTTGTGTGTGTTTATACGCGCACAATGTGAGTGATTTCTAAAATTATGTCAAAAAAATTCCCTTTTTCGAAATTTGCTCCATTCCACTTATTTTTTTTATTTGAGACAGGTTTCTTTCCCCTCTCTATAGCCCGAACACGGTTTTTCCTTAGTGTAAAATTACTGTTCTATCTTCCCCTCTTTCTCACAGATAAGATATAGCTTCAAATTTCGATGTATGACTTATAAAAACAATATTGCGTTAGAATTAAAAAATTATTAATGTGAAGCAATAAAAATAAAACGATTCTGATGCTAAGCATAAAACAAAAAACTGTCATCATTTTTTAATAATAGTTAGCTTCTAAGAATCTAAAATAATAAAACAGATTTCAGATTTTAATGAATCAATCAATCGTTACATATAGTTAGCTTAAAAATGTCTCTTAAAATGTCTTAAAATGTATTTTAATCCAAAATAATAGATGATGTACTTTTTAATTAATAAAGAATTCATTTAGTAACTAAATAATAGAAATAATCCGTTTAAAAAACATATATATATATTTATATTGAAATCAAATTTCTATAAGTAATAAATAAAAGAAAAATTAACAGATAGCTATTGAAAAGATTGCTTTTTTCTGAACGTTTGAATGTTTGATTAAGCATATAAATATATATAAGTTAGGAAAAAAAGGGAAAAAGCCTATATATATATGTATATATATATATATATATATATATATATATATATATATATATATATATATATATATATACACTGGTGTCCAAAAAGTTAAGCATAAATCGTAAAATGCGAAAAACATGGAGAAAATATTCGTAAAATTATTCCAAATTTTTTTTTTCTTGCGGATATTAATTGGGAGAAGAAGAAACATTGAGTTAATGCAAAACTTTTCAGTCGACTACGTTCTGCGTGAAACACCGACGTATGTTGGAACGTGGAGAAACCGATTCACGCAGTATAGGCAGTTCAGATAAGTTTCGTGCAACTGTTGTGCGAAGGAACGTTGTTAACTATCAAACAAGGTGAATGATGGTACAAAGACGCCAATTGGACATGTTAACGAAAGGAAGAAACGTTGGAATGCTGGAATCCTCACAATCACAAACCGAAGTGTCTCGAATTCTGAATGTGAACGCAAGACTGTGGCAAAAGTTTCAAAGAATGGGAGATGTTACCCTATAACCAGTATCAGGTCGAACAAGAGTCACAACCCCTCGCCAAGACCGATATCTGGTAATAAATGCGCGACGTCAGAGGGGCAGTACTGCCAGAGCACTGGGTTCGGCACTCACAGTCGCCACAGGAATACGATTTTTGAGACAAACTGTTTACAGGAGACTCAATCATGCTAGCCTGTATGCCAGAAGACCAGCAGTTTGCATCCCCCTCACGTCTGTGCATAAACTCGCTCGTTTGAACTGGAGTTTGAAACATCAACATTGGAGTGCGGGAGAGTGGGTCAATGTGATGTTCAGTGACGAGTCCCGGTTTAGTCTGAGTAGTGATACTCGGTGGGTAACGATATGGAGAGAACATGGGACACGTTTTGAACCAAGAAACATAACAGAAATACATCATTTTCCATCAAGGGGAGTAATGGTATGGACAGGCATCATGATGGATGACCACACAGACCTCCATTTCTTTGACACGGGGTTTGTGACTGCTGAAAGATACAGAGACGAAGTTCTTGAGCCTTATGTTCGCTTGTTTCGAGGTGCAGTCGGTCCTTACCTTATATTCATGGATGATAATGCGCCATGTCACCGAGCGGTGCTGATTGATGACTTTCTTGAAATGGAAAACATCCAGCGCATGTCGTGGCCTGCGAACTCCTCTGATTTAATTCCTATCGAGCATGTATGAGATATGCTTGGGAGACAAATTGCAGCCCTTTCGCACCCACCAAGCTCCGTTACAGAACTGAAGAGAGCTCTCAAAGAAGCTTGGAACCGTTTGAGCCCACAACTTATTCATAATCTCATAGCAAGTATGGTACATCGCTGTGCAGCGTGCCTGGCTGTCAGAGGTGACAGAGGTGCAGCATCAGTATTTTATTTAATGTTTTCTTTCATTTTTTCTTTGAAGTGTGAATCCTTTGCTATGCTCAGTTTTCTTTCAAACTGCTACTTTGTATAATAAAATTAATTGGTATGATTTTTTTATTTGCTTCCTTATTTTATAACCCTTTTACACTTTCATATCACGTTTCCCGCTATTTTGATTTACAGTTCCTTCTTTATTCACATAATTATCAATTATGCTTAACTTTTGGACGCCAGTATATATATATATATATATATATATACATGTACTGAAAAAACATTAAAAAAACCAATCTGATAAAAACCTTTTGATATTTTATTTTAATTTTAACCTTTTTCATTCCACTAAAAAATTATTAAACTTTAACAAATAGCGCAATGCGAAATTGAATATCTCTTCCTCTTTCAGTTTCGAACCTGGGAACTACCGTTTTATAAAGCAGCGGGCTTAACAACCGCGCTGTATTTCCGAAAATATACCTTTAAAATAAAGGAAGATTTTTTCAATTTCGCATTACGTTATTTGTTAAAGTTAAAAAAAAAATCGGGCATCATTTTTAAGTTAATGCATTCAAACTTCATGTATCGATTGCAAACAACGGTACTTTTTAAACAAAGAACTTTAAAAAAATTATCGTTTACATATTTCTCGCAAAAAGGGGAAAAAACGAAAAACACATTTTTTTTTAAATCTTTATTTTTAAGATATTTTATCAATCTTTGTACAGATTGCGTATAATAACGTTCTACATACGGAAAAAAAGTTCTGTGAAGTTATTTTTATAAATAAAGAAATTATTAAGTATTTAAATAAAATTTTGAGTATTTTTTGAAAAATCATAAAAAAAAACAGTTTTTCACATTAAATTTTTTTAAATCACTGATTCTAAAAGAGAAAAGCACGAACATTTTTAGTGTAAAAATAATTTTTTTATTAGCGCGACAGAAAACGCAAGCGGAACGATTTGGAAATAATACTTATAAAAACGTATCAATTTTGACTCATTTTAAAAAATCGTAAAAAATATAAAATATAATTATTTTGTAAAATAAATTACACCCCGTTTCGTGATGAAGCAAATTATCTTTCCGAAACTGTAATTATTTTTTGTCTGAGTCCCATGAAAAAAATTAGATCACGTTTTAAAAACGTCGGAAAAAAAAGAAGTTGAACTTGGCCCCTGGCGCTTGAAAAATGGTACTAATTATGCGTTTTAAGGTTTTTAGTTAATATATTTTTAACTAATAAGAATATCATAATATAATTGCTCAAAACGGATTCCTCGGATCATTCCCAAAATTTTGGTACCTTTGGCGAGTTTCTGCGTCGTGTGGTTCGTGAGAAGATAGGGCATCATATATTCATAAATAGATAGATACGTTTGTTTACCTGTGGATTTTAATAGTGTAGCTAGATTCTAATTTGTAATTAGAATAGTTGTAACAGTCTATCCCACATAGCAGCAGCGTCCTAGAGAAACCAATAAATCTAAGTACAGGCCTAGGAAGGGAATAGTGTAATTTCTAATAAAAACCTTCCCTGTTCTTTTCGATTTACTTTTTGTTGTGATATTTTTTGTCTTTAATGGCCTAATTTAATTTAGAAGTAATTACTACCCTATAAAGGAGACTTCATGGAACAAAGTCTCGAATCTACCACATTCAATTTCATCCTTAAAGCCCAATGTTTTACAAATTTACTTTTAAAGTGAGCATTAAAACATTTAGACTTTAAATATTTCAGTAATTCTCTTACTGAAATATTTTAGACGTAAGTTTCAAAAAATGAAGTAAAACGCAGTTTGCATAATACGGTTAAAAATTTTTAAAGGAAAAAATAATGTATGGTGTTGTAAAGCGTCTGAGTAAAGAAACACGAACAGAGACGGAACAAATCTGCTTTATTTTCCCTCCTAGTTACGAAAAAATGAAAAAAGATTAAAAATTTTGATTAAAATTCTCTTGTTCACTCATCAACTAACACTAAATGGTATTGTTTTTCCTCTTTCGAATGCACTCGAAAAGGAAGTAATTTTCCTTAAAATAGTTCTTTATGGTAAACGTGCCGTGCATGCACAGTAGATTAATCAACAAATTTTAGTTAAAAAAAATCCATCTTGCTCAAAGTCGGTTGCATTTTAATTACCTCGTTAAATTATTTTAGATTCTCTTCAGAACCTTTTTTATTCGTTTCAACGTTTACGTTAACTTGCTGCTAGATTATATATATTTTTTTCATTTTCTTAGCGTATTATATCGGATATTTTTAATAACATGTAAACATACAGTGGCTCTCAAACTCTTGGGGATTCCTCATTTTTTCGTCTCTAATCAATTATATGCTCGTCAAAACCCCAGTAATGTTGAATTTATGTCATCCTCATCAATTTACAGTCAATATTGAATTTTCTAAAACTTAACATCAAGAATTTAGTTGGAACAGTGAAGCAAGAAGGTGTGTCGGGTGTAAATCGGCTTCATGATTCCGGATTTGGCATTTTTTTTATCACACTTAGAATCATGAGCTTTATTTAAATATTTTAAAGAACAATTGGTATTGGTGACTTCTTCATTTTTAACAGTATAATGAAACCAAGCGTACTGCCTTCAACGTAAGGGATTGGCGTTTCTGTAACAGTTCCCGAATCCTGAAAACATGTCCTAAATCCCCTGATTTAAGTCCAGTAGAATATATTTAATGAGAATTTGAATTTAAAGTAAGAAAACATGCCGTATAAAAACAAAATGCAACGTTAAAAGAATAATCATAAAATAATTAAAGAGCATCTATGTAGATTTAAAAAAAACTGAGGCAATCTATACCACGACTTTTAAAAGTTGTTGGGGACGCTAAAAGTATTAAAGTATTAAATTAAGAAATTCATTAATTAGAGCCAAGTTGAAATATTTTAAGTGTACGAAATCTTTTGAGGCGTAAAATGTTAAATATTTCTTTTTGTTATTAATTTTTGAAAATGATAGCTATAACATGTTTTAAAAACTGATTGTTATTTAAAAAACAAATTGTAGATATTAAAAATTACAATTCGTGTACATTAATTTGTATTAGTTCTAAGCATTAAACTTTATAGAAAATTGTAAGTGTACGGACACTTTTGATGGACATTATAATTTTAGTGCACATGTAACAAAATAAGTTTCCTATAAGAATCAGAACATTTTTTGTTTCTTTAAGTTCATTTTACAAAATTATTTTTAATTTAGTTTGTAGGTTTTCCAAAAATTAAATTAAATTTTTCAGTTAACAAATTTAAAATCTATCTCATCCATGTTGGTTGAATCTCCATTATTTGGTAGAATAATTCTTAAGTTCGATTGAATTTAACTCGTAATAAACTCGATGCAATATCTAAACGATAAATTTAAGCATTCGATAAAATTCAATAAATTGTTCACTTTAAAAAGTAGAAGAAAAATATGATAAAAGGGGAGCATTTTTTAATATTTTTATTCAGTAGCCCTTATAGATAGAATTTATTTACAATATGTTAACTTCAATGTATATTTTCTCTTAATGGAAAAGTTTAAAATCCAAAAATAGCTTATCAATTAAATGCTTCCGAATGGAATATCTCTCATTCAATACAGAATACGATCGACTTATTGAGGTATATATATTTTTAAAAATAGCTTATATGTTGAGTAAAATTCGTGCCTATTTATAAGTTACTTCCAATGAAAGGCATTTGTCTTGTGAATTAAGTATTTTGTTTTATAGATCAGGTATATTTTTGAGTTTACTACATTATATAAAGTGATAAATACAAATGTATTTTTATAGTTTGTGTGATTTTACGATATAAAATAATGTTCAGTAAAAAAGAAATTCCTTATAATAGTTAATTTCATACGTAAGTAAAGAGATTATTTCTAATAAATATATGAAGAAGTTCCAATACAAATGGTGAATTTTCAAAGATATTTCAGATTGCTCTGTCGACATCAAAATCTTTGATATTATTTTTGTAATTTTAGTCTCAAAATATAGCATAAATCTCAAATAATGCCTTCTTTATGAAAAAAAATCCCCTACATCAGGTTTTCTCACAAACAGTATAACGAACAATAATTCCCAATTTTGTAAAATTTTAAAAAAATCTTTAAAAAAAATTTTAAGATAAGAATACACAGATTTCTCAGATTACAGAAAAAGATTGCTAATACCGCCTTTACTTTTGTTAAGTTTAAATAAGAGCAGCGTAAATTTATTTTAAGCATTAAAAACTCATTTTTTAAAAATTAAAATTTTTAATCCACGGAAAAATTAATATTTTAATTAGTTTATATGGTACAAATTTATATTTTATTGAAAATTCTGGTTTTCAACACAATTGATTTACTGAATGATCTAAAAATATTAAATAAGTATAAACTAGGTATCATTTTCCTTATAAAATATTGATTAAAGATTTTCTAATACATAGAAACTCTAGATATAATCCAAATTATTAATAACCATTTAAACAAAAATAGATTTAATATAAAAAGGATTAAAAATAAATCCAAAATAATCAAAACATTCTATAAACAGAAGCACCCAAAGAATACTTAGTCTTCAGAATCAATTGAAGATACAATATATCAAGGGAGATTACTGATTTTTCGATGAACTCTAGGGATGGAACAGATCAAATATTTCCTTTCTACGTGATTCTTGAATAACCAATTGTTTCTCCATGACCACTGTTTTATTCATGTTCTGATTCCCTAGACTGCTGTCCGCCATTGATTTGTGGCCACTGTCGTCGTAGTTCTCTCATAGTAAAAGAGGAATAATGTTTAACTAGACAGAGGAGAGTTCTTTTTTACGAAAACAATCATTGCATCCGCTTCTGTGTAAATAAAACGCATTTTCTATCTAAAGACCTAATCAATTTTTTCAATGGATGTTGTATATAAATATACTAACGACTAAAATTAGCAAAAAAAAATAACATTAGATTAATATTTTCTACATGAAAGGAACAAAAACTGAAACGTGAATAAATGTGCTTTGTTCTATTTTAATTGATTATCCGTTAATTAGTATTGTTTGAAAATGTCCAAAAAAATAAAGGTATATTTTTATTTATTTTAGATATAATGTTGCAACATTACTACAAACATTTTCTTATTAATTTTCACTGAAATTTGATACAATTCTTTTTTTAAAAAGAATATAGCGAATTTGTTAAGCAGCTAGCTCCCATTCAACTCCAGCGAGTGAACGAGGGAAGAAGAATATGAGAGAATTTTTAAAAAAAGATTATTCGTATGTAGGGGATTCGAAGGTAGCCTCTGAAGACTATTGTATAAATATTTTTAGAGTTTATTATCCATTCTTCTTTGAATATTTTAAAATAAATCGGTGAAACACAAAAAAAAAAATGTTTCGTTTCAGGATGCATGAAGGATAACACGATACGACAGAAATGTTCAATAAATTAAATAATAAATGAAAAATAATTATCTCGTGTTATGTAAGTTGTTTTTAAAAAATAAAATGGTACAAGGAATATTTTATTTTATCACATATTATAAAATACGAGCAATTGTTAACAATAAATTGAAGTTTTCGACGGGATTTTGTCTCATAAAATTCTCTCAAAAATGACAATATTTAAAAATTTTTTTCACTTAGACATGCTATAAAAATTTCATAGGCTTCACATTTGAAAAGGAAATTGTAGTTTCTAAATCAAATATATTAGGTTTTTCGAAGTTAATAAAAAATATTGAAGTTTTAATGCATACAATATAGGTATTCATAACATGCATGCAAATTTTATGCAGTATACAACGTAAAATATTAACTTTCCGAGTCTATAACTGCGGGGAGGGAGAGGGGGACGCGCATGCGTAAGCATATATTTTATATCTTACTATTGTACAGTCTCTTACTATTGTTAGGTCTCTTGCTTCGGTTATTTTGTAACAAGTTCTCAACGTGTTTCCATTTAACCTCCAGGGAAATCTATTTTATGTATTGTTTGCTTGATTTGAGAACTTCTCCTTGTGAGTGAGGAAACCGTTATAAATGCAGATTAAGTTTTCTATTTATTGTGATCTCAAAAGGAAATTGTAGAGAATGTTGAGAATGTGAAGAATAGAGGATGCAAAGAATGTCTGATTATTTGTTATTAGAGCTCGCGAATAAAGTTAAAGCCCTCGAAACTCCGTGTTATTGTTATTTGGATTTATTCTAGATTTTGACCAATCTTAGCTGTAGTTCAAAGCTATAGTTGTAAAACAAATGATTCTTCCTGATTATTTGTTCAGTTTGGAATTTTATTTCACTCTTAGTGATTATTTCCATTTATATATTAATATATCAATAGATTGAATAAAAGTTGTTGAGTTTTACAGTTCGTTCAGTTTTGTCTAAGTTTCAAGTGATCTAATAACTAAATAGTTGTTTTTTTTAAAACCAAATAAAATTAAAGTATCTCAAGAATAAAAGTATAATTAAATCAAACCACATTTTGTGAAAGTAACCGAATAAGAATAAACTGGAAAAAAATAAGAAGAGAGCGAGTTGTGCAACTGAAATGAAAATGTCTAAATTTAAATCAAGAATCAACGTTATTTTTTAAATTAAAATCCAAATAAAACCTTCCTCACATGACTATGTTTGAAAAGAGTATTTTATGTAAAAGAGAAGAGGTAATTCACTGTGTTTCGCAATTTATTTATTTATTTATTTATTAAGTAATTTATGGAACACAATGCAGACTCACTAAAAGACAAAATTCGACAGAACAGAATATAAAATAGCACTAAATGATACAATAAAAATAACAAATAGTCTCATACTCTCTAACAACATTGCACGATACGCGAAATGTCGTCCATTTCGAAAATTCTATTATTCTTGAAGAAATTTTATTTTAAAAAAGCATTATTTTATATATATGAAATACATCATTTTATATGCAGTAAAAATGTATGAGTTTTGAACAGCTTTAGCATAATATTCCTAATTTGTAATAGATAATAATAAATTATTATTATATTTAAAATAAATTTATTACCATATTTCATATTTGCATAAATGAAAATATAAGGTGGTGCAGACCAGAGAAAAACTCTAAAAAATGCAAAATAATTATATTCATGAATTGGTATCAAATTATTATTTGAAATTTTTATGTTACCTTTGGGAATTTTTTTATCGTAAAAAATTTTTAAAGAACATTATTGCCTAAATTATATTTACATATATCCTCTGTTGAGTGTGAAAGGAATAGAGTGATATATTACAAATGAAAGAAAGAAGAATTATAAAGTTGTAAGAGGAATTATATGGGTTGGCTTCAAAGATTGTATAAAAGTTATTGTTAAACATGTTGAAGCGAATTTCTGAACACAGAGATAGGGAGAATAACTGTAATGTTAATAATGTAGTATTTAATAATGTAGTTTAATAAAAGTGTTGGGAAATAATTACATTCAACATTATGTTTTTCACATTGCAATTATAATTTTAAAAAAATAATTATACTTCGTAAGGGACGCTAAGAAACTCGCTGCATTGAATTTCTGGATATATTTCTCTTAATTTATGTATTAAAAATATCTATTCTCTAGTAGATACCTTTATTTAGTAACTAGATAAACAATATACAAAGTCTGCTCTTAAATTTACTTTATACAAACGTTTAAAGAACGGAAAGACTGCATTCTTACGATTTCTAAGATCTTTCTTAAGACACTGTATTAAAGTAAATATTAACATTGAACAAAATTAATAACAACGCAAAGCGAAACGACGTTTCCTGTGAACTCAATAATTATGCCTCTCAAAAGATTTATTCAAAGAATAAATGTCAACAAACAGGTAATATAATGAACAAATATTAATTCTGTTGAATAATAAATAATTTGATTTAACTAGATCAAATTATGAGATATTTGGAATTTCATTCCATTAATAAACTTTTGGAATTTCGAAATATGTCCTCCATTTACAAATTCCCACAAATTTGTAAGAAAATATATAACTGTAAATTTTTTAAATTACACAAATCAGTATTATTCTCTTAAGAATGTATCAGTTTCGGAAAGAAATTCATTTAATAAAAGGAATATTTCTTAGATTATATAGTAATTAATACTCTTAAATAGGTTAATTAGATTAAGGATTGCAAACTTCCTTTTTCTACAAACATTGAATTTACATTTTTTTAAAAAAAACCCTCTTAACATGAGGCTTACATTAAAGTATTTGAAAACAGGTTTATCTTAATTTTTATTTTTAGTTGCGTCTTTGTGTGTTCATGGGGTAATATATACAGGGTGTTTCAGTTCAACAGTTACAAACTCTAGACCAGTGGTATTTAACCTGCGGCCCGTGGGCCGTATGTGATCCGGTGGCCTTTTCTGAGTGACGCAGTCATGAACTAAGAAATTCAACTATTTAAAAATAATGCACTAAATTATTCAATTATTAAATCATTGCACTTTTACTAAAACCCTCTTGGGAAATCTTTGGGCCAGAATGGCAATTCCAACCAACTCAAGAAGAGAACGCGATTATGCAGATTAGGAATGTGTATGTATTGGAGCTTTAGTATTCACGTGAAGTGCTAGGGGAGTTCTATGAGTTTTAAGTGAGATCTAAGTGAAGTTCTAAGAAGGAGAGTTCTAAGTGGATTCGAAACCAGAAGATTGGCAATTTGCCGGATCAAGTTGGATACAGTATTATATTTACGATATAAAGACTGGTAGCTGTTCCCCGTGGAATATCGGTAAGATAGATTATATTAAACTTTAATACTAGAACGGAATCTAGTAAGTTAGCGAATCATCTATAAATATAGATTCGGTGGTTTATTGCGCTATTTGTTATGAATTATAGTTTATGTCATATCATTCCTGATCATTAACCTCCTAGACTTGTGCTGCTTTGTTTAATATAAATTTAGATAATAATAAACTAGTTTTTTTTAATATGGAAGCTATAAGTGGTCAATATATTATCTCCTCAAACATAGGTCACGTGGATGATGAAGAGATGATACCCACAGCATGTAGGGTATCACAAACTGAAGCATCAGATGACGGACGCACAAGCGGCTTTTGCTGCCGCACTCTCTATGAAACTTTATTTCACCCGCCGACAAAGTGGTAGTGAGATGGAACGTTATTCGAACGCTGCTAGCTGATATGGATTTGGCATACGGAACCTCTGATTGCAATGGGCGAGTCGCATATCAATTGTACATTTAACATTACCTCGAACTCCCAAGAGGCAAACTCCCAACCATGCATTCTTTGCACCCTTCCATTAGATTCTCTGACATCAGATCCTTCATCATGGACGCACAGGAACGTAAGTGAAGTGTAAGAAGACCAAACAAAGAGAAGACTGTGCTGGATCCTTGTGCAGAACAATCCCAGTACCAGTATGCGGGCTATCGACAGTCATGTCGGGATTCCCCATATGACCGTCTAGCGGATCCTGCGTACTAACGATGTTCACCCCTATCACCACGACATGCAACGATACTGTCCTTTTAATGTTCTTTTTTCTTAATTTTTTGATTTTCTATGGAAAATAAACATATTTTGCCCCCTCAAATTCATGTCATACTTTTCTTGTATTTTGTATCGTCACTACCGCTCCTGGAAAGCGTTGCCGACCATGCATGGCTATGTGATTTCACATCATCTAGGTGTACTCAATCTATCCTGAAAGTTTGTAACCATTGTGCTCATACACCCTATATATATATATAGAGAGAGAGAATGATAGAGACAGAGAGAGAGAGAGAGAGATCGCTTACATGATACTTTTTATAGATTTGATTCCAGCATATGTTTATATTTATAAATATAAACGTATGCTAGAATACTTTTTGACGTAAATTTTCGATAAAGGAACAAGTTTGTAATTTCTTATTAATTTAAATGCCAAAATATGATTTTGAACTTAAATTATGTATTAAAGTTGTTGGCTTAAAATATTAGTCATAAAAAGAGAGTTTAAGGTATCCGACTACGTTCGGAACCGTGATTATAAAAAAGCGCATAAATGGATAATTTTCATGATATTTAGTGTCACTTAGATTAGAATACATGCATAAAATTGTTTTAAGGACATTTTGACAAAAAAAATCATTTAAATACAATGTTTTGGCAAAAAGTTAACTTAGAATAATCTCTTTTCAAAATGCTCTCCTTTTGAGAAAAATGCTGCTTGTATATAGCTTAGACCTCTTTACAGAGGCTCAACTAGAACTTTTGAAAAATTCACAATATTTTGAGAGTTACCACCCATTGAAATAATTATCGGCGTTTTTTCCCCTTAAAATTGCTCCCCTGTGTTGTCGTAAATTATGGATAAACCCACTTTTAAGTTATATATTTCAAAAATTCTAGTTGAGCCTCTATAGAGAGGTCTGAGCTATATACAGGCAAAACATTTTTATAATAGCAGCATTTTTCACAAAAGGAGGACATTTTGAAAAAAGATTATGCTAAGTTAATTTTTTGCCAAAATATTGCATTTCAATAATTGTTTTTGTCAAAATGTCCTTAAAACAACTTTATGCATGTATTCTAATCTAAGTGACATTAAATATCGTGAAAAGTATCCGTTTATACGCTTTGCAAAATCACGGTTCCGAACGAAGATGGATACCTTTTCAACTGAAATATTTTATCGTTTCTAGTGAATTTAGTAGTTTTCAGCCGCATTCATACGACAAATGTACACACTTGAGGTGGTATCCAGTTTCACAGTCATATCAAGTATAATTGTATGATATCTAGATTTTTAATCTAAAAATTTGATTGTTTCACTTAGTATAATTTTATTCAATTATACATATTCTATTTTTTTCCAGTAAACCAGCGTTCATTTATTAAAACTGTTTATGCAAATGCCCTGCTCCATATATTTATAAGTTCACTATAAATGTTTTAAAATTCTTAAGATACAATTAAAAAATTTTCAAGTGATCTGCAGATTTTGGAAGAATTTATGAGCTGGGTGAAAGGATATGCGGAATAAAATTACAAAGAATAAGCTCCTGTAAAATGAATCTACAAGAATCTAAGTCATGAGTTTGCTCAAAAAACATGCAAGCAGATTCAAATTGAAATAAATCGTTTCATTTTCCATGATTTGTTGTGTTTTCCCTACACTTCAGACTTAATGAGTAACATACTATTGTTGCAGACTGTGTTCAGTGGTAAAAAAATGAATCTCAATAATCCAAATGGATTTAGTTTAAAATGGCAGATTTCTCAGAAAGAACAAAAAATTTTCTTCAAACACAAATTATAGAGGGATAGATTGCACTATCTGGAACGTTTTTATTGCCAAAGCAACTCTTACTGTGACATGTTTCTTGCGTAAAGTGAACAGTTTAGTATGCCAAAATGTCACCGGAATAAAAATGTTTATCTTATTTTCAAAGATTTCGTTTGAATCGTCGTACGTTTGAGCAAAAAATGTTGTTATTCATTGCAGAGGCAGCACCAAACATTGGTTGACAAAATTTATTAATGAACTGGGCAGCCTTTTCTCAGACTTCAACCCCTCTGAAAATGTTTGGGATCTCCTAGTTAACGAAACATACCAGTATGTAAGTAACTTGAAATCCAATTCTGTTGCCGAATTGAAGAAGGCTATTACAAATATCTCGGAACAATTTAGATAGACGCACACTAGAAGATCTGGCTAACAGCATGGATAATAGAATTTTTAGTGTCATCCGTAAAAGTGGTGGCCAAATAAATTATTAATTTTGGAAGATTATTTATACAAGGCAAGATAACACTATTCTTTTGCTGATATATGAATAAAAATTGTTTTATTGGGGATAACATTGCGTTTTTTCTTTTACTTTTATAATTGTTCAGAATCCTTATAAATATTCAAAGCATGTAACTAAATGGTCAAACAGGAAGATTAAAATATTTCAATATTCTAAGAGAATTTAAGAAACGGAAAGTGCATCTTAATGGTGCAGAACTTCATATGAAATAAAAGCATTCTAATTAACTATTCGTTATATCAGCCGAAATTCAAATTGTTTGCGACAACTATATTACTCAGTTGATTTTGATGCTTTATAAGAATGAAATAAATGCACAAAAAATTGAAAATAAATTAAAGAATATACGGAACTATTTGGTATTTCTTATTATTCTCTATAATATATCAAATTAAGTGAATAGTTTTTCCCCATTAAGGATGATTATGAAAATGTAAAGAACGATCGAATTATACATGGAATTATTGATACAAAATGGCTCATGATAAAACATCTTCAATTTCACTGAAAAAGGTTTAATTTTGCAATTCTATTGCAGTATTTATCTGTTGTTCTTGAAGATTCATAACATAAAAGAACTAATTAAGCTAAATATGTAGCAAATTGAAAACATATATTCATAGTTCATACAAAAACCACATTTTTTTACTTTTAGGCAGCCTTTAAGTGAATTACTTTTTTAAAAAAACTATTCATTTTTAAAACAATGCATCGGCAGAAAAAAGAATAATTAAAAAAATTGTTTTTTCCAATACTTATATTTCAATATTTTCAATAACTTTTAACACTAAAATATTTCAATGTTGCATTAAAATCCTTGAAAAGGCAGGAGCCTTTCAAAATAGATTAACTTGTTATCAAGTTTTAAATTAGAAAAGTACTTATTCTTTTATCTGTATCATAAAATGAAATAATTTAATGTACTTATGCCGTAACTAATAAATTAAATATATAAAAGAAATAACTGTAATAAGAAAGAAAACACAAGATAAGGTACGACAAGAGATTTATTTGCTACATTTTCCGTTTTCATTACTTCGAAAAAACGAAAACAAAATAAGACATAAGACACATATAGAGAGAAAAGATGATTCGGAATATTTTACACCGTTAGTACATTCCATGTTTCGTAAAAATATTCGAAATTCAGAACTTCAAAGAGCATAATTTACATATATGCCTTAGTTGTGCGTGTCTGAGTTTATCATGAATTCGAAACTTTTTATTCTCGAAATTCGTGTTCGGATTGCTTCTTTAAACCGATTCTGAACATGTCTTAAGTAATTTACAACTTTTACTTCCAACTTCTTGAGAATAACGAATCGTGTGGTTCTTCTTTCCTGATATTTACGCAACCGAAAAATTCTACGCGGTTTTTTTCTTTTTAATAAAAAGAATAGACACGGTGAGCCCTTGTTTTATCTCTGTCTTTGCTCTTTTTTATAAAAAAAAATAACTTTGCTGTAAGATAGCATTATGTGTGCGGTTTGAAACATTGTATCTTGAATATGATGAAAAAGTTTTTTTTTTATCTCAAAAATCAAAATAATCTTTTTAAAGTTAACATTTTTGAAACTTTGCGTGAGTAATTTTTAACCGTACTGCTAAAAATTTAGTCGAATTTTCACCATAGAAAATGATATATGAAGTGTATATTAAATTATCTTTGCAAGAAATAAATTTCATTCTGAAAAATTGCATGTACTCATTTCTTCGTTGATATTTTTAACAAATTGTTTGGCCGTAGAAATATCAACTGAATTTTTTATGTACAATCCTATATTTGTTAAGAAAAATATTTTTTAAAAATAGTTTTGTTTACAGAAAGATTGAGAACAAGGTTAGAGATAAAGAATAAATATATACTTTTGTTAAATAGAAATAATCTATTTTAAATTTATCTCAATGATTTATTTAAATAATTTTAGCTGAATTAATGATGTAAGGTAATAGACAAAAATTTGCATCGTATGGAATTCATGTACCAAATGTAAGCATTTGAAACAATTTGGATACAATTTTCTATAATTGATAAGAAAATTAGACTACGACAGAAAATATTAAGTAGGATTATATACACTGCTAAAGTGAAGAACATCAATATCAATATCGTTCAAAATATAGTAATTAAATTTGATATATCTAATTAAGAATGTACTACATCTTAGGAAGTCTATTATAAGGAAAGCAATCATTTTATTATTTTGGTAATATACTGTTACTTGAAACTGTTTTCATATCTATGAGGTGGGTATATAATCTAATACTTTTACAGTCTACTAAATTGATGTATATTAAAACTGCAAAATACAAGATTTATAGCCATGTACCCGGGCATGCTAAAATTGTGGGATTTTAAATTAAATTTCCATTTGGTATTTAGATTTAACACTTAAAATAGTAATTTTTTCAGCTCTACATAAGATAAATATTTTTATAGTTTCATCTACAAGAATTTAAGTGTCTTGTAAAGTGTACTGTGTTGAAGAATATATATATATATATTAAGTCTATAAATTTCATTTAAGAGGTCACAGGGGTGATAATCCTGGATTTTTTCGAATTTTCGAAAAAAATATATGTTGTTTCTCATTTTCTTTTGAACATTTTGATACCAACCACGTGATAGTACTACAAAAACTTCGAAAGTTATACGAAAAATTCCAAACAGCAATTTAGTAATAACAATGTTTATATATATAAATGGCCACACCCACTTATTCTTGATTTCCGCATACGTTTTATTTTTCTGTTTTTAAAAAGCCTCATGAGATATTTTAAACACTTGGTTAAATGAGAAGGAAGCTTGCAACTCAACACACACTTTTTTAATGTGTTTTGATACTGTTTTGGTAATGCTAGCACGTTGTTTGAAATAACTTATCGAAATTCAAAACAGCGTTGTTTAAAACCGTTTATCAAAATTGAAAACAAAATTCTCTCGATTGAAATGAAAAATACTCATCGTAGACCTTCAGGTAAACGTCCTAAGAAAAGCAGATTTAGAGGGAACCAATTCATGAAGGTATGTTCTCATGCATATGTTGCAGAAAGGAGAGATACAAGTAAGTGTGCTTCCAGTAATAAAATCTCAGAATTCAGACTTCATTAAAGTCAAATATTGTTAAGGTAAGTGAAAAACTTCAAAGGATATCGTATTTTTGATTTTATTTCAACTTTTAGCTCTATTTTATCAGTATCATGTTGTTTAAAATGTCATAAACCATTAACAATTAATGAAAAGTCCACTCGTGGTTTATATTCGAATTTTGAAATACATTGCAAAAACTGTGGAAGTGTTTGTACTTTTTCAAGCCGTGAAAACACTGAGAATAAAAATAATGCTCCAGAAATTAACAGAAGATCTATTTTAGCAATGAGATGCATAGGCCAAGGTTAAGAGTCATTAAAAACCTTTTGTGCTGTAATGAGTCTTCCTAATCCTGTTGAACAAGAATCATATGATGTTATTATTAATAAACTTTCACGTGTTATGAAGGAAGTCGCTGAAGAAAGCATGAAAAGGGCAGCTGTCGAAGAAAATTCTTCGTCACCTGATAACCTTTTAACGGTAAGTGGTGAGGGTACCTTGGAAGATGAGAGGACATTCATCGTTGATTGGAGTATATACTGTAATAGGGGCCGAAACAGGTAAGGTTTTGGATAGGGAAGTGTTGTCCTCATTTTGCAAAGGATGCGACAGTTATAAAGGGGTAAAGTTTGGTATCAAGTTACAATAAATGGCAAAGAGCGCATAAGATTTCATGTAGAAAAAATTATTCTGGCTCTGCTGGTAAGAAGGAGGTTGACGGGATGTTGAGGATTTTTAATCGATCAGAAAAGCTTCACAACCTGAAATATTCGAACTACATAGGAGATGGCGACACAAAAACATTCAATGCCCTTTCCGAAAACAAGCCATACGGTGATGACCATCTTATTCAGAAAATAGAATGTGTAGGCCATGTGCAAAAGAGAATGGGTACAAGACTTAGGAAGCTTAAATTAGTATATAGTAAAAAGAAATTATCTGATGGTAAAACTATTAGCGGTAAAGGTAGATTAACTGATAGTTTAATTGATAAACTTGCGCATTACTATGGAAATGCTATTCGATGCAATTCTACTAGTGTAAAGGAAATGCGGAAAGCCATTTGGGCTGTTTGGGGTCATTCTTGCAGCACTGATGATTAACCTATGCACTGGTTTTGTCTTACAAATCCAAATACATGGTGTAAGTATAATACCGCAATTAATAATAATTTACAAAATTATAAACACAAACCCTCAGTTGCTAAAGCTGTTCGAGATGTAATTAAGCCTGTATTTGCAGACTTAGCTCATCCAGCACTCCTGAAGAAATGTTTAGGAGGTAAGACACAGAATCCCAATGAAAGTTTAAATTCATTAATTTGGAAGTTTTGTCCTAAGACGATTAGTTCTAGTCTTCATATTGCAGAGATTGCTGCAAATCTAGCAACCAGTGTTTTTAATGATGGAAATCAAATACTTATTACTATTTTAGTGAAATTTGGCTTAAAAATTAACAGAAATGTTTGTGTGTCCCTGGCTGAACGTGACAATCGTCGAATCTTTACGTCAAGACAGAGGCGCTTAGAATCATCTTTTGAAGCTCGCAGAGCCAAGAAAATTAAAAGAGTAAAGAAATTGAGCTGTTTCAGGAACAGGAAGGTATATCTTATGATCCTGGAGCATTTTAGCATGTAAGTTTTAAGATTTATTTTCTCAAATTAAATTTTAAAATTTTAAAGCCCTTTTTCTCAGTTTGTGTTTTTTCAATTACGCGAATTGCGTTTCAAAAACTATCATACTTTGATGTATAAAACTTCACAGAATTATAAATTCTATCATAATCTTCAAATCATAGCTATTTATAGTATTATAAATTTTTAATTTTTGAAATATTTCAACAAAAATTGAATTTTTTAAAATTTTTTTGAAAAAATGTACTTTTTTATTTTTAAAAATATTTTTTTTAATTCTATTTATATAAGATAGGCCAGCATGTAATAAGGATATATTTGATTTTATAAATCAACTTATTGCTAGTAATTAGAATTATTATTGCAGAAAATATCATGCGCGTCGTAAAACTTACTATTTGTTTCTTACAAAAATTTTTCTTATTTTTATGTGCTTATTATTTTTAAAATTATGATTATATTTTAGAGATATTTTATACTTTTTTGAAACTATTCCTTTATAAGAAATGTGTAAAAGAATCAAATTATTTCATTTTAATCTCAAAGAATTATTTCTAGTCGAAAATTGTTTGTATTTTGAGCTCTCGAAACATTTTTAACACCCCTGTGACCCCTTAAGATTTTCAGCTAAATGCAGGAAAATAGATACAATGATTAATCGAATTGCAATTTGAAGTTGTTGAAGTTATATTTCGCAGGATGACGGGTGGGTGGCGTGGTTGGTTTGTCGCTGGCGTTCCGCCCCCAAGGTTGCAGGTTCGACCCCGGCCCAAGTCAGTGGATTTTCGTGATGCAGAAAATCAACAGCGTCCCTGTCGTATGATTATATGGCATGTTGAAGATCCTTAGAGTGTCTTTTTGGCTTAGGCTCTCTCGGCAAAATTGAATCCCAGTACAGGTTCGCAACTTCAGAGCTGAGGTGCATCTCTCTGGGGATAGAACTGGGCGTCAAAATTACTTGCGCTATTTGGTATCACCTATATGGTGATACTAAAGAGTGATACCAGCTCCTGGGGATGTACTAGGTCTGTAATGCTAAAAATACCAATCTGCAGCCCCATTGTATAAAAAAAATATTTAGCAGGATAAAAATATTTCACGGCACTTAGAATATTTTACAAGGAGTAGAATATTTCACAAGACAAACATTTAACTCGAAAAAAAAAACCATTTCACAAGTACGTATTTACATTCTGAAAAAAAAATGATTCACACTGACTGTTGCCTCAAGTTTTCTTTTAATTAGTAGTTTGCTTTAAAGCGCTACCTATATATATATAATGGGCTTTTAATATTTAAGAACCGCCTCTTGAAATTTTTATCCCTTGATTTGAGTTATCTTACATATATTGTATATTTCAAAGATATAAATCCATTCATATATCTTTGAAACATTTGTTATGCACTTTATATTCTATAAACAAATCCAAATGCGTTATCTAACTTGATACGAAATATTCTTATTAATTATATTTAACCTATTTGAACAATTATGTTCAACATATCAATAAAGTTTTTTTTAAATATGAGCGTTACCAAATCGTATCTGTTATGGTTCTAGGTTCTATATAATAATAATTATTGAATAAACTAGGTGTTAAATATTTTGAATCTGTTTCTTTTTTTTAACTATGTAATATTATCTAACAAGGTAATTAAAATAATTTAGAATCGCAAAATTGAGTTTTACAATCCAAAAGTTTTTATTCAACCATTTTAATGTTTAGTATATTTATAATGAAATTAATAAGTAAGAATATTTTCAAAATCAGTTTCGCTTAAAAATACTTTTTATTTAATCATAATAGTAATATAAAATAATAATAATATTCCTGTGAACAATGTAACTTGTAGGAGGGAAGAATTGATTAAAATGTAGCACACTTATTTTAAGATTTAGTTACATTTTGGGTTACATGAAGAATTTAATAAAACTGAGCAACTTTTATAATTTATATTCTCAGTGCTAAATTTTAAAATACGTTAATTTGTTTAAAGAAAACTGTGTCAAAATTATCAGAGAGAAACATCATTAAAACCAGATAATTCAGTTATGTATATAAATATGAAACACCATTACTTCCCTCTTCCATCATTGTGGGAAGTAAAAAACCTGTTTTAGAAAGGAAAAAAAGTTTCTATTAGCGAAAATATTAATACCTCTGATTGAAATTTTCTATTTTTACTACTACTGCTTCCCTGAAATTTATTAATAAGAAGTGCTCATCGCACTTTTTTTAAATATGCTTTGTGATATTAAGTTTTTAAAACATAATTCTGACTCTATTCATAATTAAAAATCATAGTCTGAAATGTAGTTCACAGTATAAAGGAAAAGTGAACTTTTTTTTAACAAACAATGTATGTAAGTATTTATGCTTGCTTGTTATTAATTTAGTTAAAAATCAAACGAAATAAATAAACCATTAAAATAAATACTAAGGATCGTATTTTAATAGCATATGCATCATATTTTAATCAGTGTTTTGACATGAACCGTTTTTCTAGATATTTTCAAAGTCGTGGGCTTCAGACCCAGGGCCACTAAAGACCTGCCATGTAGAGAGTCGAGGTACATTAATTATGTCGAGACTGAAGTCCCCCCCCGATGATGGGATGCCAACTCGGGTGTCATCCTCGTTACTTGATCATTATTACGAGGTCCGTCTATAAAAACACTCATGTAGCTCCACAGAGTAACGTTAATAATCTATCAATCAATCAATGGACCTAGATATGTTCAAGCACAAAGCAGTTTACTAGCTTACCTTGTCAACGACTTCGATATCGCATTTTGCCTGAAGAAGTAAGCTCAGAATTTCAATGTGACCTTTGGAAGCTGCCCAGTGCACTGGAGTACGATCCAACTGAAAGAAAAAAAATGTCAGATATATATATATATATATATATATATATATATATATATATATATATATATATATATATATATATATATATAATTAAAGCAATATCATTAATTTATTTGACTATTGATCGACATAGAATAAGTTTGTAATTTGTAAAAAATATGGAGGAAGGAAGATTCGATCTGTGTACACCTTCCGTTCCGAACGCAAGTACTTTATCGACCAAGCCAAAACGATCGTCATCAGGGGATTTTTCGTACTAGTTTATATACATACCACACCGCCACATACCCCCATGACAGTGATTCGGCGATTAGGCGAATGAACCATAATATATTCGTGGCGAGCATGTGAGCAGATTCTTCACTTTGTGGGTTGTGTCTTTACGCGTGACGGCTTGAGAATTGGGCCATTTGTGTGAGACGGCTTTGAGTGACGGCTTAATTGCGTCATTTATATCTGACGGCTTCGTTGCTTTTGCGGTGGATAGATGGCGCCACGACTGTGGTGCGTGAATGAGACGGTTCGTTTGCACGACCAGGGTCACTAATGAAGGAAGGAAGATTCGATCTGGATACATTCCGTTCCATACCCAAGTACTTTATCCACCACGCGAAAACGATCGTCATCACGTGATGTTTGGTACTAGTTTATATAAATATCACATCGCCACAAATATCTCTTTAATATTACCTGTTTTAATTAATAACGTTGATTTTTATCATATTAATGTTAAATCTAATTCATTCATTTTATACTAAAAGGAATACATTCTAAAATATGTATATTCATATCGGGCAAGATTGAAATATATCAAGGTAAATGACAAGAAATGAAAAATCTTAAAAATATTGCTTTCTGTAAATATTTACGAACTTCAATGGATTATTGGTTAAAAAATGACACAATAAACATTAGAATTTTTCTAAGTAATTGGTTTACGGCATACACTTTGCCTTACACCTACTTCAAATTTTTAAATTGATTTGGATTTAGTGAGTGGATAGAGTCTATAGTAAAAGTAAAAGTAATCTGTGTAAAATTAACGGTGATACGATGCTAATAAAACCAGGTGTATACCGACACTTGAATGCTGTACCGACGTTCTTTTTTGTTATAAAGTGATTATAACCCATCTAGTTGAACCTTTTAATACTTATACTTTAATTAACGATAGGTTTAAAGTATGTATTAAAGAAAAGTAAAAATATTGTTTATGTTAGAAAATGTAATTCAAACACTAATAAATTTGAAATTAGAAAAACACTTTATGAGCATATTCGAAGCATTATATTTTAATATTTACACAGTGTTGATTATATTCTTAAGGATACAGAAAAATTTTTGTGCAAGAAAGTGTTACGAAAACTATTCTTGATATAATGCATTATTTTTATATATTCTATTTAAACTCTGATTATACAATGCTGTGTAACTGTACTATGAGTATAATAAAGGGTATTTTCAATTCTTACGATTAGCTCACACTCTCTCTATATCGATTTATTTATTTATCTTGGTGGAATTTTCAATCGTTAATAAAATACATTTTAAAACGCTCAATTGAGCTAAAATTATATATGCATAATTATTTTGGATTATAATACAATAATTTAATTATAATAAATAAAAATTTATTGATTAAAACTAATTATTTAAAGAATTTCAAATACAGCCACGTTAGCATCATTTTTGACGACTTGTGTTGAAAAGGTTTTTTTTCTCACGTTTTAAAGCATTTAGTTGAATTGAAATTCTATATACACGATTGTTTTGGATGACAATACTATACTTTAATAATAATTATTAAAAATTAATTACTACTTAATGTTGTGATTCTGTTATATGTATATACGTAGTTATATTAATTGTAACTATTTAATAAAAAGTAGCTAAAATAAAAATTTTCTTTGTTTATCTAAGTAAGAATTGACTTAATTTTTTTATATATTACTTGTTTTTTATTCTATACTAGATGAATTGTATTCATTTTTGGGCAACTGTGCTTTCGTCAACTATACTGTTTCTCATTTCTGAATTTAATATCTCTCAGATTATTTCTCGTGCAGTTATGGCAAAAAAAAAACTCTTCAAGTTAATTATCACAACATAATTGCAATCGTTTTATTAATATACTAGTTACAAGAAAAAATTCCAATAGTTTATTATGAAGGAATCAATATTGAAAAGTTTAAAAACAATGACAAATAATTTATTTAGGATATTTAAATGGAAAAAAAGGACACTAAAAACCTTAAAACTTTTACTGAAATAAAACTTGAAAATAGAAATGTTTTCCACTCCATATATTCTTCCAAAGGATAATCGAAAACGAAATGTTTCAGCCACTAAACACGTTACAACAATCTCATAATATAAGATTCAAATATGCCAGAATCGCGAAAGACAGAAAATGAAAAGGAATCTTTTTAAAATTCAAGACGTTTATTGCATTCACCGAGTGTGTCAAGAAAACGGTCTAAGAATTCGTTTCGATGCGTTTGTAAAAAAAAGTGACTTGAAACTTCGACTGATATGACACAGAATGGCTTAAATTATATTATCAAATATTCTGTAATGTTCTGAAAAATAGGAAATTGTTCAGTTGAATGATATTATAAGAGGTGCTTTTCCTTGCATTAGGGAAGAAATATTGACGGGTCATATAGTGGTTTCTAAGGGATTTTTAAGTCAGTTCAGCGATTAAAATTGTACTTTATTTATCATAATAAAAATTTCCCCAAAAATGGCTCCCATTAGAGCATTTTACTAGCTATATTTTTCAATTCCTACTACTAGCTCACAATCTCTAAATATTTATTTATTTATTTTTCTTGGCAGAGAGAATTTTCAATCATTAATAACATACATTTTAAAGCGTTCAATTGAGCTGAAATTTTATGTGCATGGTAAATTTGGATAACAATACAATAATTTGATTAGTATTAATAAAATTTAACTGATTAAAACTAATTGTTTAAAGAATTACACATACAGCCACGTTGGAATCATTTTTGGCGACATAGCGACCCTTTTGGCGACTTGTGTCAAAACTTGAAAAGGTTTTTTCTCACATTTTAAAGCATTCAGTTGAACTGAAATTTTATATACACGATTGATTTGAATTACATACGATACTTTAATGATAATTAATAAAAATTAACTACCACTTAATATTGTGATTCTGTCATATGTATATACATATTTATGTTAATTGTAACTATTTAATAAAAAGTAGCTAAAATAAAATTTTCTTTGTTGATCTAACAAGGAGAGGGCACGACTATGGAAATTCATTTGGGGTCAATACTTGGTGTAATATACTCCTTTAGGGTGTTCAACTCTCAATGTAATCCCGCCGAATGGCCAGTCAGTTCAGAGAAAAAAGGCTTCAAAAGTCATGCTTAGCTTTTATATAATTAAATTTCAATTTCCCCCAACGATTTCGTAGCTTGGTTGATATATCGTCTGCATACTATGCATGAGGTCTGGGATAGATTCATCGGTCAATTTTTTTTCATTTCATTTAATTATTTTTAAAATTAAATAAACTTATTTATGAAAGGTTTATTAAACGATATTTAATGTGATTATTTTGAATTTTATAAAGTAAGTAAAATACTGTAACTATATAAATATATATAATAAATTTTATAAATATATTTTTATATTAATAAATAACATTTATAATAAAATATATAGTAAATATTAAATGATATTATATATAAAAATTAGTTACAAATAGTTCTATAATGTGAAATAAAATATACTATAAATAAAATATTATATATAATATAAAATAATTTATAAAGTATATTATTATTAAATTATTTTATAATTAATATAATAAAAAATATGTCTTTTTTATATATTATTATTTTAATGCTTTTATAATTTTATAAAACATTTAATAAGACCTTATTAAATAAATTTAAATAATTTTAAAAAGTTTATTTAAATATTTTTAAAAAACTAATAAGTATTTTAATAATAAATAATAAATTTAAAAATAAATTATAATAATTTTAATAATAAATTAATAATAATTTTAATAATAAATTAATAATTTTAATAGTAAATTAATAATTTTAATAGTAAATTAATAAAAATTTAAATAATACGTTAATAATAATTTTAATAATACATTAATAATCATTTCAATAATAAATTAATAATTTTAAAAATAAATTAATAATGTAACAATAAATTAATTATTTTAAAATTAAATTGATAATTTTAATAATAATTATTATTAATACATTTTAATTATTAATTATTTTAATTAAAAATTATTTTAAATAATAATTATTTTAAATAATTTTGATCAATAATTATTTTAAATAATTTTAATCAATAATTATTTTAAAATTTTTTATTAATAATAGTTTTAAATAATTTTAATAATAAATTTATTGAATTGTGTTTACTTTGTAAAATACAAAATAATTACATAAAATATCGTTTAATATTTATTAAACCTTTCTTGAATAAGTTTATTTAATTTTAAAAATAATTAACTGAAATGAAAAAAAAATTTAACCGATTAATCGAACCCAGATTTTGCGCATAGTCTGTATACGATATATCAACCAAGCTACTTAATCGTTGGAGGAAATTGAAATTTAATTGTATAAAGGCCAAGCATGAATTTCGAAGGCTTTCTTCTTCGAATTGACGGGCCATTCGGCGGAATTACATTGAGGGTTGAGCACCTTAAAGGAGTACTACTATTACACCAAGTCTCGACCCCAAAGGAATTTCCTTAGTCATACCCTCTCCTTGTAAGTAGGAAAAAATGTGTGCTTAATTTTTTTATATTACTTATTTCAATGCTCATCTCTATCCAATTTTGATGCAGCTTAGGATAGAAATAAGTATTAAACTTAGTTTAACTGCTAGAAGAAACATTTCAACAATCATCCCACAACAAGGATTACATAAATACACATTAAATGGATAAACAATGCTCCTCAATCTGTTAATTTTCCGTAATTATTAATAACAAAATAGCGAATAAATAAATATGCTTTAAAAAGATAACTTAACTCAGTGGCACGACAGCCCATGAGGGCCAAAGCCTACTGTGCCCAACTCAGTATACGCGACTGTGGTCCTTGAGGTGCATTAGCAGATGTTTCGGTCAGGTGTACAGTCTGACTCTAAACCTTTTGTGTTAATTTCCCAAGCAAGCTTGATAATCATTTATCGATCTACTGAAGGTATGAAAGGCTGAGTCAACCTAGTCCAGCTCGGGGTTTGAACCTCAGACCTGACGGGTGGAAGCGCAATGCACTAACCACTAAAAAGGTAAAAGTTTAAAATGTATATTTATATTAAGACCTCAGCAATACTCAGAAAATGAATATATCTACATCCACCTGATTTCTTTTTAATTATTTTTTCTAGTTGTTTTTAAAAATGGAAAATAAAACGAATAGACAGGTAGGATACGCGTATTTCTTTATGTGTTATGCGCATCAGAAAGTGAATTGAAAACTCACATTCTATTTTGTGAATAACGGATAAGAAGTAGACCATGGGATTATTCAATTGGTTCTTTGGACCACTTGACTGACTAGTCTATGTTTTTCTCTCTTTATCGGTGAATTATGCTCTGGTAAATAATACTTGCGTGAGTGTTTATTTACGTCAAACTATAAAGCAGTGCTTCTCAAACTTACAATATTTGCGACCCGATATTCAATCATAATTTTCCTTGCACCCTCACCCCTTCATACAATGACAATGTATTGAATTCAATAACACTATGCTTTGACGCTAAGCATACATTTCGACTTAAGTGCCACCTGTGTATATAAACGTCTCGCTCAACCAGTGCGTTAATTGCCCAGGAGGTATATTTACGTCTTTCCGAAGTAAGAACCTTTCTATGCTCTGTTACCTACAAAATTATTCCGAAGGCTTTGGAATGCAATAAAATGACTTCAACAGTGTTATCAAAGGATTTACTTATTTCAAGGGATTTTTTACTTATTTATTCCTCTTTTTCCCCTCCCCCTTCCTCAATACCCCGCATAGGCTCGACTTCGTGTTAAAAGGCTGGCAATGCGGAGAGTTTCCCGTAATTTTTAATCAGACCGTACGAACCATCAAGATAAGTGTTAATTTAATTCCTACTATTAGCTCACACTCTCTATTTATTTATCTTCGTGGAATTTTCAATCGTTAATAAAATACATTTTAAAGCGCTCAATTGAGCTGAAATTTTATATACAGGATTATTTTGGATGACAATACAAAAAATTAGTTATAATTAATACAAATTAGTCGATTAAAGCTAATTATTCAGAGAATTACAAATACAGCCACGTTGGCATCATTTTTGGCGACTTGTGTCAAAACATGAAAAGGTTGTTTTTTTACATTTTAAAGCACTCGTTTGGGCTGCAATTTTCTACACACTATTGCTTTGGGTAAAAATACGATAATTTAATGATAATTAATTAAAATTAATTGACTGAAACTAATTATTTAAAGAATTACAGACACACAGCCACGTCGTTGGTTTCGTTTTTAGCGACTTGGGTCAAAACATTTAAATTTTTTTTGTCGCATTTTAAAGTATTCAGTTGAACGGAAATTTTATATACGCGATTATTTTGGATGACAATACGATACTTTAATAATAATTAATAAAAATTAATTAAAACTTAATGTTGTGATTTGGTCACATGTGTATATACATACATTATATTAATTTTAACTATTTAATAAAAAGTAGCCAAAATAAAAATTTTCTTTGTTGATCTACAAGTAAGTAGAAATTGACTTAAAATTTTTTTTATATTACTTGTTTTTGTATATAATTTTTTATAGGACAAGCCCATGGAGTCACTGGTAATTATTCAACTTCGTTTTAACTTAATATTGTTAAATAATTAATTATAAAATATATTGTGCAGTACTGATACATTTATAAGTATATTATATCAGTGCAAATGTGTATTTCATTTTTTATCACGTCAGAATGTATTTTGTTTGTTCACTTCCAATAAATTAATATTTTTTTAATAATCTTTCGTTTTCTACTTTTCGATATGCTTGCGCCCCCTCTCTCCTCGTAGGGTTTTCACGCTCACCTAAAGGGGCGTGCCCCACAATTTGAAAAGCGCAGCTTTAAAGCAATGCTAGGGCTATTGCCAATGAATCTTGTAATTTTATGTCATTGCCAGTGACTAGAATGATACCTATCTCCAAACTACTTCACCACAATGACATGAGAAACTTTGAGGCTCGACAAATTTAACGTATATCAACCCTCTCTACACAGCGGGTTTTCAGAAGCACTAGACTCGAACTCATGGTATGCTGGCCAGGAATCCGTGATCATGAACATTAGGCTACAACGGTCTCTAAATAGTGATTTCAACTGAGAATTTAACTAATAAAGAGTGTTTTTTTCCAGGTATAGAAGTTTAAGTTGGCATTACTTTCCAAGATGGCGACCGATTTAACAGCTGTCAAGTGATTTATTCTCAGTTTGGTTTAGCAATTCATCAAAACGATCATCAAGCAAGGCGTATATTCGTCGAATGGGCCCAAACCGAGATTGCCGTTGTTCCCGATTTTCATAAACGAATTTTCTTTAGCGATGAAGCACACTTCTGGTTGAATGGCTACGTCAACAAACAAAACTGCCGCATTTGGAGAGAAGCTAATCCACAAGTGTATGTTGAAACACTGTTACATCCAGAAAAACTGACTGTTTGGTGCGCTTTATGGGCTGGTGGAATCCTTCTTCAAAAACGATGAAGGCCACAACGTTACAGTCAATGGTGATCGGTATAGAGCCATGATGACTAACTTTTTCATTCCTGAATTGAACAATCATGATGTCCAGGAGCTGTGGTTCCAACAAGACGGCGCAACATGTCACACAGCTCGTGCCACAATCGATTTATTGAAAGACACGTTTGGTGACCGCCTAATTTCACGTTTTGGACCTGTGAATTGGCCTCCAAGATCTTGTGATTTAACACCGCTAGACTATTTTCTGTGGGGCTATGTAAAGTCATTGGTCTATGCGGATAAGCCCCAAACGCTTGACCATTTGGAAGACAACATTCGCCGTGTTATTGCCGATATACGGCCACAAATGTTAGAAAAAGTCATCGAAAATTGGACGTCCAGATTGGACTACATCCGAGCCAGCCGTGACAGTCATATGCCAGAAATCATATTTAAAATGTAATGCCACAAGATTATCTTTCGAATAAAAAAATCCATGTCAATCGAATAATACATCGTTGTTTTATTGCAATTTAAAGTTCTATACCTCTAAAAAAACACCCTTTATTTTTATCAATATTAATTGCTTTTAAAATTGAAAATATCTTTTAACATCGGTTTTATGAAGCGTGTAATTATAATAAGAAAGTCAGGAAAAATATTAAGAAAAGTCTTTGCTCTTAGGTCTGTTTTAAAATAGAAACTTAAGCGTAACTATTTTTTATCACTCTTAATCTTCTCACACTTGGTAACATTTTAAAGGTTTTAAAATTATTTTTAATTCATTCAATTTTACGGAATTTTAAGTCATATAAAAATGCAGCTAATTGATTAGTTTCTCAAATTTTGTCTAACTTCAGTGTATTCGAGTTTCTATACCTTCAAGTTAAAGTAAAAAGTTAAGCTTGAATAGAATGGTCGTTTTAAAATAAAATTTAGCATGCATCAAAAATTGCCGCAACGCAAAATAGCGTTCTTGAAATATTTTCTCTATTTGCATTAGGAAAAGAAAATTTATAAATTCCAAAAAATTTATTCCAAGGATACAGCAAATGTAAAAGAAATCAGATGAAAAAAAACATATTTTTTCTGTACGTGTTTTCAAATTCAGTAGATGTTGGTAATTCTTTTGACTAGAGGCTTTACTGCTTGTATCATACTTAGCCAAGTTTCAAATGTAAACTGTCTGAATATTAGGATAAGAGACTCAATTGTACATTTTCTTGGAATGTTCGAGAAGGAGAGTAGAAAATGATTTAATATTGTTTTCAACTGAATTTTTGCCAGGAAAATGAAAGAAATTCCCGGTAGATCTCAAAAAGGTCTCACAATCCTCAAAGTTATCATATCTAGGATCTTCATACAAATAGAATAATATTTCTTAAGAATATATTTTTATGATACCGTAACTTTTTTAAACAAATTTAGTGTGTTTATAATACGTAGTTACACTTAACCCTACCCCCTCCTAAAATGAAAAGTAATTGCTAAAAATTTCTAAATGAAATACGTATTTTAAAGCAAAATCAATGTAAGAATGAAGAAAAAATGTATTTCTTTTTTTTCATTAAAATGAAAAATTCTCTAAATTATAGAGAGTTTTGTCAGTAATGGAATCATTACTTAGAGTGAAATGAAAAATTTATTTTTAATTTCCTGAAATTTATTTTTAAGAGCTCAAGAATTAAAAAAATAATTAAGCTGGTATTCCAATGAAATTTCCATCTACCAACAGTCTTTTTCATTTCAAGACAAACAAAGTTAAAATTAAAAACTTAAGACAAAATAAAAGGGAAATAAGACATCATATGTTGTGGAGAAACATAGCTTTTTCTACGAATACATATTACTGTGACAAGACGAATAAACCCTTCTTTAACAAGTGAAAAAGATGATCAAATGGTTGTTTTTCCAAATATTTTCTGCATTTTTACATTTATATTCAACTTCAGAATGTCTTTAAATATAAAAATAATTAAGAATTGAAAGATGTTCTTAAAAAAATTGTCAGTTTTCTTGAAAAAAGGACATTTTGATAAAGATTTGCAACACAAATGAAAATTTTAAAAAATTTGAATTAAATTCTAACTAAGTAATTTGCTCCTTTTAGGTATTTTAAGAAAATATTTTCGTTTCACTTTTAATGAATGATTCTGCTTGACATGATGTCAATTTAAAAAATGTTATCTCTAGCAATTTTTTTACCGTACAGGATTAATTACAACAAGATCAGAAAAATAATTATTGCGCCCATTTGTTGTTGCAATGGATCAAATATTTTTATTAAAACTTTTTTAGAGCTGTAATTGGAATTTCCTCGTTTTTATTTAACTTTATTTCATGGTTATAAAGATGGAATTTTGTGATTGAATTTTCACTCATTTCCAAATGTTGTGTTTTAAAACTCAATGCATTTGTATGTTGGCAATGACAATGTCCTGTGTTAATATTTTCGTATATTTAAGCTACGTAAAGCCTAGTTTAAAATGTTATAATCGTCAAATAATCAATTACTTTTAATTAAGTTTTGATTCGATTGAAAATTATTTCTTCATCAGTCAATTAGTAAAAATTTTGGGAGAAACATATGCAATAGGAATGTTTATGAACCCTTTAAACACTGCTAGAGATAATAATTTATATCTTGCCGATAAATTATTTTGCTAAATTGCGTGACACAAACGATAGTTTGCTTCAAGTGCAATTTGTTTTGTCTTCCATTTTCGGCTAAATGAAAATATTTAGTTGACCTGGGTAATTGTGGTAAAAATACATATTGCGTGCGTTAATTAAATCTAATTACGAGTTTTGAAAAAAAAATCATAAGTTGGTAGTTTTTCCAAAATATTTTGTATTACTGATATAATTTTCCTCTGTGGTTTCTATTAAAAAAATACAATAATCCTTCCAAAACTAATAATTGAAACTAAAACAAAATCTTCACAACTTATATCTTTGGAATACGTGCAAGAAATTGAGGGAGAAAATATATTAAATGATGAAAAGTATGAATTAATTATCGATAAGAATCATTTTTCGCAAAAACGCAATTTTTGTTGAACTAAAAATGAGGAAACATTTTTCATCACACCTAGAGGTAAATCCAACTATCAAAAACATGTGAGGCACAAGAAATTGAATTTTGATAAAATAGATTATATTTTTTTAAAAAAGAATTTCTTACCAGCACAAATTTGTATTGTAAAAATGTATTCACATCATATTTATATATTCCTATAATTTTTATAAAATTTTAGTTTCATATATTTTTTTTGAGTAATTTACAATAAATATACTAATTTTTAGAAAAAAAAATTATAAATAATTATGTCAAAACACTTCATCGCTTCTAAAATTCTTATGAAATTCATTTTGATGATTAATATATTTAATAGAAAATATTTTCTATTCTATTCTATATACACAAAACTCATAAAATTCCTTTGAATATGAATCACTTTTTATCAAGGGATTGTATTTTTAACTATCATTTTCATCTGTATCAAATTTTTTAAATGATTTTAATTCGGTATTTCAATTCATGAAAGAAATAATGATGAAATACTTCCCTAAATATGTATTTTCAGAACAAGAATCTTTTACTTAAAAATAAATTGCACATTTTTAAATTTTAATTACGAATCAGTAATATATGTTAATATTATATCTTTTATTATTTACTCATTAAAGACTAAAGAAAAAGTAGAAAATAAAAGGGTATTATTGAGTACTTTTTTAACATCAATATGATTTAATAACCACTCAAACTCAAATATTACTTTATCAATGTGAAACACACTCTCTTGAAACAAATTATTGAATACTAATTATACTATATATAATTTATAACTTTATTTAAAAATTCTAAGATTATTTCATTAAGTCGAAAAAGCTGTCAATTGCATTTCTTTCATTAATACAGAAAAGTGCTTTCGGATTTTTTAACTTATACATAAGAAGAAAACTGTTTGTAATCAAAAGTAGTTTTTTAAAAACAAGGCGTAATTCCTAAGAAATACATTTAAGATTACACATACATAAGAAAATGATGGAACTCATATATTTAATTGAGTTAAACATTTATAAAATTTAACTAAGCCTAATAATTTTTCGAAACTCAAGTATATAACAAATATATAAACAAATGTGTATGTTGAATTTCTTTAATAAAGCATATCATATTTTGAATTAAACTAAGTACAATTGACATACTTAGTACTAGTATAATATTTTGTATTTATTCTTCAACATGTTTCACATTTAGGACCTTATATTTTATTTTACTCTTAAAGTAGACAATTTAAAGAATATTTATATTTATGTGTAACTCATGAAAATTGTAAAAGTAGCGCTAGTTTCTTCAAATTGCTCTCAGGAGTACAAAGATTATAAAACAGTTCCCTGTAATCATTCTTTTATATCTCAAGAGGTTAATTAATGTTAGATAAAAGCTAGACTCAGATTCTGAATAGCATCGTATTAATTAAATAAACAATCTATATTTACCCTTAATCATTGAATATCTATATGTAGTATATATAAATACAAAAGAAATTTTTTGTCCTTAAAAAATGCTTAGGATTCTATAAAAAGGATATTTTTATAAACTTGTTTGTTCCAATAATTGAATTCCCGAGTTAAGGGTTCAATTCATGATACCATTAAAAACCTACCATAGAAGGTCTTATGCACGTTAATTCTGTAGAGGCTCAAAATTATCCAGGTGACGTGCTGTGGAAGATAAGAGAGTGACGTTTCAGCTCAGATGCCGTTTTTGTCACTTGAACGTAGTCCAAAATTACGTGGTTCATAACCAATAGCCCTTGTGGCGTTTAAGTGCGACTTTAGTAAATATTTATTCACTGCAACATTTGAGAAGTGGCATTGTATACATTATGCTATTATTTTCAATTTGCTAAATTCATGTTATTCTTTGCAATCTGTTATAAGAATTTTGCTTGGGAAAGAACTGTTTCCTCCTGGAACACCAAATTTTTGGCCTCTCCTACAGATTTGTGGACTACAAAGTTTTTTCCCGGCCATTTATCATTTGTTACTGATTTTAAGTTATCCCAGATTCTAACAGGACATGGAAATTTTAAGAGCTACTTTTCTTTGTTTAATTTAATTGATAGTGATATTTGCTCTTGCGGTCAGGTTGCTGAAACAGCGGAACATGCATTGTTGTATTGTAACCTATATTTCTGTAGAAGAAAATTTTAAAAAGAAGTTGTAAATTTTAGGTATTTCCTGGCCACCTGATTTGTCTTTGTTGGTCAATTGTACTGAAAGCCTCTTAATATCTTAAGAAAATTTGTTTACTGTGTATAGATTTTTAAAGTTTATTATGTGATACCTCCCCTTATTTATATTTGTGTATTTCCTCCCTTCCTTTTTATTTTATGTTTTTATCTTAAAACGGCGTTTCTCAAACTGTGGGGCGCGCCCCCTAGAGGGGTGGGATAATCCTACGATGGGGCCGCGAGCATATTGAAAAGTCGAAAACTAAAGACTATTTAAACAAAAATTATTAATTTACTGAAAGTAAACAAGAAAAATACATTCTAACGCAATAAAATATAAAACACATATTTGCACTTCCCTCATAAATGTATTAGTACCGCACAATGTATTTTATAATTAATTCAACAATACTAATTAATTTTACAATACTGGTAATTTAAAAACAAGTTCAATAATTACCAGTGACTCCATGGGTTTGTCATTTAAAAAATTATACACAAAAGCTAACACTTATCTTGATAATTTGTACGGTAATTGTAATCCTTTTTTTATGATTAGTATTGTTGTACAATAATGCACCAATTAATAAAATGGTAATTATTCTGTCAAAAAACGACATTGTTAATGCAACAATATAAGTATCCCAACACTGAGAAGTATTTTTGTATTTGGTCATTTGAATTATTGTTTCTGAGGACTAAGAATCTTTGTGAAACTGCGATTAATACACTATTTTTAATTTGTGATTTATATTGATTACATTTGTGGATTGAGAAGATGGGTTGCGGATTTCTGAAGAGGCTGATTTACAATATGTAAGTTATACACAATAACATTTTTGAACAATATTTCAGTTCATATTATATCCATTTGGATGTGATAAATATTTTAATTCTTTGTTTGAAGTAAGGATATAAGACTTTTTTTGTTTATAAATATTGTGAAATCTTAGGCATTTATTAAATGGATTTTATAACTTTTCTGGATTAGAAGACAGCTAACTATTTATAATTTATTTTCGAAAATTAGATGCATGGGTCAGTTTCCGGAAGGTAAAACAATTATGGTTGAATTTTGTAAGCACACGAGGAAAAAGATAGATTTTATAACTATAAAATAGTATAAAATCACTCGAATGAAAACATACACACAATGTCTGCAATTTTTCAGAATCACTTTAAAAAAGCAGAAAATGAAGTAAAATTGAGTAATGATGTAAGATTACAACTTTTATTTGTGTGTGTAACTTTAAAAATAGTATTTACTTAATTGTGTGTATGAAGGCTAAGATTAATTTAAAAAAAATAATTTTCTTAAAATCTATAAGGTATTTAAATATTTTTATATTCAGACATTTTCAAATAGAGTAAAGCGTTTTTTTCACTATTGTTCTTCTCAATATCCCACAATGAATAAAGCTCGAAGTAAATTTGAATTTTAAATAGCAAAGTAAAAGTACTGTTTATATACTATATTTCTCAAAACCAAAAAAGCTGTGATTTGTAAATAAGGTTCCCCAAATAAAATGTATTGCATAATAAAATTTTTTTTAAGATACAAGGACAATATATATTACTAAATTAACAGTGTCAAATGTAGTACTAAAAGTAGTAAACAATGCAGAACTTACAGAAAAACGTAGTACTGACAGTACTAAATTAATAGAACTATATACAGTAAAATAGTACAGAAGTAACTGTTATGTACAGTATTTATAGTTCAAGTAATAACTATATTAAATACAATACCTTTAGTACATAAATGACAGTACACTTCTATAAACAGTACTAAATTAAAGTTCTTTTTGAAGGTATTTTAGCAAGCGTAACTCGATCGAATGTAGAGAAGTTCGTCTTTGCATATGTTAAGTTTTGTCTCATACTAAACAAAAAAATGACGAATTATACTTGTGACTATTTTTATCAAGTTCGGATGCCTGAAGAGATTTTCTTTCCCTTGCAGCTGCTACAACTTGAAGAAGCGACCCCCTCCACAACCCCGCATCGAAATCACCACCGTGGGGGACCTCTACACCTACCTGGAGGCTGAAAAGTTGCGCTACGTGAGGGCCAAGTTCCACCACGAGCGCCTCAACGAGAAGCGAATGTTGTATGTGTTGAAGGAAAAACCCTTCCACTTCGATTTCCGTTGAGGAGCTACGTGGTGGCATTGGGTTTCACGAAGTACCAAAGCGCTCTTTTACAAGTAGAAAAATTATTAAGACATGCAAGTATCGGGTCATTACAACCCGGTTGGATCATCAAGAGGGCTGTGATGTAAGAAATGTAATCTCATCGCAACCCGGTATGAAACATCTAGAGGGCTGTGACATAAAAACTTTAATCTCATCACAACCCGGTATGGAACATCAAGAGGGCTGTAATATAAAAAATGTAATTTCATTGTAACCCGATATGGAACATCAAGAAGGCTGTGATGTACAAAATGTAATCTCATTGCAGTCTTGTATGGAACAAGAGGCTGTGATGTACAAAATGTAATCTCATTGCAGTCTGGTATGGAACAAGAGGCTGTGACATAAAAACTTTAATCTCATCGCAACCCGATATGGAACATTAAGAGGGCTGCGGTATGAAATGTTTAATCTCATCGTAACTCGGTATGGAACATCAAGAGTTCTGTGACATAAAAACTGTATAAACTCATCACAACCCGGTCAAACGTCAAGAGGCTGTGATATAAAAAATGTAATATCATTACAACTCGATATGGAACATCAAGAGGCTGTGATATAAAAATGTAATCTCATCGCAACCCGGTCAGAACGTCAACTGGCTGTGATATAAAAAATGTTATCTTATTGCAACCCGATATGGAACATTAAGAGGGGTGCGATATGAAAAGTGTAACTTCATTGCAACCCGGTATGAAATATCAATAAGGCTGTGATATAAAAGATGCAACATCATCGCAACCCCGTATGAAGCATTAAGAGGGCGGGGATATAAAAATTGTAAACTCACTGCATCTGAGTTTAATAATTCAATGCATCCGTTTCACAGAAATATCGCTTGGCAAATTGGAAAATGCATAACTTTTTCACTGAACATCGCTTAAGTACAAAAACAATCGCTTAGAGCGGGCATGTCAAACTCGTATGATATTGTGGGTCACATGATCTATTTTATATTAAGTTGGCTTATTATTGTTCAAAAAATTAATAAAATACGGTCTTTAGAATGATTGTATTCTGTATTTATTAGACTCAAAATTTATTTATATTATACTTACACAGTCATTTCATATTCCATGTTAGTGTTACAATCAAACTATTAATATTTCATATTTTTTATAAGAAAACAAAACAATTATAATAAGAGAAATAGTGTTTAATATTATTTTTAGAAGATATTTGGCACCGTTTTTCACAAAACAAGTCATCAAAATTTAGTTGAAGATATTGAGCTGATGAAATTTTTATAATTGATGATAAATGTTGAGATGGGAAGGTATTCTTGACCTTTCTTAATTTTTGTTAGTTTTCATTGAAGAAAATAGTTGCTCACACACATAAAACAGTGTTACCGAACAGTAGCGCACACAGGAAGTTTTCAAGGGGGGCCGGGGTCGAAAGTTCACTATTCTTGTATCATGCTCCTTTTGATTTAGTCGATTTTCGGGAACAAAACACAGTAAAAAATTAATTATTGAATAAATAATTGGCATTAATTATAATAAAATTAATCTCATTAACAACAAATACTTAATTAAATTTTTCGTACTATATACTTAAAATTGTAATCAATCGGAAAAAAAATCAAGGGCTTTGGGGGGGCGGACCCCCCACCCCTTGTGTGCGCCACTGCTACCGAACATATTCATTGTACGCGTAACAAACACAGACTTTTTAGAAAAGCGATCAACATATAAATATGCATAAAGATCTGAAATTTCAATTCCCATACATTTTTTGCTTTAACAAAGAATTGCATTGGATGATTTCAATTAACTCACACAGTTTCTATGTTTTCATCTACAATCTCAATATCGATAAATACCAGTGAAGTAAAAATATAAAAATGTAATTTGTAGCTTTTAAAATCAGAAAATTTTCCATCGAATTCCATTTCTAACAATTCCATTAGTTAAGCCAACGTTTCTCAAACTGTGGGGCACTGAACCTTAGGTAGGCATGATAACTCTACAAGGGCATATTGAAAAGTCTGAAAAAAAATATTATTAAAATACATTCAGACATAATAAAAAAAATCAAATATACATTTACACTACTATAATATACTTATATATGTATCAGAATTCCACAATGCATTTGATAATTAATTTAACAATACCAAGTAAGGAACAAGTGCCGGCCTGGGGAAGTAGTTAGTTTGTCGCAGGCCTTCTGCACCCAATGTTGCGTGTCCGACCCCGTCTCAAGTCAGTGGATTTTCATGATGCAGAAAAATCGACTTTGGCTCTGTCGTGTGATTATACGGCATGTAAAAGATCCCTAGAGTGTCTGTTTGGCTTGGGTTCTCTAGGCAAAATTAAATCCTTGTACAGGTTCGCATCGTCAGAGCTCAGGTGTCTCCCTCTAGGGAGGAAACTGGGCGTGAAAATTACCTGTGGCGGTTCGTATCCGCATATATGGTGCCGCACTTAAAAGAAATACCAGCTTCCGGGGAATATACTAGGTATGCAGTGGCAAAACTCTAATCTGCAGCCCCCATTAGAAATAAGTTAAGAACAAGTTTAAGAATGAGCTTGTCATATATAAAATTATATACAAGAATCAGCACTTATTTTGATAATTTGTACAGTTTATAATTGATCTTGAAACTCTGCCGATTAAAAGTTACGTGATTCGCTGTCCAATACAACCGCTTTCCCCGTAGGCGCACGTTTATGATGTATTGGGAGACGGAAGGGAGGGGGGAGAAAGGAATAAATATTTGAATTCTCTAAAATAAGTAAATCTTTCACAAACACTGTCAAGGTCTTTTTATTGCATTCCAAAGCCTTCAGAAAAATTTTATGGATAGCATTGAAAAGAGAAGATCGTAATTCGGAAAGACGTATATATACGAACGATTTGGCTGAGTGAGACGTTTATATATGCCGGTGACAGCTAAGAGGTTAAAGTGTATTGTAGATTTTACGTCAAGGTATAGTATTATTATATTCCATACATTGTGTTATTGTATGGTGGGGGGCGTGATGAAAATTATGATTGAATATTGGGTCGCAAATATTGAAAGTTTGAGAAGCACTGTCTTAAAAGCATTTTTAATTTTGTTTTAAATTATATAATTGTGTTACTACTTACATCTGTAAGTCTCGTGTTATGCAATGTGGAGCATAAGGAATTATGCAAATGAATTAATAAAAAAACTAAGAGAATGCAATAAACTACAACGTTTTTTTTATATTTGCATAAGCTGCTTCGGTTAGTGAACACTCTCCCTGCTAGCAATATATAGAAAAGATGGAAAAGAATAATATCACATAAAAATACAGAATTATAATTCAAGATAAACTCCGTAATCTTAAGTTGGTCTTGGCTCAAGACACTGACTCTCAACCTTCATTCTGTTGTGGTACACTTTTCCCAATTTCACAAATTTTCGAGGCACACTAACAATAAAATAAGTCAACACACACACACACACACACAAGTAATATAAAAACAAATTTAAGTTAATTCCTACTTAGATCAAGAAAGAAAAATTTTATTTTAGCTACTTTTTTATTAAATAGTTACAATTAATATTAATATGCATATACATATGACAGAATCATAGCATTAACTGGTAATTAATTTTTATTAATTATCATTAAAGTATCATATTATCATCCAAAACAATCATGTATATAAACTTTCAGTTCAACTGAAAGCTTTAAAACGTGAGAAAAAAACCTTTTCATGTTTTGACACAAGTCGCCAAAAATGATGCCAACGTAGCTGTATTTGTAATTATTTAGATAATTAGTTTTAATCAATTAATTTTTATTAATTATAATTAAATTATTGATTTGTCATCCAAAATAATCAGGTATATAAAATTTCAGCTCAATTGAGCGCTTTAAAAAGTATTTCATTAAGGATTGAAAATTCCACCAAGATAAATATAGAAATAAATAGAGAGTGTGAGCTAATATATAGTTGGAATTGAAAAATAATTTTACTTATCTATAATGCAGTATGTAAAATAGTTTATGATAATAATTTTCAATGTTAAATAAAATAATGTGTACGAAAAAGACAACAAAATGTTTATTGAGTGATAATTTATAAGGATGTATTTCATATGAAATTTGAGCTTGATGATTTTTGATAATTTCTTTTATATTTTTGGTCGTAAAAATAATAATGCTCCTCTCATTGCGTTATCTACATTTAAAAAAAAGTCTCGATCTTTTTTCATTTTTATGTTTTTTAATGCTAAAAATTCAAATTTCCAAAAATAAGATGTAGGAAAATTGTAATAATATTTTTAAAGATTTGTTGGCTATTACGAAATAATCTCCTCTAATTTTAATCCAAAATAAATTAAATGACTCTTTCGAAAAATGTGAAATTAAATCTCAATTATTACAGAGTGTGAAATAAGTTTTTCCTCTACATTCAAGGTTAATTCATGCACAGATATATCCATTATGACGAAAAGGTTTACGAACCCCGAACCAATTTTTTTATACCTTAATTTTGGAAATAATGTTAAATCACAGTACACAATTAAGAATTTTTAAAAAATCTGGCTGCACACAAAAGTGTCATGTCACAGGGGTTTCAAATCGCTTGTTTAAGATAATGGAGTTTTTCTTCAATAGTTCAATATGTATTTTCTTGCGGTTTTAATTCTAAATATATCGTTATCATCATTTGAAGATAGCAATTCATCAGTTGAAACCAAACTCTATTTGCATTTATAAATAACATGCGAGACTTTTGTCATTTCTCATGCAAAAGCTTTCATTTCATTCATCAATTTTCGGAGAAATAAGTCTTGTTAGCATCTCGCCAATCTCTCACTGGATCGATATTTTACAAATGGAACTAATAAATCTTACGAAAAAAATTGACTTCTAATCCCTAAGAATCTATATGAAGATAAATATTTTCGATGCATGCATGAACAGAGTCAAGTAAAATGAAACATTGTTTTAATTAATGGTCTCCAGACATTTAAAAACAAAAGCTTACTCGACAGTTAAATCAAAGGAAATTAATTGATTTAACTTTCTGAATTACTATTAATCTTTTAAACTTAAAATTGCTTTCACTGTTTGTCAGGGAAAGAATTAGTTTGAAGGTGGGTTTCCAGATTTCCTACTAAAAGAAAGAACATGAAAAGATTCGCAACGTGAGGTGCATCGTTAGCAGAAATGCATATGCACTCAAAATATTAATGTGAAATTCATTAAATTAAATCAAAGCGTAAAGTTTTTTGTTCTTTAACAAGAGGTAACTTTGAACAAATCAGCAGGAAAGTGGTCACAGAGTAGAAGAGCTGTGAATTTTGGTTGAAAAAGCACACTTTGTGTTCTTAAATTTATAATCTGTATCAAATACTGTTGGCACGCAAAAGTTCATTTTGCTTTGTATACATATTCTACCTGCTTTTATTTCAGACTTTGTAAAGATATATTAGTAATTCTATGCATGTAAGTTGTTTGAAGAAGCGCGAAGCTCATGTTCTTAACAAATTAAAGTTTAATTTGTACATTTATTAGTAATTTTACCTGATACTTAAAGCAAAAAATGTATTTAGTAGATAAATAAAGTTTAAATAATTCATCTTAAGGTATCCGACTACGCTCGGAATCGTGATTTTGCAAAGGGTATAAATAGATAATATTTATATTTAGTGTCACTTAGATTAAAAAACGTATATACGATTGTTTAAAGAATATTATGACAATTAAAAACTGTTTAAGTACAATATTTTGACAAAAAAGGAACATAGAATGACCAATTTTCAAAACATTCTCCTTTTAAGAAAAATGATTCTATTATAATAATATTTTTCCTGTGTATAGTTCAGACAGAGGTTCAACTAGAATTTTTGAATTATCCATATTTTACTACAACAGAGGGTATAAATTTTAAGGAAAAAACGCCGATAATTATTTCGATTGGTGGTAACTCTGAAAATAATGTGAATCTTTCAAAACTCCTAGTTCGAACTCTCTGGAGAAGTCTTTAATTTATATAATCAAAATATTATAATTATCAAAGCATCTTTTATAAAAGGAGAACGTTTTGAAAAAAGGCTATCCTAAGTTAATTTTTTGCCAAAATATTGTATTTAAATAATTTGTTTTTGTCATAATGTCCTTAAAAGAATTTTATACATGTATTATAATCTAAGTGACACTAAATATCATGAAAATTATCCATTTAAGCGCTTTCTTACGGTTCCGAACGTAGTTGGATACCTTAAATATCGTGTTTTGATAACTTACCTTTTTTTAGACTCTCAAAAACATAGTAACTGACTGTTAATTATAAAAAAAAGTATCTTTCAAATACGAATTGTGAAGAAAAAAACTTACTTTAATACTTACTTTATTTTTGCAAATTTACAAATTTTAAGAATTCAATATTTTTTTGCGTTGATATTTAAATTTATCTTTTAATTTTGTATAGTTGTAATTTTAAGCTTCAGAAAAGAGGGAATATAAATTTGTTTTCAGATGTACCAAAAATTGTTTTCTATCACATTTTTTGATTTAAATTTAAATCACATAATGCCTAAAGAAATTTTTTCGATACATGCAAAAACACACGTTCAGTTTCTTACCCAATTTTATAAGTATTTCTGAGCATAATCAACTTGTTTACATTTTTATTTCACTAAATAAATCTTATACCTTGTTTGTTAAAATAATTTATTTTGCTTCCCATATTTATATGTACACACACTCAAGCTAAGAGAAAAACTCTTTCTCTCTCTCTTATACATTAATATAAAATTTCCCTCACAAGCAAGAAGCGAAAAAAGATATATTTCTTTCTTTTCATATGACAAGCGTTAAAAAGTTCCTGGAATGGTCCGCTACAGTTACGAAGATGTTCGTTGAAGGCAAAATGTCTGTTTCGGGGGTTGGCAGCATTAATAAGAAAAACACACAGCCATCTGGAATTTATTTCTTGTATTTTTGGCGTTAGCTGCAGATCATTTCTAACAAAGCAAATTTTTCATTTCATCGGATTTTGCAATGTCAGTATGGTGTAGGTTACAAACATCATATTATGTGTTTTGCTCGATAAAACACCTGAGAGACGCTCAAAATTCTGAAGAAAGCATAAAGAAACGATTCCAGCACCAGAGGACTTTTACCGGTCTCCGTGGCTGAAAATTAAATTGAAGGGACATCGTTTTGTGTGAATTCAAATGAGGTGATCCAAAATGCGACGAAACAACTGCAGGACATATCAAAAAATGTATTCTAGGAGTTTTTTTTAACAGCTATGCGAACGTTGGAGGGAACAAGTGTGTGGATGCAGGAGGGCAATACTTTGTAGGCCAGTAAGATTAAATTATTATTCTATTTTCTTAACAATTTGTAATTTACCTATTCCGTTAACATATTGACCTACCTGTAAGTTACCTCCTTTTTACACAAAATGTATCTATTTTTTACATAGACTCACAAAAAGGTTACCGTTTTCTCAATTCTCACATATTTTCTCTCTATCTATTTCACATTCTAGTGCTTGCGTGTGTGTTTGTGTATGTAATTAAAGCCCTATGTATGCATGTAATTAAAGCTGGAATGCATACACGTTCACATACATAAATGTTTATGGAAATTCAAAAAGGTAATACTTTTCTTAAATTATTTTGAATTATCATGATAGTTGTAAGGCCATAGTTGCAAACTTATGTCCGGTATTGTTAAGTCGAGGGTTTTAGTGCTGGTGTCATTAGAGTCCCAACGTGTAAAGGAGCTGATGCAAGTTAAATCTATATAATCTTAAATTCCTTACGTTGGTGTGAAAATTTGAAGAAGGAGGTACAAAGCATGTGTCGCAGTCGTCACTTGATCATAATTCAAAATTATAAGGTCCGTAGCCAATACCCCTAAAGCAGTTTCAAAGAGCGGTATAATAAGCTATTAGTCAAATAATACATTTTCTAGAACATTTTATATTGCGAAAAACTAATTAATTTGAAATAATGCTAACATCAACCTACGAACGTCTATCAAGTTCCTATATATCAATTTAAAAAATTTGTCCCATTAAGTTAGTATTTAGGTGGATAAAACATATTTTTAGAATTATTCTAAGAGCTCAATTGTGCCCTGGAAATATAACACATTATTATCCCGAAAATTCTCATAATTGTTAATAATGCTGATGTATGATCACTGAGGCTGAGTATGGCAATCCAGATTAATGTTAAATTTAAATGGGTTCACAAGGACCTAACAAACGTAAGGTACACTAAATATGTACCAGTGTCGAGCTTCTCTCATCTAGTTAAAGTACGTAATTGTCAACTTAATCAATGACTTCATAGAGTTGCTAATGATATTCTACACACCATACAGTCAACTATCCCTCACCGCAATCAAGATTCAACAAACCACGTTATCATTTTACAAGGCGTTTGCAATTCAAATCATGTATAAATGAGCTGTAAAGCAATATACGTTCAACAAGTGTGTACTTAATAAATTTAGTGCAACTACTTGTCTGTTCTACCCAATCCATGCCAAATGTGAATTCACTGATGTGTAGTAGACTTCTCTCCTACGTTCTGTATCTAAAGGTGATAATTGTACTTTATGTAAAGTTATTAGTTTGTTAATAAAAATGTGCTAGGTTATGACAAAAATATTAATAATAAGTGCCTAACCCCACGAAGCTATTTAGAGAGAATAATGTCTGGAACGAGTTACTTCCGGGATCCTTTAAAATGTTTATCAGTGAAATTGAATGTATTTTGCAATACATCCAATACGTCCAGCACAGGTAGAATCCGAGTTGTGTTAACATAAATGAAGACTTAAAATGTTGCAAGTTTATTTAGTTTGGCTTTATATCTATAGTGTGAATATTTCAGAAACGTCACAATGTTCTGTTTTTTGTTAAATACTATACTAAGCAAAATTCAATCCACGAAGAGTTCCTGATACCTCCTCCAATAAAGATCCAAACTAGAGTCATAGCTTATGTTGAACTATTTTCAACTTTTCCGGAATAGGATAAAATAGATTTTAAAAAATAGCGTGTGTATTGACGGCTGTCTTTCAATAATTGAATCTGAAAAGGGATTCATAACTCTGTTGAAATAGAAATATAATTTGGCAAATTTTATATAATTACCCTACATTTTCCCCAGGAAAATTTAGCTGCACATAATACTCTAATCCTAAAACATGTATTATCATGAAAACTGTTATAAGTACAGTGAAATATATTTGAGCTCGAGCATTGAAATAGTGAAAATTCAAAAGTCTTTCGGAGAAATACTGCATAAAACAAAATTTTGTGTGAGTGTTTGAGAGAGGGGGTAATATAGTATTAGAATAAAAGCGCGCGCGCACCAAAAGAAGTTTAATATTTTGATAAAATTTCCACTTTTTAAATATCTAATGTTGCTTTGGTCTTATAGTGTTTATTCCATTAATCCTTACATTCCGACCAACGTGAAATAACTGTCATATGTATGTGTTCTGGCGGGAAAAGGTTTAGTACATTTGATGTAACAGAATGACATAGAGAGCACGGGGTACACACACACATATATGTGTGTGTGTGCTAGCGTAAAGTTTAATAATCCATTTCCAATTTTATGGAGAATTTTTTTAAACAGAATTCTCTCTGATGCATCTCTTACAATATTTAATCCCTATTATTTTTGCAAAGCTTTTTTTTTTGAAAAAAAGAGAAGATATATTGTTTATTTTCCTGATTGAGCATTTTTTGTTTTGTCTATCTCGGAGAACCAGTTAGAGGCTCTAAGGCCTCTGTGTGGGTTCAATACTCCCGAAAAAAATAAACTTGTTTACTGGAAATTTCCTATTATCTAATTGAACTATCATTGTTTTATCTTTTATTTGCTTTAATTCCATTTGATTTAAACTTGTCTATGAAGTGTGGTTACTTCCTATAACTTGTCATTTCCGCAACAAAATGGTTTAACTACAAAGTTACACGTTTAATAACAGAAGAGCTGTGATTAACTATGCACGGGACAGCGTCTAAATGCTTCTATCTAGATAAGAACTAAAGTAATCCAATCATCTAATTGGTTTATTTATCTAAGAGATCAGGAGTAGTACTCATACGACCTTTAGTTAGTAATTTAGTTGACTGGACAGTTTAGTGTAGCACAAAGATAAAGTTTCTAGTTTTATCTGTATTTCTATTAAGGGGACATGGTACGATTTACGGAGAAAAAAAATTAATTTATGGATTTTTAAAATTGTTTTGATTGCATCCTATGTATGTATACTAAAACAGATTTTGTGTTCAAAATTTCATAAAAAGCTAGCCATGTGTTTTTTTAAGGAAAAAACTTAAAATTTGTGGAGTGATTTTAAAATGCTACACCTCCCCTACAAATATTTACGTTCATGCATGAAATTTGATTTACCAGAACGTCAAACTATGTATAATAAAAGTTGGTATGGGTTTTGAGTTACAATGATTGGTATTCATACAATACTTCTTTTTATGAATGTTTATTGAAAATTCCTTAAAAAAATGTATAAATTCTGAGTTTTATTATTTTTTAAAAAATAAATATTGCTTTGATTCAAAAATGCATACAACTTTTGTTACATGTACTATAAGCAATAGGTGAAAAAATTCAAAGTATTAGGCACAATAGGAAAAAAAACCTTAGCATTTTAAATGAAGACAAACTAGTTATTTTATCTTTCTGAGATGTCAGTTTAAAAATTTTATTTTCTATAGATATGTGAATAAAAGCGAACGTGAAAGCTATCATAATTCTGCGTTTTTTAAGTTTAGAGCTTTCAACTTTTTTGAGGTTATAGAAAAGTTTATAAAAAATAATTTAGGCTAAAAAAATTAAATTTCATTTTTTGAACGAATTTGGTCAGTTGAATTGTACTGTGTCCCCTTAACAGTTAGGAAAGTAATGTTTGGTACTACTTTGATAATCTTGGTCTGATACGTTCAATCCAGAAAACATAAACGAGGAATTTCAGACTTTAGATTATCATAATCAATTTATAACAGAAAAATTCAAAATATTTTGCCATCAAGTTTTTAAAAATTAAAAATACTACCTTTTAAATGATTTCTCTCTTGTTCAGAATATTTTTATTTGGCAATCGTAATCCATACTTCAAAAAATGCAAAAATTCTTATAATTAACATGAAATGAATTAAAGTAGGTTTTAAATTCCAAACGCAGTATAGCCATTTTGTATATTTTTACCTTTCGTAAATTTTTTTAAAAAAATGAATACTATTTAAAAATATAAAAATACGACTATTCATTGAGTTTTGAACTATTAAATACATTTGTAAAACTTATTAAAGTGTACATGAAATAAAAAATTTATGGAAATTTTTTTTATATTAATAAAGTAGTACAAACAATTCATTATTAAGTTGAGATTTTTTATATATATATATATATATATATATATATATATATATATATATATATATATATATATATATATATATATATTACATATTTCAATAACTTCTAATATATTTTCAAATTTATATTTTCAACGCAACATAAAACGCTAATCAGAAAAATTATTTTATTTAATTTTTTTTCTACGAACTTTTAAAAAGAACCTTAACTCAAAAGAATCTTCACTTTCAAGTCTGATGAATGTACAATTCCTTATCTGTGAAACTCCCCTAGAATTTGTTGTTAAGAAATTAAGTGCTTCTATTTTTTTTAATTGGGAACATTTTGAATTAACTTAATACTTAGCTCTACTGGCATTAGTACTTAACTTATTTTTTTAACCACTTGAAAAAAAAGAGTTCGAATTTATTGAAGTAAATGTGGTTTATACTAAATGTGTCAATGTCTCATAAATTTGTATAATGATACTCTCAAGAAATCTAACGAAAAATGTTAGTAGTAATTGAATAAAACATTTCTTGTATTTCAACGCAATAGGAAGTCAGCAAAACTTCACCTTCTATTCACGAATTAGGGAAAAGATGTGAAGAAGAGCAGTTATTTTTCCTGCAGTTAATTATCTTTCATTAAGCAAAAGGAGTGATACAAAGTATCATACACAACTTCAGCTCAGAAGTAATAGCCAAGATTTGGTCTTAAAAGAGAAAAGCAATTAAAAAAATAACACACCCCAAACCTTGTTAAGAAGTTTTATGCAAAACAATTTCTCTTACACTTAAATGAAATACTTCCTTCGTCCTGGATACTCTCTTTCGTACTAAACTAATTCCAAGTTCCTGAAAACTTCTTAAGTGATAAGAATGAACTCAGTCGCGCTGAGATGCACAAATTCTGTATAATTTGTATAGGTTTACGTATAGAGAGTAAAGTAAAATTTTCTTTATGTGAGTGAACTTAGTTGCACACCAGATTTTTTTCTAGGAAAATCCGATTTATACTTCAATTGTCATTTATTTCAGCAATATGTATTTTTTTGTCTGTCACCTATATGTTCGTGTGATGAAACTACGAACAGCAGTTAAATGCTGGGGAAAATACTTATTAACAATGGTTTGTATTAGCCTTAGTCTGTAATATGGATTGTATACAATGTGGAATGAAAGCAAAGAAATCATGCACAATAATTAAGAAAATTTGAAGCCATTGCCCGAATAGAACAATTTCTAATTCCGAAATTGTAAATTTGGTGAAATTTGAGAGCACGGAGTACTTGGATTTCAACAGTATTTACGTGGGAAATTGAAGGAGCTAAATATCTAAAATAATTTTTTAACATGTATTTTCAATCGTTCTTGAACGCGACTAGCGACGTAAATAGGTGATTTCTTGTCTTGAAAAATTGGTCACAAATTTGAACAAATTGATAGAATGCATAGGCTCAAATGCTTCGATATTAATCGAGACGAACTAAGACTTTACCGAGATATCACACCCCAGACCATAAGATAGTTATCTCTCCTCCATGCCTTAGAGTCGGTGATAAGCAAATACGATCTCCAAAGGCAAGATTGGACAGATCTCCAAAGATAAATGTGACCGATGGTCTATATAAGAAAGTGAATTGACCAGATTATTTGCAGCCACAGTTGTTGGGTCGATTCCCAGTGAACTTTGCTACAATTGCTTGGATTCAACACTGGTTTGTGAATTGTCACAACCAAAATCCTTCTGAGAAAGAAGTTCCCTCAACACAGTTCTGGCTGAAACGAGATTCTAACAATTTCTGTTGCGGTTGAATGTCACTGCTGTTTTTGGGCCACTATGCATTTCAACTGCCTTCTATCTAGATGTGAGGGCTCAGAGCTTAGTTCACTATTGGGCTTTGATGCCATCTTACTGTATCATAATGATTAACAGAGTGCTTCTTGTACACCTCACAACGTTTGCAGTTTCCGTTACATACCTCCAGTCAAACATGTTCCAATAATCATTCCCCCTTCGGATTCAGTAATATCTGACATTGCAGTTTCTCTTGGAGTGGACAATGGACGTATAGAACTCTACAATTACATTGAAATACTTCCCTTTATAGTCTCTAGGTGGTAGAATTCTATACCAGGCAGCCCAGTCACGTGCTTCTGCGTTTTCACAGATGTTTTTAAGTACAATATATCTTTATATACAGTATGAAGTCAAATTAATTATACAATTTTCTTCCTTATTTATCTTTTGTAATGAAACTACTATGAATTATTCACATGTTTGAAACTATATCTGTTGTATTACATTTTGTAGAATAAATATAATTTGCACAATTTTGTAAATAAAATTATGAAAATCTTATTAAAAATTATATATACATTTAAAGTTTTTCAAATATTGTGATTGAACTTACATATTATTTAGATTTACTTTTATGCACTTCTGAAAAAGGATTGTAAAAACTTATTTTCGATAATTGTGAAATCTTTTTTTAAAACACTAATCATTTTATCATGTATTTGTTTGATGTATATTTCATCATATATATAGCTCGTTTAATTAACAAAAACTTACAGAATTATTTTTGTAATTTAGAACAAAATATCTTTACTTTTAGCAATTAAACCTTACTATATATCAATGAGTATTTCTTTCGGTTAAATATTCCATAGAAATGAGTATAAATATGCATCTTTACGGGAAATTCAATTCCTTATTTATTTAAAATGTTATTTTGATTATTAAAAAAATATTAATTTTATAATTCAGTAGTTATTGCTATTCCAACAACACAGCTTCATAAAAAAATTATATGAATTAATCTAGAGGATTAAGTAAATAATAAAAAAACTGTATATGGAATAATTTATTTTTTTCTAAGAATCAAAAGCACAAACTTTAAAAAAAAATCAGAAGCCTAGTATTTAACATTTTAGTTGCAAAGTATTCTAATCGGGCTCATCATGCAGAAGTGGAATATATGAGTAGTGTTATATAAAATTAATTATATTTATTTAAAGGTTACTCTTTTATCTTAAACTCGTGCTGTTGAAAATAAATTGCATAAAGAACAAAAGAACAGAAAAGTTTGAAGCATTTCTATGGCTACAAAGCAACTAAATTATAACATTTAGCTGAATTCTTTCATTCTTTCATTTTGCACAGTACAGAAATAATGATAATAAGATTATGACAATAAAAGGCGTAAGTTTTCAATTAGTCTAAGCAAATTTTTCAACTGTATTGCTTTTATTGTGAAACATTATCATGAAAGGTATTTAAATCATGGCACTTAAAAAATTATTAAGTGTTGATTAAAAATACAGCATAATCAGTTTATTTAAGTAGCATATTTTGAAAGGATTTTTTTTAAAAAAGAGAATTACGACAAAAATTTAATTAAATACGTTAAGCGTTTAGTAATAATTTAATAAACTTCGAAGTGCGGTAAATTAAATGAAAAATATGTCAAAGTATCGCTTTGAAAAAAACTTGCAATTCTTTACCATATCAACTGATGTAAACTATTATCAACATATTTAGCATTTGCATTCTAGAGATAAATTTTTCTGTCAAAATACATGTGGGTTAAATGTATGATAAATATATTGCACAGTGGATATGTATTTGTAACATTTTAACGAAGTTTTGACTCTTTGAAATAAATTATCAGTAAATAATATAAGAAAAAATATAAGAAAAATAAAGAAGAGAGATAATATAAATATATAAGGGTACGTACGTATTATCGCAACCGTATTGGCGACATTATACGAAACAAAGCAAATGGTTGCAATTCAGCGTTTGCGACACATTGCGAAATCAGGTTTTCCTACTTGGCGAGTTATCTTAAATATTGGTATTGTAGCGATTTTACGTAGGTACCGTTATAAGAAATAAGATATAAGGGGAAAAAGTTACGAAAATATTTCAATTCATTCAAAGAACGAATACATTTAAATTTATGCTTTGAAAATTCAATTTAATTTTCTAAAAAGTTGTTAATATATCCTTAAAAGTTAAATATATCTTTATCGTTCAAATATATTTTTATTTATTTATTAGTGTCCGTTCCTTTAATAAGGGTTTCATTCTAAATTACCTAAATTGGTTTTAAGTAGAATTATCTGACTGGGTATTTTTTTTTCAAAATTGCAATACTTAACAATAGTTAAATTACATGAAATATATAAGATCGATATTTATTCATTACGAAATCTTGCCTACTTATTTTAACCAGAAATTCTTATTTTTCTTCATAACAGGAGATTACATATATATTTTGTATAACATCACAATTCATAACTAGGTGCTCTGCATGGTTCGATATGATGATTGCCATTTTGGATCAGGGACAGAATTTCCAGAAATATGGAATACAAATATGTTTTTTTCCAACTGTGTCATTAAGTATACACTAATTATAGTCAAATAATACCATACATCAAATTCAAGTAAAAAAATTGACATTTTGTGAGAAAAATTTGAGGAAAAAACATGCACTTATCAGAGCTCATACATAGAGGATCATTTTCAGTATTTTAAAGGAAATATACCATTTGTATATATTTTACAAATTTCGCTTAGCTTATTCGCCTTCTAATTGCAACAAGTGTATAATATACAAACATATTGTACTTTTCCGTTTCGCCGGGGTAAATCTTACCAAACAAGCGTAACTGGCGACAACGAACCATATACACATTAAAAATGTTGTAAATGTTAATTCTCATTGGTTTTTCATCTATTTTAGATGAATTTTGAAAAAGACGTCACTGATAAAGGAAAAAGATTGTGACTAGTTTTTAAAATGTGAAAAAGTTACCAGCGTGGATATTAGGTTTGGAATTGGTTGTATTATTTTTTGGCAACTTTACTTAGTACCAAAAACTTTACTTAGTATCAGAAAAATACCAAAAATCTTATAAATCAGTATTTTTGTGTATTTTGTATTTGATATTAAATCCTTTTCAGTAAAGCACATGCATAGTTTGATAGTTAATATATCGTACAGGGCACATTCATATTAAAATATTTGCCAATAACGAACTAAAACTGTATAATTTTAATGTATCTTTTATTCTAAATATGGTTTAAAATGTGCTATATTTATACATATTTCTGTAAACAATTAAAATGCTCTATATAACGAGAGACGGATGGTAAGTTATATGATAAAAAATACACCACAATAAATAAAATTTATCAATATGGTTACTTTTTTGCATTTAGATAAATTATGGAAAGGATGCAAATGTAAAAACGTTAAAAAATAGAACTGTTGAGGAAGTTACTATCACTATCCATTCTTTAGATTTTTTTTTCTCTTTATCAATTCTTAGAAGTTAAATTTTTTTTTTGAATATATGTTGAAAATTCTAGGGCTCATGACTTAAATTAATCAATATTTACTAGATCACTCTTCTTTACAAACTGATTATTGCGTTTATACTTTAGATTAAAATTTTATTACTCTAATTATTTTGTATGCCGTATTTTAATGTTATATAAAAGTTTCAATTTCATTTGAACGCTTATACATTTGTAACTGTTATATATCTCTCATTTTATATATGTTTAGATAAATTCTATGATTTTTGCACTGCACTTTTTCTTTCATCATTGCTTATCGTCTGTTAAAAAAATAATGTATGATTTAGATTCTTAAATATTGGGTTTATAGCAGCCAAAAGTTATTCCACGGACGTCTTTTATTTTTATAATCACTCAAATGGGAATGAATTCACTTGCAGTTATAAGAATATGTTTTCATTAGTTTTTTGAAACTCTCAACTAAAATATTGTTTTCAGGATAATAAAATATCTACTTTAATTAAAAATAAATCTGTAGAATATTAGTGTTAGGTCTTTAATCTTTTACAATGTATATAGAATAAATGAAAAAATAACGACGTATTTATGAATATACGTATTTACTCGTAAAAATAGTTGTTCTAAAATTAGGCTTAATTATAGAGAAATTTGTTTCTTACATGTAATATATATTCTTAAGATTCACAAGTAAAATTTGTCCTCAGGGTCAAATAATTCAATTTATTTTACCACGTGTAATATCTGAATAGCTTACCTTCAGAAATAATAGAAGACTCCACTATTCCTTGATACGTCATCACACATTACAGTTATAATTGTATATAATATAGATATGAATAATAGCAGCCAAAGTTTACATCACAAACGCCTTTCATTCTTATAATTACTTAAAGATTTCCTGATAAATGGCAAGATCTCGAAAATATACAAAAATTAAACGTATTTTTTAGTTCAACCAGAGTCGAATGCGCATTGCAATTCTTTACTCGGACTGAAAATTCATATTTAGAACAATTACAAAACATGCCAATTTAAGCAACATAACCTTAATAACAAACTATTATATATCCTAGTTAATAAAACAGAGTTAAATGAATTATTTAATTAAATCAGACGATAATAATATGGAAGAGAATTTTCTACCAAATCCACACATATCTATAGTTGCTATATATTTAAATAGTCGATTAAAAATTAGTTAAAAATAAAGAAAAGAAATTTAAACAGAAAAATAAATATTTTACAGTATGAAACAAATATCTAATTGTGGTTTAACACTTTTTACTTACAGATTTTTACTGTTTACAATGCTCATTTTTTTATAATATTGTCTAATTTTAAATGGATTTGTTGCCTGTAATATATATCGCAAATGCATAAATGAATTTATAGAATAAGCTCAACGTAGGGGGGGTATTACAAATACAGAAAGCACGATTTCTTTGCAACAAAAAATGTAACCAAAAGTTTCTTATACATCATCAAGAGATTGAGAGCAAAATAACGAAAAAAGATTTTGTCCTAGCATTAATCTTCCTTTATAATTGCTTCCTGAGAAGTTCATAAAAGAGAAAGTATAAAATGCTTAGCATTTTTCTTCCGTAAATCAAAGATACAATGAAAAACAACGCTGAAAAAGAAATAGTTACATTTTTTTTCGTTGAAAATGAATTTCCCGTGGCATCATTATTCTATTTCCGTATGTTAATGTATTCATGAGAGGGTACGCGCGATGCAATCATTCAGCCTGTATTTGTCAATTCTCAGACTCTTTATGATGGAAGTGTTTTTCGTTTCAGGATTTCATCATTTTCCACTTATTCATACAGTATCACAATCAATCTTTCCAGCTTTTGGTACATCCAATTTTTTCTCTTGATTCATTTTTCTAAAATACAAGATTGGTTTTAGATGTTCCAAAAAAAGTGGAAATGATGAAGACCGTATTTTTTCACAGGTGAAGTTGATTCAATCATTTTGTATCACAAAACTAGAATTAAGATTTATATCTTTTTTTTTAAAGAGCATATTTCACTTCCTCTATATTTAGCGCAAAACAACAATATGTGATATCCAATTTAGAAGGGCATACAATTTATGTTACATATTTTTTAGTGAGCTGTAAAAATCTTGTTTTATTCTATGCTTAAATTTTTGAAGTAAGTGCAGAATTATAATCAAAATGATTTTATCAACAAAAAAAATACACGGTGAGCGCTCTTTTTATTCAACGTCTGCAACATTTTATATGCGTATATATAGCAAATCAAGGTTAAATTTTGGCGCAGATGATTCACAGAAAAATAATATAATGGTTAAATTAACCTTCGAATTTTAAATTAAGTTTCGAATTTAATTCAATATTTTTGCTATGAAACAAAAAAAGAAAATCTTACAAATGTTTTTATTCTGCTATTCGACGTCATCTTATCATGCAAATTTTTAAATTCAAATACTTTATTTACAACAGTTGTAACAATGGGCTATCCGCGATGTCTTTCCTTTCAGCCTCAAGTTTTCTTCTGTTCAGCCAAACTGACAGTTTAAGCTAGAACAATGCCACACCACAAATGAACATCGTTACTGAATAACTTATAAACAGTCAATGAAGTAGACGATTTTATAATAGTAGATTATTACAGATAATATTAGATGCATATGGAGGATATTGTGTTATTAATTTGTGCCAGTACCATATTTGAGTAGCCAGTTTTACCATTCAAGATTACGGAGGAATTTCTCTTTGTCAAGTTCGAAGGCTAGTATTAAGGTGACCAACCATCCTCCTTAGTCCTCCTTTTATAAATTCTGTCCGTCCTCGAAAAGTGTCCTCCTTTTCAATATTTTAAAACTGATCTGTTAATCTCTGTATTCAGAGAGGAACCAAACATGGTTCCAAAATGTCGAAGAATGGTCTGAAACAAATATCTCAGGAAATAATAGTTTTTAATGGTATTTTTTGACTTGGTCCCAAGTAAATTGGGCAGATATAGAAAATCACGTTGAGTTTTTATCGAAAGAAATGCCTGATATTAAAATCGATGACAATTGTCTGTTTGAATTAGAAAGAAGACTGAATGTATATTTAAATTCTAATAAAATTAGAACAATTGGAAACTCAACATGCTGATAAATTGGTGAAATAGGGGGGAAATTACTTAAACCATTTCAAAAACTAACACATTTTATATGAGAATGTAATTATTCTTTTTGAATTTACGTTGTTTTACCCTGGAACTAATGCAGCATTTGAAGGAGTTTTTTCATTGGAAAGGATTTTTGTGAAACGGATAGTGAGAAATCAAAATTGAATGTTAATATTTTAGCTACAGTGATTACTGTAAAATTCAGTATGAAGGATAATTTTGCCCGAACTTTCCGATGTGTTAGAAAGTGATATGTTGACAAAAAATCATTCAATGGAGAATACTCTTCTTAAGATAATAATAATTCAAAAGAATGTAAGCGTAATTAACGTATTTTTGTTTGAATTACTAAAAAGTTTCATACATTTAAGTTGTAATTTTTTCTAAAATTTTTCGTTCTCCTTTTCATTGTAAAAAATATTCACCTTACTGGTATCTCAGTAAGATAAGTACAAATTCATTTTATCCTTTAGCTCAGGCGTCGGCTACCTATGGCACACGTACCATATTTGGAAAGGGGTATAGTTCTCAGAGGCACTCAACAAATATGTCAATTTTTGAGAGGATGGAAATTGATAATTTTGGAATGGAGCTTGTTGGACTAATCTCTTCAGAATTACAATAAGCAACACTTACGGAATTACGAAAAAATCTGAAAGAAAACTTAAACGATAAATCGAAAACTATTTTAAATTACTGGATGTCATTGATGGAGAAAATTTTGTTTAAAGAAAAATGCACATTCTCTGATTTCCGTTTTTGGTTCTACATATCTACATGAATAAATATTTTCTTATATGAAAAGTGTTCTAAGTTAGTAAAGAAGATGTAAAGCAACTGAATATTGAGAATCGTGTCAAATTAAAAATCAGAATTTTGCCCCCTGATACTGTAATGTGAAGGAAAGCAATGCAGGGGCAACATTTGCATTGAAAATATTTTTAAACTGTATTGAAGGGGATACTTATATTTTATGTTGTTTATTTCTGATTTTAATGATTAAGTTAAAGATATGCATAATAATAATAGATAATTATGTATATTACGTACAAACGTAATTTTTATTTATATTTAAGGACATTATATTTTACATTGCTCATTTTTATGTTAATAATTTTATGTCTTGCCTGCTTATTGCGTATTCATTTCTTATATCAAACTTAATAGAAGTAATTTATTGCAAATATTTTATGGTAATCATTTCGAATTCGATTTAACGGCTTCACCACACATGTGATGTATGTTTATAAAAGTAAAGATATCGTGAATAGTATGAAACGTGATAGTAAAGCCAGGAGTTATGCTCTGCTTTGCCAATATGGTGAAAATAAATACTTTAACATCAGCTTTCAGCAAATACTATGATTGGTCTAGACGTCGTATAGATATCCTTTATTGTATTATGACTTTCTCTCTCATAAAATTATCTTAGAGGTCGTAAAAGAATATCATACTTCTATATTAAGTATAAATTTTTACATATTTGAGTTTCTTGACTTTTTTCTCGTATATTTTCTGTTACTGATAAAGCCAACATAAAATATACAGAATTCATTTTAAAGAAATAAGCATACACAAAAAATACTTTCATTATATAAAATTTGCAAAGGTATGAGTTTTATGAGAACATATGGGAGAAACTTTAAGAAAAAAACACAGATAATTATTTCAATTGGTTGTAACTCTGAAAATAATGTGAATTTTTTTAAAAAAAACAGTTCAGACTCTCTGGAGAAGTCTTTACTTTATGTAAGCAAAATGTTATTATTTTAGAAGCATTTTTTATAAAAGGTGAACATTTTGAAAAAAGGTTATTCTAAGTTACTTTTTTGCCAAAATATTGTATTTAAATAAAATGTTTTTGTCAAAATGTTATTAAAACAATTTTATACATGTATTCTAATATAAGTGACATTAAATATCATGAAAATTATCTATTTATACGGTTTCTTAAAACCACTTTTCCGAACGTAGTCGCATATCGTAAGTAGAGGTTCGTTTGTATTTTTCTTTTTTCTCTTTAGGTAAGCCTCAAAAAATTATCATTGGTTGAATTAAATATAATTTAGCAAAATGAATAAAATATAACTAATTTATATGTGTATCATTATATCCAAATTACAAGGATTTCAACTTTAAAGTATATTTCATACAACTTTTTTATAATATTATTTTACTTCAGAAATAAAGTGTTAGCATTCATTGATAAAAGCATATACAATAAAACAAGCTACATAATAATAATAAAACCAGGGTGAGCTGAATATTCGAACGAATTAGAATTCTTTAAGTCATTTAAATATGATTCGAAAACGAAAAAGAAATATTTATTACACATAGTAGAAAACGGATCATACGTTCAAAGTATTTGCATGCTTTAGTTCTGCTTTAAATGTTTAATTAATTATTTAGCTTAACACTAAATTTCATTTACAATGATCCATTGTATTTATGTATCATCGAAAATATATACTGAAATTCCTTTATTTAACATTTGTATTAGCTTCTAAGCAATTCTTATCGTCAACTGGTTCGATGGCACGTTCTCAATGAAAATGACAAAGCAAAGAACATTGAAGAAAGTTCGAAGCAATTCACTTAAAAAAATATTTTGTTTTAACTTATACGCGCGCGATATTGATACAATGCGTTGCCAATCAAAGCTGAAATAAATAAATGTACTTTAATAAATTCTACTATAGGTTTAATAATGAAACTTTTTTGATAGTAAAATCAGGCATATTTGTCGCAAATTCTTTTGATATATTTAGATCAGGGATGAGCAAACTACGGCCTACCGAAAAGTTCTATCTGGCCTGTGGATAGAATTTTAATTTACCAATCCGAGACAAATTAAGAGAAATATATATTTACGTATTATGTATCAATTTCCTTTTTTCTACTTTGTTTAAATATTTTTTCTTCCTTTTTTCAAAAGACTCGATGATGATCTTTTTACTTTCTCTATTTTTGTTCTACAAAACATAAATTGACGGAAATAACATGCACAGGTTGCTTACAATCAGTAAAGCAGCGTTTCTCAAAATGTGGGGCATGATAACCCTACATGAGAGCACGATCATATACAAAAGTCGAAAACAAAAGAAAAATTATTAATTTACTGAAAGGAAGCAAAACAAAATAAGTTCTGACATAATAAAAAAATACACATTTAGAGTGATGTAATAAACTTATAAATGCATCAGTAGTGCACAATGTATTTGATACTTACTTTAGCCATACTAAGTTAAGAACAAGTTTAATAATTATCAGTGACCCCCCCCATGGACTTATCATGTATCAAATTGTGCACAACATTTAATACTTATGTTGATAATTTCTACCGTTTATAATTAAAGTCATATCGTAGCTTTAGAGTCAAAGTATAATATTGTTATGAAGATTCGGGTTCGAGTATTTAATGCAAAACAATCACAAGGAAAATAAACAGTTCGTTAAGAGCGATGCGAGTTTATTATCAAAAATCCAATCCTTTAAATACAAGATTCAGCAGCAATATTCACAGAGTAAATCACCGAAGGTTTTTTCACCTACAAAAACACTCAAACACAATGGGCTAAATTCATGAAGTCACATGATAAAAACAAACACGTATTTTTCATTGAATTCAAAACAAACATTAAACTAATTGTACTTGTTCTATTTTTGTAAAACTCAGATAAAATTTCAAATTTCATATTTCAGTAAAGATGTTTAAATGTTAGGGACGACAGGCGTACCTCTTGCCCATGCCACGATGAATTTCGTGGGCCTCGTTCTGACTACGTCAGACAGGTGGCATTAGCCACAACAACAACAACAAATTTTAGGGAAAAATTTCTTCAAGAAATTTTTTAATTAAAAAAAATCGTATTTTATGTTTATACTTTTAAATAAAATGCATTTTGTATACATATGTACTTTTTAAGAGAATGTTTCTGCAAAGAGCAAAACTTAGCAACACCGGAGCTCGTGAACTAATTAGCTGGAAACAATAGATAGTTTTTATCGTGTGACTATGATGTCGCATGAGTTTTTGAATTGATTGGTTAGAATCACTTGGCTTTCACTATCATGGGACTATGACGTCACATGAATTGAGCCCATTGTCAATTTTTAACAAAATACATGTACGTAAAAAATTATTCACAAGGACAGCCAATCCAATCGCTATTCAAAGCAATCCTCACTATTCGCTGGTTAAAATCAGACTGACTGACTGCGGCTGAGATTGCTCTATTTATAAACCCGACGGAAACTTTCCGAAAAATCCGCATGCACCAAAAAAACGAGAACTTAGTGGCGAGATCCACTACTTTCTAGAAGAATCCAGAGGGTCCCAAACTCGCCAAGATGGTCACCAAAGTCGCCAAATTGGTGGCCAACTTTGACGCCAAAATGATGCTAACTTCACTCTACCGCCAACATTTCACCAAGTTCTCATTGAATCGCCATTATAACGTAAAGGGCGGCCTTGCTTGTGTGAATATAGTACAATTTTAACATAAAATAAATATAATATAGAGTAATATAAATGTATTAATTGTCCAAATACAAATTATTTACACTATTTACACACAATTCGTAACAATATTCTGGAATTCAATACATTGTTATTATATAGGACGGGGAGGGGGCATGAAGAAAATTATGATTAAAAACAGGGCCACAAATACTGGAAGTGTGAAGCACTGCGGTATAGTGTTAAAAGCGGAAGTTCTTTGTTAATTATAGCTGTAGATTGGTGCCAACAAGCGTTATCTCTTTTTCTCGGGGAGCAGATATACGGGAATCGAATATAGGTGAATTAGATCTCCCATGTGGCAGACTACGCCTCCAGTGGCTTTTTCTCTTGGCGCGATTTCTAATATTATTGATTACGTACGAAAGATTGCGGATAAATAGTATCGCTGTGAATAGTTGTGAAATTATATTGGAAGTTTTGCGTAGCTAGTGCTTGTTTGGGTTATTCGTAAAATATTTCAACCCCAAAATGGCTATGAAAAACGCAAAGTTGATTCAAAGTTCCGTGCTTTTGATGATGAATGGACGTGGAAATATTTTTACAGTAATAAAAGATAAAACCAGTTAGTCTCATCTGTGCTGTAGCAGTCTTCAAAGAATATAAGATTACCCGTCATTTCACATCTGAGCATAAGAATTCCAATTACGAATCAATGTTCGAATATGAAAGAAAACAAAACTCAGAAAGAGCATTTGTTAAAACTTATCAGACCGAGAAAAATATTCAAGAAGGTGAACAGTATCCAAGAAGCAGCTTCGCATGCAAGTTACATTGTAGTATACAATATTGCAAAAAATAATAAAGATATCATTGATGGGGAGTTCGTTAAACAATACATGCTCCAGGTTTGTGATGTTTTATGTCCAGACAAGAAAAATAATTTTGAGATTGTAAGCTTATGATGAAAGTTTATAAATGAAATCGAAACTTCATTTATCTCATAAACAAATTTAAATTGTAATACTTGTAAAATGTTTTAAAATTTTAGAATAATTTATCTTGGCTCACCAAACTTTTCTTTTTCGAATTTTTGCCTTGATCGAAAAAGTTTGCCCACCCCTGATTTAAAAGGGTTAATTCTTATTTGAACTGATTTTAATTTTGCCAATACAATTAGTGAATTTTACTCGCATTCAAAGTTTCTTTCATTATTATTATTCCTTTTTTGCAGGAAATTATATTTATATTTACTAGGAGAAGAGTACCTCCTTTTTGTCTAATGGTGGACCAAAGTATACAACTACTCATTGCGCAAATTATAAAACTGTAATTTACTTGTATTATGAAGCTCTAATTATCTCTTTTTTGCGCTAAATTCGTTCTTAGCGCTCCTTTTTAGTTAAATTAATCTCTGAAACTGCATTATCCAACACTTTATTAATAAAGTTCGAGTTTGATAAATCTGTAGCTCTTGCAGCTACTTGGAAAGTTCAGTATTTTGTTCTGTTGATTATTAATAAGTCGTCGTATAAGACAACGCCTTTCTTCTCACGCAACTATTCGACTCCAGGCAATAGTTATGATTTTCTTTTGGCGAGAGCTTGGAATAATGTACATTCGCAACCGTATTGGTGGCATTATATGTAACAAAGCGCATGGTTGCGAAATCAGCGCATGTGGCACATGCAAAATCGAAGTTACCAACTTGGCTAGTTATTTTGAACATTGGCATTGTTGCGATAGTACATAATACATTTATTACTGTTAATGAACATCTTTTTTTTATATAGAGAGAGATATATAATTACATTTTGGTTTCAAAATAGGTAAGAAGAGCAACTAGGAACATTTTCAAAAGAAAACGTAAATAGAGGTCAACTTACAATTCTTAAAAAAATTCAATTAATACTTGCTTTTGTTTTCCTGTTCGATAAATCAATATATTCAAAATAAATAAATAACATTACAAAAATATGGTTAAGGTACTCTGAATTCCTGCTCTAATACTTAACTATATAGCACGACAGAGAGTTATTCTCACCTATTTACGAGTACTTATTCCATTAACCATTTTCGAAAAAGGTTTCACTGTAAGAAAACTAATTATGTATTGCATGTTAAACAAGATAACAAAAGAGACCAGTCTCAGTCCCAAAAGAAAGCATTTGATGTATTTTTAAACTGTTTCTGGGATCAATAATATCATAAAAGATGTTCTAAGATGTTAGATGAAGATACTTAATATGTTATTTAAAATATATTAATGGAAGTTTTCTTCGTTTAACTAACTACTACCTTTTAAATTAGTAGTGAACAATATTGTCCATTATTTAAAGATTTCTAAATTAAGAGATTCGATAAATCGATTGAAGGTTTTACAAAGATTATCTGACTTCCATAAATACTATTGCATAGCTGAAGTTATTGAATATTTTTGTGGCCTAGTAAATCAAAAACTCTTCTTCATTAGAAAATGTATCTATAGATTTTATTTGTATATAAAAGAATATCACATTAAAAAAAAAGAAAGAAAACTCATCAGGGTAAAATGTTTTCTATAGATTTATGAAAATATATTCAAATATGCATTGATTATATAGGGAATATTCTAAAAACAAACTTGAAAAATAGCTTAAGAATCTTTTTATATGCATAAGGAACAGTCGATAATTATGAAATTAATAATGCGTTGTGTGTTGAATTTATTTTATTGAAAATATGAAAAATTATTGTAAAAGCCAGTGAAGCAGGAAAAATAAATTTATGCTCCACATTTTCTGACTAGAATAGTAATTCAACAGTGTGAAACTTGATTTATAAGAAATAGACGTTATTAATAACGCAAATTTAAAATTTTAAATATGTTTATTTCATTAATATGTGCAGGTATAAAGGTTTTTGAAAACTTTGAAATATCCCATGTGTGTATATCCAAATATATAAAAATACTTTTAGTTTTTAAATCTTCGTATTGTATGCAAATAAAAAATAGATATCCATTTTCGTATTTGAGCAGTACAAAAATTGCTTGGTGAATTTTACACTGAAAAAAATAGAAAAGTTTAAATAAAATTCCAATGTATATATTGTTTGTAACTTTATTAAATAAACTCAATTTTTTTTCGAGAAGTATTTATTTCACTTAAAACTTTAGTATTACGCCTGATTTATTACTCATCCTATTATATTTATGAAAAAAAACTATGCAAAAATAAATTTATCCTAAAACTATTAGCATGAATGTAAAAAGCTCATACTTTGATAAAGATCATTGGATTTCCGTCTTATTCGGTTGAATGAATGCACTATTGGCTAAACTGTAAATGAATAGCGATTTTTTTTATTTCAATTTAACGGAACCACAATCAGGAAGCACACGCATTACATGTAACTTTTTATGTTATAGGATTTGATAAATTCATGTTCTAAAAGTGCCCTTCAATTAGTAATTTTTTATTTCATGTTTAGAAACCCAAGAGAAAATAGTGAATCTTAGTGTAGTATACAACTGATAATATCAACTTTTTTTTACATTGTCAGTTACTTTTAATATTATCAGATAAATTTTCATATTAGTACATAAACTTAACTAAATTTGAATAATGAAAACGTGATGAGCCTTTTTTATATATTTAATAACTTATCTCCCAGAAACCCGTAATGTCTATGTATTTTCTATTTCCCATATAATATATTATTATGATACTAGAACTTTGCAATACAAAATATTCTCATACATCGTCATAATTATCGTGTATTTTAATCTACGATTTTATATTTTTATTTATTACCAAACACAGTTATTACAGTTAAAATGAGAGAAGCCCAAATTTTCTGGATAATAGAATTTAGAGAGAATATAATTAAGAGGATAAAATAAAATAATATCGAACTTATTGATTGAATTAAGGAATGCTTAAAGAGTTTAATATATAAAAATTCCCTTTTGTAAATTCCCAAAAATTTTCTTGAATGTGTAATTATAAGTTTGAAGGCAAAATAACTTTACCATATACAAAATTCTGCTCACTTTTTTGAAATGTTTATCTTTTCTTCAAACACATTCCTGCACAAAATTTGTATTTAAATATCATTGTATACATAATTGGCTTTTAATACCTTGCCAATTTTACTTTATTTTTTTTGTATTGAAATCTATTACTTTAACATAGCATACTGTAGAAACAACACATGACACGGATATACATCTACATGAAAAATGCATATAATACACAGTATCCTAGGAATGTGAAAACTAAATGCTGCAAATATCATTTATTTCAGAAAATCCCTGAATAGCTGCTTTCCAACATATTGATTCATCTCCATTCATAGCTCCGGGTTCTGTTTAGTATTCAGAAGTAAACAAATATGCGAACACGAAAAGTCACTTATTGGTAAAGAAAATGCGTGAGGATAATCTAATTCAGCAAACACTACTGTAAGTAAATAATGAAAAATACATCATATCACATGCATTTAAAATATTTTATCATTAAACTGTTTTAGAAAGATAAGTTTAATTTAGCTTAATAATATAAAAGCCATTTATACATTCATTCATTTTAAGAGAGGCAATAAAAGTAATAATGAAGTGGACATTTCCTTGGCCTGGATTTATTCCTATTTTAAAGGGACATGGAACAATTTATGCAAACATTTTTAATTTAAGTATTTTTAAAATATTTTTGGTTGCCTCCTATGTGTATACCATGTAAAAAAGATTTTTTGCTCAAAATTTCATAAAAAGCTAGCTCTTTACATTTTTAAGGAAAAAATATAAAATTTGTCAAGTGATTTTAAAATACCACTTCTTCTCACAAAATTTTAAGTACAAGCATGAAATTTGATTTACAAGTACGTCAAACTATGTATAACAAAAGTTGGTATGAGTTTTGTGATAACATGATTCATATTCGTGCAATACCTCTTTTGATCAATGCTTATTGAAATTTCCTTAAAAAAATGTAAACATTCTAAGTACAATTATTTTTAAAAAGATAAGTATTGTTTTGATTAAAAAATGAATACAAAATTTTGTTACATATACTAATGGCAATGGGTAAAAAAATTCAAAGTATTAAGCACAATAGAAAAAAAAACTTTAGCATTTTAAATGAAGACAAACTAGTTATTTTATCTTTATGAGATTAGTCAGTTTAAAAATTTGATTTGCCATATGGATGTGAATAAAAACGAAGGTAAAATTTATCATAATTCTGCGTTTTTTAAGTTTAGAGCTTTCAAATTTTGTGAGATTATAAAAAAGTACACAAAGAACAATTTAGGCAAAAAAAACTAGATTTGATTTTTTGACCGATTTGAGTCAATTGAATCGCATTGTGTACTTTAAAACAACAGAATAGAAAAATTTTAAGAAAACAAAAATAACAGTTACTATACGTCAATTGATCGTAACGTTGAAAATAACGGGAATTTTTCAAAATACCTACTTCAGGTTTTGTAGAGAAGCCTTATCTCTATGCAAGTAAAATATTATGAATATATAAATATTTTTCATAAAAGAAGATTTTTAAAATTTGATATTCTTTCTTCCTTTCTTGCCAACAAATTGCAGTTAAATAATTTTTCTTGTAATAATATTTTTGAAACAAATTAATACGTTTATTCTAATTCAGGTGGAACTAAGTATCGGAACATTTATTCATTTATACACATTTTCAAAATTGTGGTTCGAACGCGGTCGAATATCTTAAAAACAATAAATGATCATATAAAATCTTAAATACCTAAGTTGTTGGGGGATGGCTACTATGCTATAAATTTAATTATTTACTAAACACTCGTCGCTTCTACAAGGTATGTTTAGTTTTAATAAAACATATTTAATGAATAAAAAATGCAAACTTATTTAAGATGACAAAAGATAGGTATGTAAATATTCACAAACGCTGCTAAAGAATCAAACAATTTTAGAAAATGTATGAAAAGAATCTGCAAAAGCTAGAATTTTAGTGAAGGGTGCATTTAAAAAATTTTTAGAAACAGAATTATTAATCATTTTGAAACGTTTTAGAATCTGAAAAAGTAGCTTTTATGTTGGGCACAAATAATTCAGCGCCTGTAAGAAGGAAACTAGTTCTACTTCTTAGCGATCAAAAAGAATTTTTAAGGAGTAATGGAATTTTCCTAGAATTATAAGCGAATTTTCAATAAGAGCACATTCATTTTACAAACGCTTCTTTTTCGACGAAGATGCAGTTATCTATTCATACAATTAAATAATAATGAAAGGAACGAAAAAGAGCATATATGATTTTATTCTATTTTAGATATTTATATATTATGATATTCCTATTTTAAATTCATGAACTTTTAATTAAATCCTGCCGAAAATTTAAGACTATAGTCAAGATTCTAACTAAACTAAAGTATATCTTTTTCTTTATTTAATTAATATCATACTTAAGTTATTCAATATGACGAGCTTCGTATAAATAAGGGGTTTCATGAGAACATCAGAGAGAATCCAACTTTTTCATTCTCAATACCATGCGTCATTATCTTGAAACTGAATTATTACAAAGAAAGTGCAACAGTTTCTATATTTTCTCTATTTATTATTTGGTCTCACACACAGATTTTTAACCAGTTTTTAACCATTTTTATTAAATTCAAAGAGTGAGTGAATGTTTATTAAGGTATCCGACTAGATTGAAAAGGGTTTTTTTAAATGTTAGATGTTAGGATCATTAAATAAATAAATACATGTATTAAGATAGAAGAAGTAATAAACATATAAAACTGAAGAAACTAAAGTTGTTTTTATAATATTTATGTTATGTAACTTATCAAAGTATTTTTAACATTCAATCATATTTTGCAGGCCTGTTTAACTTAGAGCATCAAGTAATTTTGACGAAAAATCATTAACGTCAAATTCGAATGCTCATAAAGAATTTATTTCTTAAAAAAAAATTTTATCCTGCTGTTTGTGACATTTCACAGGAATCAAAAAGCGTATCAATGAAATTAAAGTTACTTTATATTCGATGTATTTTTATTCATGCATTTTTCTTAACATTGAAAATCTTTCTAAAATTTTGTAAAACAGTAATATTTTTTTTCAAAAATAAGGGGAGATACATGTTATTTATTTATTAATTATGACTCTTAACTGTTTATGTTCTTTAAAGCAACAAATTACTTCTGAGAAACAATTTTTTGAAAAGTGTATCTTTGAACTTGGCCAGATTCCTTAAAAAGTAAATTATGCCACTAAAAATAAGGCAAGAGAAAAATTTTCTTGTGTGTTTACTACCTCACGATAGAAGTGAAAACTTCTGATTTATTCTGAGCAAGATAATCCAATTGTGCGGATGTACTACGGTTTTTTTACGACATTTTCTCATGCGTTTTATTTTATCCATTTTCTGTAAAGGGCAATGTTTAAATAAATGTACTTTCTTATATATTTATGTATGAGTATATATGATTTAAAGGTCAATTAGTCGAATTATTAAAAATATTTATTTGTAAATTACTTATGTAGATTATATTTAAATAATATATAGATTTATATGGTACTTACGTACTATATCGCAACAGTGCCAACGTTCAAGGTAACTCGCCAAGTTAGCAACCCTGATTTTTTATGTGTCGTACTCACCAAATTGGCAACCATGTGTTTCCTTTCCCATAATGCTGCCATAAAACGTAAGTACCCCCCCCCCGTTACCTTAACGATGCACTATAAAGCAACACAGAGGCTATTAGTAAAGGACCTCATAGTCTTGAACCACGGTTAAGCGACAAGTACACCTAACCCGGGATAAACCCCTTTTTTCGAAACTACCACACCATACCAATATGAGAACTTTGAGATGCGGCATATTTAATGTGTATCTATCCATCTACACGGGAAAACTTCAGTGGCACAGTGCTCGAACTCCTGACACGTATGCTACGAGATTGTCACATTGATCACTAAGCCAACGCGGCAACGTTTATTAAATATAGATTAGTATATAAATTATTTTCTTTTACACTATAACTCTAGACAGTAGATAAATTTTGTAGCAAGTTATTTCAAAATATAGAGTGTGATCGATACTTACTTATTATCACAACCATATTGGCGATGCTAATTGAAACGAAACAAATGGCTGCCAATCCAGCGCGTATGACACATGTGAAATCGGACTTGTCAACTTGGCGAGTTATCTTGAAACTTGGCATTGTGGCAATAATGCGTCGGTACGAATGTACTTTTTTAACATTTGTGATTAGTTTAGATGTAGAAAAAATTATGTGACACACTCCTAAGACAAAATTTTATTTAATTTATGAAGTGCATGGAACTCACGTATACACAAATTTAATTTCAATATCGACTTCCCTCCCTGTTAATGTTGATAAGATCGGGTTTTAAGTAGAATGTTCTTCGCTCTTTATTTGGAATTTTGATGCTTTCAAAAAACACTAATTTTTAACAATAGTTTATTCCTTGAAAATACTGTTACATGAATGTCTGAAATTAGCAGAGGTACTCTTAAGTATCTGGTAACGCCCCTTTCAAATATATTTGTGACAACATTAAGTTGTGCAGCAGGTACAAACTGTATTATAATAATCCTTTAATCTATTTGTAATAAATAAAGAGAAACACGGAGAGAAAAGATAAAAGAAATAATTTAACAGAAAACTAGAGACAAAATTTAGTTCAAATCAATTTGACGTTGACTGATTTCGGTTAAACTTTTTCAACTAAATTAATGCATTTCTCTGGAAAATAAGAATATTTTTATTTTCATTTCAGACTCATTAATTTTTTATATTCGTTACATTTTCAAATTAAAAGGTTCCAAACCAGAATTAAGACTTCAGGTATGTTTCTTTCGGAAATCAAATGACTATTAATGAAAATTATGATTAATGATAGTAAATTATTAATTAATAATAACGACTAAACGTTAGAATTATTCTTCAGAGGCAAACATAAATTTTACCTTTACCCTCAAAGAAATTTGTCATTAATTGTTTTCTATCAAACAACTGATGTGTGTTCCATTTTATTCAACAAAAATACTTCTTTGGGCATCTAATAATACTTCTTAATAGTCCAGGAAACACTGGAAAAATGGATGAAAAAAGCAATAAACATTTTTCCAATGATCTAGTGTTTATTTCACTGTATTTAATAGTTAATTCTTCTTCATTCAGAAAAAAAACTATGTACAAACGAACCATTAAAACAACTTATAGAATTGATAAATATGATAAAGACATCACTAAAAAAGACCTTTCTCATGAAAGATTTTCTTGAAGAGCAATATTTTAAATATAGGAGACGAAAATTTACAAGTAAGAAAATTTTTATAATTAACTCTCCCAAATTATTTTGAATAAATAATTAATAAGAATTTTTTTCATATTAGAAGAAACATTTTTGTTTTTTAAGAAATATAACATTTTTATTAAGCAAAATTCATTTCAAGGTTTTCTTTCTTAAAGAATAATTCAAATCAAAAATAATTTTGAAAACGTTTTTTAATTTTTTTAATTTTTCAAATGAAAAAAAATTACAATTCAAAATTATTATTTTTTTCTCACTTTGAATTAAATACATTTTATGTCTACTTAAGTCTTAAATTTAATAATTGACTTCAATAAGCATTAGAATGTTCAATTAAGCTAGCGAAGTTGTGAATTTGTCTTATAGAAATAAATATATTCTTTTTTCAATTTTCAGTATTTTATGATGCTTAAATATGATTGTTATATTTTTATATGCTTCAGTATAAAATATTAAATGTGATACTAAATAATACTAAGGTTATAAATTTATTTTTCACTCACGTGCCCTTTAGCATTGAGGTCAACCTTGGATTCGAGTACTTTTTTAGTTTGTTCAACGTCATTTTTCAAGGCTGCTTCCTGTAGTTTCAATTCATTCTGTTGACCTAAAAAGAAATTGCTATTTTTAAAAATATTTCATTTTTATCTCAAGAAAATTGCATTTTCAGACCAAAATTTTCATCCCAATCTCCTCAACCCATCAAACATTTTCTTTTCCCATTTTAAAAAAAATACACTATTATCGTAACTCTTAGTAATGCTTTTTAAACATTTGAAGTTTATTTTAAAAAAAAAACAAATATTCAAATAAGAAATAATTTGTACAAAAAAATAACCGTTTGAAAATAATTTCGGTTGTATTTTTAATTGTTCAAAAATTCAATGAATGTAGTTATTTATTTAATAAACTTATTGGTAAATATTAAATTTTCTGAGTATTTTCAGTTTGAAATAAATATTTCGAACTGCTTAAGAGTTTATTAGCACAAGTTTTATATAAATCTAAATCATAGAATCCTGAAAAGAAATTAAATTACAAAATAAAATTTCATTTTTACTGATAGATGTAAAAATATTTCCTTCTGCTTGAAATCTAGCATTATTGCTAAGTTTTTATTTTCACATTTATTGTAAGCAAATAATAATTAAATAAACCAGTAAGACTTTTTTAAATGGGCATAATTTAAATGAATGTAATTTATCGATTAAAAAGGAAATTTCTGACTTACCAGTTATAATTTTAATAACAAGTTTCTAGTTACAAATGAAAGATTTGAATGTTAGATCAAAAATTCAAAATGCAAAAATAAACGCACTATGCATTTAAAACAATTTTTAATGTTTATTCAAATATAAGAAAATATAAATCTTTAAACATGTAAATTAAGTTGATTTTGTCCTTGAATTCTTTTCGTTTTATGCTGTTTTTTCCTTTGTATATAAAATCGGGGAACACAGATGTTAAAGAATAATTAATGAGAACCTTGATTTTCAATTTTCTAAATACTTTTATCAGAGAAATGACATAAAAATTCAAATTGTTTCAAATATTTACTAAATAAACAAATTGTACTATCATATGATTAATATTAGAGAAAGAAAAACGGAGAAAAATTGCATATAAATGTGGTATTATTCCTGATACTATTTATATGTTCATATTTACATCAGAAACATTGTTCATATAATAATCATGCAAATATCTTTCAACGTTTTACCGTTTTAGAAGGCTTTTAAATTATTTTTTGTGGGCTCGAAAAAATTATTATCTTTTATATAACAATTAATGCTGTCATGTTATATAGTAGCAATACTATTCATCATTTAGTACAATCAAAATCTTCATAAATCTACAAAAATGTTTATAAATCAAATTTTCTTAATGTAGCATTTAATGAATAATATTGATTTACGAAATTTATTATTGCATCTTAAATGTTAACAATTACATGTACTTATGTATTATACCATCGACTAATTTCTCGAAATCAAAGAGCATCGCAAAATAAAACGACGTCGCCAATTCTCATCGTATGAGCTGAATAAAGGCTTTAGTTTCAAATTGATGTAAGAATGTAGGAGATCTGTGTGTGTGTTATGCATTTTTTAAAAGTTACTTTGTGGTAAACAATTAGTGAGATACTCTATTTTTTAATGTGTTTATATTCAAACCTTTTACTACTTATAAAAAATACATTAACTTAAAGGTAAAATTTGTTGCGATGCTTTAAATTTTTCTGCAAAAACGTAAAATATTCATATTAAAATGAGGTAAATGTACCGTTTTACGAGGACTCAAAAAAGTATTTCAAACTATGCAGTTTTTAAAACTTTAAAGCAAATATTCCGTCATTAAAATCATCATTAAATAAATGTTAAGGTTCTGTCCTTCAGTTAATGGTTATATTTCTTTATATATCGGATACTCTTGCTTAGCTTAAAGCTCTAACACAGCATTTCTCAAACTGTGGAGTACGCCTCACTAGCCGGGCATGCAATGGCGTAACGTACCCATCGCATCTCGAGGGAGGGCAGAACTCGAGGGGGCCTCAAAGCCTGATTGACGTCAAATACATATGATTTTGCAATCCTTTGTAAGATCCGGCTTCGGGCCCCAAACCGGACTTCGCAGGGAGGGAGGCCCTAATATTCCCCATTACGCCACTGGGGACGTGATAACCCTAAGTGGAGGACGTGAACATATTGAACAGTCGAAAGTAAAAGATTATTTAGAAATACCATTACTTTACTGAAACGAAACAAGCAAAATACATTTTGACGTAATAAAAAATAAAATACACATTAACACATTGATATAATACACTTATAAATGTATCAGTATTGCGCAATGTATTTGATAATTTATTTAGCTATACTAAGTTAAGTATGCGACTACTTGCGAGAACTTTTTTTTGAAAAAAATAGATATGAAAATTTTTTGTGTTATTTTTAGATTTATTTATGATATTTTAAGGGAAAAATCTTAAAATTGAAAACAGAATTTTTTTTATTACTATTATTAAAAAGGAGAAAAAACTGCGGAAAATGTACAAAAAGTTATATAAACATGGCCCGGTGTGTATAACGAATTTTGGATCAAATTCTCAATTTTTTAATTTTAATGTGTTACTTTGTTATTCCTGTTTGGAATTACCTTCAGAATAATAGCTGTTTTAATTTATACAAAAACTAGAGCACTCTATCTTAGTGACTATATGGAATTAGTTAAAAAATACAGTGATTATATTCACATAAAGGTCTGTAAAATTTGAAATAAAACAGTGATTGTGATAAATCTGAAGGTCAAAACAAAATTCTACTGTTCTACAAAACATTTACAAAAAAAAAATTCAGCAAATTATTTTAAAAACCTTTTGAGCAATCGCTGTCCCCATTTGAACTTTTCTAAAAAAACACACTTCGAATAAGACACAGTTTAAAGTTTGACATCTAATATAAAGTTATGGCACATCTGAAACACTTGAAGTTTTTGTTCTAGTGAATGGAAAAATAAAAAAAAAAAAACTTGGTATTTTTATAAAGCTAATAAGATGGCCTGTGAAAAAAATCATAAAAAATTGTCAATTTTTTAAAAAGATTATTTCAGGTTAGGCGTATCCCTTAAAATATATTGATTTCATCATGAATAACTGATAAATATTAATCATCACTAATTATTTTAACCATAAGAGAGTGATAGAGAAAGAGAGATTATCAATCTTATTTCAAAAGGATTAGATGCTTTTAAATGGAGATTCTAATTACAATGTTTTTTAACTACTCATTTTTCCGTTTTAAAGCAAATATTATTTTAACAATAAATATAAAGTTGAAGGTCTAAGTAAAAAATACCTAAATACATCTTTGTAGAATTAGATGTACCTAAGTACATCTTTGTTTCCATTTAAATTAGCTAAGTTGTTTCTTTAATATAATAGGCTATAAGTATATAGGCTATAGTTTTTTTAAAAAAACACATTTCGAGTAAAACGCATTTTAAAGTGTAACATCCTACGTAAAGTTATGGCATCTTCTTTTATTAAAACACTTGTAGTTTTTGTTCTAGTGAATGGAAAATAAAAAGCTTGGTATTTTTATTAAGCTAATAAGATGGCCTATAAAATAAAATCATTAAAAAATTTGTCAATTTTTGAAAAAAAAATCATGATTTTAGGGTAGTCGGATACTTTAAGAACAAGTTTAATAAATATCAGTGACCCAGTAACGTAACGGAGAATATCAAGGCCCCCTTGCAAAGTTAGGGTTTGGGCCCCTAGAATCCTGTACCCTCCCCCCCCAGATGTGGGGCTTGCGGTGGTGTACGTTACGCTACTGAGTGACACCATGAGCTGGTCGTATATAAAATTATGTACAAAATTTTACTTATCTGAGTAATTTGGTTATAATTAAAGGATTATAATTAATGTCGTAATGTAGCTGCTCTAATATTCTTAAGTTTTATTTCTGACGCATATATAAAAATTATATACTACTATACACACACACAAACAACATTTTTTTTAATTTCCCTCTGAACTGTATTTTATCGTTTATATTTTTCTAAACATCTCCTTTCCTATATTTAACACTAAATTACATATCTTCATATATTATTCAATGCAATGATATACCTTATATTCTATCATGATATGATTCTGAAATGATCCGTAACATGCCCTCATTTTTTAAAGCCTATACGTGTAATGATTGATATGTACTCAGTATAATTATTAATTTGTTTTTAAAAATACAAGTTATTTGGTACGCAACCATAAAAAGATGTTGGAGTAACAATCCAAAAGGAAAATATTTTTGATGTAAGCAGTCATTAAAATAATATTAGGAAGATGTTATTATTACTATGAAATTATTTTTCCGTTCTTCGTTCCCTAATAAATTACATAAAGATATAAATTGTTTACTTAGTAGGTATTTGCGACAATCTCTGAATGCTGTCTCTCTGATAACGGCATCTAGATAATTGAAAGTTAAAATTCTCGTTAATTATTTTTAATGGCACCAGTAAAAATATTTGAAGGTTTTTCGCAAACTAATGAAAAATTGATTAATTAATGGTTAAAAGCCGAATGTGGTGTTCGGGAAATAGATTTTGTACGGATTATGTTTTTATTCGAAATTTATTAATAAGGAAACTAATTCATTATTTTTAAAGAAATTAAATTCCTTTTTCACATTTTCCATATCGTTAAAGGTCATTTAAATTTTCATATCCTTTAATTTCATACGAAAGGGAAATGGTGACGTGGACTAAGAAAACATTTTGATTTTGTTCCCATGTTTCGGGAATAATTTTTTTAGTTTTTGAATGAATGTAAAAAGTGTTGATCTAAATTCACTACCCAATCAATTTGAATACTGACCGCCCTAAAACTTATTTAAAATATTATCTTATATAATTGAAAGCTCGTAGTATGAAAAAAATTGTAACTGAAAACCAAATTTTTCATTTACTGTAGGACTTATATTAAATGAAGTCGCTACGTGCCGATAAAAAGCTCGTTATGAGGTAAATTCATTAAATAGCGGTTCATCTTTCAATACACTTTATAGACAATATGAAACCTATTTTAAAAGGCATAAACGCTATACATTCTTAAAAAAAGTAATTATTCTTACTTTTTTGTAGATTATTATCTCTATTTATTTTATATATCTCACTCATCAAATATAAGTCTGTACAGAAAACAAGAAAAAGGAACACTGTCCAGAAATACACCGTATTTTCAACTTTAAAAATGTATTAAATTTATGGAACTTTAATTACATAGTCCAATACTAAGCCGACAAGTAATTTTAATGTACATTATTTTAAATCCAGTAATTTTAAGAGTGTATTACCGCATGCGTCCTTAAATTTAATAACTGATATATCTGTTACTTTTGTTTGGATTAAACGCTCAAAATTACGGCAATTTTAGGGCTCTCGGTGAGTTAGGCATCTGATCAAACCAGTTCAAGATCACTGATCTCCAAAAATGTATTAAAAGAGAGAATAATTTGAAATGTTTAGAAATATTTCAAAAATAGAGAGGAAAAAGTCGAATCAAAGAAAAATATTTCGTTAAATAAGAAATGCACTTTGTATTTGGAGGTTATTTTGCGAAAAAATTCGTAAAATGTTCCCAAAATAGAGGTCCATGTAATAAAAATCCGACTATATTTGGTTTATTAAATTATTTGTACTCTAACTTATTTTTAACTATTTTTCTTTATTAGTTTCTTCACATTAAACTAATGATATTAATATAATTTAAAAACTTAAATCTCCATACACATCTTTTTTTAAAAAATAAAGAAATAGATTTATGTTAAATGATTCCTTCCTATTCTCATTAATGTTAACCATTGCTCAATATTGAGAAAAAATCTAACTTAAATTTATTCAATATAAATTGCAAAATATTTAATTTAAAAAGAATTTACTCGCAAATTATTTCATTTCATTTATTCTTTCATTATTTCTTTATTTCCTTTTGTTTTCCTTCAAACTATTCAAAAAGATTATATTATTATGCAAGGAATTATATAAATTGGTCTGGGGGTATTCCATCTATGTGTTTTCAAGAATTATTTATCTCAAAAAGAGTATGAAAACAGTAATTGGAAACAACGATAACACACTATTTGAAACCTACAGTGGATCGCCACAAGGACTCGAGAACATCACTGTATAGAAAGAAAAGCTACGCAGTTGATTTAGATTTGAATGCAAATCAAAATATGTGAAATATGTTCTTCAAAATTATTTTTAATATATCTATCAACGTTAAAAAATATATTCTCTCATTCATACTATTATCGTCTGCTTTGATTTAATAATTTGTGTAGCTCTAATTTTTCTTGCTGTTTATTTTATGTACTGATATTTAATCGTTTGGTGTTATAAGTTTTATTGTAAAAGTAGGCATCCATTTTGTAATGAATCTCGTTGGGAAAATTCGACAGTTGACTATTAGAATTGATATATGCTTCTGACATGTAATGGTAAAAGCTGTTGCTTTACTTATTGATTTAGATTTTAGATTTCAAAGATTTTGTTGAATATTCTTACGTGTAAATATGTTCCTAGATTTTATTAATAAGGTTGTTCTACTTCGAATTGATTATTTGAACTATGTTTTGAATACTGAGCCACTGAAACGAAAACGAAAAATTGGTCAAGAGTAAGAGGAAAAATTTAAGTTTTTATCTAGAATCTACATAAGTTCTACGCAATCTACTAATTTTTTTTTTAAAAAAAGTATTTCAACATAATAAACGAGACAACATCATGAGATTTAAGCACGAGCTACAGTAAAAAAATATTTTCTACAGAACAAAAAAATACTGGAACGCAGCTTGTATTATCAAGATTATTTCTCGTAAAAGAAGTTCTTAGGAAATAGTTTTTTAAGCTTTTAGTTTATTCAAACAAAGATGTAATAAAAAATGCATAAAAACGATGGAAAATCAAAACTGTTCAACTGAAATTTCTTTCCAAATATTCTTAGAACTATGTCATGACTTGCATCCTAGGTATAAAAACTGCATTTATAATTTTAGTGACAAAAAATTAATTAAATATTAAAAAAGGTGAGTCTAATAATTTTGGAAAAAAACATCTATGATACAGTTTAAACAAAATTTTAGAAAAATGTATAATTTCAAAATAAATCTTATTGCTCTTGGAAATTTAACTATCCATAATTTTAAGAAAGTAAACTTAAAGAAAAAAAAAGATTTTTTTTTATGAATTTTTGTAATTAATTCAGATTTTTTATTTCTGCATTTAGAATTTTTTTAAATTTGAATCATGCTCGAATCATAAAGGTAACATTTTTTTTTAAACATAGAAATGATTTTTTTTTATAAAAAAAAAGTAACGTTTTATTCAAAAACTTATCATTTTAATTTATTTAAATATTCGAAAATTTCTCTTTTTTTTCTGTTGAAAAGCAGAAATGTGATGTGCATAAGTATAAATCCATTTTCTTTAAAAAAATAAAGAAAACTTCAGTTTTGAAGTAAAATGATTTATTTTAAGTAAAATTTATTTTAATCATTTCAGGCAACATTTTTTAAATTTTAGAAACAAAGGTTAATTTAAAACAAGTAATATAAAAAAAATTAGTAAATTCCTACTCAGGTCAACAAAGAAAAAATTTACTTTAGTTACTTTTTTATTAAATAATTACAATTAATATAAATATGTACATACATATGATAGAATAACAATATTAACTGGCAAACGAGATAGCGATTTTCCTTGCAATTTTCCATTTTCCTTCCTATATAGGATGTTGGACTATTATTTTTGTTTGTTACTATTTATTTATTAGTTTAGTTTAATTATTCCAATAAAATAGTATAGTTAAAAGAAATAACATTCTTAGAAATTATGCCATTCCAGGAGTGATTCGAATCCACGACCTTTGGATTAGAAGTCCTACGCGTTATCCTTTGCGCTACAGGGACACAACAAGCGAATTTCCTTTTTATGTATGGTGCTGGACTACTTTTGTTTGTTACTATTTATACATTAATTAAATAGAATTAATGAATTAATGTTTGAAAAAACAAAATTAACATCAAGTGTCATCTACTACAAGTTTAAAAAAATGTATTTGCACTTGCGAGGATGACTATAAATATTTTATTAACGATGGAAAATTTGAACGATATATAAAGGGAGAGAGAGGGAGAGAGCGAGAGAGGGAATTAATAGTAGGAATTCAAAGACAGGTATTAATAAAGTTTATTGCCTTCTAAAGAAATCAAAAATAAAAGTCAATTTGTGAAAATAGGTAATATTAAACTAGAATTCGATAGAAGATATTAAAAATGTATTAAATTAATTTATTTTGTTATTTCTGATGCCACCTTTTTGATGGCCTCACATCAAGGACAGAGTTTGTTTTATACTGTCGTTATCCGCATCTCTGAGCACCGATTTGGTTCGGTTCTATCCCAATCTTAAGGGAAAACACCCTGAGGGAGGGCTAGGGGCCTTTTACCTACTTCACGAAAGGACTTACGGCGTAACAAATATTTACAGTGCCCCCCAGCTGTAAAGGTACAGTCCATTTACAAACATCCATGACTTCTCTGGGGTTCGAACTGGGGTATTATGGGACCTTACAGCACATCATTCTGCGTCTCGAATCACTGTACCAGATTGGAGACTTCAAATACAAAGATATAGATATCAGTTTTAATATTCTTCTACAAGCACTTTCATTTCTATACTTTAATTTCAAAACATTTCTGAAATTGTATCTTATCTTAAACTTAAGTGCTGTTTACAACCAGTGAAACTTCCAAAATTCGATCTTTTTCAAATCGAAATAAAAGCATTTCATCAAATTCAATATTTTATAAATTAAATACAGCGTTCCAAATACTAGTCCAAATTCGTCTAATGTTATATAATCAATAAAAACAGTTTCTGTTTTCGTAAATCAACTATTTTCTGGTTAGTTTTACTAATAGTTGAATATATATCAAATGGATTAAAATTAAACTAGAGGAATGGAATTTGTGACATTATACGCAGGTAATCATAATCAGATAATCATTTTGCTTTTGTGTGTGTGTTTGAAAAAAATTCTTTTAATTTAGCAAGAAATAAAGTTTCCTTTAACATAAATTTGGAAAAAATGCATGCAAACACTTGGAGAGTTTTTGTAAATAATTTTTTTAACGAATTATTTTATTGAATGTTAAAACTTAATTTTATTTCATTTCAAATTTTTCCCACAGTTTCTTTCAAGTACTAATTACAGGAGAATAATTTAAGAAAATAGATCCATAGAAACATTTAATTTGATTCCTAAAAGTCGACATCAAATTTCCAAAAAGTAGTAAAATCCTCAAAAATTAAACAATAATTTAAAAAGTGGTGACGAAATAAACATAAGCTTTTTTTTACATCAATGAAAAATTCATATGGTAACAAATAAACACATTTTTAGTCAAAATTTATTCTAATATGGGATGAATTTTCATACATTCCCCTAAACAGCAAAAAGTGAAAATATATAACACATAAATGAAAGATATTTTACACATTTTTCTGTATAAGAAAACATTTCACCCTAAAAAATTAATAAAGACTAACTTCTTTGAAAATTTTTACAGCCTATAATATGTTTACAATTGATAATAAGTTTTAAATATTTAAAAAAATAAAAAAGTCAATATTTTCTAGTTTGATACAAAAAATTATTCGTCAGGTTGGTTTTTTTATTTCTTGAGACTTATAACTTGCATGTTCATAAATGATAATTGAATTATCAAAATGCATGAAAAAGATGCTATTTAAGAAGATTCAAGTGTATGAGACCCTAAAATTAAAAGATAATTAAAAATAAATATATTTTAAATAACGCATGAAAAGCAATGACAAAATAAACTAGAACATCAAAATTTGAAAATAATTGCTTAAACAAATTAAAGTATTATGAGAAAGGGAATTAAAAATAAAACTGTATTGCTAATTCAACGCAATATATATTTTTCTATATTTTTAGAAGCATCATTATTTATTAATTGATATACATATACGCTCGGATTGCTTTGAAAAAACACCTAAGTAACGGTCTTAGAATTCTTTCTCAATGGTACTGTATTTCAACTGGTCATTGAAAGAAAGTTGCTGAACTTTTTTACATTAAATATTTTATGGTTCATGCTTTTAAAAATTTACCCTCTTGAATCTCTCATTACTTTGCAAAATTTTGAGAAAGAATAGCTAGTAGCATGCAAGCATCACACAAACAAACAAGAGTGGTAAACATAACGCTAAAAAGTACACCTGGAAATTCTCACGTTTCAAACATTAATTTTTTCTGGTTTAGTGTACAACGTTGCGTGATTGCATACAAATAGACTAATTTCTCTCTTCATGTCCCTCTTGCTATCTTCATTGTAAAAATAACCAATGAAAGTTAATGGTTTTCCTGGTATAAATTGCTCTCAGTTTACTTGTTATAATGCAAATTTGATTCGAATTTGGTAAATCATTTAGTTCCTAATTATACACAAAGGTATCTTTACAACTATCGTTGCTATACTGTTATTTTCATTTTTCTATATGACACCTTACAAGGAAAAATAATTAAAATAGTATTCATTATATATTAAAATGTATCTTCCATATTTGATATGTTAAAAGAAATTGAAAGTAAAGTGAAAATGATCAAATGTTAAATTTGATAATTAAATAAAAAATGTAAGTGGTTATACCTGATAATGGTAATTTTTTGCTTCTTATAATATCCACTACTAATAATTTCTTATTTTTGAAAAAGTTCTGCTGATTAATATGTTATACTCATTCTGCCTCAGTAAAAATATACTGAAACATTTTTATAGAGAGAGTGTTATTGTTAATATTTTATTTGTCTCCTGGTGTAATGCTTATAAAATTGCATTTCGCTTAAATAAGCAATTATACATAAAATGAAAACTGGAAGAAGAGTATATTATACTTTACATTATAAATTAAATCATTTCAGAGTCTTGACTTACGAATATTTCTTTTATCCCAAAGGGATTGAATAGTGTAAAATCATAAAATTTTTCATTAGTTTGTATGAAACTGCATTTATAATAAGGTGAATTACTTAAAAAACTGTCTAATTACATTATGTATAAAGTTTATTCCAAATTTAAAAAAAATAATATGTATTGAATACAAAAAAAATTATACTTTGACGCTAAAGCTACAACATGACTTCAACCTCTTACCTGTCGCCGATGTATATAAACGTCTCGCTAACCCAAACGATAATTGCGCCAGATATTTATATATATACGTCTTTCTGAAGTACGATCTTTTCTTTTCAACTTTTATAATGTTTCGTTCCTCTTAGTTAAAAGTCCATAAACGTACTTGTTATTTTTAATAGGATATTAGAAATATAAGGGAGTTACGCATAACGTTACACATACGATGCATGTAGAAACGGCCATAACACTGCTGCAATAACGAAATAAGCTTGAGTGGCATCTGCTCCCTATACTTGGGGAAGACGCCACATGGTTCAGAAATAAATGAAATGGACTTAATTTTTTTTCATTTTATAGCATTGTATATTACTGTATAAAATATAACTATAATTAATAATTAGGCCGTGAGGATGACACAAGGGATCTCCATAAGACGAGGATGTGCAGGGCTGAAGTCAGCTACTATTTCAGCCTGCTGTCGAGCGTTCACCAGAAAAATTCGTTTTTAGCAAATTAATTATGAAAGAATTTAATTTTTTTGCTTATTTTTCTATAGTTATTGTTATTTCACATTTAATTTGGTAATGTTTGTCCTATTTCTTTATTTATTGTTGTGTTTTTGCATCTTACTCCCTGACTGGTGGCATATTCTCCCAAATATGGGGGAAGATGTCACAATTAAATGAATTTCCTTAACATTAAATTTCTTACTTATTTTCATACTAAGAAGATAATTAGCTTGTATACATAACCAATTAAATATTGAAAAATAAGGTATATCTTTTTCATTGTCTGGTCATTTCAATTTTCAATGTATTAATCGAAAATTCTTTAAATGTGGCGTCTTCCTCCGAGTTACCTTATATATATAGGGAGAGAGTGATCCTAATAGTAGGAATTGAAGGAAAAATAGCTGATTTTATTCTAGCTTTAACATTTATGAATGATATACGACTTAATTGCTTAACTCTGTTCGCAATTTGAAATCCTAATACTTAATCTAACATATAAAATTATTGAAAATCACTTAGCTTGAGTTGGTGCTCCTTGCGACAGTCCTCCTTGAGCCACGATAACTCGACAGCTCAAATGCTATTTACTTACAAAACACTCCTGGTAGATCTAAGATAAATATTAATATCAGGTCGCGTGACTTCACAGTCGCACAATTCACTATCTCTTATTCTTATATTATACGATTAACGATCTACCATTAATTCACACACCCCAACGTCAGGGCTTAAATAGTATTTACATTTACATGAAACTAAGTTATCTCTACGGAAAGCGATTTTTAGACTAAAATCATGGTTAAAGAATAGTTTCCTCAAGAGTAATAGTATAAGAACCAGTTACAGACCTTTAGTTTATCCAACATACATCTTTCTTTTCCTCTACCTTCACCCTGAAACATACGAAGCGACGCTAATACATTCATGTGGTAATTTAATGATGAAATTTTCTTTTGCATTTATATAAATGAGAAACCTTTCCACCTAATCTATTTTATAGCCCTAGAATTGCTTTTATGACGATAATAAGCACTCGTTCATAATCCATTTTCCATCAAAACCTTTTGTTGTGTTCTTTTACTTTCTTTATTCTCAAGCTAGCTCTGATGATATTTCGATGTTGCGAGTAATAACATGAATTCATTGGAAAAATACAAGGTATCAATTACATATTCTAAAATTGTGCTTGTATGTTTCTTTTAAAAGAAAAAGAAAATATTATCTTTGTGCCGTGGTGATGATTTTTTCTCATTAATTTTTTTAATATGTAAACAACATTACTTCGATGTATTCAAATGGTCATAATTTTTCAATTTCTTAATTTCCATTCTCAAAAGTATATATATATCCCTTTCTTAAAACATTTCATTATTTGAAAGTGATTAGAGGCGTTATTTTGTTTCAAGAATAGTACACAATTACGGAAGAACCATTGCTGTTTAAGAGAGTTTATGAAAAACAAACAAACGATGCATTAAAAACCGCTATAGAATTTATTACTTATACAAAATTTTTGTCATTTTATAATGTATAATGAGATATGCTGAGAGCTTCTCTCTGAAAGCTAACACTGGGTATCATCCTTTTAAGTTTAATTTAGAGTTTGTAAATAGAAAGTGAGATAGAATATTCAGATTTGCCCCAAGGTATAAAAGTAAAATACAGAGAAAGATGAGTGTGGGAATAGATAACTGATGGTTGTTAGTTGATTGAAAAGTTAGCTATCAACAGTGAGGAAATTTTCACTTCCAGATTTAGAATTAGATTCGTTATCTAATTAGTAATTCCTTAGCTTTTCCCAGAAACTTCTTGGTTTAAAGAGTGAATTTCATTTTGTAAAGTTCTCGGACAAATCTTATTGAATGGCATCTTCAAGATATTATACAAACAGTGGAGTTTCTATCGTTTTATGGAAGCTACAGTTCTAAGAGGCTTCAAGTATTTAAAATAAGTGTAATTTAATTTCTTAATTATTAGTTGATCTGCCTCGTAATTCTTGAGAAGGGACATTATTCGAAAAAAAACCCGTTCATTTGATTATTTCTGTTTGTAGTTATTCTCTAATAATTTGTGTCATAGCCACTACTGTTATTATACTTTTGAGTACTAGTCAGTTTGATAGTTAGGCTTTGAGGAGAATGTTACAAGTATATATAGATTAATCATTGTAAAAATAACTAATTTCAGGTAGAAAAAACATTATAGGTGGTAGCTTTTTTTCTATTGATATTTCTATCAGTATCATTCATATATTTTAAAATTGATTTATAATCTAGCTCTTCTTATAACTAGGTTTTACTAACTATTTATCGTTTTAACGTATTTTTAATTTAGGAATTAATTTTCATGAAAATTCTAACCGTTTTTAATTTAAAAAAGAAATATTTATTTTTCTATCCCTTTCAAAAAAATCGTAGATAAATATAAGGATAAAAAATATATTATATTATTATTTTAACCAGAACTTTTGAAATATTTAATCAATTATATTTTGTGTACTTACGTATTACACTATCAACCAATTTCGTCAAATCAAAATACGTCGCCAAATGTTACGATACGCACCTAAAAGTGGAAATAGTTCTCACGCAAGTTCGAGCACAATAATAATAACGATGATGGCCTTTGGCGACACTGTTTGAATTAGTGATATATTTTGTTCGGTGAAATGGGTTAGCGGTATGCTACGATATATATAATTATATATATATATATATATATATATATATAAAGTTGTGGTAATTTGTAAATCTCTTATTAATTTTTGTTTCTATTCTTTTTATACTTTTGCTAATTGCTACATTTCAGCCATTCACCTGCTTTGAATCTGCATTAGGGTCCAGAATCTGGCAATAACTTACTGATTGCACTCAGATTTAGCGCGGGCTCTGCATTTTCAAGAGCAATTTTTAGATAAGTTACCTCTATCTTGTAATGGATTTAGATATTCCTATCCTTTTTACTTTCAATAGGTTTTTGCTCAGCATTATTTACATAAAGGGGGTAGGTTGGCTGGCCAAAAAACATGTTCAAACCCACTTTTATATAAATTATTTTATATATTAGCTGTCCTAAGTCAGAAAGGTTTATAATACTGCAGCATCTATTTTATAATTTTAATCTCGGTTGCTCATGTGTCTTTCATTGTGTGATTTTCCTACTGTCTATGTGTTTTCGAATGTGATTGTTGGATGTTTATCTCTTGTTTGTAGAGAATAAGAATATATATATATATATATATATATATATATATTGATATTCTACAATATTTTAAGCCAATTGCAATGATTTTTCATGATGATATTGAAGCTTATCTTACACATAATTGATAATATTTATTATACAATTTTCATATGAATTGAAATTTGTTTGTGTTTGCAATATTTTTACTTATTATGTATTTTATGAGCTCAAATACAATAATTATCGTAAATAGCAATTACATTACTTAGTAGAAAGAGCTTCTAAGTAACTTGTGAGTAGTATAATGCAAATAAACCAAACAATCCCTTGAAGTTAACGAAATTTCTAGAGAAAATGACTTTTTATTCGATCCCCAACCCATTTTAAATCTATCATATTTCCTTTTCTTCATTTTAAAACACACTAAACTAACTTTAATATCTCTCGAACCACAAAATAAATTATACCTCATCCGTGCTTGAACATCCATTTCCACTTTCACGGCCTAAAATAAAAAGAAGGGGACCCTAATGTAATTTTCATTTTTAATTAAATAGAACCTGAATAATCTAATTATGTTACTCTACATTTTATCATTTTTACTGAGAAAACGAAAACGCTGTTTAATTTTTTGGAATTTCATTAACCTGCGTAAGATTATGAACATAATTTTGAGCTAAAGATTTATGAGGAATAACCTAGTTCTTGATTATCATGCAAGCATTTGTATCACGCGCACGTAAGCCATCAGGAATTATAATCAAATATCAAACGCATGCTCCAGGTCTCTTGAGGATATAATTCAATGAAACTGAATCAATAAAACGGAAACGGTATGCTGTTAAGATGCTTAATACTAAAAGTTTTCTACGTTTACGGCAAATAAATTCTCTTTAGATGAGTCTTATTGCTTTAATTTGATTTCAAGTAAAAATGACTTCTCCATTAATGACTCTTATATGTCATGGTACTTGAGAAAGTTTCATTGCATTAAAATTTTGCAAACTGATTATTTATAGATCATTATATTTTAATCGATTAATTTATAAATGTGTATATAAGGAGATTTTCCCGGAATGCCGCGTACAAATTTGGAGTTTAGGTAGAGAACACTCTGAAGAGTCATAATTACACAGGAAAGAATAGGTGTAAACGTATCCCTAACGAAATAAAGAGTCACAAAGAGAGTAAGACCATAATGCAGAATGTAATGCAAAATGCTTTATTACAAAACAAAACAAAAAACAGTAATGAATTAAAAATATAACATTAAACTACCCCAGGAGGTGTCTGCAATTGCCGCTATTGGCACGTATACATGCACAACATCAGCGCTACATGAATTGGCGGACATGTACGAAAATACCAGGCGTTTTACGGATCTCAACAGCAGTGATAGATATTCATGCACTAGGTTCATTTCAGAATTATCGTCAGTCATGGCTCTGAAAGATCCATGTTTCGCCAGGTTCTGATGTACCCGTGCGAAAGTTTGATGATTCGTTTGCCGCCTCGTTGGATCTTTCCCCATACAACCGAACATCAACACGTCCATTTCCGTTAGCTGAGTCGTTGATGAAGTTGATATTTGCCATTTGGCGATCTTATAACAATTCATGTTCATCGCACGCAGTCCGTGTCTGAAATGAGCAAATAATATTTGGCGACCTTGCCAGCTCATGTATAGCGCCATCTATCGCTTTCCGCCCATGTTTTCCTATGTCATTGTGGCTCCTCACGGTGTTCTTTACCTCCCTTCCAAGTGTGTATACGGCTTTCGGGAACACCCTGTAGGTTGAACTAAACGTCTTGTCCTGATTATAAATATTTATTGTGCTCAAACTATTATAATTAGACCTGTATTTGTTTGAATATATTGTAAGTACTGTTTTGAATTTTTTATATGACCATTAACCTCAGTAAATTCAACGTGTTCCCCCTCGATAGTTCGCAGAATATCTAAGAGATATTCCAGATCCTCCAAGCGTTCTTTAACATGTCTTCTATTCTTACACTTTATAAGCATGCAACCTAAGCCTTTTATAAAGAATTCTTACCAAACTATTTGCGGTATTTGAAGTTCACGGGATGCTTCGCAAGTTGATTTACTAGGACTCCGTTGAAACGATTGTCGAAGCTTTCCAATAGCTGCTTCCCTCACACTAGGTTTCTATATCTTTTCCCCTTCCACCCTTTCACATCTGCTTCCATAACAATGTTGAAATTTGCAGAGTATTAATGAGTTATTTCGTTTCATGAAACCGAAGCACACATTGGGCTTTCTATGAAATCGACGACATTTCGGTAAAAAGGGATGTCTTTCTTACAAGTGATTTCCCCCTAGTCACTCTTGAAAGAGCATCGTACCATCTACTTAAGAAACTACTAAAACTGCCCTATCCAATGATTCAATAGTTACATTATTATATTAATTGATTATTTTGTAATGAGTTTTTATAATAATCAAGGCAAGACTTTTGGTATACCCTATATTTAGAATAAGAAACTCCAGTTACAATATAACAAAATAAGGCATTGATAAATATGCACACACACACACACACACACAAATTCTATATATTATATTTAAATATTTAAAATAAATTATAATATTTAAAATGTAATTGAATCGAAAGAAAGAGGTAACAATATATATAATAGTACATTCAAAGAAAAATAGAAAAAGAATTGAGAGAGCAACACACACTATATAAAAAAAAAGATAATAAATAGTTGCACCACCGTTAAAAATTAGTTTAACAGAAGTATTTGCTTAGAAATAATAAGTTTTGAAAAACATGATGTAACTCCACATAAATACAATTTTTACATCTAGTATCGCTAGATATTATTGTTTAAGAAAATTTTAGATCTCAACATCTGTTTATCAATAATAAATGGAAGTTTTCAAAATCGAATTTGTGTAAAATTGCGCCATTATACTTGTAAAGGTGTTTTCATTGAAATTGTGAATAAATGTACTACTTATTGATTTTAGAAATTCTATTCGAGTGTTCCTATAGTTTATTTATTTGCGTTCGAATATTTTCTCAAAACAAGTTTAAATTGACGCTACATTCTTGTTAAAGGGGTCCAGAGCAGTTAAATTTATTTTCTTTGGTTCACAAAGTTCTTTTTATTCAATACATTTTGTTTTCAATAAGAGTAAAACATATATTTCTGCTTATTTACCAATATAATGAAGCGAACACAACGCTTTCTATTGCTCATTTGAATAAATACTATACAGTTTGCGGGCTTGAGATCTTTGTATGCTTCGGTAAGGAATCACAAATATATATCGAATCTTATCTGCTAAAGATACTAATAGAATATTTATGTGTGTGTGTGTTTCAGAGATTAATAGAATATTTATCTCTACTCTACTGAATTAGAGAATATCACATATCTGCAATAGATATTTATAGAACTCAAATCTGGTTTTTAGGTTAACAGGTTCAACCGTCATATTAATTATAGAACATTAAAAAAGTAATGTTTCAAAATTAAATTTTTTCGTAAGACAAAGAAACTATTTTGAAGCTGCGCGCTACCAAATTTATTTTAGATATGATTGATTTTATTTTAATAAAACCTCTGCAAGTTGTTTCCGAAAAGTCACATTTTTTTTCGATAAGTTTTAAACGGGTTAGTTGCTAGCAAGTTATCATTAAAATTTGCGTTTTTTTTCTTTTAAAAAAAGATATTTCTTATGTATTAAATATTCAATTAGAAATAGCATTATTATTTTATAATGATTATTAAGTGATGAAGCCAGGATTGGGGTGATATTATTCTTAAGGTTAATTATGTTAAAAGTTTGAGCTAGAAATAATTGTTGTAAACTTCATTCATTCCTTCTTCAAGATATTAGTAAAACATTTAGCTGCCACAAAGGCTAATTCTATCAGCATTTTGTCCTGAGGGTAAGAGGCCTAATACGTACATCAACTTATTACTTTGATAAAACTAGAGTTGGTGTTTCACATTTCATTTTTACATCAAAGAAAAGTTTCCCATGCATTGAGTCAATATTTTTGTACTAAATAATGTTATTTTAATTTAACTAAATAGTAATTCTTTACTAAAATCCTATTCTTTCTTATTATCTTTTCCATTTGCAATTGTATGATTGAGTTATAATACATGTACAGATAACATATATCTCAGTTATATATATATATGATGATGATATCTTATATTTCAATTATACATTTTCCTATGAAGATGATAGTAAGAAAACATAACTTTGAAGAAGTAATATTATTTATAATGCATGTGTTTGTGCGTGTGTGAGATGAATAAAATATGGCAAAAGTTTGCTCTATAACACTGAATGAGCTGATATACTCAGTGTTCAATCGATAAAATATGGCAGGATTTTAAACCAAGCACTCTTAACAATGGATTCTAAATCATTAACTGAAGAATAATGCCTACCATTTCGGTAAACTGCGCGTGTGAGAATATCCCATATGTTTTTTATGGGACTGAAATCAAGAATATATTTCTAGCCAATTCCAACCTGATATGCATTTCTATATAAACTACTGTATCGTTGAGTTGGAAGTATGGATCAATGAATTTGTTTTTTTTTTCAAAGACCTAATGTTTCCACCTAAAATTTTGTCAATAGGAAGCAACTTATTCTCAAATATACCTTGATAGCTTCCAAAGTTTTTACGACCATCGATGAATGTTAGAAGATCTGTCTGTCGAAACCCCCCATAATACATATTAATAAATTATGTACTAAATATACTTTTTGAGCTGCGCGCGTTTTAGAAGCTGCGTTTATTGTTAGAAAAACATATTAGTTCTATATTTTTTAATGCTAAATATGACATTCAGCCACATTTCCCCAAACGATGTGTGGCTCGTTCTAATCCAGTGTCTTATAGTGTTATCCCAAACATGTATTCAACTCTTCTTAAAATTTTTCAATACCCCTCTATGTCTAATCTAAAACTCTTCTCCGATTTTATTTTTATTTGTCTTCCAACTACAATCAAATTTCAGATGCACTGATCGTTCGTGCACTAGTAGTTATTCGTGACCTTCCGGAATGTAATATTTGTTTAAAATCGTCACCACGAGCAAAAAAAAAAAAAAAAAACTTTAAAAATTCCTCATTTTTTAACTTTTTTAAGACATGTACTATTTCCTCCACCGTGGTCTTAAATTTTGCTCTAATACTCCAGTTATTTTTATTTTCTTCTTTTTTTGAGAGAGTATTTTCGACTTTTCTATTTTGTATTTACGCAAAATCAAAAACGCGCTACTTTTTACGTCGGTAGCAATCGTTTTGTGTGCACAACTGCGTAAAATTTTGCATTAAAGTCATTTTTTATGCTTAATTAATTTTAAAATAGTTATTTTTCTTATTATTAAACCCCACTGTATGTAACAAAATTAAAAAAAAAATTATGCACTATGGCTTTTAAACTGAAAAATAAATAGTGAGATATTTAAACAAAGTGAATTTTTAGTTTTATTCTAAAACTCTTGTGTTTAAACTTTGCACACACACAGTATATATATAGATAATATATATATTTAAGGTGAATTATGAGGATTTATCTAATATGCAAAATACTTTTAAAACAATAGAAGTTTGGTAATACGTTTAACATTAAAATGCTTGAAGTTTTTCTCGATAAGCCAACATTTAATACTAGGGCATCTAAGCGATATTAATTGTCAGTGTACAAAATATGAAATAAAACGATATCTGTTGCGATATTTAAAAAAAAGTAAAACGTATACTAATGCGAGAAAACAATAATCTTATAAAATTAATTATGTAAGCAATCACACACACATTTAACATTTATATGCATAGATATTATTTATTTAAATTTTTTGAAGTAAATAATATCACATTATGATAAAATCTTATCGATAAATTTTATTTTTAAATTTTCTTTAATCCTTTTTCATATATGTCTTAACGTTATTATCACCCGTTTTTTATCTTTTATAATAACATTAAAACACATTTTAAATAAATTTAAAAATTACATTAAGGATACAAGTTCTATTGTCTCATAAACTGTGTTACATATGGCTCGAGCTTTTATAAAAATGATCGCAGAAAAGAGATTACCATTAATTATTAAAACCCAGATGGCAAATCTAAACTGAGAGGTCGAATCGATATTGTCATCCTTCATTTAGAAAATCGAGCGTATTCTAAATAATTATCTTTCCATAACTTTGCTCCCTTCTTGAAACATATAAACTTCTTTTGTTCTGCCAAATTAAAAGCCAATTTACTTCATTTGAATCCCGAAAGCAGATTTGTATAATTAATAAAAGAATTCTCTTTGCATGCCACTCCGGATGCAATTTTATTCCCGTGGAGGAATTATTTTAAATTGAAAATTAATTTTATTTTTGATATGTAAATGGAATAAAAGCTATTAAACATTTTTAAAAAAAATTGCGTCGCTTGTTTGCAGTTGAGTTTTAATAATCTTTCTTTCTGAAAAGAAAATTATAATGGAAATTTAAACATTGTATCGCAATGTAGAAGATTTTAAGGAAATTATAATAATGTATTTTCTCCAGTATTTGTAATCTAGTATGGCGAAATATACAAGGGTTCTTGCTGTGAATTATACGTCCAATGAAATTTGGATCAATATATTTTTAGAATGAAAAAAACATCTGTATTTTTATTTTTTAAAACCTTTAAAAGAAAATGAGAGTTAAGAAAATGCTTAATGTTACTACACCAATAACCACTCTGTTAAAAGATTGAATTTTTTTAGTTTAGTTTTTTTAGATTTTATTTAGTTATTTAATTTTTTATTGGGGTCCCACTTCAATGATGCAGAAGTGTTATTGGCAACGGGCCTCTTAACTTTGAGCCTAATTGAAACGATTTGAACGACAACTGAGTTGGCACCCACTCTCCAAAATTCCACACTACGCTGATGTGAGAACTTTGCGTCTCGACAAATTAACTTATGCGGTGGGTTTTCAACAATACCAGGACTCGATCTCATGATTTGACAATGCTCGTTCCATTTGAGCAATCAGGACCCCTAGTTTACAGTGCACAGTTTATTATTCCGAATATAAAACATTAAAAACTTAAAATTGAACATCATTTAACTGATATTAGGATAAATATGCACATGAATATGTATCAAACGAAGAAAAATTATTTTAATTATACCATAGAAGTAAATAAAAACAGAATTTTGATCATCCCCTAAACTGGTTCACCCATACACCTATGGGATACCAAAAACTGGCCACAACCGGTTTGCTCGTACGCTGTACGGGGGCCCTGATATATTTTTCTTCATATCTTTGATTTGCACATATTTTTAATTCTAGTTAAAATTATTAGTAGTAGCGTTTTAAATAGAGCCAGTTTGTCTTTGGTGCTGAAATCCTTCCCATTCGGGTATTTTTTGTGGTGAAGGCGGGAATTTTTCATTGAAGGCAGTAATTTAGATTCTTGAAAATAGTCCATCAAGAAAGTGAATCGGCAAGCCAATGTGCAATTTGTTGCTTAAGAAAAAATGAAAATGGAAAAATAATACAAAACATACGATATTATCTCTGTCCCCCATTGTAATGTAATAATTCATGTTATACAACGCTTCAAATTGTGTGTGCATATATGTATACATACACCACCACAGAAAATCATCAACCGTTTGAAAAAGAGGTATTAACATGAAATGCTTTTGTAAGTATAAGAAATATTTGCTTAAGATATATGAAACATTCTTCGTAGAATACAGAGTGTTCTTATAAAAAGCAAACATTTAGGGGTTTTTGAGTTCTACAATTATAAATAAAAAATATTGTGTGAAAACTGTAAAATTAAAAATTAATCTTTAATTTTCGCATTATGTTAAACATTATGCTTAATTATCTGCAATAAAAAAATGAGCCTCTTTTTTGAAAATTTTGGGCAAAACAATTGACCGCTTAAGGGGATAAATCGTAATTTAGTAAATAATCTTAAAATAGACAAAATTTGATGGCACAAATAAACAAAACTTATAGAGCATATTTTTATCTTTTCTTGTTTTTGCATTAAAGTTTAAGGAAATTACGCTTCCTCTTCTCCTTTGAAAAGTATGCAATACACAAAAATTTTCTTTCGGTATAACTTATACTAGTAATTTTGAATATGGATAAAAAATGAATGAATTTATATAAGGATTGAATGAATAAAAGTGTCCATAATAATTAATAAAAATTAAAAAGCCATGCTGTTGTTTCAAACTCAGTGAAAGAAAATGTGAATTTCTGACAAATGAATCTTCAGAATTTGGCTTCTGGATGAATCTAAGTTTGAGTCAAAGCATTTTTCTTTCATAAAATATATCACAGCAATAAATGATAGTTAAAAACAGCGTTTCTCAAACTGTGGGGCGCGCTCTCCAAGGAAGGCGTGACAATCCTACATGGGGCGCGAGCAAATCGAAAAGTCCAAAATAAAAAATTATTCAAAAAAATTATTAATTTATTGAAAGGAAGAAAAACCAAAATACATTCTGATATAATAAAAAGTAAACTACTTATTTGCACTGATATAGTATATTTATAAATCTATCAGTACTACACATTGTATTTAAACATTAATTTATCAACACTAAGTTAAGAACAAGTTTAATAATTACAAGAGACCCCAATGAGCCCCAATACAAAACTTAATACTTATCTTGATAATTTGTACGGTTTATATTTTCAGCATTAAAGTTCATTATTATTGAATTCAATACATTGTTATTGTAAAGGGTGTTTTTTTAGAGGTATAGAACTTTAAATTGCAATGAAACAACGATGTATTATTCGATTGACATGAATTTTTTTCATTCGAAAGATAATCTTGTGGCATTACATTTTAAATATGATTTCTGGCTTAGGACTGCCACGGCTGGCTCGGATGTAGTCCAATCTGGACGTCCAATTTTCGATGACTTTTTCCAACATTTGTGGCCGAATATCGGCAATAACACGGCGAATGTTCTCTTCCAAATGGTCAAGCGTTTGTGGCTTATCCGCATAGACCAATGACTTTACATAGTCCCACAGAAAATAGTCTAGCGGTGTTAAATCACAAGATCTTGGAGGCCAATTCGCAGGTCCAAAACGTGAAATTAGGCGGTCACCAAACGTGTCTTTCAATAAATCGATTGTGGCACGAGCTGTGTGACATGTTGCGCCGTCTTGTTGGAACCACAGCTCCTGGACATCATGATTATTCAATTCAGGAATGAAAAAGTTAGTAATCATGGCTCTATACCGATCACCATTGACTGTAGCGTTGTGGCCTTCATCATTTTTGAAGAAGTACGGACCAATGATTCCACCAGCCCATAAAGCGCACCAAACAGTCAGTTTTTCTGAATGTAACGGTGTTTCGATATACACTTGGGGATTAGCTTCACTCCAAATGCGGCAGTTTTGTTTGTTGACGTAGCCATTCAACCAGAAGTGCACTTCATCGCTAAGCAAAATTCGCTTATGAAAATCGGGAACAACGGCAATCTCGTTTTGGGCCCATTCGACGAATCTACGCCTTGCTTGATCATATTTAAAATGTAATGCCACAAGATTATCTTTCGAATAAAAAAAAATTCATGTCAATCGAATAATACATCGTTGTTTTATTGCAATTCAAAGTTATATACCTCTAAAAAAACACCCTTTATGTAGGGGGTCGCGATGAAATTATGTTTGAAAATTGGGGTGTCAATATTAAAAGTTTGAGAAGCCCTCGTTTAAAACGAATTTCTCGAAAAAAAGTTTTGCGGAACTGCATACTTCTCTTATCTATGTGGATAGTTTTCATTTTCCCTCTTTATTATTATCGCATATAATTTCTTCTGTTGACTGCATTGCGATATTAGCTAATTTGTTTTATATGACTAGAACAAAAGGAATTCGCTCTTTGAGTCTCTCAAGAATATCCAAATACTATATTATTTATAAAACATTCACGAAAAAATTGCTTTTAAAAACATTGCTTTTCAGATTATTTTGCATTAAAAATAAAAAATATGCCTACTACCTTTTACATTTAAAACAAAAGAAATAAAACACCCAACCCTTTTTTTTTACACTGTAGATACGCTCATTCGAAAGCCGTGTAAAAAAATCATGTAAAAAATACTTGTGACTTATGGTAAATTTGGGAATAGGTTCCACAACTATAAAATGTCGTGTAAAACGAAAAAACTGTAAATCTGTTCATAAAAGACAGTTCAAGAAAAGTAAGAATAAAATCCCTCTTACATATTTAAAAACAAAAAATATTCCTTTTATTATAAAAAAAAATTGGTGCACAGTAAAAGTTTAGTTTATAAATACTTGTACATACAACATATAAAAATCGAAGTTGAAAATTAGAATTAAAAAAAACTACTAACTAACAACTATTTATCGCTACTTGATAATAAGGTGCACGTTTATTACGAACTGCAACAAAAATGCTACCATAAGTAGATGTGTCAGATTTGTCTGGTGCGACTGTTGGCTTTGATTCAAATGAAGTTCGTTGAATTTTTTTCAATTCCTACTATTAGCTCTAACTCTCTATATATTTATTTATCTTCGTGGAATTTTCAATCGTTAATAAAACAATTTAAAGCGCTCAATTGAGCTGAAATTTTACATGCATGATTTTATTTTGGATGACAAAACAATAATTTAACTATAATTAATACAAATTAATTGATTAAAACTAATTATTTAAGGAATTGCAAATACAGCCACATTGGCATCATTTTTGGCGATTTAACGATCCTTTTGGCGACTTGTGTCAAAACTTTAAAAGGGTTTTTTTCTCAGGTTTTAAAGCATTCAGTTGAACTGACATTTATATACACGTTTGTTTTGGATGACAATACGATACTTTAATGATAATTAATAAAAATTAATTACCACTTGATGTTTTGATTCTGTCATATGTATATACATATTTATATTAATTGTAACTATTTAATAAATAGTAGCTAAAATAAAATTTTTCTTTTAGATCTAAGTAGGAATTGACTTTAAAAAATATTGTTTTATTACTTGTTTCGTTATTCACTGCATCTGTTCTTTTATTGTTTTCTGTTGCTACAAAGTCTATAATGAGAGTTTTTTTATTTTTCAAATTGCTTATAAAACTTTTGATGTCCTGCTATAAAAAGCTTAAAATTACGTTGAAATTTTAATCCACTCTCTATGACAGGATCATGAGTAAGAAAATGTTGCAATAGTAGCAAATTTAAAGCCCTCACAAATTAAATCAGCTGTTTAGCTGAAATTCACCTTCGACTTCGTCATTGTCGATTTCTTTGCTGATATATTAAATTCGATTAAATGGTCCTCATGCAAAGGAGTATGAATCCCCAATCAATTTTTTGAGATATTCGTGCTACAACAAAAAAATTCGTGTAAAAAAATTGCTAAATTCGAGTTATTTCAAAATTGTGTAAAAAAAAGAGAGAGATGGGTGTACATGGAATATAGTTCTTTTTAAATAAATAAATGCAACATCTTCAAATTATATGCATCCAATTTTGAATTTAGATATGTGACTACCCAAAATTCGCCGTTTTGGTGAAACGTTTCGAAATTTCTTTTATGTTTTTATTTATAGCCCATACATTTAAGATTCCAAAAACCCTCTATTTTTGTGTCTACGATATCTAGAAGCAAAGTTATAGCATAATTAGTAAACCGGAGATGGAGTTTAAACAAACGGAAGTAGATCCCTAAACAAAATATTTTTAAGTTATTGAATTGAAATTTTCAAAACATATTTTATTTAGTTCTATCTGTGTTATGAATAAAAATCTAATCTCTGTGTTTATATTTATGTAGCTTATTGCTTTTTTATGAAAAGAAGTTATTAATTTTTTTAAAAAAATTATGTTTTTGCATAACGTTTGGCATATTTAAAAAAAACTTTCAAAAGTATTACAAATCTTTTAATTTCTAACACATATAAAGATGTTATACACGTACTGTATAAATATTATTTGAAAACATTTATTAGAATTTTGTGTAACTGCGATTTTTCATCAAAATTTCATTAAAAACAACAATTGTTATAGTCTATAAAAGTCTCCAGAAAACGTCAAAAGTTTCAAAAAAAGTCCAAATTAGTTAAGCAAGGATCTAAAACGATCTTGACCTATAAATATGATGAGTTTAATAATGTATAATTAGTAGAATATTCTTTAAACTGTTTTAAAGTATTTAAATGCATTTTATGAGAAACTATGTTTTTCAATTTCTTGCTTCACGGTAAAGTTAACTACAACATTTCATTTAAGATATTGAATTAAAATTTTTCGAAAATGCTTTATTTAGTTTTATCTCCTGTATAGACAATAATTTAATCTCTGTGTATATATTTATGTATTTTATTGCACTTTTTGTGAGAAAATAACTTTAGGTTTTTGTTAAAAACTGAATTCTTGCATAAAAAGACATATTTCAAAAACTTTCAAAAGTATAACAAATCTGATAGCTCTAAACACAGATAATGACGTTATTTATGTACTGTATAGATATTATTCAAATATATTAATTAGAATTTTCAATACACAAGACTTACCGTAACTGCAATTTTTCACTAAAATTTCGCACTGCAATTTTTCACTAAAATTTCGCTCAAAATTCCCAATATATCCAAAATTAATTTTAATTTTGCGAAAATTGTACTTGAATTCCTAGTTTTAAGCCCTATTTCAAATAAAAAAGTGTTTATTTAGTTGAAAATTTATATATTTCAAAAAAGTGCTCCGAAGGTATAGTCACATACCTTAAATTCATATTTATTTAAGATTTATATCAATTACATAAATATGTCTGATAAAAAGAAGAGGATACTTAACATTTATTTACTTTTAAAGGTTTTTTTTCTGCATCTGATATACATTTTAGTTTTTTCCACAGTTTATCCCTACCGTAAGATAAATTTATCCATAGATATTTACTTGGAAATTGATATAAAATTAATTTTGTGTACTAAACTGAATAGAATTTGAAGAAAATTATTCTGAATTATTCTTAGCTGTCTTTTTAAAATTAAATACACACTAAAAATGATGCTTATTTGGCTATTTTAAAAGTAAGGTTAAAATAAATAAACAAGTAACAATAAATAGTATTTGTAGTCGTTTTCGAGAAAAATACTCCTGTAGCTTACAAAGTGTCAAAATTTAGGAATTCTTTATTTTGAAATTTTCTTGACTTAATTTTCATGTCCCCAATGATTTTTTAAAAATGTGTTTTTAATAAAGCATGTAACTTTAAAGTACACAACTAGTTTTAAGCAATTTTAATGTTATATATTTTACATATTCAGTAAAAGTTTAATACTAAAAAAACTTTCATTGGTTTGTATATCATTTTGAATAAAATAATTTAGAATGTCCATTCAAACTTAAATTTCCGTATGAATAAAAAAATATACATGTCAAATACTTATTTAAAGACATTGATATAGTTTTGCTAACGAGGAGTTTTAGCTATCTTACTTATTTAACTTCTCATAATGTCACACTTTTTTAGAAAAATAGGAATTCCAGCAAAATTCTTGACAATGTTTGACTACAGTTCCTCGTTTTCTTTACAAATTTGTTTTTATTGTTATAATAATATCTAACAATAGGTTTAAATTGAGAAAGAGATCTAACTAAAAGGGAAACATACTTTTAAAATAATTTATTTCTCTAATTAATGAGTGAATAATCTTTCTAAGTTTATGGGCCTTATTCATGAGCTTCCTTTTCTTACGAATATAGTATCAAGCAAAGAAGAAACATTTAGTTAAAAAATTATATTTTGAAAGAAAAAAAGGTAAAGAGTTTTTATACGCTGTTACAAACAACTATTAAAGTAATCCTAGTATTCAGTGTAAAATCATTGGATAGTTTTTTGAAACATAATTCAGTTCACTAAATTAAATATTTTTTGTTGTATGGGAATGTATGAATGAAAGCGATGGATATAAGTCTCAAACAGAAGAACTGACTTGGAAAAAAAATCTTTTATTTCCATTGTTGTCTCAAACAGCTTTATCACAGCAATGTTTGCAATAAATGTTTGAAATTGAAATTATGGCCACTAACACTAATATGAACTTAGCATTGACGTATGGGATTGTCGATTAGCATCAAAATGTGTGATATAGTTCCTATGTGTGCAGTATATTTAAATGAATATACGTGAATAATGATACGTAAATGATTACGTGAATAATGATACGTAAATGATTACGTCAATAATGATACGCAAATGATTATGTCAATAATGATACGTAAATGATTACGTGAATATTTGAGCAATGAGTTCCAATGAATCAATAGTGGATGCGGTAGCCTAGTGGTCAAATTATCGGATTATGGCTGGCATACACGAGTTCGAGCCCAGTACCACTAAATACCCGTCTTGTAGGGGAGCAATGCACGTTAAATCTGTCGAGAGCTATACAACCTCCCGTTGGTGTGGTGTGGTAGTTAGGAGAGGAGGTGCAGCTCAGGGGTCGTCCTTATCACTTGACCGTGATTCAAAATTACGAGGTCCGCCGCCAAAGTCCTCGTGTAGCTGAACAGTTGACGTTAATATTCACTCACTCCTCTCTCCCACCACCCAATGAATCAATGTGTCTCAAGGTTGAGGGCCTTCAGCTGCCTTTCTAAGAAAAAATCGAAATGGGCTCATTTCATGTGACATCATAGTCACATGGTATTGATAATCACGTGTTTTCAGCCAATCAGTTCAAAAATTCATGGGACGTCATAGTCCCACAATAAAAGCAATTACGTGTTTCCAGTAATCAGTTCATGCGCCTCATTTTTCCCAACTTTTGATCTTTTCAGAAACTTTATCATAATAAATACTAGTAGGATTCAAAAGTTCCCGGACTGAGCCTATAACGTGGAACATTTTTGCAGTCGAGCGACTATAGTAACATTTATATGTTACTGTATTCTTCAAATCATGTGGTCGGTGGGTAACCACGGTGTCGTATTTTGTAGGCGGATGTAATTAGTGGTCGGTGATTAAAACGAACCTCGTTTGCTTAGAGGATAATGGATAGTAATTTTTGTGTTCATTTGGAAAAAATGCAACGGAGACTTACGAAATTTTGAAGCAGGTGCAAGGCTGTGACACACTATCGCGAACACAAGTTTTTGAGTGGCATAGACGTTTCAGAGAAGCCAAAGAGAGTGTTGAAGATGACAATTCAGACAAAACAGACTCATTCTGGGAAATTTTGAATCCTACTACATACAAATTTGTCAACAGCAATAATGCACATAGGTAGACAAATGGCATTTTATTTAAAATACATGCATAAAATAAGATTTTTCTCCTTAATTTTACAATCTTTTGAAGAAGTTTACTTTTAATAACATTTGAACATTTTCACTCAATTATAAAATTTGAAATTCTACCCAAGTTTAACAAATAGAACAACAAGTACAATCAATTTAAGGTCTGTTTTGAATTAAATGGAGAACACGAGTTTGTATTTATCGTATGACCGTCCTGAATCGAGCCCATTCTATAAATCTGGCTATCGGGATTGTCATCGAATTGGTCCATTGTGGCAAATCCATCGTATCCTAAAAGATGCATCTAGGCAATTGTGAACATAAACCATACATTTTAAGGTGTCTGCCTTTTAGGCATTCATCAATATCCAATCACCCTTAGCTACAGGCGCAAATGGCGTTTTCCCATCGATGCATCATGTCATGAGCGACATGTCACTCACTGAGCTCTCCAATTGCCAACTAACCGCGTCGTTGCAACTGTCGGTTTGTAATTACCGTTGGGGTTACAGATCTGAAGATTGATTACAAACGTTGCTGCAAAAGAACTTTTTGATGATGGTGAAGGAAAACGTGTTTTTCTTTCGTGTATCTTAATATTTGTTTATGTAGGCGTCACTTCCTCTCATACGTTCTTTTGCACTTTTTTACGTTTAGTTTGCTTTACTGTCTCTTACAGATTGTCCCGTGACTTAAGGTTTACTCCAAATGTAGATTAATTAAATTGTATTTGTTATTAACGGTGTTAATAAAAGTCCCACAAAAAGCATTTAGCTTAATATGTGTTTAAAATTAATTTCAGTACAGGGTCATTGAAACTAACGTGATACTTAGGGGTCTATCTGAATGCTTGCTTACGTGATATGCATTTTAAAATTATAGAATAAAATAATTCAAAATTATAACGCTTGTATTTAACATAAAATTTCATATGGATATTATTAATTTTCTTCTATCTATAATGTGTAATATGGCGGATCAGAATTTTTTTTCGGGAATTCAAAAACTTCCTACGCGGAAAATATGTTCCGTGGTATATAGATGAATCGAAAAATAAAATACAAAAGTAATTTTTATGTTAATTACTGCCACAAGGGAAATAAAATTTAGGTATTTGAGCTTTCCTATGGTAAAAATCAAAGTAATTTTTGTTTTTAAAAAATCAGGTATTTTAGTACTTTTTGACATCATTTGCGGTGATAGGACACCTTCTAAATACTTACAAGAAAAAATATCAGAGGTATATTTAACAGATTCTTTAGTAGTAATGCTTTGAGAAAATCTATATTGTCGAAATTACGACGGGCTATAAACTGGAAGACAGTGTAAAAGCTTGGATTGGACTGATTTGATGATGAGGGGAAAGAAAGCTCGTGTTATGAAATGTTGCAGTGTACATTGTACTATTCCCTACTCAGCACTCCCCTATCAATAATCTTTGCTTTTGGTTATTTATATTGCAGAAAATTATTTAATTTTGAGAATCTAAAATCATGTAACCAAAATTATCTCCACTTTTTTAAAAGTTTAATCCCCTCATGGCCATATTGAATTCTGAAATTACTTTTTTTAATTATTTTTTTCCTAGTCTCCTTATCTAAAAAAGCCTTTTCCGGTTATAATACTGTTTTTTTCCTCCATATAACGGTGCTCAACCCTAATTTGTAACAAACGTAGTATGTTACGTTCAGAATATGACTCTGTATTCGTCACTGATCGTGATGGAAGGACAGTTAAAATCACATAAACATAACAAGAGTAATACATAAAAAAAATTTAAGTCAAATCCTACGTCGTTAGAAAAACTTACTGGTGGCATCCGTTGAAGATAAATCTAACTTCCTCAGAAAAAAACGCTGAATGAATTTAAAATTTTAAAACAAAATTTAATTAATGAATTAGTATTTTTAAAAAAACTGTGTTAACATCAAGTTTCATTAACAAGTTTAAAAAATGTATTTGAACTTCAGTGGATGAATAAAAAGTTCTTTATTAACGATTGAAAATTAGAACAAGATATGTACGTTATATAAATAAATATATAGGGAGAGAGTGTGTGACGAATCTGTACGGCACTTTTATCACTAATACTCTTAGGCGTCTTTGGGGATTATAAATTCGAGTATATTTCCAACCAGCTCTAAAAAAGAAGAAACCGGGATATGCAAACTAGGTAAAGTATTTAAGAAGAGTGTTGTAAGTAAGCAGAGGTTAGGATATTGAACCAAGAGATAGGTTGACGGAGTTTTAAGAAGATTCAAGTTGATTGTGTGATTAGCGTCTTGTAGCGTCTTGCTGATTATTAGGCAGCGATCTACAGTGGGAAGGATTGATCTAACTGGAGAGTAACGAATTAAAAGTCAGGTGATATTTAAATTTAGATTATTGGATCATAAAAATAAATATATAATAAAGTTAGTGTAAAGTTAATGAATGCTAGTATTTCAAATTGCGTATATCTTTCAGTCCTCTTATTCCGGTAAACCCGTTCGATATTGAGTTTAATAGTTGATTAGTATCATATTTTGTGATTTAATTTAATAATAAAAGTCAATCCCATTGACGTAGACATATTGAGTAATATTGTTAATTAGTAATTCAAGTAAATAAATATAATTTATTATTGTAAAAATGTCGTCTGGTAATTCATTGCCTCAATTCAATCTTGGTGTCCAGGATGGAATCCAGGAGGGGGGGGGTTCTCTCACAAGTTGTGACAAACCTATACGGAACTTTATCACTAACCTTCTGAGTCGTCTTTTTTAGGGAAATTTAATTCCCCTACCTATTTCCAATCAGCTCCAAAAAGAGGACAGGATTCCTTGTTATGCAGATTAGATAAAGTATTTAAGTCAAACGGAATAATAAAGTAAAAAACAGTAGGAGAGAGAGATTGAAGCAGAAAGGTATAATAGTGAAGTTAGAGATTTATTATTGAAGATTTCTAGGTGGATAAATTAATCTCAGGAAGAGCTGAGCTGAGCTGCAGTGTGGTAAATATTGATTTATAATTAAAGTTTCATTAAAGCTTTATATTAGGAGTGAGATTAAAGTTAGATGTTCAATAGGAATATCATTGAATATAATTCTGGGATCTCTTATCGCGGTAATCTCTGCGTGATCGATATTCTAATTGTTAATTAATTGGATCATTAAATATTTAAGTTAATAAAAAGGAAAGTCCCTTTTAAACCTCATATAGCTAATTTGAATTATTTGTTATTAAAAGTCTTTGATTCTATTTAGGAAAGATAACCAAATAAAGAAAGTTATTCATTAAAATGGCTACTGGTTCTTCTTTGACTCTAAATCATTCTCGTTCACAAAGTGAGATCCAAGGGGATCTTCACAAAGTGAATTAATAGTAGGATTTGAAAAATGCATTCAAAACTAAAAAAATTCTAAATCACAAGAGTTTTGTCAAGAAACGTTTACGATTTCAAGCGCAATAAACTTTCTTATTCGCCATCAATACGATTCCTTACTCTTTATTCGTTTTATTTTAAATTTTAAAAAGCACTTCTGGTTGACAGCTCTGCAGAAACAAAACAAAAAAAGCGCGATCCTTCACAGCAGTTGACGAAAAACAACTCTCCTTAATCTCGCCGATATCAACAGAATACAGGATGACTTCCTCGTTGCAAGACGTAAGAATAGCACTGACAGATTGATGATGTCTTTCAAATGCGGAATATGTCATCGTCTCTTTCGAATGAGAATGAAGGACATGCTGTAAAGATAGTTTCAGGTAGAGAGTTGGCAGGTGTTTCGAGAAATCATTAAAAAGAGAGGGTTGGTTCTGTGTTGTTGCTTTCAGAATAGCAGAGGTAGAAGGAGTATGTTCAGAAAAATTTACATTTTGACAGGTGTATTATTGAAGAAGTCATGGTTCTCGTAAGAGAAATATGAACACGCATGGGAAAAAGAAAAAAAAGTAAGAAGATTTTCTAAAATAATGCAACCTATAAGCTTGAGTTTTGAATACTTTTTCTTTCCCTTATATTATTGGATTTATTTTTTATTTTAAAAAAATCCCCAGAAAAAGTTTATGACTAATGTATAAACGTTTTTAAGTCAAATTCATCATAAATTACTCCCTAAAAAATGATAGATACGTTTAGATAAATTTATTTCCTAAAAGCATCTTATTATTTTTTTAACTTCAAATCAATATACGATAAAGTATGGATAAATTATCCATCTATTATAAAAAGAAGAGTTTCCTAATTGATATATTAGTCTACACACATTAATCGTATATCCATATTAACGATCATATGGAAGTTTAAAAAAGCATTAAATGAGATAGTTATTTTTTTCGTTTTGTCAATATATAAAATAAGGTTTTTATGCTGAAATGTAAAAACGAGATGATTCAAAATGAACTTAAGAAAATCCTACTAATATAGTGTAATTAAAATATTTAAAAAGTTAAAAATTTAATAATATTGGTTTGAAACGTTTTGATATTAAATATTTAATACTTTTGAAATAGTACAAAATAATTTATTTTCAAATTTTAGAATACTTTTTAAAGATGAACCTAAGAATTTCAAAATATCTCCAATTTATGTATTTTAATCAGATTCATTTTTAAACTGTGTATAATATATATTCTTTTATTTTTAAAATACTCTGAATAATTATTGTTTGGTAAAACAAGTTGTACAAATTAAAAATAAAGTTTAAATAAAACAGTTAGGAAACATCTTTTGTAATATATCATAAAATGCAAAATAGTTACACTTAAATACTTGGGAAATGTAGTTTTCCGTATATTTATAAGCACACACGACACTTTAAAAATAAAAACAAATATTAACATTTCTTGAAGAAAAGAACTTTATGTGATTCCGTTATCCCAATAGTCACGGTCATGGACTCGTGGTCGGCGTGTCATGAGTTCGAGCCCTATCCCGCAGTAGACCCACCACATAGAGCAAGAGTGTCAATCTCAAAAGCTAACTTGGGCCCAACAAACAAGGTTTAACTTTGGGTGGGCCGCCAAAAAGATCAATATTCATAGAAACGTAGGTTTATTCCGAATACATTATAATACATATATATAAAAGAACAAGAATAATTTACTGATTACATCCTGGTACTAACATCTCTTCTCTGCTACTATCTTTAATATTTCGGAGGAATTTTTGATATTTTATTATATATTATTGTGTGTTGAGAGATATATTGGCCGGACAGCGAAAAATGTTCAACCGTGGGTCACGAGTTTGACACCCATGATGTAGAGGGTCTAATGCAGTGGTTTCCAAACCTTTTTAACCCATGGACCCCTTTTTATAGTTAAAACTTTCCCAAAAAACCCCAAGAGAAAGGGCTTCATAAATGCATCGTATAAAAATTTACAAATTAAAAAAAAAAAAAAAACATTTTGCTGAAAACTTATTAATTTAAATTGTGATTTCCATTTCAAATAAAAAAAAATTAATGATTTGGATGAACGTAATTTCTATACAATAACCCAGTGTTTCTCAAACTGTTCGGCGCACCCCCCTGGGGGGCGCGAGCATATCGAAAATAAAAGATTTAAAAAATAATTAATTTACTGGAAGGAATTAAAACAAAATACTTTCAGACATAATAAAAAATGCTCTTACTCTGATATAATTTATAGGCGTGTGCGATATTAAGTCATCAAAAATAAAAACTTCTTCAATACCTAATTAGATATCTTTGGTCCTGTAACCAAATAAAAAACTTTTATTTTATTTGCTGGAATCCCATGATGAGAGATTTTTTATTACGTTTTATTTGTAAACCTAACATACTACTCTTTCAGAGAAAAAACAGATCCCAGACCCAGAATCGAAAAAATTTAGGAACATAAAAAATTCTTCACTGTCATTATTTTCGTTATACTGCACATTATAGCTGTAATCTGCTTGGCTTTCTAAGTTATGGGTACAGTTAGATATGACCCCTCTCTTATGTGTTTGTTTCTCATTTAGGGAAGTTGTAAGTAATGTATTTCTCTGTTGCGCTTTTTTCCATGCAAAAGAGTTTTATGATATTTGGAAACCACGGAGAGTACTTTGAAGGATTACTTGGCCAAGATTTATTTTTAAGAGTATTGTCAAACATATAAAGCATAACGAAAAACGTTTTACACGTGTACAATAAAATAATTATAAAAAAAAAGGATTGGGGTGACTCAATAACCCCGCATGACCGTATCGAGTGCGCGCCTGCTCCCGAGTTAAAACATGTTGAAGTCCTTTCGCTTGAAATATTAAAAATAATACAATTATTCTTCATTAGAATTTTATATTATTGTTCATTATTTAACACCAATTATAAATGCTAATTCTGTGAGGCTTAAAATTACAATTCGCTTAAAACTAATTATAATTTGAGCAATCATTTAAAAAAAATCATTTTACAATTTTGTAAACATTTTCGCGCACTTGGCTTTACTCTCCTTACAATTCAGCTATTATATCAATAATGTTTTATTTTGTTACAAATGAACTCGTGCAAAGAGCAGGCACTTTTGCCGGTAAACTTTTAATTTATGAGTTCTGCACAGAGTATTTTATAACAAATTAATTAATATTAAATTAAGGACAAGTTTAATAAGTATTAACGACTTCCATGGGTTTGTCTTGCAAAGCAAAGTTTTTATAAGGAATGCTTATGATTAGAAATTGATCCTCTGAGTTCTTTTTCTTTATATTTAGCAGATATCTATATTTTGTCTTCTAAGCAGCCACCGCATTTTGCAATATGTTCAATTTAAAAATTAGAGAAAAGAAAAATAACATAATAATTATCCTATTACTTAATTGATTTATTTATTTATTTTTGCTTAAAAGTAGTATACAAAATTTAATACTTATGTTATTAATTTGTATGGTTTATAATTAAGATCGCGCATTGTAGCTTTAGCTTCAAAGTGCATTATTATTGCATTCAGTTCATTATTAATGTATAAGGGGGGCGCGATAAAAATTGTGATTGAAAAGGGGGGGCGCCAGTATTAAAAGTTTGAGAAGCACTGCCCATAATGCAAGATATAAAATTGGAATCTGTTTTTATAACCAGAATTTGTCGAATCCTTGTTCAAACATTGGTTTCAAGTCCTTCATTTGTAGATATTTCAATAAGATCATCTTGTATTAGTATGGATTTCTATCTGTTTGGTATCTGCATTAGCCCACGCGCAAAAGAGTTCAACACCCAGTCGGGAATATCCAAGTGAATTATTGTTATTTATATTAATTTCTATAAAAATAAAAATTTATCACATTTTTTTTATTTTATATTAAATATTGTATAGACCCCTTAACGTTATTCAGGGCCCCCCATATCAATTATAAGTTTCCCCGGACACCCTGAATAATATCGGGGACCCCTGGGGGTCCAATGGGACCACTTTGGGAACTACTAGTCTAATGCGTGCTAAATCTGACGAGGCGCAAAGTCTTAACGTTAGCAGTGCTTGGAAGCTCGGAGAGCTCACGCATGAATGAATATTAACGTCACACTGTTCAGGTACACGAGGGCTTTTTGGCGACGGACCACGTAATTTTGAACCATGGTCAAGTGGCGTGGACAACACCTGAGCTGGCAACCCCTCTCCTAATTACCATACCAACAGGTAGACGTTTGAATTCTCGACAGATTTAACATGCATCGTTCCCCTACACGGTGGGTCTTTAGTGGTACTGGGCTCAAACTCGTGACGAGGCCAGCCAGGATCCGATACCTTGACCACTCGGCTACCACGGCCGGAGAGCTTAGGAGTATCCCTCGTCCCTAAACCGTAGCTAAAAATTACGAGGTCTGTAGCTAGTAGCCTTCCTGTTGCTTCATATATGACCTTAATAAACTTTCATTAAAAGAAATTTATATTAATAAATTTCAAAAGGCTGGTTTATTAATTAATGACGAAATTAAAGTATATATGATTAATCTACTTTTTAAATTAAATTTTACGGCTTCATGAACCCCTAAAAAGGAATTTTGGTTTTCTTTCTTCGACATAACCAAAAACCCTATATCAAGCACGAATTAAAGCTATTACAATAGAAGAAGAAAAAATCCTATAATTTTAAAACAAGTCAACGATCCTAGTAATTACCAAGAACAGAAGAAGATAAAAAACAACCTCCCTCACGGTTTGATTCACTTTCATTAAAGTTGGCCCTCAAGTAATTAGCAGAACAAAGCTCCTTCGGTTTAAAAATGGAATCATTTCACGCATACCAAAACTGTCTTCCCATTCTTACAGAAAACCCACAGGACTTCAGTGCCATTTTCTTTACGGTACAGATCATTCTTATCCAGATTTAAGAGCTCTACTTTAAAGAGATAGTTCTAGATGTCTTTCTCAAGCAACATGAAAGGATTCATTTCCAGTCAACACCGGATCCCTTAGGAATATTTTCTTATTAATGTCTTTCCAACGTGGTATTTATTCTTCAGAAAAAAGCTTTTTGTTCTTAGCAACATCATTTTTGCAGAAACTGTTTATTTGATAGAGACACGAAATGCTGCGTTTAAGCTCCATTTGTTCCGATGCGGCAGTTAGCGAGGATTTGTTATTTGCAGATAGGAATCTGATGTAATAAGTTAGATTAATATCGTTGTCTTGTCATTTTATGGATCAATGTTTGGTGTGGGAATGTAATATATGGAAAGAAAGGTAGAAATATATATATATATATGAAAGAAAAGTTGTTATTGGGAAATAAACAATAGATGTTTTTCAGATGGTTGTTTGTTGAAAGAATTGTTAAGAATTTGTTCAACGATATAACGCCAAAGTTTGCTTTAAAAAGATTTAAAATTTAAGTTTTGTTAATTTTATAACTATAGTTGATCTCATATATATTTACCGGATTGGACGATGTAAAAATTAAAGGGATACTTTATAATTTATTAAATTTTTATAAGTATATGAATAGTGAAAATGGATAAACAACTAATGATTAACTATATGAGTTACTTAACTAAATGTTTGCATTAAATCCTAAGTATTCATAAAAAGATATAACTCTATTCGAATTTTTATGCATTGTTTTTGCTTACTTATTTTTGTGTGTAGACATGTATCGCCATTCACAAGTTATAGGGATTATTCTGAATATTAAAGTTGAAATTATGGAGTAAATAAATTCGAATTTCAGAATTTTCTGCATAAATTGATCAATTAATAAGCCACGTATGGATTTAAATAACAAAACCGTGCTTAAAGTAACCATTTAAAAACACTTTACTGTTTTACAAAGTTGTGTAAATGCGAAGCATCGAGAATATTTCCATGGAGACATTGACTAATTTTTATTAATTGATGTATGGGGAGGATTTAATAAAATAAATATAAGAATAATAATTATAATATATTGAAATAATAGAAAAACAGCTGCGAATATGTTGAAAGACAAGAACAAAGCACTCTTGATCAAGAACCCTTTTTGGGTTCCTGAGGCTCCTAGAAAAGCCGTTGTTGCTCGTTTTAGATTTTTAACGGGCATGACTGTTTGAGATTCCCATCTCTACAGAATTGGTATAGCTGACTCCCTGGACTGTACTCTCTGGTCAGTCTATGACCACTGAATTTTCGAACGTGAGCCCTATATATATATGTGTGTGTGTAATATATTTGCTATCGTACTACTTTGGGTAATATTTACTACTATCTAGACTAGTTATACTTAGGTTTTATAGCTATTTGTATATATTTATGGATTATATATACATATGTATGTAATAAGTTTGCTAAAATGAAAAAATATTATATTTTCTAAAGCTGACACCGACTTAGGTCAGTGAAAAGGAGCTAAGCTTGATTTATAGATTCCAACCTTCCCCTTCAGCAGAAAATTTATACATAATGGAGCAAGACAAATTTGAAGAAGATTTACCAAGACTGAAATATCAATAAAGCTTAAAATGCTCATGTATAATCAAACATTAATCTGTTAGACAATTAAGCTAAAGAGCATGACTATCACATAAATGGAATTAGTATCAAGAAGTATTTAAGAAGAGCAAATATAAATTCTAGAACTTTACCATAATTTTGTATACATGATGAATACGAAATTTTGATAAAGTTTTCTATTCTTTATATACTTTTGTTAAGTGCTACATTTCAGCCATTCACATGCTTTGAATCTGCATTTCGGTCCAGAATCTGGCAATAACTTATTTATTGCACTCAGATTTAGCGTGGGCTCTGTATTTTCAAGTGCAATTTTTAGGTAAGTTACCTGTATCTTCTAATGGATTTAGATATTCCTATCCATTACTTTCAATAGGTTTTTGCTCAGTATTTTGTACTTAAAGGGGGAAGGTTGGCTGGCCCAAAAAGATGTTCAACCCCACTTTTATATAAATTATTTTATATATTAGCTGTCCTAAGTCAGCAATGTTTATAATACTGCAGCATCCATTTTATAATTTTTAATCTGACGTTCTTCATTGTATGATCTTTTTACTGTCTATGTGTTTTTTTCGAAGGTTATTGATGAATGTTTATCTCTTGTTTGTAGAGAATTAGACTACACATATATATATATATATATATATATATATATATATATATATATATATATATATATATATTAGTTAAGAAATTACAAATGTACTATGAATTATAATTGAAAGTTAATTTATAATTTAATTAGCATGTTCGATCATAGATTTCGTAAAGAACTTTCTAGAGGCCCAGAACAAGCATATCTCGATTAAAATATTCTTAATTAAAATATTCGTAAGGAAGATATTACAAAAGAATTTGAAAATAGAAATCATATTTTAAAACCTTCTCTGTAAATCATTCATTTTAAATAATTAACCTTCCAGAAAAATTAATTTATTATATTAAGTAATTTATCAAAGTGTTAAAGCAATAATATTTATTGCAATGAAAGAATTTGATTCATAATAGATTGCTAAGCTAAAAATAAAGTTTTCCAGTTTGAGATAATCAAATTTTTTACATTGTATCCAACGAATAAAGTTTATTTGCTGTCTAGAAAAGCACAATCCACAAAAGACATATAAGTATATATATTTGCCCCTTTCTTAAGAATGTGATGTCAAAAATGAATAAAAAGTCCAGAAGAAGTAAAACGATTGACTTCATTTTGCCCCTAAAGATTTGCTTGCCAAGCTGCAATTTATTTATGAAAGTTTGTACAATGAAAAGGAATTTTTGTTTTTTAATGCAGTAGAGATAAAATCATCCGCATTGCAGAAAATATTTCACAGACGTGATTATTTTTCAAAGTTCGAAGAACATTACTCAGCTATAATGAATTTTCTCGAATGAAACATTTTAATAGAAAATGTATACCAGTATTTAGGAGGACACAGAAAGATTCAACTTACAAAAATCAAGTAAAATGTTCTTAGCCTAAATTAGTCTGCACATATTTTTCTGTAGTCTCACAAAATTTGAAAGCTCTAAGTTAAAAAACTCAGTTGCGATAACTTTTTTGTTCGTTTTTATTAACATTACTATGGCAAATAAAAATTCTAGCATAATTTTTCTCAGAATTAAAAATCCTTAGCTTTTCTTCATTTCAAATGCTAAGCCTTTTTTTTACTTTATTATAGTGCGAAATGTTAAATTTTTTCTAACTACTGCTATTAATACATGTAACTAAAATTAATGAACATTTTTTAATTGAAACAATAATTAATTTTTTAAAAGTAGTTGAATTAAGAATTTATAAATTTTTCAAGAATTTTTAATCAGCACTCATATAAAGGTATTTTATGAATACCATTCATGTTATCCCAAAAATCCATAATCAAATATTCTTATACATAGTTCGACGAATTTGTACATCAATTATTGTAACAGCAATACCATTATAACATTACTTCATAAATTTTTAAATTTTGCTTTAAAAATTAAATTGTTACCTTTTTGTGATATTTTAAGCACAAAAACTGTTTTACGAAACACATATTTATAAAGGGCAACCAAAAACTTTGTGACAGATCTTAAATGAATTTTTTTATATAAATCGTACTACGACTCCTTTATAATTCATAACACTGTGTTAAAATAATTAATAATTGTTATTACACTTTACTTTTAAAAAATAATTAATGTTTATTTTAAATTTCTTTTTATTATATGTTTTTAATGTTAATCCCTAAGCACAATTGCAGTATAAAAAGAAAAACAAATTATTAAGCTTCACGGAAATTAATATTTTTTATTTGAAGCATTAGTACTATCTTTAAAATATTTATCGACCTTTAAGAAATGGTTTACATTTATTATTTTACATAGTATGTGTTTTTTTTATTTAATCATTAGAAAAAAGTTAGCAAAAAAAGTACTAAATAAATGCAAAATTATGCATGTATTGATTCAGTAAATGTTTCTTTTCTGCTTTTACGCCGTTTTAGAACATAACAGAAAAAAAAAATTATAAAGCAGATACAAAAGTTTTAATGAAGCTCAAGGGACATCATTTAAGTCGTATTGCCTTCGTATCAGATTAAAATGCATATTTATGCACTTGAAGAAAAAATTAAGATTCGCATAAAATAAGAAATTGCTTCAAGTAATATGCATAAATAAATCTCATTTCGGTCGTTGAAAGGCCTCGAATTAAATGAAAGACATTTTAAAGATTGATTTTTTTTAAAATTAGGCTTAATATTCTTTTGAGTACTATTATCTATTTTCAAGATGACAGTAAAATATATTTTATAGAATAGTTTGTCAGTCTATATAACAACAGTTCTTATATAGACAGAAAAAATATTCTTTGATGGACTGAAAATCAATTTGTTAAAGAAACTTGATTTAGAACAAACAAAAACAATATTCAAAATGATATATAAAGAACTAAATTTCTGATTTGGAAAGAAAAAGTAATTAAAAAGATTTAAGGAATACATTTCATGAAAAATTAACTACTTACTCTTAAATTAAAGTTAGCTAATTAAACTATGAACTAAATTAAACTTATTTTTATCGCAAAATATTTGATACAACATCTACGAGCCAAAGTTTAGTAATTGGCTTGTGAAATAGATTTTTATTTAACAGAGAGCTGCATTATAAAACTTAGTTATTGGAAATTTTGCAAAATATATTGTTTTTTTTAATGTAGTCTCCATCATACTTCGGGAATTTTCAAAAATTTTACAAAAAATTTGAATTTAAAAAACATAGATACAAAAGGACACAGCTCTCAAATTAATTAAAAAAAACTAATTAATATTTTTTTAAAAAAAAATGTCTGGTACTTATACAGGTCATGGTCATGGATTTATGGCCGGCATGTCATGCATTCAAGTCTAGTACTACTGAAGACTAGGCAGTAGAAGACTGTAGCATGTTTAATCTATCGAGGTTTAGACCCCTACCGTTGGTGTGGTGTGGAAGTTCAGGGAAGGAGGGGTGTCAACTAAGATGTCCCTCTTGTCACTTGACCGAGTTTCAAAACTACGAGGTCCGTCACCAATACCCTTCATGTTGCTTTATAGAGTGATATTGATAAATTATCACTCACTCATACTTACATTGATTTGAATAATGCCAACTTTTTGAATAGAAATATTTTTAAATAAATTGAATAATTTAAATTAAAAAAAATCTTTTCTTGCCTTTTCTCATCTTTTGTGGAAACTTTTCCTTTTTTTTTATAATTGATAAATAGAATTAATAACTTTATAAAATAACGAGAATTCAATTACAAAATGTACACTTCAAGTAATAATGTATATTCTGTACATTCAACATCAAAATAGTACAAAAAAATACTTAAACCTATTTCCTCGATTGGTTATTAGTTGACCTGGCATTATTAGTTGAGACACAACACCGAACTAAACGCCTTTCTTTGCTCTTACTAATGTTGCATTTAAATTTGTTTTTATAAAAATCAACAATAAGACAAACTTTTTTCCTGTGTTGTTCTATATTGTAGGTTGTTTCGTTGAAAAAATTATTGGGTTTTCGAAAATCATTTCTCAGAGAAGTTTCTTTCTTCCAATTTTCGATTATTTTCTCAAAAGTTTCATTAAAAGTTGGATAAAATACCTAGAAAGGAATTCAAGTAACAAGGAAAAATTTCGAAAAACACAACATGAGACGTTTTTGTGTTCTTGAGAATTCGTAAAGAAAAATGAAATATAATGAACATGCTTTAAAAATGGAAATACTTTAAGAAAAGTAACTCTAGAGGTAAAATTTTGTTGATCTGCAGAATGTGTTGGTACAATTTCTCTCTTTCATGAATATACTTGCCATTAAACTTCCGAAAAGAAAAAAAAGATTATTTTATCTTTAAACTCAATTACATTTAATACTGTTTTTTAATTTATAAAACTAGTTTCTGGAGGTTCCTTTGCAATAGACATTCAAAATTCCAATTACAGAGAAAGAAGAGAGAGTAGTAAAGTAGAGAGAGAGAGTGCATCATTTTTAACATAATTTTACAAATTTTATAAATGTGCAGTCTAGTACACATAAAAAAAATATCTTTAAGATCAACGTGGAAAAGTACTTCTATTAAAATTTTTATTGCGATGTATATATATATAAAAGTTTTACAAGAATATTGCATTAAATATTTAAATAAAAACGAATATATGATGAACTCTTACACATACATAGTTTTTGGTCAGTAGTGATATTACTTTAAATAAACAGTAACTTTCTTAAAAGGAAAAGAAAATGCGATATAGATTGCTATTTAATTTCTTTTAGTGTTGATAAAAAAGAAAAATCTTTTAAGTTGATAATTAGTTGATTAGTACTATTCATCATCTACAACTGAGCAAATTTGCACTTAAAAATATCCATTAATTTCTTGAAAACAGCTTTAATTTAAAAATATTTTTACAAGAAAATAAAGAGTGTTTTTTTCCAGGTATAGAAGTTTAAGTTGGCATTACTTTCCAAGATAGCGACCTATTTAACAGCTGTCAAGTGATTTATTCTCAGTTTGGTTTGGCAATTCATCAAAACGATCATCAAGCAAGGCGTCGAATGGGCCCAAAACGAGATTGCCGTTGTTCCCGATTTTCATAAGCGAATTTTGTTTAACGATGAAGCGCACTTCTTGGTGAATGGCTACGTCAACAAACAAAACTGCCGCATTTGGAGTGAAGCTAATCCACAAATGTATGTCGAAACACCGTTACATCCAAAAAAACTGACTGTTTGGTGCGCTTTATGGGCTGGTGGAATCATTGGGCCGTTCTTCTTTAAAAACGATGAAGGCCACAACGTTACAATCAATGGTGATCGGTATGGAGCCATGATTACTAACTTTTTCATTCTTGAATTGAACAATCATGATGTCCAGGAGCTGTGGTTCCAACAAGACGGCGCAACATGTCACACAGCTCGTGCCACAATCAATTTATTGAAAGACACGTTGGGTGACCGCCTAATTTCACGTTTTGGACCTGTGAATTGGCATCTAAGATCTTGTGATTTAACACCGCTAGTCTATTTTCTGTGGAGCTATGTAAAGTCTTTGGTCTATGCGGATAAGCCACAAACGCTTGACCATTTGGAAGACAACATTCGCCGTGTTATTGCCGATATACGGCCACAAATGTTGGAAAAAGTCATCGAAAATTGGACGTCCAGATTGGACTACATCCGAGCCAGTCGTGGCAGACCTATGCCAGAAATCATATTTAAAATGTAATGCCACAAAAGTATCTTTCGAATAAAAAAAATTCATGTCAATCGAATAATACATCGTTGTTTTATTGCAATTTAAAGTTATATACCTCTAAAAAAACACCTTTTACAATACGCTAGTTAAACATCCATGTGCAAGGTGTGACACAAAAAACGAGACTAAGTGTGTAGCTTGAAAAAAAGATTGGGAATGGCAACAACTGTTTTGATGACATCATTTCTTACCCCTCCTCGATCCATTTGGTCAGTTTCGTCTTTATCTGCACTCCAGTTGGGAGAACTGCATCATTGAATGAACATGCGCAACTATACATTCCGCCGGGAAAATGTTGTGAATTAACATCAAGTTTCTTGTAAAACTTAAGAAATAAGCTACGAAAACATTTCCAGTATTAAACGAGGCTTATGGAGATGAAGCTTTGTCTGGTGCCCATGTATTTGAATGGTATATAAGAGGTTTTCGGGGGGAAGGCTCAGTGTGGAAGATGATGAACCTACTAGGCGACCAAGGTCAGCGATTACAGACCAAAACATAGTCAAAATTCGTGATATGAGTGGGTTCTCACTCACATTAGAGGTGGATTTTTAGTTAACACTGCTATATTGAAGTACTAAAAAGACTTCGTGAAAAAATTACGAAAAAAAGGCCAGAATTTGGAAGTTATGGATGGCTGTTGCACCAATACACTCGCTAACACGGCACTATTTGTTAAACAGTTTCTGACCAGTAAAAGCTTTACTGTGATGGAGCATCCTCCTTATTCACCTGATTTAGCCTTATGCTACTATTTTTATTTCCTCTAATTAAATGTTTCTGAAAGGCAACCTATTTTACCTCAGTTGAAGAGGTTCAAACAAAAACGGAGAATATCCTGAAAGATTTTCCAAAACCCTCGTTCCAGAACTGTTACCAGCAATGGCAGCACCGAATGCAGAAATGTGTGAATTCTAAAGGGAACTAATTTAAAGGTTATAATGTCACGGAGAACTGATTCTGCATGTACAATGGTTTATTAGACCAGTCTCATTTTTTTGTGTTACACCTTGTAATATTTTAAAAATCTAGAATAAATTGATCACTGACATAAGAGCAAGTTTTGAAAAAATATATAATTCTGTAAAATCCTTCAGAATACATTTTAAATAGTTAATTATATTTTCATAATAGATAAAAACACGCTATATACCATCGATCAATTTCATTAAATCGATATACTCGCCCAATGCCGCGATATACAGCGAATACCGGAATATAGGTTCCTAAACACGTTCAAACACATGATAATAACAAAGATAACGATGATAGAATTTCCCAACACTTTTGGATTGGGGACGTCTTTGGAAATGGCAAAATTGGTCAAAGTTATAGTACCTAAGTACCAAAAACATAAATATGCATTTTTACTTAAGTATAATTTTCAATTCCTTTCCGAGAGAACAATTTTCGTAGAAACTTAATTTTAAAATGAAAGATACCAAATATACGACACAAAAATTTCTTATAAAATTAAGTTTTATGAAAGTTTACTTTTATTGTTTAACTCATTTTTGTTCTTTACTCTATTTAAGCTTGAATGAAAAGAAAAGATGCAAATTGAGAACAAAAAATATGAAAGAAAGCTAAAAGAGAAGGAAAGACGAATAAAGGAAAGCGGGTAACGAAAGATTGCTCCAATGTAACTCAGGAATACAAATTCACCATTCACCGAAAAATGGCAAATCCCAGAAGCGATTTCCTTTTGACATCCATGGCTCTAATTTAATATGAACGATGCTCTAAAGATTGGTGCACCTTTCAGTTCTTTGATATCGGACTTTTATCTTGAAATTATGTGAAGCGAACAAATAACGAGATATTGGAAATGTTGGTTTTCGTGTCTGGATGAAAGCATCCATTGAAAGATGTTCACCTTATAAATTACTTAAGGAATAAACAAATGTTATACATCAAAACAAAATACCTATACCAGTGTGAGGAAAAACGAATCAGTCCAAAAATACTGATCCTTTAAATAAAAATTCATATATTGTAGAAAAAGCATTTATTTTATGAATAAATTTTATTTCATTATATTTGATTGTCTGATTGTCAAAAAAAAAAACCAATTCGAAACTTAATCTTTCTTAAGGTATCCGACTACTTGCGACAAATTTTTTTTGAAAAAAAGGAAATATGGAGATCTTTTTGTGATTTTTATATTTATAAAGTATATTTTACGGAAAAAATCCTAAAATTGGTAAAAGAAAAAAAAATATTATTATTAAAATGGGAAAAAACTAGTAAAAATGTACGAAAAATTACATAAACGGGGCCCGCTCTCTACAAAGATTTTATGAACAAATTCTCAATTTTTAAATTTTGATGTGTTACTTTGTTATTCCTGTTCGAAGTGATCTTCACGATAAGAAATATTTTAATTTTTTACAAAAAACTAGAGCACTTTATCAAAGTCATTATACGAAATTCTTTAAAAAAAACAATGACTATATTCAAATAAAGAGCTGCAAATTTTGAAATAAAACAGTTATTGAGAAATCTGAAGATCAAAAACACTTCTACTGTTATACAGAACATAAGCAAACAATTTCAGCTAATTATTTTCAAAACTTTTTGAGCAATTGCGGTCCCCGTTTGAGTTTTTCGAAAAAAACACGTTTCGCGTAAAACGCATTTCAAATTTTGACATCTTGTGTAAAGTTATGGCATTTTGCTTTTACTAAAAACGCTTGTAGTTTTGTTCTAGTGGAGGGAAAATAAAAGTACTTGGTATTGTTATTAAGTTAATAAAATGGTCTATAAAATAAAATCATAAAAAATTTTGCCGATTTTTGAAAAAAATCATGGTTTTAGGGTTGTCGGATACCTTAAATAGCTTGTTTTCTTTTATAATTATTGTTCTTATCAATGAGCATGGAATAAGATTTTATGTGTTTTGGAATTTTTCAAAATCTCAGCAAATTACCGGTTTTTAATTATCAGCTTATATTTCCCCACCACACCAAAGAAGGTTTAAAAAAATCAAATTCAAATATCTTTCGTTGTTGTACATGAGTTTCGTTCTTGACTCAATTTGTTAGCCTTTTGTACGATGCTTTTGACTTAATCGTAGATTCCTCACTCTCTGGATATCGATTAGATAAGCCCTTCTCAAACTGTGGGGGGCACCCCTGAGGGGGCGTGAAACCCTTATGAGGGAGGCACGAGAATATCAAAAGGTTAAAAATAGAGGATTTAAAGAATTACAATCTTACTGAAGGGAGGCAAAATAAAATATATATTCGGACATAATAAAAATTAAATACAAATTTACACCAATATAAAATAATTATAAATGTATCAGTACTGCACAGTGTATATTTAAGGATTAATCTCTCATTACTAAATAAAAAATGATACCCACATAAGCTTGTCATGTACAAAATTTAATTCTTATCTTGATTTTTTGTACGGTTTATGATTAAAAACGTATAGTAACTTTAAAGTCAAAGTGCATTTTTATTACATTCAATGCATTGTTATTGTGTGGAGGGGGGCGCAATGAAAATTATGATTGAAAATTGGGTCGCAAACATTGAAAGTTTAAGAAGCACTAGATTAGATGCAAGCATTTCTATAAAACACTTAATTGCATTGATTGTATGTTATACATAGAACTGGCACCACCATCTCCTTAAATTTAATTAAAATTGAACATTTTATCAAAATAGTAACCTGTCAGAATAAAAAATAATATGTATATATATATTAATATTATATATATTAATATTATATATATATATTATATATATATATATATTATATATGTATTATATATATATATAATATTATATATATATTATATATATATATATATATATATATATATATATATATTAATATATATATTAATATTATATATATATTATATATATATTATATATATATTATATATATATATATATATATATATATATTATATATATATATATATATATATATTATATATATATATATATATATATATATATATATATATATATATATATATATTTATATATATTATATATATATATATATATATATATATATATATATATATATATATATATATATATATATATATATATATATATATATAAGATTTCTGGAAAGATTCGGAAGATTGGTAAAACTATCCTAAGACGTGGCGAGTGGATATTATTACCGTAGCAAACCAAAAGATAGGGCGTGGCCGGTGTTGATTCTCTGTATGTTGATGCATCTTTCTCAAGTAAAGATCGACGAGGCAGTATGGTAGATTAGTAATCCAATTTATTGAATGTCTTGAAATACTTAGGCATATTAATTACGATGAACATGGACGACACAACACAGACAAAGAAACTACAACACAAAAAGCTGGCTACATATTTACAGAGAAACGAACGAAGAAGAGAGCGAGATTAGACAAGTTTTCGGCTTTTATAGTACAAGTACTTATGACGTAATAACAGCTCTGATTCGATAGAATGGGCGGGATTGGGATGTCTGATGCAATAAGAGTACTCGATTAAGATTAAAATCAGGGTGTTAGTGTAGAACCAAATAATTAAAAGGTTATTTGAATATTATTAAAAGAGTTAATTAAAAGGGATTGCAGAGGAAATTATTACATATATACATAATAATCAAAAGAATGATAATATGTATTAAATATCCTGCAAGTTGGAAGCTTAATTCTGCAATAGTGAACCAAGAACATAAGTATAAGAAAATACCAATGTACCGAAATGGAAAACTATTATGTTTCCTTAAGTTATCACTGACTCAGGGTAGTGAAGTAGGGTTAAGCTCAACATTTCTCTTACAGCAGAAGATATCTGCATAAACATTATCACAAGAAAATAGTGATGAATATAACATCAACAAAATAGTGATGAATGTATCATGAAAACAAAATATAACATCACTTACGCCTAAAATTTCTCCACAGAACCAAAAAGATCGATCTACGTAATTTTATACAGTTTCCTGCTACAGAAACAAAATATTAAAACTTTAGCATTAACAAAACTTAATGAATTTATTGAAATATTTAACATATTGACTTTTCCATACTAAATTTGGATTGCAAGTTAGTTTAGGTAGATTATAAATTTAAATATTTTAAATTTCAAATTATATGTTTATTTACCAAAGGAAAGGCTGAATTTTTTAAATGCCTATTCTAAGAAGAGGGGAAAAAGCTCTATTATTTGAAGAGAATAACTAACAAAATTTAAAAAATTGGGTACATACATTTTTGTATAGTTTTGGAATACATGAATTAAAAGTATAAAATAAAATATCATAAATTATTATTAAATTTTGCATTTTGAAGGTTGACAAAATGACTTTATAAAAAGCTTAATATGACAGAAATGAGTTTCTCCAATGTATAAATACTCCGAATTTATCAGTAGTAACTAGGTCTTTAAAAAATAAACAAAAATCATTATAATAAGTCTTTATGTATTTGTATATATAATATATATATACATATTAAAAATATATACTAATTTTTAAATTATAATCATAAATATGAACTTTTCATTTCATATACACGTATTTTTTAAATAATTTTTTAAAAACAGCCATGGTTTTTAATAAAAATATTTACATTTTTGTCCCAAAATAATTTGTCATTTATATGGATTTTCAAAATCTTAGTCCTTTAGGCTTCTTTAAATACAAGCAATATGTTCCTGAACTATTTTTCCAAAAAGAAAAAAAAATAGTTACGTGCTCAGTGTACTTTTGCATGGAAATTAATACTCGGTTTTGAACAGCGAGAAATTCACGAAAGTTAACTCTAAACACAGAATTATCCATTGACTATCTCCAATCTCTTATTCATTCGTAAGCTGTTTACACGTGATCTTGAAAGCTTTTAGAAAGTTTTCTGGATCTCGAGTGAATTCATGTGTGAGCACGTATTTTCAAAGATAAGACAAGAATCAAACATTACATTTCTGAATTTTAAAATATGAATCACGAAAAAGTTTCGTCTTTATTTATCATTTTATTATCATCTTATTTCTAAGTAAAAAATAATACAATTGTCTAAAAAATGTACATTTCTAGCTATAATTTTAATAAAACAGTATTGATACCTAATAGAAACACTTCATAGTTCTGTCCTTGTTTTTTGTTGTATATTTACTATTAAAATGAAAAAAAGGAAAAAATAGGGTAAAATTGCACATTTTTAATAACTTTTTTGTATTTGAAATATATTTTCATTTATTATTATTTTTTTAAACTAACATAGATATTCCTCAAAAATTAAAATACTGATTTTTTAACGTTCTTTGAATGCTGAATTTTTGATGCAAACATAAATATGATAAATATTGATTATTTCTTATATATAATTTTCAAACTGACATTTGAACTAACGCTTGATCCGCTAAATTCAGAGAACTAAACATCTCTATGAGTCTAATGGCGCTCTAAATATTCTTATTTTTTAAGGAATTTAAGCTTATTTACTTAATATAGGGATGCTTTTTAAAGTTACTTTTACAAATTTTTACACACACATACATATATATACGTAATAAATATATTTTTAGATGGGAATTAGATTCGCGTTTTACACATATTATTGAACAATTTAGAAGTTCGTCGTTCCAAATCATTTTAAAACCATTCATATTATAGGATGTAGTATTTTATAACCAAAATATTTTTCTTTTATGTTACATTCGGGGTGGGCATTATGTCGATCGTGATCGACCGGTGGATTACAAAGACATTTTGAGGTGACCACCTGAATATTTTTGCAGTTAGATATTATATACAGAAATATTAAAGATTGGGGAGGAGGGGTTGAAGTATATAGACTAAGTCTTCTACTGACTATAAAAAGGAAAACTAACTTTAGACAAATATGTTATATTTTATGTATTTTGAATTGTTTCGTAAGAAACGCATCATTTGCTTTTATTATTTTGTTTGTATCTTGCATTTTGATTTAAACGGTGTTTTAAAAGTGTGTTAATTCTTTTTTTAGTTTTGTAGGTAAGGACATATTCCGTATTTATAATATTAAGTTATAAAATAAATATTGTAGACCTTTTCCTACCTCACCACACCTACGACACTAGACATTGTTTCACACAAGAATTTTTCAAGGGTGAGAGTCAAAAGTCTAAAATTCTGGTATCATATCCCAATAAGCCGCCAAACATATTTTTTTTTTATTTTGCAGACTATTGGGAACAAAAAGCAGTAAAAAATAAATTACTGAATAAATAATTAACATTAATGAATAAAAAACCATTAATAAAAAATAATTAATTTAACGTACAATATAAATGAGGCTAATATCAAGGGAGGATCCGACCCATGGACCCCTCTCTTTGTGTGCGCCACTGAAACTGGGTGAACCACAACACTTTGAAAAAATTAGAAGTAGCCCGTATTCTGAAAAAGTCTGCTTACCCCTGTATTTATATGATTGGTCAAAGAAAATTTTTAAAATAGATAAGAATTTTTTATTTTTATTTTTAAACTAAATATTAGAAATGTGTGACAAAGATTGTGATCTGTGTATTTTTTTTTCATATATATCTAGTCAAACAGATGTTTAAAAATATTCCAGTAATATTTTTCATTTAGAATTATTAGTTAGACATTATTAAATAATGAGAATTTATAACAAAATAATAATAATAATGGCATAATAAGAAATAAGAAGAAATTATTGTAAATGAAAACTCTGTTATAAATTTCATTTGTCATTTTATTATTAGCTGTAAAAATTTATAATTCCCATTACACATATTTAGTGTTACATAAGATACAATTAATTATATCAAACCAATAAAATAGAAAACAATGAATTCTTTAAGAAAAAATAAATTAACCCCTTTTTAAATTTTATATGTGATATCAACAAAATGAATGCTGTATTGATAACATTAAGGATGAAAAGTCTCAAAACTAATTTCAAACCTGAAGAACAATAGTGATAATTTACTTCACTGTTGCATTAAAATAAATTTATGAAGTATCATGAAAAATGCACACTTAAAAATCAATTATTTAATGTGTATAATAAAATCTATAAAAATTTAATTCTGCAAGAATGCAATTGAATAAAATTTGAATCTTAATATATAACAGGAAATATAGCTACTCTCTGCTAAAATTTATATTACTGATGATTTTAGAATTTGGAAATGAAAGATATTTGCTTTATAAAAACAAGATAGAAAATCGGAAAACCACAGAGTAAAAACATAAAATTTTGCAATTTTATATTAAAAAAGAGCAGCTTTAATATGCTTTTGTATAGATTATGGTATAATAACCACTTGTATTCTCTAATTATATTTTCCAAAACACAAAAAAAATTTCAGGTTTCTGTCGAAACTTACTATACAAGATTATCATCTGAATATTAATTTTTAGTGCATATATCTCATAGTTCATTAAGACGAAAAAAGCCCTCTAAAATCATTTTTATATTCTTACAATTAAATATATGTGAATTTTAGTTTAAACTTTTAAGTATTTTTAAAGAGAAAAGAAAAGATGCTTGTGTGCAACCGCGCATTCAACAAGTTACTGAAACTCCCCCTAACACCCACCCGTTCGACTTAAAAATAGAAACGATAAAACTCCATACTTAGCATATATTTTGTGAATCCATTTCTTTTCGGCATCCTTTGCTGGTTCTCCAGCGACACATATCACACCTTTGCGAACAGTTCCGAAGAGAACCGAATGAAAGATTTTTCTTCGGAGAAAAATTTCGGACAAACCACTCGCTGCGAAAGCTCGAGCACCTATTGCTGGGTATTTGCACTAGGCGCTGCCCGGAATAGGTCACGTGACAGCTCTAGTGTGGAAGGAAGTAAGTTCGCCCGGAACGCTTAAAACTGCCCCTAAACCGGAAGCATAGAAATGCCCAAAACACTTGAAGTAGAAGAAAGCTCAACGCTATGAGCAATGAATTAATAAAATGTACTTTTCCAAAATCGTTTGTAAGCTGTAAATGTTCTAAATGCAATCATAGAACTTTTTTTATTATTTTTTTCTTTTATTGTTGGAAAAGAGAGTGACTCGAGCTACTGCTCCGCAAGTGCTTAGGAGTGACTAGAAATAAAGTCTGATAAAATTACTTATCTTTTTTTTTCACTCGTTCAAATTCGTTCTCGTTTTTACGGGTTGATCCTATTTTTTATTTTTAAATAATGACTCTTTGTGACGTTTTCTCTTAGGAATTTAAAACCCAACAAACTGCAGTTTCTTAAAGCCAAACAATACTTTATCAAAAAGCTATAATTGAGTTTTAAAAAAGGGAGAGGAAACATTGCTTTTCTGAGTTTTTAGATTTTAAAAATATTGTGCAAAGGTTTGAAACTAATAAAATAATTATATTTCTCTCTTTCTTTTTCTCTGTTCCTTTCTCTCTGTTTCTTTCTCTCTGTTCCTTTCTCTCTGTTCCTTTCTATCTGTTTCTTTCTCTCTTTTCCTTTCTCTCTGTTTCTTTCTCTCTGTTTCTTTCTCTCTTTCCCTTTCTCTCTGCTTCTTTCTCTCAGTTTCTTTCTCTCTTTCTCTTTCTTTTCCTCGGTTCTTTTCTCTCTGTTACTTTCTGTATTTCCTTTTCTGTTTTTTTCTCTTTTTCCCTTTCTTTTTCTCTGTTCTTTTCTCTCTGTTTTTTTCTCTCTCGCTCTCTTTCTCTCTCTCTCTCTCTGTACCTTTCTTTCTCTCTTTCTTTTTTTCTCTCTCTGTCCCTTTCTTTCTCTTTTTTCATTTTTTGTTTTATATATATATATATATATATATATATATCTTTCTATCTTCTTTTTTCTCTTTCTTACTCTTCTTCTGTCTCTCTTTTTTCACCTCTCTCTCTCTCTCTCTCTATATATATATATATATATATATATATATTAAGAGATAGAAATAGAGATAGATGTAAAAGTCTGTTTAATAGAATAATGTAACAATCAGGTAACAAATAATTGTAATAATAAAGAAAAATAATTAATGTTCTTTATCAAGCAATAAATTTACTATCGTAAGTGCAAGAATTCAAAAAGAGAAAAGAAAACTCAATTAATTCACATTTAAAAATCCGATATACAAGAACAGCTTAGCTTTTAAATAAACTGAAATAAAACACACAGTACCCGAATGAGTTTATTACGAAATGTCACAATTTATATATTCATGGACATAATCCTTTTAAGCAATGTTTGTTGATATATTTTTTCATTCTTTACATGGATTGTGTCATTTTATTTCAATGTTGACTGTAAAGATTTATCTTTCATTTAAAAATTATTATTTTTCAGTTAAAATATGATTTTAAGTAAGAGCTTATTATTGTCTAAGTTCTGATTTAAACAATTATTTCAATTTTGGGCGTGTGCATGTACGTGTGTGTGGTGCACTTAAAGTCAATTCTGTTTACTTCTTTACGTGGTTTGTAAGTGATTTGTGACATTTGACACTTTGATTGAACGTAAGTAGGTTTCCGCAAGATTGTATTTCGATCATTCAGCTTAAAATAACTTATATTCTATCTATGTGTATGTACAGATCGCACCAGACAATGGGATAAATTCATGTGATATCATAGTCACATGATAACGGCAGTCACGTGTTTCCAGCCAATCAGCTCATAAATTCATGTGACGTCATATTTATATCATACATGTAATCACGCGTTTCTAGCCAATTAGTTCATGTGCTTCACTGTTGCCAACTTTTGCATTTAGTAGAAATTTTCTTTTATAAGTTATATATCTGTTAACGATATAATAATGCACATAGTTAAAGAAACTGAGCTTAATTTAGAAGTACACGCGATAATGTAAGAGTTTTTTTATTTAATTTAAAAAATTATTTGAAGAATTTTAACACACACGCGCGTGAACATCCTTAACCAATCATCAAATTTTAAATGTCATCTAAACTTTACCAGTAGAATTACTAGTATGTTAGTTTTTATTGACGGAAGAACACGTGGTTGCCTTTATCATGTGGCCGTCGTGAATTTAGTCCATTTCTTGAACATTAATTATAGTTTTTTAACATTTTTATTTGTCAACTCTAAAAGCACTTGACGGGTAAAATAGATGATTTTATAATGAAATGTCTTACACAAAAATCTATATTTAGGGGGGAGGGGGTTAATTTTCATTAAAACATTCTCATCGAGATATGTTGTGTTAAAAAATCTATAATTCTAGTTATGGAGGAATATTCTCCTTGTCTCTAGAAACGTGTCCCTAATATAGAAATCATATTAATAATACAGCACTTGATATATTGATTATGTGCTTTATTCACTGTATTAGGACTCTTGCCCATAGAAATAACGCAAGAAAATTAACGAAATAGAAATAGATTTTTCCCGGATTTTATGAAGAATCTGATGTAATAGTTATAGAAAAGACTTGGAGGTCATGTTTAGTAATTATCTTCTTTTGCAGTATCGGTACAACTATAGATTATTGATTTACTCCTTTAAATATAAGCTCTGACAATAAAGTTAGGTGAACAGTCCTGTAACATTAACGTAAATGAAATATTAAATAGTCTCAGGGGTGTTAAATTTCTCTATAGGGCTAAAAATATAAACTATTTTCAAACAGGTACAATTCTTTTAAATTTAAATTAAATAATTCGAATCTTTTACATATTATTTATAAAGGAATGAGGCTTCATAAAAGAGTAAAATGATCAAAATATAATCCTAATTTTAAAAATTATAAGCATACGAAAACAAGAAACATTTCCATAAGAAATATTAATTAAGTTTTACGTTGCGCATGCTATTTTCTAAAATAGTAGCTTTAATTACTAGCTATAAGTTGATTTCTAAAGTAGAATGTATCTTTATTACATTGTAGTATTTTTATATAAATAGAACAATAAATTATATTTTTTTAAAAAATAAAATATACATTTTCAAAAATTTTTTAAAAAATTTTAATATTTTTCAAATATTTTGAAATACAAAATATTTATTGTTCTCAAATGTTGTAGGGTTTAAAGAGTATGATACATTTCATAATTCTATAAAGTTTTATACATCAGAGGGGCTACTATTTTAGAAAATAACGTGCGCAACACAAAAATTACTTAATTATTACAGAACATTCATATACTCATAATTTTTAAAACTATAATTATATTTCAAACATTTTGTACTTTTTTGAAGCCACAATCCTTTGAAAATAACGTGTAAAAGATTTGAATTATTTAATTTAAATTTAAAAGAATATTGTTTTTTCGAGACTAAATTAACACCCCTGATATGCCTTATGAAAGTTACTTAACTGTTCTTCGAAATAGTCACCTTCCATAATTATGCACCAGTGAGATCTGATATACATGTTCTGGAAAGTTTGCAAGAAGTCTTCATTTGGGATGGAGTTCAAAAGCTTCGTCACGTTTCGTTGGATGTCAGGAATATGTTCAAATCTCTTTCCTATCAAAGCGAGTTTGAGTTGCGGGAATAGGAAGAAGTCTGGAGAATTGAGATCTAGTGAGAATGAAGGATGTTCAATTTGCTTCACCATCTTTTTTGCAATAAAATGTTTGACGATATTGGCTGTGTGAGGGAGAGCATCGTCGAGAAAAAAACACTGTGAACCTTGTCGTACACTCTGAGATCGTACCCTGCATAGACGTTTCATGAAACGAGTCAAAACTTCAATGTACCTAACAGCATTCATCATCGATCCCTCAGGTAGAAATTCTTTGTGGATAATGCCTTGACTATCAAAAGACACTTACTTTTTCAATGCTTTCGTCACTGATGGAGGTTGCCAATCTTCCGCTACAAGAGTTATAAGAAATACTGCCCGGCCTTTTTGAAAACGAACGAACCCCTCTTGCACACATTTCTCTCTCTCTCTCTCTCATGGACAGTATTTCATCTTCATAAACACGTACCAGCATCGCATAAGTTTCTTTCGATGCTTTGCCAAGCTTAAAAAAAAACTTTAAATTAATCCTTTGTTCGTTCATTTTTCTGTTCTTAGTTAAGAACCAATGCACTAAACAAACATTTTGTAAAACAAGTCTTACACGGTACACAAACGACGCTCAACTGAAAAATGGTGACGGTGAATGGTCAACAACTGCCACTACGCATGTGCAGCGTTTTGTTTCACCAGTGTTAACAGATCGTCCATTCTGACTTCATTCACCGAACTTTATTGTTAGAGGTTGTATTTCCTTTTAAGCTCTTAAGAAGCGATATTCCGTAAAGCTTGAAAGTAATTTCTGAGAGGCTTTTTTATGTGATCCTTATCTACCTTATAGAAATATTTCTTTAAGAAAGTTTAAAATATCTTTGTGACGAATCTGTACGGCACATTTCCACTAATATTCTTAGGCGTCTTTGGGGATTGTAAATTCGCGTATATTTCCAATCAACTCTAAAAAGGAGAAAACGGGATATGTAAAGTAGATAGGGTATTTAAAGAGAGCGTTGTAAGTTAGTGAGGATGAAGGCAATTGAGCCAGCAGCAGTTGTGACCACGTTTGTAGGATTCAATTGGATTACGATAGTAAAACATTGCTCTTAATACAGTGATCCTGGGTGGCGCGTTAAACGTACAAGGGGGCGCGAGCGTATCGAAAATAAAATATTAAAAAAATTTATTTACTGGAATGAAGTAAAACAAAATACTTTCTGACATAATAAAAAATACACATTTACACTGATATAATTTATGTATTTGCGATATTACGTCATAAAAAAAATAAAACCTTCTACTTCAAAACCTCATTTTAGCTATCTTTGATACTGTAACCAAATAAAAAACCTTTTATTTGATTTGCTATAATCCTATGATGAGAGTTTTTTTATTACGGTTTCTTTTCAAACCAAAATGAGAAAAAACAAAACCCAGACCCATAATCAAAAAAAAAAAAAAAATTTTAGGAAGATAAAAAATTCTTCACTGTTATATTATTGTCATCAGCTGTAGGCAGCAGAATGTATTTGCTGCGGTTTGACCTTCGAACTTACTTGTACGGTTAGTTACGTCCCTGCTCTTATTTATTTGTTTTTTCATTTAGGAAAGTTGTAAATAAACTATTTCTGCTGCGATTTTTTCCTTGTAAAATATTTTTATGATTTTTGGAAAAGCACAGAGAGCAATTTGAAGGATTACTAGGCCAAGATTTATTTCTATGAGTTATTCCCAAACATATAAAGCATAATGAAAAACGTTTTACATAATTTTTTTGAACATCCATATTGTAATAAATACACTTTTAATCCGGAGCTGTCACGCCGAGCACAGAGTGAACGAAATCGGTAATTCTGGCAAAACTGTTTAATTGTTACCAATGGCTCTGACACTATTATTCTGTTTGACAGTCTTAACGTGTGAACTAAAATATATTTGTCACATATCTCCCTCTTTTTTTGGGAGTGACAAACGTTTTTTTACAATCTTAAGGTACTTGTTTTGACTGAGTTCCCGGTGTGATAATTTTTTTACGAAATATTTTCTGTCTCTTTGAAAGTAGGTGAGTATATTTTTTCTTAATTAAATTATTCACTGGAATTACGATTTTTATTGTGTACTGTAAAAATAATTATAAAAAAAGATTGGGGTGGCTCAATAACCCCACTCGACCATTAGTATCGAGTGCGTGCCTGCTCCAGGTTTAAAACATGTTGAAGTCTTTTCACTTTAAATATTAAAAATAATACAATGATTTTTCATCGGAATTTTATATTATTGTTCATTATTCAACATCAATTCTAAATGCTAATTCTGTGAGGCTTAAAATTACAGTTCGATTAAAACTAATTATAATTTGAGCAATGATTTTAAAATATTTCACATTTTTGTAAACATTGTTGCGCACTTGGCTTTACTCTCCTTAAAATTCAGCGATTATATCAATAATGTTTTATATTCTTATAAATGAACTAGTGCAAATAGCGGGTACTTCAGCCGGTATACTTTTAATGTATCAGTGCTGCACAGAGTATTTTATAACTAATTAATTAATGCTAAATTAAGAACAAGTTTAATAAGTATTAGCGACTTCCATGGGCTTGTCTTACAGAGCAAATTTTTTCAAAGGAATACTTATATATATATGATTAGAAATTGACCCACTGAGTTATTTCTAAAAAAAAGCTGATATTTATATTTTGTCTTCTAAGCAGCCACCGCATTTTGCAATATGTTCCAATTTAAAAATTCGAGAAAGGTAAAATAACATAGTAAATATCCTATTACTTAATTCTTTTTTTTGCTAAAAAGCAACATATACAAAATTTAATACTTATGTCATGAATTTGTACGGTTTATAATTAAGATTATTGCTTTAGCGTAAAAAAAAGTGCATTATTATTGCATTCAGTACATTATTAATGTATAAGGGGGGCGCGATAAAAATTGTGATTGAAAAGGGGGGCGCCAGTATTGAAAGTTTGAGAAGCACTGTCTTAATACTCAACGAAGGAAGCTTAGGAAGTTCATATACCTGAAGAGATCATAAGTACTACCAGGTGATATATTCTGGTTTAATACCGCTTACCAAAAGCTTTAGTTTAATAAAATTAGTTTCAGCTAATGAAAGCTACTAATTCAAGTTGTGCGTATTTCACAGACCTCCTATTTCGGTAAACCTTATTGATATTGCGCGTATTTATTGATTAATTTCCTACTTCGTAATTTAATTTAATATTAAAGGTAGGTCTGTTTTGTTTGACGTAGACATATTTATACTATTTTGTTATTAGAGTTTTTGATATTTGAATCAAGTGAATAAGTATAAGTTATTATTATACAAATGGCGTCTGGTCATTCTTTGCCTCAAATTAATCTTAGTGTCCAGGGTGGAACCCAGGGGGCTCCTCACATCTTTGTTAAATCAATTTATCAATTTTTTGAATTGCTTTTGAGTAGTTTTATGCTGTCCCTATAATCCACATAAAATAGGCTTGACTGTGGACAAACAGTTAAAACTGTATTATATATATATATATATATATATAATTCAGTTTTAATATTAAAACAGCCAAATTTAAAAAACTCCAACTCAAACTTGTTTTTTGTATTATTGTGATTTCAATCACTCAAACAATTTATTTAATCAATATCAATTTTTAAACTAGAACGAGAAAAAGGAAATAATCCGTAGAAATTGATATAAGATTGGGGTATCCAGTCTTCATTATTTAATATGAGATATGTAAAACTAGAGTTTTCGTTTCGTCTCATCTGTTTCATATGTAATCAAAACATCTGGACTCAAAACTAAAACTAAGAACTTATTTTCTACCAAAAAAACCCTATTTCATTCTCTTTTTTTCCTTATTTTTCAGGTTTTTGGAAAACTTTCAGATGGCATAGAGGCAGCCAATATAACTCATCGAAGATAAAATTTATCCTTTATTCAATTTTCTCCATGGGAATAAAAAACAACTGTCCATCTCGCATCAGAAATGGAAACGTAAACTCTTCTTCGAAAGTGTAAAATGTGTATTTTGCTCTATTTACATTATTCAGCATTTCTGCGACAGGGTAAATCTTTGAAAAATTGTAAATAGATATCGAAGAAAATCTCCTTTTATGTAGTTGCATTGAGGAAACTACAAATACAAAATAAGGTTTAAAAGCAAAAAATGGAGTGTAGAGCCTTTGAAAGACAAATCCTTCTCCAAAATTTCTCCGTGGAGTAAACATTTCAATCCAAAAGAGATTTTTCTCCGTCCGCTCCGGTAATCCCACGAAAGCACTGGAAAACACGGAACAAAGTGTTTCGGTAACACGAATCCATGTTGTTTGTCTACGTCATTCACGGTTGATCTGAAGTGTTCTCTCTCTTAGCCAGCGAAAAAATATTGGACCAGAGGGACACTAGCAACTGGTTAGCTATTTTTGGGAACATTGAGTTTCCGATTAGACGAGAAATATATTACATTGTAGGCATACGAACAGGTAGTCTTTAAAATATTATACGAGAATGTCAAGAAAGTTACTGTTTTTTATTGCCTCATAAATCTGTAAGGAATTTAAAAAAAGATATATGTGTAATCATTCCTGTAAATTTTCTCCTAAGGAATTTTAATTCAGATGGTCTTGATTCCTCCAAGACTTCAGGTGATAATTAATTTCTAATTTCTAATCAATTAAATGGGAAATAACCACAACCTTATTTCCCCAAAACTGAAACCTGAGCGTTTTAAAAACAGGGGGATGCAACTTTGCCTCACCGGCGTATTCGAACCAATCAGAAAAGCCTTTATTATAAATCGCATAATTTTAATAATAGCTTCCGGTTGATCATGACTATAAATAGACGAGATCTCGGGAATGAACAATGAATATTTTTGTGACTGTCTTAAATGTGAGTGTGTTGGTGCCGTTCTTATAGGTCACCGTTTGTTCATATATAAAATATGGATGTTTAAAGTCTAAAACCCTCTCCCTCCTTTCCATTATAGCAACAACCACTAAAAAAAGATCATCTCAAAATTAAAATGTATTAAATCAAGTCCGTGTCATTCTACTTATAAAGAGTGTTTTTTTCCAAGTATAGAAGTTTAAGTTGGCATAACTTTCCAAGATGGCGACCGATTTAAAAGCTGTCAAGTGATTTATTCTCAGTTTGGTTTGGCAATTCATCATGAATAGACTCACGCCTGAACAACGCTTTCAAATTGTCGTCGAATGGGCCCAAAACGAGATTGCCGTTGTTCCCGATTTTCATAAGCGAATTTTGTTTAGCGATGAAGCGCACTTCTGGTTGAATGGCTACGTCAACAAACAAAACTGCCGCATTTGGAGTGAAGCTAATCCACAAATGTATGTCGAAACACCGTTACATCCAGAAAAACTGACTGTTTGGTGTGCTTTATGGGCTGGTGGAATCATTGGTCCATACTTCTTCAAAAACGATGAAGGCCACAACATTACAGTCAATGGTGATCGGTATAAAGCAATGATTACTAACTTTTTCATTCCTGAATTGAACAATAATGATGTCCAGGAGCTGTGGTTCCAACAAGATGGCGCAACATGTCACACAGCTCGTGCCACAATCGATTTATTGAAAGACACGTTTGGTGACCGCCTAATTTCACGTTTTAGACCTGTGAATTGGCCTCCAAGATCTTGTGATTTAACACCGCTAGACTATTTTCTGTGGGTCTATGTAAAGTCATTGGTCTATGTGGATAAGCCACAAACGCTTGACTATTTGAAAGACAACATTCGCCGTGTTATTGCCGATATACGACCACAAATGTTGGAAAAAGTCATCGAAAATTGGACGTCCAGATTGGACTACATCCGAGCCAGCCTTGGCAGTCATAAGCCAGAAATCATATTTAAAATGTAATGCCACAAGATTATCTTTCGAATTTAAAAAAATTCATGTCAATGGAATAATACATCGTTGTTTTATTGCAATTTAAAGTTCTATACCTCTAAAAAAACACCCTTTACATATGTAATAATACACTTAAACTTTTTCTTGGGGGAATTTGACTCATAACTGTGTTGAGCGTTTCCAAACTTTGTGCGATAGTTATTTTCTATTTTAAACGCCTAATGGGAAATAACCACAAATTTATCACCTGAAAATCTGAAACAATAGCGCTCTTAAAACAGGATGATGTTATCTTACATCACCCGCGTATTCGGACCAACGAAAGAGCCTTGACTGGAAATCATATGATTATAACAGCTTCCAGTTAACCAAAAATATAGAGGGTTAAATCTCTCTAGTAAACAAAGAAGGCTTTTCTGACTGTCTATACGTTCAAGGATCTGTCAAATGGTGTTTGTTTTGTACTTTTTATGGTTATCATTCTTTACTCATTTGTGCGTCGATATAATGTAGATTTAAAAGTACCAAGTTTTCTTATCCCTCAAGGACTGCAATAAACTAATTAATTCCATCCCAAAACGTAATAATACAAGTTAAAAATGCTTTACATCAAGCGGAATTATTTCATATACACGCTTAACTTGTGCTGAAAACGTGCGCGTTTATCTCCTGCATTTTTTGATGCTGAGGGTTTTTATTAGCATGGAAGAAAGAAAGCCCCATACTTGAATTTTCTTTCAGATGAAAAAAGAATTTCTGGAGTACTCTCTGATGGGTTTTCTTATAGTTATTACATATGATAGAATGTATTCATGCATCACTCTGCACCCTTAAAATGTAAAAAAAAAGTTTTGCATAATGTTATAAAGAAACATAAACTTTAATTAACGAAATTATGTTAATATATTGAATGTATGGTAAAAAGGAAACATTTCATTAATAAAAGCAAAATAGAGTACAATATTATGAAAAATCAACGTTTATTAATATGATTATAAAGTTAGAACATAATTTAAACGTTTGAGAGTTCTATTCTCTCTCTCTCTATTACATTAAGCAAAAAAAAGTTAGTCTTATATATAAGCACACACATATACATATACACCTGTACAAGATACGTTAACGAATGCGTATATGAAACATTCGTACTAAATTTGATTAGACTTAGCCTTTATGAAGATTGATCAAGGCAAGCAATCTTAAAATTTAATTCGCATCACACGCGAATTCTCCTTTAATGTCCTTATACAAACATTTATTCTATTCAATGTTTTGGTAACTATAACAGAAAAGGATTTTAATAAATGAATGTATTCAAATTTTTATACATAATAATATAAAACACAAATATTTTACACATAGCATAATAGGAAAAATCCATCAATGAAAAGTTTTTTTTGCTCGGAAATTAGTTTTAGAACCATTCAACTCTTAACTTCAAAAATATCTTCATTATTATTATTTTAGTTACGTGTTCAGTATTTTTTTGGCATGTAAACTTAGGAAATCACACACACAGAAAGGTGTACTTAATTATTCACATCGAGCATAGAACATATTTGCCAAACCGATATATTGTGAATTGTTCCTTTTATATTCTAGAATGAAGTGCATCAAACTATGTTACTCTAAATTTCTTATTTATAGTATAGTAGATTACAGTATTAAAACTCACCTACTTTCCAATAAATGTAGTCTTAATATAAACGCTAAAGATTTTCTTAATGTGCTGGTGTGTGTTTGTGTGATTCAGTTTTAGAAAAGATTATAGTACTGAAATATAGAGAATACTAATCTAACAAACTAACGTATTAAAATTAAAAACGCAAGACTCGTAGCTTTCATTTGCTTAAAATAAAAAGAATTAACTTTAAAAATTGTGATAATTTAGGTTACACTAAAATCTTCTAAGTTTTTTATCAAAACGTAAACTTGAAGAATTCTTTATCTTCACTAGTGATATTAGAATTTTCTCTTTTCTTTTTTACCTTTATAGAATTTTTTTTTCTACACATTCCAAAAATATAAAATATCCTTCATTCACTAATCTAATGCAACAAACCATTTACGCTTTATTTTTTATATGACGTTTACATTCTATTGAATACTAGATGAAGACATTGAAGAGAGATTCATGCTTAAAATTAAAATTTAAAAAATTCCGGATTTAATATTGTACAAGCTACCTACTTTTTGTTTAATATTTAAGAGTTCTTTTTAAAAATTCTTAAAAATAATACAAGCCTCTGCATTCAAACTTCGTTATAATAAATTTCATTTCTAATTTTGCTCATCATAAATATTTACATTATCTTATGAATATAGAATGTACGAAGACATATTTTTTAATTGTTATTGTGTTGCAGATAACTTTTCTTTAAATTAAATTACTTTCAAAAAAAATTTTCATTTTAAGTGAAACCGAAATTTAAAAGAATATCTTTATAAGAAGACTTTTGGATGATAATTAATTGAGAATGTAGAGGATAATTAATTAAGTGAATTTTTGAAAAATCGCGGAATTTAACATAAAGCTACTTTAATTACAAGAAACTTATTAGTTTAATTTACAAATTAACAACATTTCTCTCGCATTTTTCAGAAAAGGAATTTTCAAAAGTTTAACTTAATTAAGAATTTAGTCCCTGAAGAAAAGAATTTTAACTTAGAAATCCTTTTAGCGCAGAGTAAGGTACGTTGGACACCATTTCTGACTACTCTAGTACAATTAAAGTAACACTATGCAATGAAAAGGCAGTTTGACAAAAAAACCTAGATTAGAATTTTTTTTTCACTATGCGACTAAATAATTTGGTACTTTAACAGAAAAAAGTTAGCGAGAAAAAAGCCTATTCTTTCAGTTGAGTTCTTTTTCTTCTTTTTTCTCTGTTTGAAACTTAAGGTATAGAGTGTTAAAACAAATCAATATTTCAGAAGCCACTAAGTTCTTATTTTTCCAGAGCCCAATAAGCGAAATTAGTGTTTTATGATTCTCCAACTATGTACAGTTTGACACAACTCTTTCCTTGCAATATAACCTTGTTTCCAACATAAAGTTATATTCCCTTAAATAGCACTAGAGAGAATGAAATTTTGTTGCAACAAAACGTTGATTAAAAAAGACATGTTTCAGAAGTCAGAACATAAAAAAACGAGATTGTTGGAACATGCAGTAGAAGACCTATAAATAAGATAGTAGCGCCCAAAAGAGTGTTTGTAGCAAAATGAAAACATAAAATTTAATAGTCTTAAAAATGTTTCACGAAATGCGGTGTTGATAAATTAGATTTTAAAGCACCTTCTTAAAATTTTATTCAAAGCAATAACTATCAAAAAAAAGAAAGGGATTATATTTTCATTTAATTATGATGAATTCATTTTAATTACAGTGTCTTCCGTTAAGTTAGTTGCGAAAGCACAGAAGGAAATTGTAAAATGAATCAATTTTTTTTGTGCTTCACAAGGTTATCAATCTATCATCTTAAATTACAGATCGTAATGTGAATATTTAATGGATTTAAGTATTCCTCTAAAAAATTTAAATAAGTTTATTTATAATAATATTGCACACTGCTGTTTGGGAAACTTGCAATATTATGAGAAAATCATGCAAATTTAACGAACTTTCAGGAAATGTAAGACAAAGGTTAGAATATACAAAATATTGGAATTACAAAATGATCATAATTGCGTGGTTCGAGAAATACCATCTAAGCTCCAAATGAACCATGCATTAAAAGCACAGTAAAGGTATGTTGAGTGAATGGGTGTTTATTAATGTCACACTTTTAAACATAGCAATGGCTATTGGCAACGGACCTCATAATTTTGAGCCACGATCAAGGGACGAGGACGACACCTGAGGTGGTATCCCTCTCTCCAAACTACCATATCACGTCATTTGGAAGACTTTGGGCCACGACAGATTTAACGTACGTCAGTCCCTCTACACAGAGAGACTTCATTGACACTAGGGCTCAAACTCATGACAAGCTAGTCACAAGCCTTAACCACTAGGCTACAGTGGCCTCACGAGGCATGAAGAAGCGCCATTCCAAATATTTTTATAAACTAATTCCAAACATTTTTACTTCTAAAATAATCAATAAAATATGTTCCTTTTTTTCCTTATATTAAAAGTTATCGTGCAATTTAACATGGGAAATCAAACACGGACAATAAGGATTTTAAGTAAATATTAATCATTGAAGACTTAAATGTATGGTATTGCTGCTAGCTTGTAAGCTATTTTCCCTTGAATTTTCCTTGCCTTAGAAATAATTCCTTATAGCCGATATTAATTTATTATAGTTTAAGCAATATAAATGTCGTTGTATTTTAATGTATTATACCTTTCATTTTAATGTTCCTATTACTTATTCAATGTTATTACAGTATTAAAAAAGTGAGTTTTCGTATTATTTTGAGTAAATTGAATTTAAACAATTAAAATTAAAATAATTCAGAAAAAGGGCAAACCATTAGAAACTCCAATAATCATAACTCATTAGATTTCTTTAACCAAAAAAAAGTCGTTGGTTTTAACTTGTAGACTTAGTTTTTGTGATGTAGTTTTAATAAAATATAGAATATTTCTTTTATAACATTTAAAACTTAACAACTTAATAAAGGAATAAATCCATGTGGGAATCAAAACAGAGTAAATTTAGCAAGTTTTGATAAAAATTAACGAAAATAATACCCTTTGTTTTTTTATTTAAAACTTTATAGCTTTCCAACTCAAAAATTAGCTCAATAAAATTGGAACACATCACAATTTTAGACTACGACGAAAGTCATCACCTAAGATTGGACCCCACTTTTGCATCCCACCGCATTAAAATTAAAAATTTAGCTGCAGTTACAGTAGCAGATTAATCATGGTCGATAACTAGTAACCCGTATTGCTTCTATGGAATCATTAGTATTGAGTACCCTGATGTCACTAACGACATGCCGTGTGATGGGGCTGATACATATGGAATCTTGTCTTGAAACCTTTAAGCTGGCCCGATATAGAAGGACGGAGAGAGAGAGGAATCAGCACAAGCGTAGTTCACGTGTCTTGACTGTGTGACTCAGAATCCCAAAGTTTATTTTCCACAGTCTTCTTATTGCTTCGAGTGAGTGAGTGAATATTGATCTCACACTATTCAGCTACTCGAAAGTTTTTGGTGATGGACCTGGCCATTTTAAACCATGGCCAAGCGACGAGGACGACACCTGAGCGGGCATGCCCCTCTTCCAATTTCCACGCTACACCAACGGGAAGATGTTTAAGCCTCGACATATTTAACGTACATCGGCCCCCTCTGCACGGTGGGTCTTCAGCGGCACGAAGTCGGATTTCATTACATGCCGGCCACGAGCCCGTAACCTTCAACACTAGGCTACCGCGACCTCTTGTTGCTTCAAAAAGTGATATCAATAAACAATTAATCAATCAACCCCATAAGACTTTGAGCTCCAGCAGATTAAATGTGCCTAAGCTGTATTACTCGATGTTCTTTGAAGGCACAATGTGCTAATCCTTTGTTTGTAGATTAAGTAACCCAAAATAATCTATTAAATAGGGTACTGCCAAATTCCCTACAAGATTATTACAGTCCTTTATACTGCTTAGAATTTAATAGACTTGGACGAATATTTACAGAAAGGATGTGAAATATTTCATTGTAATCAAATATTTTATTTTTAAAAAAGTAAAAATACTCATGTTTATTTATTTCTCAAGAAATAAATTCATTTACTTATTTCTAATCATGTATTCAACATGACCTACCAAAAGCATTGTTAAAATGATGAGACTGACTTCATATCAATATAATACTTCAAAAATGATCAGAAGAGGGATTTCACAATCGGTAGTGTATCAATATTGAGTGAGCTCTGCGATTCAGATTCTCATATATTTTCCATCCTTAAATTCAAATTTTGCAGCTAAATTTATCAAGAACATTATCCATCAGACAATAGGAAATTTGTAATAACTGATTTAAAATAAACATATGTAGTTTTGCTGCGCGAATGATGTACAATAAATATAATTTTAGGGATTTGTTATCTACCCAAATCTAAATATTTACTGTCTTTATTCATTGCTTTAACAAATGGGGAATTACTTTGAGCTTGGTGTTGATGTTAATGTGTTTTCTTTCAGGCTTGAATATTAATAAAAATGTAGCATGATGAAAGGTACAAATAAAAAAAGATAAAATGTACAAGATATAAAATTACGTGAATTTCTGAAATCTGATAAAATTTTTCAATTAAATATTCGGTAATGAATTCGGGAAATGGATTAAGAATTTAAACAAAAGCTCTTTTACTATATATGTAAGATACTTAAATATTTAAGATTTTATTCTATTTTTTAGCTTTCAGTTTCAAAGTAAAAAAGATAATTGTGTAAAAATTTTCTGAAACCAAATTTGTATTTTAAAAAGTTTTAAGCAAATATCCGTAGGAGAAGTCCATTTTCGTTACATGAATCTGCATTCCATTCGTTACGTTTCCCATTTCCTTACATTTTCCTTTTTTATTTCAGAGAGTTAATAGTTATGATAGTCAAGTTGTCTTGAGTGAGGATGCTAAAATCGAAAAATGGGCTCGAGTCACCTTTCAATTAGTCTCGTCATGTGAAATAATTGGCCCAAATGCGTGTTATATAGTAATTAATGTAACCGAACACATTCGGAGTACTTTTTAAAAGATAGCATACTGGAACATTAAAATGTTTTTTTATGGAACCATTACCAATAGGTCCTAATATTTAACTAACAATATTTTTAAAAAAAATATCTGAATTTTACAGAAATCACATTTATATGTGAAATTTCAGCAATATTTTTGAAACTCTTCAAAGTAATTAGAGGAAAAAGTAATAAACTTATATAAGTAAAGGTATTGCAAAAACAAATTAAATGCATTTATCTGGAAAATGTGCTGGGATTTTAATGTCTTATTAAAATTTTAAAGCTGATCGAGAAAAATTATAAGAGGCCATAACTCCAAAAAATATTTATACAGTAAAAATATTTTAGTATATTTTTTAGAAAGTAATATAAATATCAAGCTCAAAACACTCAATAAAAATAGGTTTATAATATTTTGAGCTCTGAGACTTAAGCACATACAGTGACAGATTTTGTTCAATTTAAAAATGACCACTTCTAGTAGATTAAAACGGTCGGTAGTAGTTACAAAACAAAGTATGTTTTGTAAAACCAAAAGATAGATCCATTCAATAAAATAAAATATATACAGTCGAACCTCCATATAACGAACCTCTATATTACGAATTTTCCTATATAGTGAACTTTTTCCTGGAACCTTGAACATTTCACGATTTTCTTCGTTAAATAACCTCTCTATATAGCGAAGTGCATTTTCTTATTAACGAACATTTTCTTTTGTGATTCAATTTTTGTTCTCCCTATTTTTAAAGTATTTCTGTACATTTCAAGTTATTCTCTCTTTTAACACATTTTATGGTGGCCATAAATCTTGAACTGGTTTTATTAGATCCAAACTCGTCGAGAGCAGTAGAGTTCTAGACGTTTCATCCAAGAAGTGCAACCTTTAATCCCCATTGCCCAGTTCACTAGAAACATTTTCGATATCCTCTTTCACATTCAGTGGAGCTGTCCCGAGTCTCCGTGTTCTAATTAAAACATAATGTATATTTAATTTTACTTGTATGCTTTAAATTACTGAATGTCCTTAAAATTCATTAATTTTAGAATAAAATTATTTTCTTAGTATTGAAAATACAGTGAATTCTTCGACATTCTTTTTTCTTGTATTCCTTGCAGTTTTTATTTCTTTCATTCTTTTTTAATGGATAAGATGTATAAAATAAACATATATTGATTTAAAAAATATATGAATAATTATTTTTTAATATATAGTGTTTATGAATTAAAATTTGTTTTATGGGGCTTATAAAGTACATTAAGGTATCCGACTACATTCGGAACCGTGATTTTAAAAAAGCGCATAAATAGATAATTTTCATCATATTTAGTGTCATTTAGATTAGAATAAATGTATAAAATTGTTTTAAAGATATTTTGACAAAAAAATTATTTAAATACGATATTTCATCAAAAAAGTAACTTAGAATAACCCTTTTTCAAAATGTTCTCCTTTCATAAAAAAATGCATCTAAAATAATAATATTTTGCTTACATAAAGTAAAGACTTCTCCAGAGAGTCTGAACTATTTTGTTTGAAAAATTCACATTTTCAGAGTTACAATTAATTCAAATAATTATCGGCGTTTTTTTCTTAAAATTTCTCTCCTCTGTTGTCGTAAAACATGGATAAACTCACTTCTAAGTTATATATTTCAAAAATTCTAGTTGAGCCTCTGTACAGAGGTCTGAGCTATATACAGGCAAAATATTATTATAATAGAAGCATTTTTCACAAAAGGAGATATTTGAAAATGGGTCATTCTATGTTCAATTTTTGTCAAAATATTATACATAAACAATTTTTTATTGTAATACTATTCTTAAAACGATTTTATATACATTTTCTAATCTAAGTAGAACTAAATATCATAAATATTATCCATTTATACGCTTTTGCAAAATCACGGTTTCGAACGTAGTCTGATACTTTAAAAGATGAATCTCATTATAAGGAATTTTCCTTATAACGAACTTTTTTCCGGGATTTAGAGTCTGCGTTATATAGAGTTCTGACTGTATATGTTTTGATCAAATTTGATCTTTTCAACGTGTTTGGATACCTTAATTTCAAAGTCCTCCCATGATATGGAAATTACGAGTTGGAAGTGTATTATCACTTGATCGTACTTCAAAAAATTACGAGTTCTCTACCGTTAATAACCCCTTGATTTTCGGAGAAATGTGGTATCCATTTAAATCCATCAATTTTCTTCCGTCTCTCTGTAAAGCAAATATTCAAAATTCAAGTCTTTTTTTCAAAAATATCCATCTAAATTGTAAGAATCAGAGTACATTTTAAGTGTTTATATATTTTAATTTTTTTTCTTATATCAACTCATTTTTATTCACTTTTCAACTTAAAGATATCAGGACATGCTCGAAAGAGTAAAATGCCAAAAATAAGACTTTCTGGGACACATATCAGTAAAGATTTCCATTAGAGCTTAGATTTTTTTTGTGATCTTAATAAAAATATTTTAATCATTCTGTAGAAATACAAAAGTAATTTTTAATTTAAAAAAACTTTTTTCACTTTAATTTAAGTTTAGTATAATTTTTGAGATCTCATAATACATGTTTATGTTATAACATACGCTTTTTTTTAAAAAAGTATCTCTTAAATATTAAACATTTTTTGCACTACATAAAATAATACACAAAATGTAGTGAATCTATTGTTAGTAAAATATTAAGATGGTTTCTTTAAAAAAATATAAAACTATGTAAGTTTTCAATTTTTTTCCTCTTTTTCATACATAAGACTATTTTTAAAGAACTATGTACTACTTTGTTAAAACTGTTTAAAAAACATTGTTCTTAATATACACAGGCATCCTGTACAGAAGCATAAAAAATTTGGAACAATATAGTACAATACCTTTCTAAAAGTGTACCCTAAAGCAAAAAATTATGCATTAGATTAAAAGTGAAAAAACTAAACATTTGTAAACGTTTGTTTGCATGTTTGTCAATTTTGTTTTCCTATTTTAAGGTTACTTTATCAACGAACATGTATGTGATATACATTTTTAGATTCAGAAAAATATGCACTATATTTTCATACCAAAATCTAAAACTCTATTTTTTGAATGTGTATGATCTCCTGATTCGCTTAATTCTAAACGAAAATATTTTCACTCACTTTATCAATGATATTTAGTCCCTATCTGTAGATTTGACTGATAATTTAATATCCTCTACTTTTCTCCATTAAATTTCAAACAGCAAACAAGCCTCAATGATTGATTTATTATGTCCGTTAATGTCTCTTTATTCCTGTCCGTTTCAAAATATTTTAATTACACGAATTCGATGTTTACCATAGCTGTCGTATCCTTACAATTCAACCTCGTTTCATCTTAAATTCGTAATATAAATCCATTTGTAGCACTTGGGAGCTAGTAAGCAAATTTGGTTTGTCATCCAAATGAATCAAATTCACAAAGCGACTGTCAGTTATTCCTTTTCAATGCTTAAATGATTCATAAGACAGCATTCAATACATGAAGTAGAAAAATATTTCATTATTTGTCATTGTGGAAATGAAATCGTAATGGAAGGAGCTTCAATAGCATATGTTTACTTATGAGAATAAGTGTTTTGATACAGGGAAACACGATAATTTTATTAATTTATGGTTATTGAATATGCTAATAATTATTGTATGGTTCTTGTTTATCATTATTTAATAAGGGGACTTATAATTTATTTCAATAACTATCTTTAAATTTCTATTTTATTTGGGAGGTTCGTAATTTTTAATTCCTACTATTATTTCACACACTTCCTATATATATTTGTTTATATATCTTGTTCAAATTTTTCAACCGTTAATAAAATAATTTTTTTCATCCACTCAAGTTCAAATACATTTTTTTAAACTTGTACTGGATGACACTTGATGTCAATACAGTTTTTCAAATATCGATTCATTAATAAAATTTAATTCATTAACTACAGTTTAAGAGATATATTTCTCTCTCTCTCTCTCAGTCTATATTATTCCTCTAGATGGCAACATCATTGGATAAAAGAGATTTTGTTAAATTCATGATGAAGATATAACTTAACCTAAATAATCACACTTTTACACTGGTTTTAAAATAAATTCTTACCTATTACATTCAACTTTTATTAAAAAATGTAATTACAAACATAATGTGGTTAAAAATTTTCAATTTTAATGCAAAAGGTGTTTTTTTACTTAGTATTGTGATTCTGTTATATGTATATACATATTTATTTTAATTGTAATCATTCAATAAAAAGTAACTAAAATACATTTTTCTTTGTTGACCTACGTAGGAATTGACTTAAATTTTATTTTAATTCACTTGTGTAAGCTTTACATTTATAATAATACAATTAATTCCTTTAACATATTATTCAAAAAATAGAAACTGTTATACTTTTCACCAGAATTTTTGTAATCGTTTGACTTTAAAAAGTAATTTAAGGTCAAATTGAACTAGAAAATTGTATTTAAAATTATAAGCATAACCTTCTCTCTCAGAGATGTACATAAATTATTCCAAATAATCGTGGTAAAAAAATATAATACATAAAATTGTTCAATTTTCCAGTTTAAATAAAAGTAATGAAATCGAAATATATTCTTAAAATCATTATCATGCTAAGATTTTATTTAGAAAATTTTTTTGTGTCAAAAATAACTATCATTTTTATGTACAAAGAATTTTTTTAAAATGTCCCTAAATATTTATTTGGAAAGGAAAATAAAAACTTAAAGTATGTTTTATTATTGAATAAATGTTTACAGAAACAAAAAACTGGAACTGTTTGGGTTTGGTCGTTGAATATAATTTGTTGAATATTTATTACATATACTTCCTGGTGATTGGATTTTAGATAAATCCATAGCTAATTTGTTTGAAAAAATAGCACAGTGAAATACTGATAAAACTAAATATTATTAATAAAAACTCAAAAGCTTCTTACTCATTCTTTCTTACGTTTTCATGTTCAGAATTCATATGTTCATGCTATATTTTCATTATGTGAACTCTGAAAAATCCGAAATTCTTGATAAAAGTTACTTAAATTTATATAAAAAACAAGCATTTACGGCAAATTTAAATTAAAGCTACACACTAATCATCAGATTAAATATAAAAAAGTTATATGTATTGACAACAAGTAATGTATTACTCATGTACATACTAATTTTCAATTTTTATTATTAACCTGTATACAGTGAAATCTGACAAATTCAATAAATTAATAATTCAGTTCATTCAGCGATGTTGAAAAATTAGTTTGACATCTCTCTTGTTAAACATTTCACTTTTCAGGAGAAGATTACGCACTAAATTATCGACAATTCTGAAAGCTGAAAATTCAATCAATTCTCAAAATTAAATTAATTATTTGTTAAAATATTTGAAATTTCATATAGGGGTAAATCTGCCTTTATTTTGACGTTACAATTAGTAGAAAATAAATTGTAAACATTTCATGATAAACATTGGATATATAGATCAAAAATAACTACACGCTCTTATAATAAAACCTTTCAATTTAATGAAAAATTATTTTTAAGATATTCTATTTTCTTAGCATGATAGTATGTTTTATATACTTTTGAAATAATTTTTAAGGCAACCAATTGTATAGTTTTATATCCAAAATCTATACAATTGCTAAAAGCATAGCTATTTATTACTTTATAATACCAGCATATAATAATTACTAGCCGCTACCCACCTATTTCGCTGGATATTTCAAAATGCTGTACGACTATGTTTTATTTTAAAGTTATTTATGTCCGAGTCCTATTAAATGGCTTTCAACTGCCTTAAAAATATTATTTTATCCCTCATCTCTTTTCATTTAAAATGTATCAAACTTGAATTTCTTAGACGGAAGTACATTTATTTTTTACATCCCCACGATCCCCCTCTCCATTCTGAGAGTCGAAACTCATTCTTAGTAGTATAGTTTTTCTAACAAATTTTAAATCCATGAGTCTAGCAGTTTAAAAAGGGAAACTTTTTATATATAACACCCAGAAATCTGAACGAATCTCTACTCAACAAAAGAAACACATTTACCTAATTTCAAATCTGTATGTCTAATAGTTCCGGAGATCTCCTGATCAGTGAATGAGTGTGGAAGAGTCTAGCTTTTCTTATTTATTTATATAGATTAATATGCAATTAAATTGTGGGTTAAAATTTAAAACTATAATATTTTCTGCTATCTACATCAAAAGGTTTAACTTGCTCTTGGGTTTAGAATTCCTTCTGCCCTCCGCTACATTATACATCTATTCTTTGGAATCCTATCTCTTGAAACTGCTGATTATGAACGTTAGGATTATGAAACTTGTTAAAACTACAGCAGAGCATCAGAGTTTGTAAAAATTAATCTGATAAGGATAATTATATAATGCAATTGAATATTTAATATTTTAATATAGATGAAATTTATTGTATTAAATTAAACAATGGAAGAAATCAAAGATATTTTTAAAAAGTCAAAACTTCTATTTTGTGAGAAATTCATTTTCTCTCTTTTCCTTACAAGATAATATTATGTATCAAACACACACATACACACATATATATATATATATATATATATATATATATATATATATATATATAATGTATGTAAAATGCATATAACGAAATTAGAGTAGTACCTAAAAATTAATTCAGTGAGTTTTCAGAAAATCAATTTTTATCACAAGTTTATACCCAACTGTTTAAATTGAGTATTAAATAACATCTTCCCCAAGTGATATAAAATTTTACACTCAGTGCTCTTGTTTCAAAGTTAATTTGATTTTGATGTTCCAAAACGAATGGTTCGTACTAGAACACAAATTTGTGTTAGTTAATTTGATTAAGAAACGTGCTTGTTATAACATTTGCATAATACATGTATATAAATGAAAACGGAAATGTAATTAGTCGGTTGGTAGTATCTGATATGAATTGCATCAAGGTGTTACATTTAAACAGTTGTAATAAATATATTTACTAGGCGCAACATTTATTGAAGTAGAATTTGTATATTGACGGAATGAATTCGTAAGAAAATCAAATGTTTATAAAGATCAGAAAATAAATTAAATACATAAAGGTAGTAAAGATATCCAACCATGTCACTATGTGCTTTAAAATATACATGACAACTTAAGTAAATACATAGATTTATTTTACTTTTTCTTCTTCTCTTTCCAATTCTCCTAACTGTTCCAAAATATATTTTTATTAATTTGCAAAGGATAAATACACAAACACAATAAAATCAGTTTGTCTCGATTCTACTTAAAACCGCCTCAGCAGCATAATGGTCAGCGAGCTTTATCTAATTCCTATATTATGAGATATTATGAGATATCAGCTTAAAAAATGAATAATCTTAAGTTACAAAGCGAATATATATATATAGCTTGTAACTCTCAAAATTTAATTTGGAAGTTATTACTGCCTTTTTTATGAACCAAAAAGTTTGTTTTGAATTTTTGTAATTCATATATTTGAAATTTCTCGGAATCAATTTATGTAGAAAATTAATTACTTTATCTGTTAATAAAAATATTTATATAGGTTGCTACATTTAGTTAAATTTTTTAGGAGTTAACCTTAAAAAGCTTATATAATTTTTAGAGAAAAATAGAAATAGATATAGAATGCATAATTAAAATTTTCTAAAATATATTTTGAACATTATTATATTTTTCTAGCGTATGCTTAATGAACATTATATTGAATTAAAAATTGCATCTTATTATGGAACATTTGTGTCAACAGTAAGAATTTTTAACCCAAAATGTGATGCAAACTATTTTATTTAAATCCCGAGCAAAAATGTTAGATTTGAAAGATAAGAGCTCTTGAAAATAAAATTTATAAAAAATTTATAATGTACTTTTCATGTTAAAATATTGTCGTTCTAATTATCATGCGATCATTACGACGAATCATTCAAATGAATAAAAATTTTACAGTGTTTTAGATTCCTATAAAGTCATTCAATCAGCTTTTTAAATCAAGTTAAATTGTACCGCCTTATTAAAAATGGTCCATTAGAAATGATTAGCATTCTATTTTTTTTTCGTTCTCTTGTATTTTTATTCCATAAATTGGCACCCAAAACTATGCAAATTAACTGAAATCATTTTTAATAATTTTAAATCATGCCTATACTTGACGATTCGACAGAACTCTTAAGTTTTCTACTTTTTTTCTGTTAATTTAAGATATATTCTTTTTTTAGCCCTTTATCTTATTCAAAACAGTCTGAAATCCTGTCTCAGCGAGACCCATTGACTTCGAATATTCGAATTTCGATTTCAAGCATTTCAACTTGAGATTGTAAGAATTATATAATATTTTCCCCCGCGATCCACCATTTCTTTTCAAAAGTGGAATCAAAGAAAACGTCACGCTCTGGAGACTTTCTCTCTTCACTTCATTTGATTTCAACTCCTTTTTGGCCTTGTTTTCGTTTTGAATTTAATGGATTCTCTGTGTAAAGTTCTCATCGCACTTGAATCTGTCATTCTGTTTGAAGGACGAAATGAGAATTATTTTTTCGTGAGCTTTTTCTGTGAGAATTCTTTAAAAATATTTTCCCTCCAAGAGGAAACGTTGAAGAGATACTTTCACGTAACAACATTGTACTTATCTAATTTTAAAAGAATTTCATATGTGAAATTTTAATGGAAAATGTAGCTTGAGGAAACTATCGTTGCTGTCTCTTATACATTTATTCAGTTGAAAAGATTTAAAATGGTATTTTATTCTCGTGTTACTTTTTAGTTATTTTCTGAATACAGTAAAAGTTTTCGAAGTGCTTGAACTAGTTATGTAAAAATTAGTCATTAGTAAAAAATAACTAAGGGAAGATATTAAAATGTGACACCTGATAATAAAAATTAAAGATTATAAGATATTTTCTTTCAAACAATTTGCTCCACATCCAAAAATAATGGAAAAAATTATATTTTAAGTGACAATTTTCAAAAGTGTTTTTAAGAAAATAATTCAGTAGATTTAAACTTTCTTTCTTACAGGATTTCTCAATTCACAAAAAATTATATCTTATATTTAGTAAATATTAAAGGCGTCCTTAAGATATCATTAAACATCCAATTATCTTATCTTATAAAAAAACAGTTGGATGGGTTTTTGCATTCTTATCGCCTTATAATCAGAGATGCATTTCCTACTGCGCACTAGTGTACAAAGCTGCAACTTTTCTAATTTTGCCGTAATTTCGCAAAAAAAAACTAAATGGGAGATATGAAATTCATATTACATTGGTATAGTGAAATACTTAAAGGAGGATGAAAATATGGAAGTATAAATATGAGAATAACGCACGCAATATAGAACGAAGCAGAAAAAGTCTATATGAACATAATGGCGTTGGTACAAAACACTATTACACCAAGAGGAAGAACAAATCAAAGTCCCCTTGGTAAGAATTATGGCCTCCCCGAACTGCAATGGATGCATGACACTGTACTCAGCATCAGATTATCCAATAGTTCTTGAAGATATAAGAGTTACCATTCCTCCATGAACATCTGTGTCATTTGTCTGGTGATCTTTGAAAAATCCAGTCGCGCCTCTAGACGTCTGCCTAAAGCATCCTATATATTTTCAACAGGTTTTTTGATCATGAAATTCAACCTAATTTAGGAATATCTTCACTTTCTAAAAGCTCCTTCACAGCATGGGAACAATGGGGCTGTGAATTTTCATCCATAAAAACAAAGATTGAACTAGTGCCCCCCAGAACAGACATAAGTGGGAGAGACATCATCATTAATTGAACCATTACCGAAAATGTGGAGCTCAGGTTCCCTACAGAAGAATCAAATCAATATTCTTTTTTTCTGGTATTGATGGAATGAAGGTATGTCTCTATCTTTCTTATATGAACTTGCGCCCCAAATTGTTTGTCAGAGGGTAACGACCGCCATTAGTAAAACGGACATGGATCTATTGACGAGATGTTCAGTCTTTGTGCTCATTACTCCCCTGTTTTGCCTATGGGTTACTATCAATGGTTCACAGCATCCAGGATAAAAGGCGACTTGTCGCCTAATTGCCCTACACAGGTACTGAGCCATGCTGCCCGCTGCCTGATTTCGGTCTCTTTTCACTTGCACAGAGATAGTTTCGACATAACTTGTTATTATTTACATTTGTCCTCCACCGCTGAATTTTCTTACAGTTGCACCTGTGCTTAAGAAGTCTTTCTAAAGTCTTGATGTAATCTCAATCCCAATTCTGAATTCTTGAATAACGCTCGGCAAACAGCGCTTCTGTTTAAAGTTGCCAATCTTTCTACCAGGCTTAAAGAGTCCTGGTGTTTCTTGTGGCACCATTTTCCCATACAACAAAATGTTTGGAAATACATGCACAATAATGAATACGGAAAATTTTTATGCATATGAATATAGAAGCTTACTTAAAATTTTAAAAGCTTCATACAATGCTGCCATTTGAAATTTTTAAAATAGAATTCTTCTGATTTTCAGATTTCTTAAGATATGTTCTCTAATGTTAATATTGTGTATTATAATATATTTTTACGCAATTTGAAGAAAAGTTAAGTTATTACTATACATGTACATAAAATAATGAATTCATAATACACGAGAATATTTCAAGAAGTAAAAAAACAAGATCCCTTATACAAGTAACGCAACCTTTGTCTAGACAGATGAGATCACAGAATTCGAATACCATTGGTAGTTGGAATAATTTGTATGGTATTAAAAAATACGATGTCATTTAACTTGTTTTTCTAAATTGGAAGAAAACTTTTTATGATAAAAAATGATATTATCATCTCTTCACCTACATTAACAAAGAAATCTATCTTAAGTGTTCTGTGGTCTCTGTTCTAATTTTCTTAGCAATGCTTGCATCACAATCTTAACATATTCAGTCAAAAAGAAAAACTATAACCAGACACTTAACATTCTGTTCGAAACAGCTTATTTTTACCCATCAAATTAACTTCATTATATTTCATTCGAATATCAACACATTATTCTAATGCTAATTGTAAAAGTGAATAAATCCTCCTATTAACACGATAAGCGTGTTTACCTCAAACATGGATAGAATAAATTATTCCTCTCTTGGAGGAGCAGAAATCCAAATCTAAATTTCCATCCCTCAATTATACTTTGAAAGCATATAATTACGCATCATTCTAGATTCTACCGTCTTTCATCAATACGAATCTTCTCGGAACTTTAGAGATCTTTAATCGAATCTATGCGAGTCGGAGGACATGTTTTTGACAAGTTCTCAACGACAATGAAAGCTGCTTCTATACTCCATTGCATCCAATGAATTGTCTGGTAAATTTGAAGAAAGGTGATTTTTTTCAGAACATATGTTGAATGATATAAATTAATAAAAAAAAGTATAAATGCCGGTTGCATATCCTGCTAAAGTATATGTAAAAGATCATTCTTTTTTAAGTTATGGAACTTTTATTCGTTGCGTTTGGAAAATTTATTTTCAGAATGCTTCAGTGAAAAATTTTATTTCCAACACTTTTACTCATTTTACAGTAAAATATGTATTCAATTTAAAAATCATGTTGATGTTTCTTACGCAATTGAAAGGCTTAATACTTATGAATAAATATTACGGAGAAAATATTCTTTTTTTCTTCGATAAATACCTTTCTTTTCTAAAGGCCTAAAAAAAAATTCAATTTCAGATTTTGTTATCGGTTAGTACACGTGATACGCTTCTGGTAATATGCATATAAATCAATTCTGTGAAATCCAGAGAAAAATAATATTTAAAAAAATTAATCAATTCCTACTTTGTTAGAAACGTTTACTAGCGCTATCTGTTGAAGATAAATCTGATTTCATCAGAAATATCACAGAATACATTTAAAATTTAAAAATAAAATTTAATTAATGAATTAATATTTTTAAAAACTGTATTAGCATCAAGTGTCATCCACTACAAGTAGTGAAAAAATGTATTTAAACTTCAGTAGATTAATAAAAATAATTTCATTAACGATTGAAAATTTGAACAATACAATATATATATATATATATATATATATATATATATATATATATATATATATATACGTATATACACATATATAGGGAGAGAGTGAACTAATAGTAGGAATTGTAGGAAATCCAATTTTAAACACCAAAGAAGCAAATACCAAAACTTCTTTGCTTTTGTAATGGATAGCAACTAATCAAAAATATGATCTCTTTAATCTGTAGAATCTTTTCTCATAAATTATTAATTTTATGTTGTCAGGATGAGTCTGAAACTCATACGAACTGAAACGCATTTTGTGCGTAGAATTTTAACCTATGACAAAAATAAATTAGTTTTGAACTTTCCTCACGTTTTAGGGAAACTGATTTAATGTATTTAAATTTTTGCATTTGATTTTTTCTGAAGCAATATATACTTAGGAAATGTACTTTATAATATCAAAGAATAAAGATTTATTTATTTTATATATTAATTTTTTTTACAATTTATTGAACTTTGCAATCCTTTACCTTTGTTCTGAAAATGAACTATGCACTTTTAAGATAGATTAGATGAAACTGAATCTCTGAGATATCCCAATATTGAATATATTACGATCTCGTAAATATATTGAAATGATAAGTTGCAAAAACCTTTTCTTATTGTAAAATTCTTTTGTCATTTTATCTTTGTTCACATACATTTGATAAATTTGGTTTAAAATCAAAGAGTCGTAAAATAATAACTGGACTTTGCATCTTTTTGCAGAACAATTCAAACAGCAAACATTTTTAAATATTTTCCTCTGAATACTACTTTGTTTCTTTTTCCACTTTTATTTTGAAATAAAAGAACAATTGTATAAAAATATAAACTCTAAAAAGCATGTAAATTATACTAGAAAAAAAGATTTGAATAAGAACTTGCAAGAATGTTTTAATTTCTCTCTGCTCCATTTAAGGTGTGTAAGCTATTGCAAAATAAAAATAAATTTCATTCCATAAAGCGTTTTAAAACATGAATTGTAAAAAAAATTACTTTTTATTTTATAATAATTTGAATTTTTTTTTTTATTTTGGTACAAAACAGACTGTAGTTAAAATAAACTTATCTAAGTAAACAACATTTTCGTAAGTATTGATCCTCTTGAATTTGTTTTAAATATTTTTAGACCTAAACTCCTCAGGACATCACGCGAATAGTTTTCGAAATTCCAAAACTTTTTCAATTACTATAGTTGTAACTGGCGCTTGCATGAACTTTACTCGGAATGAAGTTCCTAAATGCCATCATACTAACTTTCAAACAGTTAAAGGAACAGTTAAAGGAACAAGGAAAGAAGTTCCTTTGTCCCATATAGTAGGGTTTATCGGACCCGTTAAAAGGGATTAAGTGTGCCATCCAAAGTATTTTTAGAGTGCATATAGCTGTGTTACTTGCCTTTTGTAGATTGTAGGATTATGTTTGTATTCTGTCATGTTACTGCTCCCTTTTAGCGTCATCAATAAAAGATTTCATTAATAAAGTATCTTTGTAGTATTTTATAGTAATGCATTTTTGAAGTGAAACTTTTTTGCGCTAGGGAGTGAATGAGAAATTTGCCCAGATTTGCAAAGCAGTCGAAGAAGCGAATGGAAAAAGTCTTCTCCCCCATCCCCCGAGTCGTCGCCTTGGTGACAGGATAGCGAGTGGGTGGAAAAGGAGGGGGAGCGGGGACACCACATGACTTACGTCTTATCCGAGAAAAAGTGTTGGATGTTGCCCACCTACCGGGTGGGGGTCCTTTTTCCCAGACCCGGGAACATCTATGCATTACGGTGTACACAAAATAGCCCTCGCAGTAAAATCATGCCTTTTTGAAATATATCCTTAGATTCTTGACTACATGGCGATGTGCTCGGCGGCTAATTTGTTTTTTTAATTTTCATTTGTGTTGAATTATTATTAGTTCTAGTAAGAGTGCCGAAATCAAATGCACAAAGAGGAAAAGAGTTTTGTGAAACTAGAGCAGCAAGTCCAGTCGAAAAAGTGACAAAAAAAACAACAGAAAAGTAGTGCAAATTCATCAAGTGCTACTGCCATATCGCCATCAGAGTACATGAGAGAATATCGAGAATGGAAAAAAAACATTGTAAAATACCCTTAATGCCCAATTTAAGGGATGGGAATGTTATTGAGAATCTTCTAATGACAGCACAGATTAATACGGACTTTGTGAACCACCCTGTGACGTCAACTACAGAGCCCTTAACAAGTCTAATGCGTGTTGAAACTATGCATGTAAATCAACAATAAATTCTATCTTACGTTACAAAGACTATGATTTCCATAAAAATGCTCTCAAAAGCGATTAATTGATAATCCTTTCTGTCACGGGAGTTCAATTCATGATAGATTTTGGTTTAGAGATGATTTGAGAACGCCTGTTGCTGAGCACAAAATTATTTTATAACATATTTTACCAGGAATTAGTTTAGAAGGTACATTAAAGCATGCTACAATTACCAACAAAGTTTAAATAGGAAAAGTATACCAAATTTATCAAAATGTAATGGTTCACACTCAGAAATTCCAGCACATCTTTTTACTTCGGATTTGGTATCAGAAAGACTCATTTTGCTACGAATACCTTTCATGCAAATTAGGTGATTGAGACAAGTACGCGGTCAGTTTGGATTATTAGGGCAAATAATCAATGTTCCAACGTCCCCAAAGAAGTTCCACTTTTATCAAGTGGCATTCCGCACACTATTGTTTTTTTAAAAAAAAAGTCCTAAACTGGAACTTATTAGAAATGTAATTATAAAGAAAACTAAAATGATAGTCATAATATGTTTGTGGGAACAATAATTAATAAATATTTTATATTAAATATTATATTTGTTTTATCGCTGATCAATGTATTTATATGATGTAAATAATTAAGAATAATATTTCTATAAACAGAAATTGAAATATTTGGATGCCAAAAGACATCTTAATGATATTAAAATTAGAGGCATCTTTTCTTTCAAACATATTACTATTTAACTTTTTATGCATAATGTAGAAAGTTACATCTGGATAATATATTTTGGAAGGATTATTGTTAGTTTTGATGAGATTCAGATATTTAGGACAAAAATTAGTTTTAGGAGTAAATTCACTATTTATATCAAAAACAATTACATCATCAAGAAGTCTAAAAATATAAAAATTAGTATTAATGATACAACTATTTTCATACTAATACAAATATAAATAAGCTAAACTATTACTAGCATGCCCTCCTTGAGGTAAATCGTTAATTTATATTGATTACTATTAAAATAAATATAGTTTTCTTTTAAAACTAATTTAATAAAAGTTTTAAATTTGTAAGCATTAATAACATTATTAAGCTTATAATTACTGATATTTTCTTAAAGATTTTAAGTTATACAATTATCGATATATATCTATATGGAAATAAAAAAACTCACAAAACCTTAACTATGTATAAAATGAATACCTTTATTTGTGTAAAAATTAGTCAGAGATATTTTTAACTGTAGTTTTAAATATTTAGATGATTGAAACTTTGTAAAACGCTTTGTAAAAATAATCTCGAGAAGTTATATTGGTTTTTAAATCATTTCGTAACTGTATGAAATTTAACAGGATGTTTATGAAATAGAGTTTAAAAAAATATGAAAAAATTTAACTTCCAAAACATAAATGTCTATTTTTTTTATATCGCTATAAGAAGATAATATAAATGTCTCTATTAAAAAGATCAGATTGTTGAAAAGGTTTATTACGCAGAAAATACTTATTGTGTGTACAACTATTAAAATATTTAAAAATTACAGCTCAATTACCAGCCCAATTACCCAAATTACCAGTACCCAAACTAGTACTTTATTAATAAAAACAATAATAAAGTGTCTTTGGTAATTTTAGTCATATATTCGATATCCATATAAGTAATTTCGTAATTAGTCTAAAAATTGAATTTCGTTAGAGAGTAATTCGCTTTTAAGGTATTGTATTTGAATTCCTAAAATACCTCAATTTATAAACCTTATTTAAATACAGAAATTATAATAGTTTCATTTGAATCTCTATTAATACATTTTTAACTGTGTTGTTGCTATTATAAATCATAAACCTAAAATCAGTGCCTTTACACATAACTTCACTTAATATTTTTACTAATATTTATGTTACCAGAAACAGAATGTTGGTGATGCTCATCAATAAATTCAGGATTGTTCAAACATTTAAAATCTTGTGAAATGATAATTATTATTATTAAAGATTTAGCTGCACATATTTTGTATATATATATATATGTATATATTATATATCAAAAACAAGAAATAATAGAAAAAGAACATAACAAGAAATAGCGTAATAAAAATATAAAAGTTGAACATGAAGAACAAAATTATAGAGAAAAAAAAAGTAAAAAGAAGAACCTAGCGAGTCAGAAAGCAATTTCGGACTTAGGACCGAATAAGTGGGGTTAAACTAGTTTGAAGGCGCCAACCTTCCCCCTTTGCAACTCGGTAGGAAAACCAAATAAAATAAAATAAACAAAACTTCAGAGTATGGATAACTCAGAGAGCATGATAAAACCACTCACTACTATTATGTAACAAACTCTCCCAAACTCTTAATGCAGAAAAATCACAAAATAATTACGTAAGAAAAGTAGAATAATGCTAAAACAATTACATAAGAAAAGTATCTTTGAAAAAATAATTTAACAAAATTTCCTTACTCACAAAGCTTTTACGAAGAGAACCAAGCGTCTTACCATTAATGAAAATCAATTATTCACCAAGTTAAAAAATTCGAAAATACATAAACACATCTTTTGAGCTGACTTTTAAACCAGCCAGCAAAGACAGGTATAAAAAAGACGACAATCAAATGTGGTAGAATTTGAATTGGTTGATTGTCAAAAATGTAAATTTGCTAGGCTCTAATTTGGTTGGTTGTCAACAATGTGTAAGATGTTAAAGATGTGTGTGGAAAAAAATGTAAACTGTGATATGAGTGCTATGATACAATCTTCACAGCAAGACCACTAACATGCTGACTTTGAAATCCTATTGTTGTGTGGTGGTTTTGGAATTATGTATATATATATTAGACATATGTATATATATATATTAGACATATATATTAGACATATTATGTATATATATATTAGACATATGTATATATATATATATATATATATATATATACATATGTCTAGTAAAATCTTTATAAGTATGTTTTGCAATATGATATGAAAATAAATAAACTATTTTAAAACAAAATGCACGAATAAAATTTTTATCTTTAGCTTAAAAAAAACAACTCTATTTTCAGATAAAATATATTTAGATTTTAGAAAATTAGTTAACTAAAAAACTGCATTCTGATCACCGAATTTTGATATAAACAAAGTAACACTCTACACCAAATTTACACAACACGTTCAAGATGAAATACATCGAAGTAAGTAAACCTTTTTTTATTTACGCTCAAGAGAATTGAAGCTCTTTGTTGACTCGAGTTTTAAATTCTCAATATTTTATGGAATAAAAAAATTCTGTATTGTACAAGAGCACTGCATTTTAAATTAATGAAATACAATATATTTTTGTTATCTTTTTAATAACATTCCACCTATTTCTCGAGTGTAGTTAGAACATTATAATTCCAACTACCCAAATAAAAGAAGAAATAGCTTTTTTTTTTATTAAACCTCTTGCTGATAACAAACTATTATAGGAAACTAATTAAAATAAATACGCTAAGCTTTTTCACTTGAAATACCATTCAAGTTAAATAAGGGGAAATTAATCATGCGAAACATGTATTATATTTAAGTTATTTAATTATAGTCTTGCAGCATTGCAGCAAAAAAAAAGAAAGAAAGAAATTTTTAGTGTTCTTTCGTATTTATAGGAATGCAAAAAAAAAGCTTATTTTGAAACAAAGCACGCATTAGGAAAATAAGCCTTGGGAAAAAGCACAGACATGAATCTTCATATATTTGTCAAATTAAGTATGTGTTAAGTCATTTTAACTACTGTTCACATTAATGCATTCCAGACAATGTTACATTTGTTATAACGGAATAATGTACTGCATTCTTTTTCTTTCGCATCTGGATTATATCCAGTTTTATTGAAATTATGAAAAAAATGGTAAAAATATCAGAATGCAAAACTAATTTTTTATATCTTTTCTCTTTCTTTTTTTCTCTCTCGCAAGCATATTCTGCTTTTGAAAAATGTCAAGATAAATATTATTCATTTCTCGTTGCTTTCATTTGCTTATGATCTTTTTGCTTAATGTCGCAATAAAAAAATAAAAGCAATAAAAAATGTTAATTTCAAAGCAAAAAAACTTAATTGTAATAGATAATTTATATTTGTCACAAAATATATGTAGAAATACTGTTTTAAATAAGAATTGAATTTTTTTAATTCATGGCATTTAATAACACTTCATATTTATTAAATCACTTGATATATTAATTAATATTTTTTTTCTTTTTTTCAATATACGTGTCTATAATAATTAAAAAGCAAACGATTTTTTAGCTTATCAAGCGTCATAAAAAACGGAAATTGCTGCAAGATTTTGAAGTGTAATATTTATCCTATTACGAGCTAAATTATTTAATTTGGAAATATTTTAATAATTGATAATAATTAAACAATTCAAAATTTTTATTTAAAATTCAAGGTACCTAAAAAGGAACCAAATCACTTTTTTGATCATACTGCTTTAGGAAACCGAATTTCTTTATGTAATAAAATGTGACATCCAAAAAATTGTGGCGCATAAAGTGTTAAATGTTTTTGTACGAATTCTAAAAAAAATTAATTCGTGTAAGTTTTGTAAAGAAAAATAGAAAACTAATTTATTCCACATTTTTTGAATTATTATTTTGATGAAGGATCTTCAGTGTTAGAGGATTTTAAGAAATATTTTTTTTAATTATTATTAAATTTTTTTATGATACTGAAGAAAATAATATTTTAAATACTAGCACAATGAATATCATCTAAATTATACAATTTTTACTATACAAACTCAAAACTAAGAGAACAATTAAAAATAAATACAACGTTTTGTATAAATTAAATATGATAGGTCTATTTAAAAGCTTCCTTTTGAATTATAAGAATAATTAAGATTTCAATATTAGAGAAGAAAATTAGCCCTTTTCTTTTACAAACAAGAATAACTTATTACGTAAAATAAAAGATAAAGATCTATTACAAACACTTTTTATAGAATATATCAAGAAATAGTTCATAGAAGCTTTTAGAAACATTAAGAAATTACATTATAGATTAAAAAAACATAGTTATTTCAAAATACATGAAAAAACATTTTTTAAACATCTTATCTTCTCTTTTGTCAAACACAGAAGATTTTGTTACTTAATTACTTATTCTAAGCGTAAAAGTTCAAGAGTACAAGATGAAGCAAAATAGATAATTAATCTTGCATAAATTTCTTTTGAAGAACCTTAAAATAAACACGATATCTATATTGAAAATGACAAACTCAGGTATTTTTTACCGAACTTTATGTTTGCTTAAAAAAGTCGGTTAATATCCTTTGCAGCTGGATAGGATTAGGAAAGAAGAGTAAGGCATCGCATGAACTTTGTTAATTAATATATTCTTTTAATTTATTGATTAATTTGCTTTTAAGTTCAAGTTAATTTACGTTCATTTTATGGTAATTAGAGAAATATGAACATTTCAAAATTACATTTATTATTTTTAATGAACTTTTAAAAGTTTATTATTCATTGTACGAAAAATAATTTTAAAGTGGTGGTATATATTTCAAAGATTTATACAAATATATACATATTTGAAAATCCATTATATTATGCCTTTAATAATTTTTACTAAAAAGTGAAATTGAAATTAATTTTTTTTTTTAATATGCAAATTCTTTAAAGTGTTTTAAAACTAAATTCACTAAAATTCATTGAGCGTCCTCAGTTTTTGTATTTTCCAATTTATTCGTAAAAATATCTTAAATATTTCTTTAAAAATTATCATTATGACCTAATTATGTTTTACGCTATATATCTTAAGTACACTTGACACATTTCACTCAAAATGTAGTTGAACTAAGATTTTTCAACATGCATTGGCTATTGAGGACATACCTCATACTTTTGGACCTCAGTTAAGTGAAAAGGATGACACCTCAGCTGGCACTCCATCCTCCCTCCGGTCCAAATTACCACACCAACTGAAGAAAATTGAGCCTCGACAGATTTAACGTGCAGTAGCCCACAACAAAGCTCCTGTTGCGCCAGAACTCAAACCAGGCGCAAATTTGTGACCGTTAACACTAGACTTTTGCTGTCTCCAAGAATATTAAATCGAGGGAAACTAATATTTCAATTTTTATATTTATAAAGAGTGTTTTTTTTCAGGTATAGAAGTGTAAGTTGACATTACTTTCTAAGATGGCGACCAATTTAACAGCTGTCAAGTGATTTATTCTCAGTTTGGTTTGGCAATTCATCAAAACGATCTTTAAGCAAGGCGTAGATTCGTCGAATGGGCCCAAAACGAGATTGCCGTTGTTCCCGATTTTCATAAGCGAACTTTGTTTAGCGATGAAGCGCACTTCCGGTTGAATGGCTACGTCAACAAACAAAACTGCCACATTTGGAGTGAAGCTAATACACAAGTGTATGTCGAAACACCGTTACATCCAGAAAAACTGACTGTTTGGTGCGCGCTTTATGGGCTGGTGGAATCATTGGTCCGTACTTCTTCAAAAACAATGAAGGCCACAACGTTACAGTCAATGGTGATCGGTATAGAGCCATGATTACTAACTTTTTCATTCCTGAATTGAACAATCATGATGTCCAGGAGCTGTGGTTCCAACAAGACGGCGCAACATGTCACACAGCTCGTGCCACAATCGATTTATTGAAAGACACGTTTGGTGACCGCCTAATTTCACGTTTTGATCCTGTGAATTGGCCTCCAAGATCTTGTGATTTAACACCGCTAGACTATTTTCTGTGAGGCTATGTAAAGTCATTGGTCTGTGCGGATAAGCCACAAATGCTTGACCATTTGGAAGACAACATTCGCCGTGTTATTGCCGATATACGGCCACAAATGTTGGAAAAAGTCATCGAAAATTGGACGTCCAGATTGGACTACATCCGAGCCAGCCGTGGCAGTCATATGCCAGAAATCATATTTAAAATGTAATGCCACAAGATTATCTTTCGAATAAAAAAAATATGTGTCAATCAAATAAAACATCGTTGTTTTATTGCAATTTAAAGTTCTATACCTCTAAAAAAACAACCCTTTACTTATTTTCAAAGGAAGACATCATAGTTTTGCAACAAAAACACACTGATTATCATGAATAAAGGAAAAAAATCACAAAAATTATGATAACTCAAAAAGTTTATTATTATTATTATTATTTATAATGGCAGATTATGAACAGTTATTAACAGAGTTCATCAATCGATCTAGTACATTAACCGAAAGCAGGTGTCTCTTTTTAGTGCGGCACCATATAGGCGGATAACAGCTGCCGCAGGCAATTTTCACGCCCAGTTTCCTCCCAAGTGGGAGGCGCCTGAGCTCTGACAATGTGAACCTGCACTAGGATTTAATTTTGCCTAGAGCATCCCCTAGGGATCTTTTACATGCCATATAATCATACGACACGGCCTCTGTCGATTTTCTGCGTCATGAAAATCCATCAACTTGGGCCTGGGTCGAACCCGCAACCTTGGGTACAGAAGGCCACCTACAAACCAACCACGGTACCTAGCCGGCTTAACTTTAAAAGTTATGCGTAGAATATTATGAAATTTATGCACATTATACAACACATAGGAAGGTATAAAAAAGCATAAAAAGAAACCACCTAACAATTATGGTGTTATAGAAATTAGTATAAGCACACAATGAACAAACCGGAAGTGTCAGTTTGGTATAGGAAAACTACTTTTGATATGGGATATAATACCCTCGAGAAGCAATACATCACTTGCAACGACGTGTGATGCTCTCAGTTATGCGGTCTATAAATTGTGTAGAAGGTACGAGCCATTGCTTTTCCAAGAAAATGGAACGTGTGACTAGAGTCCTAGGAGAGAGACTGAGAGCAACTACACGTCGTGTAAGAGCTTCCCAAACATGCTCTATAAGGTTAAGGTCCGGTGATCAAGCTTGCTACTGTATACACTGAATTGTTTCCTGCTTAATATAGGCATCCATAATGCGAGCCCTCCGTGGTCTCACATTGCCATCCTGTAGCACGAAATCATCACCTATTGCCCCGGTATAAGGTAGCACATAATCATCCAGGATATCATCTCCATAGGTGTGAACATTAACATTTCCACGAGAAAAGATATGGGGTCTGTGCGTCCATCCAAAGAGATACCACCCCAAACACAGACACAGCCTGATCCGTGTATATGTCTTTCACTGATGTGTTATGGGTGAAAACAAGTTTCAAGTTCTCTCCAAATGAAAATACGCCAACTGTCACTTTCGAGGCTAAGCGTACACCCATCTAGACTCTCCAGTGAACATGTTGACGTACCCACAGCAAATGTGCTCGCCTATGGCGTGACGTGAGTGGGACGCAAATGGCTGCTAGCTTTACCTAAAGACTACGTTCGTGAAACCTTCGATGCACGGTTAACCTTGATAACAATCCTCCGGAGCTTGCAGCGAGAGAATATCTCAGTTCAGCCGGAGTTGCAGCTCTATTCCTTCGAGTGCATGACGAATCGGCCCTCGTGGTAGTGCGTAGGCATCCTTGGCTGAATCTCCTGGGTGCCAAATCCATGGTTAGAATTAGTAGCCAAAGTCTATGAATCACAGACGGACTCAAGTTCAGCCATTTTTCCACTTCAATCTTTACCCTACCCCTAATCTCGCAATAGCTCGCCATCGCAGTTCTTTGGTCAAATGATGCCTGGAGGTCATCGTTACAACTTCGCTATACCAGATTTCTGATCAAAGACACGCAGCGACAATTGGCGCCTTTCTCTGAATTTTATTCGTAGGTTCGATGTTTTGAAAGGATTTCCACTACTTGTCTATGCAAATAAAATCCAGGCATTTTGTAGTAGCCAACTTTTTATTTTATTATGATGACGCCACTCTCCACTTGAAACAATATGCAACAATTAAAAAACTAACACTATACACATTAACTTTGCTTCACACCATTTTTGTCTCAGTCTCCACGTTCGTTAACATTTTCCGCCCCTCTCCTCATGTTCTTTCATTTTTTTTATTCAGATGGCAGAGCCACCTGTGCAGTTCTGGACAAATCTTACACTCTGGGATATACATTTTCATGCTCCTCGCAAAATAAGTATTCCGACTACTTATTTTGCATAATGTTATATAGTTTAACTTTTTTGATTTACCAGCATATTCAAATTTCAATGAGAGTGGCATATTTCTTGGTGAGTTATCCTTATTTTTGTGATTTTTCCTTAATTTATGATAACCAGCGTATTTTTTTGAATAGTTATTGCTTCAACACTAAATTTTTAAAAATGGTTTTTAAGAATTCCTTTCAAACATTTTTCTCCTGAATAGTTTTAAATATATAACTATCCATAATATTTTACAATTACAGTGGTTTTCAACTTTTATTTATTATAACTGTTTTATAATAAATAAGAATTAAACTTTAAGAGCACATATATAAGCACATATAAGAGTCTTAGGAATACACGTAAGGTTTCAGCCAGCCAGGGTGTGAGTATTTGATCAACTATAATTAAGGAGAAGACGTAATTAGATTTACCATCTATCTTCCTGGAAGGCTTCAAATTTAGCTGGACATGGGCCAAGTAGGCTGTGTGACTTGTCTGTATAGCTTAGAGTTTCACTCAATAACTAGATATTGATCATTCAAGTGCACTGTATAGGCCTAGATACTATAGTCCATTGTAATGTAATTGGTTGTGATTATCCGAGAGGCTGACTTATAGATCAAAGGTCTCATTGTGTATCTCATGTTGATAGTATACTGGGTGACAGAAAAGATAGAACCTTGATGTTCTCATTCGTGGAATAATTTAGATAAGATAGTTAAGAAATAAAAGAGCTTAAAGGTTTTAAGATTTAAGATAAATGACTGCGTTAAACATTCCACTGTTTTCTGAATTGTATTAAAATTCAAATTGTAATGTTTGTAATATATATTCCACATACCTTCTTAAGATTACATATAAATGCAAATAACGTCTTTGGCCACATCTAAATAATTTCACAAAATCGTTTGATTACTTTAATAAGGTTTAGAAGTTTATCTAGATTTTATTTTATTCCATATTCCACATGCTACATTTAATTTACTTTATATCATATTTTATAATTTATGCTATATTATCTATTGTTTATTATTAGTATATATTTCTGAAGAAATGATATATTTCCCATGCACTTCACCATAACAATATAAGTTTACAAAAATAAAAATGGAGAAGTTTGAAAAAAATGATGAAATATAATTAAAAATAACAATAACTAATAGAAGGTTCCAGAAAATGAAAATATAGTAGGTTTAATTCTTTCAGGACCAAGCGACTTTTCCCGTTAAGCCTATTTCCATTTAAAAAATTCATATAAAATCATTACTGTAATAAATACACCGAGAGAGAGAGAGAAATTTATATTTAATAATCATTCCAAATTCCATAAATTTCAAATTTAGATCACACAGGGTATGATCACAGGCCTCAGAATAGGAAAAAAGCTATTTAACCTATGATATCGTGTTCCCTGAAGTTATCATATATGTGATCATGGTCCTCAACGGGTTAAAAAATAATATAAATAATTAGTAAATGATAAATAATAACACTTGGACCGAAATTAAATTGATAGGTTAAAAGCGTAACTTAGTGATAATATTAACTTAGAGATATGAACTTAGAGATTAAACTTAGCGATATGATTGCATCCTTTTGTTTTTTATAAATAACCAGCTCTATTTAGCATCACGGCTAATCAGAATTAGTATTAAATATCTTTACTAAATTGTGAGTGGCGTTACTGCCCATGAGGTGCAAGTCTTGTACTGTGCATATCTGTTTCCATTACCTTGGGTTCTGAGGTGCATGAGCAGATGTTCCGATCAGGTGGTCAGTCTGACGCAAAACCCTCATTGTTTAGTTAACAAGCAAGCCTGGTACTCATTTATCGACCCACTTAAATATCGTATCACGGATCAAAATATTTTGTGCTTGTAACAACCGACATCAAACATTGATCAAATTGTTGTTCATTCAAGATTTTTAATTTTGTCTTAACACTGAAATACCATGCAAATCTCTATTTGCCATTGAGAAACCATTTAAAGGAATAGGAGTGAACGGAAATTCGTCGAGAAATTACAATGCAGTGATTCCCTTATTCAAACTACTTTAGCTTTGTAAACTAAATTTTTTTGTTAGTCAAAAATTATTTAGATTCTACTATAATTGTAATCTGTCTCATATCACTAAATTCCTTTTGAGTTGTAATCTTTGAACCTATCCTGTTGTGTGCTCCTAAAGTAGAAGTCTTAAAAGGATTTTCTGATCAGGGTGTAACTCAGTTCAGAAAAAACTATAATAAAAATAAGACTCAGAATCTTTCTAAATGGATGTTTAATTTTAACTTTCAATTGTCCCAAATTACCAAACGAAATCAGGTTTATATATTCAAGCTGCCATATATGGCTATATTTTCTTATTCAAGGTACATATACTCTTATTCCCCTTCGGAGTTTCGAAGCGCTTGATTAAAAAACTAAGACGAATACTGAAAAAAAGCATTTGAAAGTACACAAAAAAATTACAAGTTTTATTAAACATAATTTACAGGTATTCTATGTGTGAAACCTGTGTTACACGATATACATCAATAATGTGACAGTAAAGTTCCTGCATAGTCTCTCCTCAACATGGTATAGTGTGGTATACACTCTACTCAACATGCCATTTTGCTACGTTAAGGGGCGAAATAACTCAAAAACTTGGTTTTATGCACAAGATTAAGATTTCTGATAGCATGTGCTCTCTCAATAACGTTGATAATACCTTTCTGAGTAGAGTTCGGTTGGAACTGGACTGTAATGCGTTGATGTGTGTCGTGTAACCAAGTTTTCACACATAAAACACATGTAAAGTATATAAAAAAACTTGAATTGTTTCAAGTGTTCTCTTCTTGCTGCATTCGTCGTATTGTTTTATTATACTTCTTCTAAACCTCGGAAAGAATTAAGAATAATCTTGTATATATTGCTGTTTTAAGTATCAGAGATTCTGTCATTCGTAGATTTCCTTCCGCGGACAATTAACGGGCTGTAAATGTGTAGCTTCTGGCCATCTTTCCCCGAATGCAATCTACAGCCAAAATGTTTTAATTGTTTAATAGGTTGTAATTGTTTAATAGGTTTAATTGTTTAATAATTGTTTAATAATAATAACTCAGGGAATTTTAAGACTAATAAAAAATATACCTCGTAATTAGAAATGCGTTAACTCATAATTCGCAGATATCCCAAGCACATGCTCAGGTGGCCTCAGTCTTTAGCTATATTCAGTACTAAAGAAAAAGGTCCAAACATAACAAAAATAGTTTGTCCGCCTTTTCAGTGTTAAAAACCGGCTTATCCTGCCAATTTGATGCTAAGTACGTCGTCTCGAAACCTGCAGTTCCCATATCTACCCTTTCAATATATTCTAAGGATTCAGTACCCTACATACCTTTCTTTCATCTTTATCAACACAAGCACGTTTTTATTCACTTCATCGTCTGATTGATTGTCAATTTTAAGTCTATTAGGGTTTGGAGAGGGATTTGGAGACTAACAACAAGCCTCTTGAGAACATCTCTAACATTAACAGGGGACTAAGATTCAAAAATAGTTTGTCTTTAAAGAAATAAAGAATTAGAGAGAACGAGCAGTGTTATGAAACCAGGTTAGGTAATACCCCTATTTGCAAAATAAATATATCGCCAGTTATGATAGTATGTAGACAAATAGTAGGATTCTGCAGGTTGTCTCGATACATGTGAACATCATATGCTTTTAATTAAAGATACTCTTTCTCAAATAAGTTCACCACATTCTACAAAGCTGTCCTTAGATCTGATTTATTTAATAATGTTAAACTTCAGGGACATCAACAAAATCTAAATTTCCTTATGAATTGCTTGGAATAAAATAACGCTCATCGAATTGCTTCATTTCGAAAGTTAAAAAAAAAAATTTTTGGTGGGTTATAAAAAAAAGTAAGATTTTTTTTCCCTTCTTTTCTTTTTTAAAGGATATGACTTAATATTACTATAGATTATTTTACGAACAAACCTCTTAAATCTCATTTTTAAGAAAATTAGTTTTCATAATTATTTACTTAGTAATTTTCACTACTAGAAAGGTTTGTCTTCGTTACTATTCTTATTATACTAACAATTTTTGACCTTTTTCTCAAACTTGGAATATTAATTAACTTTTGATTTCAGGCGAGGGGGGTATCTTTTGTTTAAATTGGTATGCTTTAAAATTGTCAAGAAAGCAATTTTTCTTGATAAAACTTTTTCTTTTGTTATGAAAATCTAAAATAAAAGAAATTAACGCAAATAATTATTTTAATACGGGAGACATTTGAGATATACTAAGACAAAGTGTCAATCCCATGATTTTTTTTCTAATATCCTTAAAATGTGTATTAATTTTGTTGAATATGAGGTATTTCAGTAGAAAAGTATTATACTACCAATTATTAATTTAAAAATATTTTAAAGTTGAAAGATTTGAATAGACTTACTTTTTTGAATTGACGAAACGTGACAAGAATTCAACAAGTCTAGTTAATGTTTCTTGAATATTTTTTTTTCAAATGGGCCTCATTTTGGCACACAAGTTTTTGCGGACATGGTGAATCTCCTGAGTGTGAGAGTCATTTCAGTGACGGTACTCTCTAGTGTGGCAGCTTTCACAACCAATTTTAATGCTTGAATTAATTTTAATTCAATTAATTAATTAATTAATTTTAATTAAAGCTCTCGTCGGATGCTAAATATTGCCATAGTTTAATTTTACCGATAGTATCAGAGCTAAATATGTACTCAAAGAATTTTTTACAGGCCATATAATCGTGACACGTGCGACCTACGATTTTCCCATCCAAGGAATCTATTGACTCCAGCAGTGGCCTTAGGGTTACGAGGGGGGGAAAGTTACCTCTAAGTCACCGAGCCGACTTTCTTGAATATAAATGAATATCATTACTGTGGCTTGCATAATTAATGTTCTAAATTAGTACAATCTATTTTAAGGAGAAAACTCTGATAAGGTAATATGACTGAAAAGTTTTCGTATGTTTTTATAAATATACTAATTCTTATGAAATGACGAATTTAACAAATTTGGTAATCTTGGTTGTTTCATTCAGTTTCAAAAACTTATAAAAAAATATGTGTTTTGCAAATTTCTATGTATCTGAGAACATCTGATCTGAAAGTGAGTATATTTTTAAGTTCCTAAAAATCGTTCTTACAGCTTTTGATGTTGAGTAAAACAAAGTGACCAACGAAAAATATAAAACGAGTTTCTCTAGATTTGGAGAAGCGAAAAAAATAAATGTGATTTGAGCAAACAAGTTTTTGTCCATTTTATTTTATTTGGATTTTTTTGTTGTTGCCGTTGTTATTACGTACTGAAATTATTTGCCTGAAAATCCTTATTAGTTTTTCTTTATTTATTTTTATGATACAAAGAACGTGAACACATAAAAATAAAAATAAATCTTTTTGTTTGAAAATTCTATGTGTCTATAAGAATTACCACAACCTGCAGTCAACACAGAATAGTCAATAACAGTTCCGGGTGAAATCGAAATTAGAGCTTTCGACATGATTAAATACACCAACTAAAATAGATTTTCAATTTCCTTCTGTTAGATTCAATGAATAGAAATCCTAGGGACAGTTCCACAATTTATTTGTACCAGCAAAAATGCTCTTTGTGAAGAAATAAATGAACATTTCAAGGAAAAAATCATTGGTCTCACAACTGTTTAAAAGCTTTTCATTTAAGGCTTGACTCGATTTCTAGTCTTAAGAGTTCATTAATATATATATATATTCATAGTATAGTGAAATAAAGTAATAAGAGACAAAATTCTACTTCCTACAAGGTTAAAAAAAATAAATTGGATTTTAAGAAACATATAAAGAAAATAAATGGTGCAAAGAGAGCATTGTACAAAAATTGGATTAAAACAGACAAAAAAGGACACAGAAGTCTCTACCTCTTTCCGATTAAAACTGAAGATATGAAAAGGGTCTTTGGACCAAAATGGAGACCCATTATGATTTTTAAAACTGTCACTAAAATAGGCCAGTGATTTAGAGATAAGCAATGTTTTATGGATCTACCTCCCCGGACAGCAGATTTCGAAGTTGTTATAATTAAAATAATTTAAGCTAAACTTTCATACAATCTTCAATAATAAAAACTGATTGAAAAACTAATAAATATGAAAATTCTATGATTTATTAAAATTCCCAATTATTACTTGTTTCGTTTAAATTCCTTTTTTCCCTCGATCACTTTCTGAACTTCTTTAAAACTGTAAAAGAACTGAAGTGAGCATCATTGTACAGTTTCGTACATAATGACGTTCTTAAATGCCTCTGGAAAGAGAAGTTAATCATCTTTAAACTTCATCTCTTCCATTGTGAAAATATCACCCAACCTGTTACAGCTGGTTAACTATAATTAACTAGAAATATGTCGAATTTGAATATAAGAACAATTTTCCGATCCGTGAATTAATTTGTTGCAAAATGTAATTTTTTTCTAATTATGTTAAATTGGTTTACTTCTACTAAAATTTTATCACTATAGTTAATATATTTACTTTTTTTATACTTAACAAACTAAGTGCTTGTTAATTATTTAATTAATAAAAAAATATTTAGTTTGTCTGTGATTTAATTTTAACGTTTTACCGTTATCTATATTTCATTTTAACTAGAACAGCTTGTTATAGTTAAGGTCAAGGCTTAGACTTCACATCATTATAAATACGAGTGTTGGGGCATAAGTCATGGCAACTATTTTTTTTCTTGTATATCTGTGAACGGATCACAAACGTAAACGTGTAGTAGTGTGTATGCAGAACAACAGATGGTAGTAGTCTGTGAAATCAGTCAGTTGGTGAGTGTCATGGGAGATGGAAGTAACCCGATTTGAGCAGCCCGCTTACATCAAAATTGCCGTTCTCCGAGGGAGAAATGCGATGGAATGTCACAGTGAATTTGATCTGACCCTGTGACTTTGATCTCATTCTCAAGATTAAGGAACCAATACGTGGTAGGTAGTTAGCAACACAAGAAGACATTGCTAATGCTGCTCACCAACAGGGGACAAGATCCACTCATGGTGCGGCAAATGCTGCGGATGGTGGTATTCAGCGCCTTCAACATCGTTGGCAGCGTGTGGGGATAGTAACAGTCCTTAGACCCAGGTTTATCATGTCAACTTTATGTGTACTGTGTTGTCATTCTTTTGCACCGTGAAGGCCATATTGTCATGTATACTACCGTAATAAATTAGTGTATTACGATATTTAAGTGCTATTCATTGTCCACACATGTAGTTAGCACCTTGTCCTTCCGTCTGTATATGTCACATTTTCCAACCAGACTGGAATTTTCAAGAAAAAATAGTTGCCATGACTTTTGCTCCAACCTTCGTATTTATTTAATATTCAAAGTGGTTGTACTTACTTAAATAGAAATATAGAAACTTAAAATTAAATTTCAAAGTGACGATGTTTTTGTTGTGTTAATATGCTTCTCAATACGCTTAACAATATAAACGCACATATTTTAATATAATAACATAATACAAAGTCAGAGCCATCCAATTAATATTAATGGTGGAGAATTTATTCCAAAAATGTTCTTTTCTGTGTCGTTTTAAAATGTTTCACTTTAACCGCTAAAAATACAATGCGCGTGATCACTCTTCTTTAAACACATGCATAAAGTATAATCTGAAGAATTTAAAAGGCCATATCACGTTCTCGTTTACATTATTCATTTATTCTAGTTTTATTTAGTTCTAAAAAGCAAACGCTTGGATTGCATTGATATCTGGAATCAATAAAGTAGCAAAGTAATGACATAAAGGCACATTGGGCATTATATATATATGTCAACCGAAAAATCTGGTCTTTACTTCTGATTTTGAATACTGTAATAAAATACGAGTTTTCTATCTTTTTCTCCGTGTAATGGTTTTCTAAACTTCATAAATCAAATTAACGAGCATGAGAATATCAAAATATTCCTGTGGTCACGAAATATTATTGAAAAACTGCAAACTCAGGAACTAGGAAAAAAGAATTAGTTATACTTATTCATGTCCGTTTCCTAGAAATATCTGATCAGTTAGGTTGATTCGGGGTATATTATAATTCTGCTTTTGTTTTTAACGTTTATCTTTTCGTCCAATACGAGCAATTTAAGGGTAGGGGGAAAATACAAATAAAATTTGCTTCGAAATACATTATGTTCTGTAAAGAAGGAAATCGAAGTATTTTACTGGTTAAAAGAATTTCACTCCAAACGATTTTTATTTCTAACGCTTCATCTTTATGTCTTTTATGTCAGAAATTCTATTTCATTTCATTTCATAAAAATTACTTTACTGAATTATTAAAGTTCTTTATGAATAAGAACATACACATAAAAATTCTGCATCTTCCAAATATTTATATATTCTTAACTGAATTAATTAAATGAAAAAAAGTTTAAATTACCTTGATTTTATGTGATGAATGAGTTCTAAAGTCTTAAAAATGTGTGTACTCCTTTTTAAAGCACTAACACAACTTCCATTTAAAGTGAAATACGAAAAATATTTTTCAAAACTACTTCTTTACATTGGAAGTAAGAAAATTTTAATTTAATTCTCAAAATTTAACGTTTATTTCGTGCAGTTATATTAGTTGAACCAAGAGTTTTATACCTAACAAAAAAAAGATAAATATTAATTATACATAAATTCCAATTAATCTTGAAGTTTATAAAAATGCTTCGAAACAATTTTAATTAATTAACGTATATTTCCTTATAATAAATAATTTATTTTTAAAATGGAAAATCTTTATCAAACATAAAAATTAAATTTCTAAGTTTATTTCATTTCACATTCGAGTATAAATCCATAAAATCTCCATGTGAGTATAATTGCATAATTTCAGAAAAGTATACCTAAAATTTAGAGATTTTTGTGCCTTCCATGCAGATAATCAATTGTATTTCAGGGATAAATATTAACCTTATTTTGTTTTTGAAAAATAAATGAAATACGATTCATTTTAGTAAATCCATTGTACACATTCGTAATGCAAACTCTATCGCATTTTCTTTTTTCATAACTAAGTTCCCATTTTTAAATTTTAACAACAGTCGATCAACATTGGTTGTGTACACACACACACACACACACACACATATATATATATATATATATATACATATATATATATACATATATATATATATACACATATATATATATATACATATATATATATACATATAGATATATATATATATATATATATAGATATATATATATATATATATATATATATATATATATATATATATATATATATATATATAATTACAGTCGAACCTCCACTTTACAAACCTCTATATTCCGTATCTCTCCTCTGTATAGCAAACATTTTCTTCGAATCAAGAGCATTTCACAATTTTCTTCGCAATATAACCTCCCATTAGCGAAGTGCATTTCTATATAACGAACGAATTTTCTTGCGATTCAATTTTTTTCTCTCTATTTTAGAAGTATTTCTGGACATTTCGAATTATTCTCTCTTTTAACACATTTTATAGTTAACTCCTGAACTGGTTTTTTAATGTGCCTAACTCGCCGAGAGGAATAGAATTCTGAATGTCTCATCCAAGAAGTGCAACCTCTCACCCCCATTGTCCAGTTCCCTAGAAATATCTTCGATATCTCCTTTCACTCTCAGTGCAGTTGTCCCGTGTCCTTGAACTAGTCTCTATTCATTTGTGGTGTTGATCAGTCGTACTGGCAATTTCATTTCTTACAGCTCGAAAAATATCAAGCGCTTGAGCATAAAAAAACGTTTAATTTTTCAGGAAGTTGAAAAGGGCGACCTGAAAAAAGAATTTTGCTTTTAAATTTGGTGTTCCTCCAAACAAAAAACTTATCAACTATCATAAAATTCAAGATAAGTTGCAAAATTATGATTCATCGTGTGTCTATGGAGATGTTAACGAGGCAGTTTTGAAGTGGATGCACACAATTCAAAATAAAAATGTCCTGATTTCTAGACTTTTAGTAATAGAGAAAGCCGTTCAATTTGCGAAGGTATTGTGATACGACCAATTTCTAGGTAGCAATCGATGACTAGAAAAATTTAAGAAAAGACAAGAAAAATAAGCCCGAAGGTAATTTTGGTGTGATGCTTATTATGAAAAACACAAATCATTTTTTCAAACAAAAAACTCAAACAAAATTAATAGATTTTATAAGTAATTAAATTTATGGACGCATGGGATAATGCATATTAAGAATTTTAATTATGTAATAATCTATGCTTAAAATGACCTGCAGGTTTTAAATTATAAAATTTTTCAAAATTATTTAATTTTAATATAAAATTATCTTTTTCATGTTGAAAATACAGTATATTTCTCGATATTCTTTTTTCTTGTTTTCTCTTGTCATTTTTCGTTCTTCCTTTTTCTGTTTGATGGGTAATGTAAAAAAAAAAATAAATATTATAATTTACATAAAGGGGTGAATGATTACTTTTTTTAATATATAGTGTTTATAAATTTAAAATTTATTTTATGTGGTTTATAAAATATATTAAAAGATGAACCTCCATATAACGAACTTTTTTTCGGGATTTATCAATTTCGTTAAATAGAGGTCCGACTGTATTTTAGATTTTTAAATTTTAGGTCAATAGATTAATTTAGAAAAAAGCGTTGTGTAAATTTTTATTTAAATTACTTAGGCTATCTCGTAGTTTTTTTCAGTTGCCAGATGCTTTTAAACTATCGAAAAAACTTCTTAATTTTCATTTTTACATAATAATTCACTATGAAAGGAAAGGAAATTATGAATACAAACTGTATTCGCAAACTTTTAAACAAAAACAATTTTTAATCCTAAAAAAACTAAGCTTTAATAGCACATTCAATAATTTTTAATATTTTCGAAATGATGTCCTTATTGCATTATTGTTTTAAAAACAAGATTTAGAATTTTTATGAAATCTGATTTATAAAGAATTATAAAATTTTTAATTAAGATATTAAGTTGTACATTATAAATATCTATGTACTCATTTTTTGTTATTTGCTTAGGTTTTAAACGTAATAAAGGTCTTTTTTTCTTAATTAACTTATAACAGTTTTTTAAATATCATAAATAAAAAACTGGCATGCAAGAAAATCACATAGAATTTCTGTAGCTATGAAGTTATTCTAAAGTTGCAAACACAATAATGAAATTTAGGAATTCAAACGTCCTAGTTACAAGACACTACCAGAATGATTTTTAGTGAATAACTTTGCTTTAATTTGCTTTTTTCTTTTATTTTTTAAAATTTTTTTTATCATCTGGTGCAAAAGTAGAAACATAAAGTAGAAAAGCTTTACTTAGCAGTAAATTATTATAAGTATAGATTAGAATAAATGCTTATTTAATGGAAAACATAAAAAATAATTTTATTTCCAAAAATTTGTTCAGTATTCAATTCCAGAATTAGTTTTTGCTCATAATTAATTATTTAAGTTTCTCGTAAGAGGGATTAAATACGTATTCTTCATTAGTTATTTAGTTATATCAAAAAATGAATAAACTTCATGAAACTTTTTGCGAGACGCTTTTATTCTGATGGCTCAAAATTCTTTTTTTGCTCAATTTGTTTCTAAAAATTCTAATGTAAATGTAAGTATTACCCAAAAAAAGAAGAATTTAATTTGCATCGTTCTGTTAATAATTCGATAATGTAACGTATAAACCTAATTTAATCCTATAAATGAAATATTCACAGCATAAAATCTCTCCAGCGAAGAATGTTTAACGGAAAAAAAATCATTGAAAATATTATGAAACCCCAAAATTTAAAAGTTTTCTTCATTTTCCTTTGCATAGTAAAATGGTAAAAATAAATCATATCGATAATTCTTAAGATGAGCATATGTAGAAATTTAAAGCTGTAAGATTATTAAATGTATGAATAATGAATGAAAAAATTTTTCAGCGTGGAAGTTAATTAAATTTATTTCTCTCTCCATAACACGGCGCGAGTTTAAAAAATACGATATAACAAGTATAATTTCAAAATTCCTTTCAATATTGTACATACACTTCAAATTAATTTATAAAAGAATGAGTAAAAAGAGCCACACTTCATGATATTTTAAAATTTCAAACGTATGTTTTTAGTATATTCATTTAACACATGATGCGGTTTTTTTACTTGTTGGATAAGCAGCAAAAATATATGTTGTTTTTAAAGGGAATTTTAAATATTAAATTCACCATAATAATTATTAAGAAACACTTCTTTTTTTCAAATATAAATAACAAACTGAAATATCATAACACTTCTTCATATTATGTATCATAATTTTTATTAATATTTTATTGGCAAACAATTTGAACTGAAGAAGAACTGAAGTTGTGTTATTCAATATGGCTAGAAACATTTTTAGCAACTTTAATCGTTATTACTACAGACAACGTAGTTTTCAATAAGGTATTGGATTCAAATTTTAATCCAGATTTAATTTTATTTAAACATGTCATTTTTTTTATTAAATTAAACGTAAGGGGCGACATTGCTTGTGAATATATATAGTACAATTTTAACATAAAATAAATATAACATAGAGTAATATAAATGCATTAAACATCCAAATACAAATTATTTACATTATTTACTCAGAATTCGTAACAATATAGATGTTTTAAATTATAGTTATAATTAATTAAGAAAAATAACAGAGGAAGAAAAAACTAGATAAAAACTATTTATTAAATAATTTTTATAACAAAATTGGTAGTTGCAATTGTTTTAAGCATATTATTTTCACCTACCATAATACCGTATATTGAAATTTTGTTTGAATGAAACGTTCAACAACTTGGTTATTAAATTTATGAAAAATACTTCAGAGAATAATCATTCATTGTTAAGTATTATTCTTATTTAAAAATCAGCTTACTTACTATTGTTAAATTAAAATGTACTGTTAACAATAATATAAGAAAAACAAATTTTCAGTCAATTCTTACTTACAGGTCAACAAAGAAAATTTTTTATTTTAGTTACTTTTTATTAAATAATAACTTTTAATATAAATATGTATGAACAAATAACAGAATCACAATATTAAGTGGTGAAACGCAATTTAAATTAATACTAAACACTTTTTAACCACATTAAATTTGTAATTACTTTTTTTAATAAAAGTTGAATTTTTTGGTAATAAAATTTATCTTAAAACCACACACACACAGTGTAAAAGGAATGCTGACATCTTAATAGCATATGATTATTTAGGTTAAGTTAAATCTTCATCACAAAATTAACAAAAACTATTTTATCCAATGGTGCTGCCATCTAGAGAAATAATACCGACTGAAATATATATCTGAAACTATAATTAACTTATTAAACTTAATTAATGAAGTAATATTTGAAAAACTGTATTAACATCTAGTGCCATCCACTTCAAATTTTAAAAAATGTATTTGAACTTGAGTGGATGAATAAAACGTAGTTTATTAACGTTTGAAAATTTAAACAAGATATATAAAATATAAAGGGAGAGTGAAAACTAATAATAGGAATAGAAAAGTAAACCACACATTCTATGACTGTTTTTCAAATAAACGTAAAATATACGACTCCTTATTCTTTAACATTCTAAGAACTAAATAGAGTAATATTTCTAAAGAAAATTCCATTGAATGTAGTAATTGTTCCTTTAAAGATTCTTTTCTATTCATAAAACAACAAAATATGTTTTTTGGATGAATATTTCGCAAATGATATATGAAGCATTTACTCAGATATTAGGAGGCACAAAACTCACGAGAAAGCATCTGGTTCCATAAAAGTCATCACATACAATCCGCATTCAAAAAGAAAAAATAAAACAAACAATTCGCCAGAAATTCGTATTAGTTGAAAAAATGATGAATGGGAAGGAGTTTCATGAAAGAACTTAAGAACTTTCTTTCCACGGTAATCAGAAAAAGTATGGAAGCAGATTATCTCTCACATAAGCTTGGTACTCCTCTGGCCCCTATTATATTTTTTTTCCAGTTTTCTCAGAAAACCATAGATACATCAAAATTTCAAATATAATACCATAGATCATATATCTACCATACCTTAAATCTGCCTATAATAGTAGAGGTAAGTTCTTTTCAAACTTTTTCTCAATATACTTTTTGATTATAGCTTATTTGATGATATGATTCCAGTCGTGATTGAAAATTCGTCTCAAAAACTTCTAAATATGGGATCCTTAAGCCCTGGTTTTTGGAATTTTTACCTATTGATTTATACTGAAAACTTACACGTATGGTTGAAATATTTAGAATTGATCAAGGCTATTATGTTATGGGGTCCAGGGGTGTTAATTTTGTCTCGAGGGCTGAAAATACAAACAATTTTAATAGATATAATTCTTTGAATTAAAATTAAATAAAATTGGAATCTTGTATGTATTGTTTATAAAGGAATAAAATTTTTTAAAAAAACAAGATATGCTGTTTAAAATATAATGATAATTTAAAAAATTATAAGCATACGAAAATAAAAAAATATTTTTGTAATAAATATTAATTAATTTTGACGTTGAACATGCTTTTTTCTAAAACAGTAGCCTTTGACGCATAAAACTTTGTAGAATTATAAAATGCATCATACTCTTTAAATCCTACCTAGTTCATGTATTATGTATCGTTTTAATTTCAAAATAGTTGAAAAATATTGAAATTTTTTAAGAACACACAATTTTTATGTAGCTATATCTTTTAAAAATCTTTCTATTTTTTAATCTTTTTCACTTAAATAGAACTCTATTATTAAGCATGTAATTCCTCTTATATTGTTTTTCTTTCATACATTGTATAGCAAATATCTTTTTGAATCGATATATTCCAGAAATGAGTATTATATATCTTAATCAAAATGATAACAGCGTCTACATAGCAGTTTGCTGACAGTTCAATACATTGGAAGATATACATCTGAAAGCTTTGGACTAAAGAGATATATATATCCATCGATAAGACTGCTTAATGTATGTAATATGATTCCAGATAAATACAGAGCTTTCTCGCGATTATTCGTTGCAGAATGCTTAATGATGTCAACTCATACACGCACAAATGATCTTAACAATAAAATAAATGGATACAATACAAGACGCATCTAGTATCGCATCCATCAATTCATTGTTATGGTTAGTTTTCTTTTTCTATAGATATTTTGAAATCCATTTCTATATAACAAAATAAAAATAGGGGAATAATATATATACAATGCAACGATAACATGGTATTCATTTTCCAGATATTAATCGTGACATTTAAAAAATTTTCTTGATAATGATCACATCATTGTTTATTTAATTAACTTTAACATCAGAAGAGAAAATTTTGCATCTTTAATGCTCAAGTGACAGACAAGCAAGAGCAGGAATTAAATATGCAAGAAAAAACTTGATAAATTTTATTTAAGGTATCCAACTACGTTCGGAAACGTGATTTTAAAAAAAATGCATAAATGGATATTTTTCATAATAATTAGTGTCACTCAGATTAGAATACATGCATAAAATTGGTTTAAGAACATTTTGACAAAAAAAAATTATTTAAATGTAATATTGTGGTAAAAAATTGACTTAGAATTATCTTTCTTCCAAATGTTCTCCTTTTGTGAAAAATGGTTCTATTACAATAATATTTTGCCTGTTTATAGCTCAGACCTCTGTACAGAAGCTCAACAAGAGTTTTCAGAGTTACCACCAATTGAAATAATTATTCGCGTTGTTTTCTTAAAATTGCTCCCCTCTGTTGACGTAAAATATGAATAAACCCACTTCTAAGTTATATATTTCCAAAATTCTAGTTGAGCCTCTGAACAGAGGTCTGAGCTATATACAGGCAAAATATTATTCTAATAGAAGCATTTTTCACAAAAGGAGAACATTTGGAAAAAAGATTATTCTTTTTGCCAAAATATTGTATTTAAATAAAAAAAAAATTGTCAAAATGTCTTTAAAACAATTTTGCGCATGTATTATAATCTGAGTGATACTAAATATCATGAAAATTATCCATTTATGCGCTTTTGAAAATCACGGTTCCGAACGTAGTCGGATACCTTAAAAAAAGAATCACGTGCTAAGTGAAGGGGAATATAAGTTATTTTTAGAAATTAAATCAGAGTTTCAGGGAAAGGTTTCAACCACTGAGTGAGGCAAGTGTTAAGATGAAAACCTTGCTAGGAGTTACGAATAAATTAGTGTAAAAAATTCCTGGTATAATTCTTTTGACGAAGAATTTCGAATTAATCTGTGAAAATATAGCTATTGATTCTTTAGTGCGAGATTAAATGTTTCGAGAGAGAGAGAGAAATAGGGTACTTGTATTATGTTTTAGATATAAATTAATAAATAGTATCCGAACTTTTAGTGAATATTAATTTATTATTATATATAAGGAATGACTCTATAAATTGTTTTTACAAATTAAGAGAGGTAATAGTACCCATCCAGACCATGAATAATTACATAAGAACAGTGTTTCTCAAACTTTCCCTAGGGGGTGAGCGTGGTGGCGAGCATATTGAAAAGTCGAAAACAAAAGATTATTTAAAAAAATTATTAACTTATTGAAAGTAAGCAAACAAATACATTCTGACACAATAAAAAAAATAAAATACACATTTACACTATAATACACTTATGAATGTATCAGAGTACTACACAATCTATTTTATAATTAATTTAACAATACTAAGTTATGGACAATATTAATAATTACTAGTGACCCCATGGATTTGTCATATATAAAATTATATGCCAAACTCTTTTAACACTTATCTTGATAATTTGTACGGTTTATAATTAATTCCTTAAGTACCGATTAAAAATTGCGCGATTCGTTCCCCAATGCCACCGTTTAGCATGTAAGCAAGCGTATGTCGGGCATTGAGGGGGTAGAAAAAGAATAAATAATCAAATCCTCTGAAATAAGTTGCAACGTCTTCGATTGTAATGAACCCCGACCTTCTATTCACTCCAAGTTTTAAGTCTCAGAGAAGCGTGGTCGTGGGGTCATTGTTTATTGTTTGACCTCAGAGAAGCACCTACCCCTAGACCGGCAATCATAATAGTCATAGGAGTGTCTGCACCTATTGACAATAGATGAAGCCTGTACAAGAAGAACATTGTCGCCTTGGCAGATGTCAAGAGAATGGCTGTAAAAAACAAAGGGGTGTGATGGAAAAGTGTGTCCAGATGTTGGACGAGAATCCTGGCATCATTAGATTCCAGACGGCCCGGGAGTGTATTTGTGTGTTCCGCACGAATAGGACAAGGGAGGCCGAGGGCAGACTTTTGTGGCCTGCCAATGATAAGGGATGAGGGGCGTGGTGTGGACCCGCCCTTGGTGTTTAAAAGGTTTCTTTTTTAAGAGACAAAGGGGAGAGCCCGAGTAAGAAAAAGATACTTGAACAGAGGAGTAGAGAGACGGGAATCGAAAGAGAGGTAGGAGACTTAGAGAGAGCGGAGCAAATCTAGGATTAGATTCGGAGCTATAAGGAATTTATTTCATCGGATGGAGGAAAGAGAATGAACGCCGGTGGCGTTGTAGGAGTTATCGAAACAACTTCTGAAAAATAAGGGCAAGTGTCCTTCGGACAAAGCACTGCGGTGAAGTGATCTATTTATCCTGTGGAATAGACTGAATGCACCGGCTTGGCGCAGAGACTTTGCTTTATTGCATTAATGATAATTAATTTGATGTGAAAATAATTTTTTTCTTTTATATCTACACTTGGCTGTGACGTTACTTCCACGATATCTGTCCACGACGTTACAAAGTAAACCCTTCGCAAACACTGTCAAGGTCATTTTATTGCTTTACAAAGCCTTCGGAATAATTTTATGGATAGCAGTTCACAGAAAAGTTCGCACTTCGGAAAGACGTATGTATACGTCTTGGGAAAATTGACTCTCTGGATGAGCGAGAGGTTTATACACGTCGAGGGACTAAAGAGGTTAAAGCCGTAATGTCAGTTTAGCGTTTAAATATAGTGTTATAGAATTTAATGCATCGTTATTGTATGGAGGGGGATGCAAATTATGATTCAATATTGAATCACAAACATTGAAAGTTTGAGAAGCACATTGGGTCACATCACACTCTGAGAGGCAGAAAAGAGGAATATAAGAATTCCTACCTGAACTTACAACAGCGTTGGGAAAGCGAATGAACAATACCAAAAGTTGTACAATCAGATTTATTGATTAGTGAAAAATTCATAGCAACCATCCGTGTCATTGCACAGGTGACTCCAACGAAGGAACGACTGACGCACTAACTCGAAGATTCCTGGTGTCGTTAATTTTGTCCGCTGCAATAATTCTTGCCACGAGATCTTCAGATAAATCCACAGGCGTCTCATATACTAAAGATCTCATGTGCTCTCAGAAGAAAAAATCGTGTGATTTGAGGTTCTGTGAGCAAGGAAGCCAAGCCACATGTCCACCACGTTCAATCCATCGTGCGGGATATGTATAATTCAAGAAGTTACGAGCCCTGATGGAAAAATGTGCCGGAGCCCCAGCGTGCAAAAACCACATATCTTTCTAGATAGGGAGTGGAAACGCTGGCAATAAATTGGAAAACACATGTTCCAAGAAAATTCGGTATGTTGCACCGATCAAATGGTCTGGCAAGATGTAACAGCCTACTAAGCAATCACCAAAAATGTCTGCTGGTGATTATGAGGGGAAATGGAGTAGGGAATGCTGTCAGACAAAACGTTGATTGTGCATGTTGAAAATGCCTTCTCTGCTGAATTTTGCCTCATCGCTAAATGATACTAATGCAAAAAATCATGGATCGTTATTCTTCAACCCCAGCATTAACCGCAGAAAGTCTGGCCGGCGGGGATAATCATCTTTGGACAAAGATTTCACTCTTTGAACATGGTAGGGAGGCATGAAATCCTCGAGTACAATACACCCCGCCAGTGACTGACAAATATCAAATTCGTATAACACCGCTCGTGTGCTTGAGGAAGGAGCTGCTTCAAATCTAATCAAAACTCGCTCTTCCATTTCTGGCGTTCGTGCATCTCGCTAATGTCCTGTATTGAGATTTGAGATGATAAATGAACTGGTTTCTAGCCGTTGTCGATCAACACAGGAAAAGATAGAATGATTTGGAATACAACGAGTTGAAAACCACTATTCCTACAATTTCCATGCTTCGTGTCCATTCCCTTTTGCTTCACTGTATGTGAGGTGCACATCTGCCAATTACTCGTACGTATACTTCGCCATAGCATTCACGAAAAGTAATACTTGAAGCGTTGATGGTGTACCGTTTTTTAAAGGCAACATTTGCTCTTATTTCTTTTCTCCGTTGTCAACTAAGAGCAAAATGCTGCTGCTTCTCAGTAGAAATTTGCATGAGGTAAATCCTTCATAGGAGCTAAACTATATAGACAGGTACAAAATGACGTCAGAGGCGATGACTTGTATTGCTTCATCTCACAGGATTCGTTTTAACTTTCCTCTTATTCAGAATGGAATGCGACCCTATGTCGTCTGGATGGATACTATCACCCTCTTAATTTTTAAAAATAATTCAGAATTACCCTGTATATATATGTATGCATAAATGACACATGATGCTCAGCAAAACATAATGCATGGATCACAGGAAATTAAATTAAATAAGATGAAATATCTTCTGTTTAATAAAAAATTAGACAAGTATACTTTAATTATAATTTCAGTAATGATTAAGAATATAATAACATTTGGCGATCTACCCCCCCATTCAGTAGATTAAAACAACAAAATAAATTTTTGGAACAGTTTCATTAAGGTATAAATCACATATATGCTAGTACAATTTGTATAATTTATTCTTAATTTTGTTCATGGGCTAGAAAAAACACTTATACAAAAAAAACCTAAAAATAAACCTTTGAATTGAAAATTATTCATACAGTAAAATATCAATAATTTAAAGTTGTGCAAAATATTTTGCCATTTTAATAGATAAATTCTACAGGATCTATTTCATTGACTGAAAAAAAAACTCTAGCATTTGTCATTAGAATTTCACAACTCCAACATGCTGCTGAACTGGTATCCTTCCTGATATATACCTCAAATGCAAGTAGGGAAAAAAATCCTTTTGTTGCGTGAATCTTCACACACACACACAAATTCTCCCGTCCCGCATCAGAAAAATCCAGCTAAACATCTTCAAAATATGACTTTGGAGAACGTGATGCTTTTACAGAATCTATTTTCCAATCCATTTCCGGGATAGGGAATTTATAAAAAAAGCCAGTTATCCCCCAAGCACTTACGTCACTCTAAAATGGAAAAGGTTTAGAGAGTCTATTTGAAACTGTTTTGAAAGACACTTTGCTCTGTAACTTCAATACAAGTTGTGTAAATGTCTTCAAGAATTTCATCTGGAGATGACTTTTGAAATCCACTGACCGAAGTTTTTTAATGATTGAGCAAAAAAAGCGGGAAAAGTTTTCTTGGAAGCATTTTGTGTAGAATGATTTTATAAATCGAATTTCTTTAAATTTGAGCATGTCTCTGTGAGGAGCAATTCGATGAAATATGTCACACAGGTATTGGACATAGTTTAACTCCAGCTTTGTAAAAAGTTTCAAGCCGTTAAATGGGCTCGAAAATCGAGAAATAATTTATTAATAATTATTCTTTTTAATGATTTAATAAATTTATTTACATTTTATTAAACATATTTACAATAATCGATTCATTACTTTAATTTTATTTTAATTGAAATTTTAAAAAATTTCAAAACCCCTTCCCCTTTGATTAAAAAAAGTTACAAAATCGAATACAATTCTTAAGCGGTTTTTGCCTACTATTTTTATTTTATTACCTTTGAGCTGTTTTTCTAAACTTCGCCGCGTTTTTTGCATTCTTAATAATGAAAGTGCTAATATGTACATAAAGAAATATTTCTTTTTGTTTCAGAGATAAATATATTTCTTATATCAAATTTGTTGAAAGACATATATGTTTCACGTTAGGCCTTTGCCGTTAAACCTCTGCAATATGTTACTTCGTAAGACGTTCAAATATGTATCACGCGATCTCATAAGGAATAGTTACTTATATTTATTTAATTATGAAACTTCTCATCTTGCCTATTTAGGTGGTTTAGATTTGATTTATCTAGATAAATACTCTTCTAGAGCAACTCAAATGTTTATTTTTTATAGATATATTAGACGTTTCCACTCACACCGCCGGGTACTTCATGATATTGTATGACTGTGTATTGTTTTTTTCAAGTTACCTACATCTATCTCTTTGCATAAGGATTTCGATTGTATTATAATATAAACATTCTCATAGTCCTTGCCTTTTGATTTAGGGAGAGGACTTGGAGAAAAAAGGATCTCTAAAACGGAAATATGATTACCTTTTACGACCCCGCACCTTACGCTAAAGTCTATTTCTGCAAAACCCATTTTTAACGTATCTCTACTCAGCAATACAAACACGTTTACTAAATTTCAACTCTGTAGGTCTAATAACTTAAAAACAGAATTTGTTTATCCATAAAGCCTTTGCAATTCCTCTTTGGTGATCGATTTCAATATAAAACGCATTTTTTCTTACTCTATAATATAATCTGAAACTGGTTATATTCCCCATTTATTATAATTATTTTTAAAGATTATGAAATAGTCATCATGTATTTAGTATTAAAAAAATGAACTTCGTAGCATGATCGTCATTTAAGTAACCGACATGAAAAGTTTTATATAATTTAACTCAAAACATGTTCCTTTGCTTAAAAACTGAGAAAAAGGACACTTAAAATATTGTATGGGATAAAATTATTCCTAAAAGATTGAAAAAAAATGTATTTCATTTGAAAGTGCAGAATATATCTTTTAGAGGATTTATTGCAAGAAAACCAGTACTCTAAAAAAATTGTCAGGTTTTCAAATAATTTTTTCCATTTATTAAATCAGAACTGCTACAGATTTTCAATAGCGCTGAAAAGAAAGTGAATGCAAAAATATATGCCCAAAAAAGTGTATGCTTTTTAATACAAAGAAAAAAATATTTATTTTTTTCTGAAAAACATCCAATTGAAAAATTCTTGGAATTTCTTATTATTCATTTTTCGCAGTAAAGGTAAAACTATTCAGGCGTGTATAAATGCAGCCGTTTATAGTGAAGTAAAAGGCATCCTGCAAATAAGAAGCATTTCAATGCAATGTTACTCAATAACATTTTTCATGCTATTGTGCTACATAGTTTCCTAAATAAATTTATAAAAAGAAAATAGTATCTTATATCAGACAAAATATTTTGCTCAACAAATATATAACAAAAAGAAAATTTGCTACCAAAAGAGCCCAATCTTTAAGCAGGAAATCTTAAGAGACTACTTTTAAATTCTTCCATGTAGAAGATAAGCCTTTTACGTAAACAAATAGTATTGTATGTTATATATTTAAAATAAGTTGAATGAAAAAAACACATTTTTTTAAGTTACTAGGAACGACCTAGTATAAAATATGTTCGGCATTTGTATGCAGTGTCCGCGAACATTTCTTTCAATATATTTATAGTCTATATAAGACTCAGAAAATAATATTACTTTATATTTTTGCGAAATGTTTTGTTAGAAAATTACAACCCAGTTCATTAGAGCAATCAAGTTGTCTGAAATAATTTTAAATCTAAAAGCGTGAAATATTAAACGCTAATAAGAAGTTTAAATCTTCGGTTACCAATTTTGTTCCATCTTTGGTTATTCGATAGATATAAAACAATAATAAAACTTTAAAATAATTAAGTAATATAAAAAAATTAAGTTAATTTATATATATATATATATATATATATATATATATATATATACATATATATATGTATATATATATACATATATATATGTGTATATATATATATCAATATATATATAAGACGCCTTTGTTGTCTGTTTGTCTGTTCCCTCATAACTCAAGATCCAGACAATCAAATAACGTGAAATTTAATACACGTACACAAAATTACACGAGGAAGGTTCTGAAATAGATTTGGCGTTCATAATTCTATCCGATTTTTTTAAAATTTAATTTTTAAGTGATTTTCCAGTATTATGACGTCACGTTTCTCACAAAGTGAAAAATTTATACTTTATACGCAGTTTTTCAAGATTATTACATATTTTTACTATAGCTATGTTTATCGGTTGGAATATTAATTCAATTTTTCTATTCTTCGATATTTAATTAGGATTATTTTTCAAATAAATCAATTTTTTAAGGATAATTCTTTTAACATCTAAAATTTTGTTTTGTTCGTTTGGCAACTAAAGGTATTATCGCGGGATGTTTATGTGTGTAATTTTGCTTATACAACTTACATTTTCAATATTTTCTTAGATTATAATTTTGACAAACTAAAACTTCTTATTGATAAGGGTATTTCAGTACTTATTACTGCAATTAACGTAAGTATAGTATTTCCGTTTACGTTATCTGTTTTAGATAGTATGAAATTAATAATATTTTGCAAGTTCATGTGTCTTTATTTTAACCTTTAAGGGTATACTATTGGCTTCAGTGCATAAAATTGCCTCGCAGAAAATCAAACTTGGGTAGTCATACTGCCCAAGCAAAAGCATTGTTGGTAGTAATTACATATCATACTGGAATAGGCATCAGAGAATGAGCAAAACAGACAATTGGCTTAAATACCTGTTGAGGAAGCATGTAACCGTAAGATAAATTATTTTTGGAAATTATGTACTATCGTAACAATCGCCAATATTCAAAATAACTTGCCAAGTTGGCAATCCCGATTTCGCATGTAATATATATGCTGAATTGTGAGTCATGTGCTTCGTTTCATATAATGTCGCCAATAGGTTGCGGTTATATGTAAGTACCTTACTTTTTCAAATCATGCTTTTGCATTGATAAAGTTAGTTCAGCTCTTTTTATGTCAGTTAATGTTAGTATTGTACTTCATTAATCAATTTATTTTTATGCTCGGGATATATGTACTTTAGATAATTTTTTATTTAGTATTTATACACGTATTATTGCACAATCGGCAAAGTTCAAGACAACTCGCCACTTTAGCAATCCCAACTTTGTATGCGTTGAATTGGAAATCATGTGCTTCATTTTGTATATGTCACCAATAGGTTGCGATAATACATAAGTACTTCTAAGTCTGTACATTACTATAACATTAGACTGGTCGCAACATACCAATTTAGCGTGATTTCAAAATCATGCCAAAAATGAGTATGTTGATGAAGCAGGTAGTCGTAAGATAAATTATTTTTGTTACTTATGTACTATCCTAACAATCTCCAACGTTCAAAATAACTTGCCAAGTTGGCAACCTTGATTTTGCATGGCATATATATGCTTAATTGTGAGTCATGTGCTTCGTTTCATATAATGTCGCCAATAGGTTGCGGTTATATGTAAGTACCCTGTTTTTTCAAATTATGCTTTTGCATTGATAGAGTTAGTTCAGTTCTTTTTATGTCAGTTAATGTTATATATCAGTTCTTATTACTGCAATTAACGTAAGTATAGTATTTCCGTTTTTGTTATCTGTTTTAGATGTATGAAATTAATCAAATTTTGCAATTTCATGTGTCTTTATTTTAACCTTTGGCTTCAGTGCATAAAATTGCCTTGCAGAAAATCACACTTGGGTAATCATACTGCTCAAGCTAAAGCAGTGTTGGTAGTAATTACATATCATACTGGAAAAGGTATCAGAGAATGAGCAAAACAGACAAATGGCTTAAATACCTGTTGAGGAAGCAGGTAGTCGTAACATAAATTATTTTTGGAACTTATGTACTATCCTAACAATCGCCAACGTTCAAGACAACTCGCCACTTTGGCAATCCTAACTTTGTATGCATTACATTGGCAAATCATTTACTTCATTTTATATAATGTCACCAATAGGTTGTGATAATACATAAATCCAGTGGCGTAACGGAGAACACTTAGCCCCCCTGCAAAGTCAGGTTTTGGGCCCCCAAGTTGGATTTTAAAAGGGTAGGTACTTTGCGATAGTCAGACTGTGGGCCCTCTAGAGCCCTGCCCCCCCCCGCGATGCGGGGGTGTACGTTACACCACTGCATAAGTCCCTCTAATTCTTTACATTACTATAACATTAGACTGACCGCAACATACTAATTTGGCGTGATTTCAAAATCATGCCAAAATGTAGTGTGTTGAGGAAGCAGGTAGTCGTAAGATAAATTATTTTTGGCACTTATGTACTATCCTAACAATCGCCAACGTTCAAAATAACTTGCCAAGTTGGCAACCCCGATTTCGCATGTCATATATATGCTGAATTGTGAGTCATATGCTTCGTTTAATATAATGTCGCCAATAGGTTGCGGTTATATGTAAGTACCTTATTTTTTCAAACTATGCTTTTGCATTGATAAAGTTAGTTCAGTTCTTTTTATGTCAGTTAATGTTAGTACTGTACTTCATTTTTCAATTAATTTTTATGCTGGGGATATATATACTTTGGATAATTTTTTTATTTAGTACTTACGTATTATTGCACAATCACCAACGTTCAAGACAACTCGCCACATCGGCAATCCCAACTTTGTATGCATTGAATTGGCAATCATATATATATGTGCTTCATTTTACATAATTTCACCAATAGTTTGCGATAACAGGTAAGTACCTTTAGTTCTGTACATTACTATAACATTAGACTGGCCGCAACATACCAATTTGGCGTGATTTCAAAATCATGCCAAAAATGAGTAGCCTACCAATATGAAATTAATATTATGAGTATTATGTTAGCCTGTTTTATCTTTCCCTCCAGTAATCCTTAACTAATTCAATATATATATATATATTTTAGTACTTACATTTTTTTGCCGATTATGTACTGCAAATATTTTTTTACACATTGCGATGTCTTTAGCAAAATTAATCAGTGGTATTTTTCTTAAATATGTTTTTTATCTGTTTTTGACAATTTTTAAAATTTTGTTTGATATTTGTCTGAAATGCAAATAGCAAAATAAATATTTTACAATATATATATTGTGTTTGTACAAAAAATTTTATACTGATTTATTCAGAATATTGAGCCTTCTTTTGGTTTTGATATCTTTTTCAGATTTAATTTTATGTTATAACTAGCTATGCCCAGCTAAATTTTGCTGGGGAGAATGGGTCAACGTGACCTTCCCTTACTATGACCATAAAGTATGTCATGAGTCTTACAAAAGTAATAATACACAAGAATTCAAACAAATCTATATCTATATACATATAAGACGCATTTGTTGTCTGTCTGAATAAACTTTCTCTTTCACACTACATCATTTGGACAAATTTTCAAAGTTTGTTTGTGTGGTTAGTAGATAATTATAATTGAATTATATTTAATTGAATTAATTATATTTAATTGAATTGGCAGAAATTGCATTTTTAAGTATAAAAATAATTATAACTACTCTACTTTACTTTTTGGAGTGATTGAATATTAACGTCGCACTGTTCAGCTACACGAGGGCTTTTGGCAACCGACCACGTAATCTTGAACCATGGTCAAGTGACGTGGACGACACCTTAGCTGGCACCCCCTTTTCCTAACTACCATGCCACACCAATTAAGCAGGAATATTCTACTAATACTTAGCTGGAATATTCTTTGAAATCCACTCTTCCAAGATATATGACAGCACGTGTTTTATGATGAGTATTTTAGTGGGGAAGCGAACAGTTTTGGAGCAGATATGCGTTTTCAGCTGATGGCGTTTTCAGCGGATTGCAAAGATTATCCTTTTTGTCCCAAAAAATAGTTAATGTAAAAATTTAAGTGTCTTATGTTTTTGTATGTTTATGGAGACCTTAGAAAAGGATTTGACTATTTATTTTAAGTGAACAGTGTGTATAATTAATTTTACAGTGGAATACCTTTATTATTAGCTCTAACAAGTTAAATTTCCCTAAGTGGAGTATTTTGTATATGTATGCCCCTTAATTTTCAATGTAAAAAAATTCAACCTAAAAAAATTGCAGTAAATCATAATGCGGTAGATAAAGCATTAACGTGCATCGCTCCCCTACACGGCGGGTCTTACAAAGCTCTAATAAAGCTTGAGCTATGAAAGCAGCTTGACATTTGCGAACTTGACTCTATCATCAACATTTCGCAATGTGTTTCATTGAGTCGCCATTGTTATTCAAGAAACGGCGTTGCTTGCGAATATTACAATTTTAACGTAAAATAAATTCGATAGAAAGTAATATTAATGTATGATACTTTCAGATATAAATTATTTACAATATTTTAAGCGTCACAAAACTTTTAACAATGTGTTACTTTTGTTGAGCAGAAATCAGTCTTAAGGAGGTATTTTCAAAAATCGACCCTCAAGAGTGTTACGGGGAGTTATAAATATTTTAAAAAAATCCTTTTTATCAGCTATTACATCTACAGACTTAAAATTTAACGAAGGTATTTTTTTCTTCAGCTGAGATATGCGAAAATCTTTTTTTGTTTAATTTGCAATTCACTTAAAATTAACTCCTTAAAAAACTTCTTTGTCCTTTAATCTGTTTTGTTTAATTTTTCAGTTCACCCGTGCGAAGAACGGGTATATCAGCTGGTATATATATATATATATATATATATACTTAGGTCAACAAAGAAAATTTAATCTTAGCGATTTTTCAACAAATAATTACAATTAATATAAATATGTATATACATAAGACAGAATCGTAATATTAAGTGGCAATTAATTTTTATTAATTATCATTTAAGTATCGTATTGTCATCCAAAAACAGTCGTCTTATAAAATTTTGTTCCACTAAATGCTTTAAAACGTGAGAAAAAAAGCTGTTCAAGTTTTGACTCAATTCGCCAAAATGGTCGCTAAGTCACCAACGTGGCTGTATTTGTAATTCTTTAAATAATTAGTTTTAATCGATTAATTTTTATTAATTATAATTAAATTATCGTATTGCATTCAAAACAATCGTATATAGAAAATTTCAACGCAAATGAGCACTTTAAAATGTGAGAAAAAAAACCTTTTAAAATTTTGACACAAGTCGCCAAAAATTATTCTAACGTTTATCTGTAATTCTTTAAATAATTAGTTTTAATCAATTAATTTGTATTAATTATAATTAAATGACCGTATCTCTCATTATCCAAAATAATCGTATGAATAAAATCTCAGCTCAATTGAGCAATTTAAAATGTATTTAATTAACGATTGAAAATTTAAACAAGATATATATAGGGAGATTGTGAACTAATCGTAGGAACTGAAAAATGGAGCATTCTCTCAACTATTTCAGCAAGCTACATTTAAAATTGTATCTTATCTGTGCTTTAAATGCTCTATTTAGCAGCGCCGTTACATAAAGAGTGTACATGTGTGTGTGTGACATAGAATAGGATTCTAATTTATATCAATTAGTTATTAAAATAGCTTCATTAATATAGTTAATTAACTTCAAAAGAAGAATGACCCCATTACACAACTTGTTTTTTGCATGTAGAAAAGTACCTAAGTATCTTAAGTTTCAAATTCCATTCAAGTACAATTATTACATCTAGATATATTCGGAAAAAATGGTTAAGAGACCAGTTAACTTTTAACAATTGAGATTCTTAATTTTCTTGTTTTATAACATCGTAAGATTATTAGATAATTATGACTTATATACATGAATAAAGCAAACTAAGGCACCATGGTGAGTAATCCTAATTTCAAAATTAAATTTGTCTTGTACTATTCGAAAAAGACTGAATGGAAATTTGAATTAAACTGTTTTATATAATAGGAGAATTTCAATTAGGTCAAAATTTTGATGGGTTACAATTAACTGTTTTTAACTCTATACAGTCGCTCCAGTTTTTTCCTAACAGAATGTTTTCTTTTCTTATTAAACAAATTATTTTCACTTGATACAGAAGATTTTGAAAAGTACTGAGCGGGAAAATATCATCAAGAGAGTACTTGAGATACTTATTAATACTATAACATCCACATGTTTTGTAAACGCCATTTTATAAACATGTGTAAGGAATATTTTACAAAATTTAAAATTTAGACTTTTACTTTTATAATGGAAAATCGGATGCGTGAAAAATTGAACATCAATAAAAAGAAAAAATGAAGGTTATTAGTTATTTAAGGTATCCGACTACTTTCAGAACCGTGATTTTAAAAAAGCGCATAAATGGATAATTTTCATGATATTTAGTGTCACTCAGATTAGTATACATGCATAAAATTGTTTTAAGGACATTTTGATAAAAAAAATTTATTTAAATATAATATTTTGGCAAAAAATTAACTTAGAATAATCTTTTTTCCAGGCGTTTTTTTCTTAAAATTGCTCCCCTCTGTTGTCGTAAAATATGAATAAACCCACTTCTAAGTTATATATTTCAAAAATTCTAGTTGAGCCTCTGAACAGAGATCTGAGCTATATACAGGCAAAATATTATTCTAATATAAGCATTTTTCACAAAAGCAGAACATTTGGAAGAAAGATTATTCTAAGTTAATTTTTTGCCAAAATATTGTATTTAAATAATTTTTTTTGTCAAAATGTCCTTAAAACAATTTTATGCATATATTCTAATCTAAGTGACACTAAATATCATGAAAATTATTCATTTATGTGCTATTGAAAATCATGGTTCCGAACGTAGTCGGATACCTTAAATACGTTAATTGAGATGAATTCAGGAGTATTATAATTTACTTGTTCTTGCCATTATCATCAAGATAAATTTTATCCATTTGCGATGAAATTTGTGAAAATTATTCAAAATGTTTTTTTCCCTAATGACTACAATTATAATGTGTTGAAATCGAACTATATAAATTAATAAAAAATAAAAAAGAGGCATTCAGACTTGGATTTAAATTATGTGGAGAGTACTGTGAAGAAATTCTTCAAATAGTGTTTAAAAAGATAGAAAATTCGTTTGCATCAAACTGAATTAATTGGTATTTGATCTACTGATAGAGTTTATAAAAACTATTAAACACACACATCATTCCTATCCACAGGAGTCAATCAACACTGAAGGAACAAATAATTCAAAGATAAAAAAAAATTATATTCCTCAGAAAATAGTTTATTTCCTTAAATTAACGATCTTCCACAATAAAACACTATTGAGTGTTATTTGCTACATTTAAATACATAGCAAACATAAAAAACTCAAGTATAAAAATGCTGTTAAATCTTTAGATTGCTTTAATACTTTTTTGAGTTTAAATGTATTTATTACATTAAGAATGAGGTATGTTCATATGTTAAATTTATATTTGTATTTATTAATAATTTATAACTAAGCAGACAAAATTAATTGATAACAATAAACTTCAGTTAAATAAATATGTTATTACAATAAATTAAAAATGCCGCACATTCAAAGCATGTACTAAAACTCATTTCAGTTACAACTCAAGCGATGTTTTTAGTAAAATGAATTTCTCTTTCATGTATTCAGAACATATGAATGGAATCATATTTTGAAGAAAATAATTAACAAGACCTTACATCATAACAAATTAGAGCATTTACCCGAGGCTGCATTTACCTTCGTTGCGCTCTTCCGAACACAGAAAATCTTGTGTAACCATGTAGGATGCTCATAATGAGAGATTTTCACAATCTTCCTTTTTGTACAAATTACGATTAAATAGAAGATCAAAGAGAAGGGGTTAAATTTATACTTAAACAGTCCGTAATACTGCTTTGAATTGCCCAATTTTTCATATTAAGAGCATTTGCAATTCGTTTTCAAAGTACTTTTGGCACGCAATCTTAAAAGCCTCTTGCATAAACACTTCATATTTAGTACGTTCAACTGCACTATACTATTTAGTATTCCAGTGCTATAAAAATGAAACAAAAGAGTATTTTATTAAAAAAGAAGAAATGTGCATGCGTGTGTGTGGGTGTGTTATAAATGTATTCACTTGTATTTAAAGACCATTGTATTTTAAACGAAATAAATCTCGTTTTGAATATGTTAGCAATAAAAACTTACGAATTTACATTAATATAAAAAAATGCTTTTGACGAGTAATTCCAATGTTATCCATTCCAAAAAAATTCTTAAGATTAAGAATTAACATTAAAGCATCAATTGAAACAGAAAGTATTATATTTGCTTCTGTCATATTTCAGTAAAACTGTTTTAAAAAATAATTAATTTATAATAAGTTATAAAAAATTCTATTGATAACTTAATTGAAACAGAGAAAATTGCACACACGCCATTTTATCAATTTTATTAAATATTCTAATTATTAGTGGCAAGGGAAATTTATGTTACGCATCATACTGTCAACTGGTTTAATCTAATGCTTTCAATTCAAATACCAGCTTAAGTTTATTCCACACAAAAAAATGCCTTTTATTCTAAAAATCCCCCAAGTTAATTATCTCCAAAAGGAATGATAACTCGAAAACACATAAAAATTAAATACGTATTAGTTCAACCAGCGTTGATTATACACATTACAATTTTTTTCTCTGATTATGCTAATATATTTAGAATAATTATAAAAGATGCCACCTTAAGAGACATAACTTTAACAACAGACGATTATATATCTGCTAATGTTGTTGTTGTTGTTGTGGCTAATGCCACCTGTCTGACGTAGTCAGAACGAGGCCCACGAAATTCATCGTGGCATGGGCAAGAGGTACGCCTGTCGTTGGCCTTGAGCACCATACAGGTGACAGTGCGATTTAAGCTCAGAGAAACTTCCCCGAAGGGACGATAGATGGCGACACGACCTCTATCTACACAATTTCTGCAAGTGAACTGAAGGGAAATATTCTCCAGTTCCTGCGCTAGTGAATAAGCCCACAAGACTACGGACCCACTGATTTAACGAGCACGTACTCCGTGTGCACTCGGAGGGTATTTGGTGAAATCGAGCATCGAACCCAGGCCTTCCGGTCTGGAGTCCGATGCTCTAACCACTAGGCTACCCACGGCCCATCTGCTAATAAATTAAGTGATTAGATAAATTAGAGTAATGCAAATTATTGAGAATGAAAGCAGACGATAATTGTATGGAAAAGAATTTTCACCTCTATTTGTGTACTACTTATGATTTGAATAACCAGTAAAATATTGGTTCAAAACAATTAAAAGATATTTAAATAGAACTAAATATTATGCAATACGAAAAAGTTGTGAATGCAGTAACAAGATTTTTGATGTGCAACATCTTTTCTCTGGCTTGCTGGATATTTTTGTTGGAGTGATTTCATGAAACGAGACAGAAATTGGTACAAGAAGTGACGTAACGTGCGCTATTTGATTTGACCAATGAGAGCGCACACTAATCTTCAGACAGACCAGTTTTAACGTATGCCGCGCCAATCTGGATGGGTTTTGGTCTTTTAAAAACAAACTATCACTCGCTTCCCATGATTTTGAATGTGAGGAAGCGCACGCGCAAACCTCTCATTATTTTCTAACACTGTTAACTGTTTTAATGTAATTGTAACTGTGATCTTTTTTTTTAATGTTGTTTAGTTTGATATTGAAACCCATGAAATAAAGTTGAACTGAGGTAACCGAAGTAATAATTCTTTGGTTACAGACTTTACAAGATTCGAATTCTTATTCAGGATAAACTCACTTATTAATAATTATATTTGCTGTTAAGCGTCTGACAAAGTTCAACATTCTTAATAAAATACGAGTAAGTAATACGGAATTATTCGAAAAAATATTTTAGTGCGTATCTTTTTCATACTCCAAAGTTAATTCCTATCGCTGTCAATGTAATATTTTTAAATGTGATTAAAAAAGGTTTTCTCGATTAAAAATTAAACATTTACCAAGCTAATTAAATTTTCATGATTTTGTGATTTGCAGAGATGGGTAAATCCAGAGCAGAATATATGCGAAATCCAACTCTAGTAATTGTTTTTTTATGTATTGTTAAAGTTAGCATTTCAAAAGATTCGAATTCTAAAACTCGATTTCGTTTTTTTACTCCACTTCGCAAATACCAGCAAGTCTTATTCAGAATAAACTTCGATTCTTTCGCGTTTGATGTGTAACATCTTTCCTCTCGCTTACCGAATATTTAAGGAGTGATTTTTGAGAAAAGGGACAGTAAGCAAAAAAAAAACACGAAGAAAAATTAAAAACTGGAGGAGTACAGCCGAAAAAATTTTGCACATATTTAAAAAATTTTGATAAAAAATTGCATTACTTCTAAATAAAATTTTTATTTAAAATATAATTATTCGACAGAAAATTATTTTCTATCATACTCGATTCAAAGCTCAATTCAATCACACTCAAAATCATAGGGAGCGAGTGATAGTTTGTTTTTAAAAGAGCAGAACCATCTTCGGTATGTGGTAAAAGTACAAAATACAGGAAATCTTCAATTTTTTTAACCGCTTGATTCGGAGAAATGTATATGGCCACCGAAATCCCTCTTTGCCCATTTTTAAGTCTATTGTATACACTCATCCCCAAATTGAACAAGAATAAATACTTCTGATAAAAAATTGCATTGCTCCCTGTGTTATATATATATATAAATAAATAAAATTTTCATTAAAGATATAATTATATTCGATAGAAAATTATTTCCAATCATACTCGATTCATTTCTTTCAAGATTTAAGTTACTATTGCGTATTTACCACGATAACATGTCAGGTATTATACATCATATGCAACTACTGTAAGGCTCGTTTCTTTTTTTTTATGTTTGCACATGAGTAGGAAACATGAGTAGTTTTCTGGTTAAGGCCTAGTTGAGCCGATTGATTATTTTTGGCGCCAAAAATTTGATGCTTTTAAAGACAAACCTACTAATTTGACCGTTTGACAAAGGATTAAAAATAGCTGAAAAACAGGTAAACACACCTATCTGGCTGGGGTTGAAATTTCCTGTTATTTAACAGAGTTGCGAACTTGGCGCTAAAATACTAAAGAAATGGCTTTAAGTTTTGGTCACCAATCGGGAGATTCAACCCTGTTTTCTACTACTGGCTGCATAACGTAGCAATAGCAATGCCTTTTCATTTGATGAATTGGCAGGGCCAATCCTAGTAGGTGTGCAGCGCGTGCACCGCACGCGGGCGGCCGAAACAAGGGGGCGGCCACAGGCTGCCTATAATTCTTTCGATCAAGCAAATTTTTTTGTGAATTTCTTAAAATAAAATTTATAACAAGTTGGGAAAAAAATGCTGAATTTTAAATAGTTATTGAAAAATCAAAATAAGTCCCGATAGCATAACATAGTTCGAGAAAAATAAGAATGGATATCTAATTCTGAGGAACATTTCTTCTCATCAAGGGTATAGCCTTCCTTATCAGGCGGGTAGTATCAATGATACAAGTCCCCCCCTACCTACAGGGGCCCCGGACGTGTTTAAGCAAAAAGTCGTAAAATGTTATTAATGGTCATATTAAGAGTTCTTTTCTACGTTATGAAATAGAATGTCACTGGCTTCCAACGACATAAATTTTCCGCGTGAATTTTGAATCTCAGGACCCACTATAAAAAAGTGTAAAAGCTGGTAAAGTTGCTCAAAATAATGAGAAAACAAGGAGTGGTATGCGGTCAGAAAGCAAGAAAAACTTCTCATTCAAAGCGGTTCGACAAAAAGATTGTTTGAAGTGAAATGCAGATAACACTCGGGATGAAAAAATACATTCAGAATGTTATTTGTTTGTAAATGAAAATACCCCCTTCATCTGTTGATTGATTGACTGTAAAAAACGTTGCAGTAAGAAGCTACACGAAGGCTTGGAAGTTGAAATTTTTTTCAGAAGTGGTTCAGTGAAAGAGAATATTAGATTTTATTTATCCCGGTTCTCTTTTATTTCTGCAACAACAAAAAGACTGAATGTGCATTCAGTCAGCAAGAGATCTGCTTCCTGTTCCGAGAAAGATCTGGCCCATAAGCGCCAGAAGTCATCTGCCACCCTCCAAGTCTATAGTTAATTATTTTTAACGAGTATTCATGAGTTCTCAACGCTGGTCCCATGGAGGCAGGGGGTGTTAAGGAAGAATTTAGACAATCGGACAAAAGTGATGAAAAGCACGATCAAGATTTAAGACATGCTTAAGAACGAATGAAGAGAATGGGGCAGAATGACCCTCAGAAAAAAAGACCCCTTTTCGAAGAAAACTGAGGAAATTTTGCGTCAGTTTGACTTCCGAACTAATCTCTTTTAGACAAGACAAAAATCAGAACATCAGAAACGGTTAAACACCAAAAAAAGGTAGCTATATTTTCACTTTCAAAATTCTCTTTCCGATTTTTAAGATTTAATGCCCAGGTATTTTAATCATTGCGTAAGATAAAGTGAAAAAAATAGTTTGTTGCATTTGTGCTATAACTATTTTATTTATGTATTTATATAAATATAAATAACTGTCATCAGTTTCTTAGAATACTTTCATGTTGATTTATATATTTAAGTGTATGTTTTCGTAGCTTGAATGTACCGTAATCTTTTAAAACATTTACAATCAGCATTGTTATTCAAATGAAAAAATATTATTTGCCTCTCATATTAAAAAAATAATTCCTTTAGTCGCTTATGAAAAACGGTAGTAGTTCATTTAAAATGTAAAACACTAATGAGCCTTTGAGTACATTCATTAATTATTTACCATACTTAAAAGGATCCTAACAATAGCGCGAAATTGAAATAAAACATAGTTATATTTATTTTGATAATTTTGCTTGTAATCATAACGTATTACCATAATTTTGTTTAGTAATAAATAAAACAATCTATAATTTCTAAGTATTTAATTTAAATTACTTCAAACTGTGAAAAGAATTTTCAAAGAAATAAAGTATGTTAAGTTTACGTAAAGATACACACAATTTTTTTTTTGCTATTTTTATTGAGGTAACATATGAAATAAACACATAATTTTTCTAATAAAAACTGCTAAGAGAACCATTATTTTGTAAGATTGAATTTGACAAGCACAAATTCTTTTTTCTTTTTGTATTTATTGCTATTTTATGAGTGATTTGTACGATACCCACTTGATTAAGATATTTTGCCCGGAGAATTTGAAAGAATATTTAATGCAAACTAATAACTAATTATAAAAATACATAAAAATCGTATAATTTCTTTAAAATATTGTATAGCATTCTGTATGCTTCTAATAAAGTTAATGAAAATTCATTTATAACAATCTATAGCAATATTAAAAATCTTTAAAAAAGTCAACAAATAAGAATGTCAGAAGTTTGGCAGAAATTTCTTATGAAAAGCATTTAATGAAAGGTTTATTTTTACAGAAGAATAATAAATGTTGAGAAATATAGGCAATAATTTTAGTTGCTCCTAGTAGTATAAAACTATTTAATCAAAGTGATAGTAAAATGCATTACAGAAATAAAAATATAATAAACACAATTTATAAAGTAGATAAGTGATTTCAAACAAAACAGAAATGAGAAAAATTATTCAATAAGTAGTAAAGTTGTATAATCTTGAGTATTTTTAATGTAATTATTATAAAAATTTATTTAAAACAATTAAGATTTCTTTTGTGATATTGTGGCCTTTGTCAAAAACTTTTGAATTATTTTAGAAATTTCAAATTATTCTAGAAATGTTTTATTGTTCTGTTTAATCTCAAAGTATTAAGATATTCGGAAAAACAAACAAACAAGTATAATAATGATATTAATGTTTTATTAACTTACATTTAGAAACTTTAAAAGGAAACTACAAATTCAGAGTATTGTGATTGTGTGCGTGTATTCCTAGTTTTTTTTAAAAAAAAAAACCTTAGAATTTTTGAAAGCTTACTTTTGGCAGAGATATTTTAATAATTTTGATATAAGTAATCTGGAAGCCAAGCTACGTTTTTTTCTAGAAATAAAACTAATATGTTTAAACAAACAATTAACTAAACAAAATATGTTTGTATTAAATCAGAAATTTCATAATTCAGTCAAAAAATTTGAAAAAAAAATGAAATGTAATTTTTTGAGAGATTGGAAAGAAAATTTAAAAGCTTTTAAGATTATTATTTTAATTTTCTAAATACTTCATGGCAAAAATTTACAGTTTGCAATAATAAATAGAAAGCTTTAAAAAGTTTGAAAATTTAGATTCGATTAAAAAAGAATTTAGTTATTTTTAATTCAAAATTTATAACTTTATTTTCAAGCATTCATAAAAATTCCTTCCACACTGCTACAGAGAAATAAATTATGTAGCTTGGAATCGAAAATCGTCCCACGGGCAGAGACACGAGGCTTTGTGCAAGCATTGAAGTTTCAAAAGAAATGATTTCGTCTTTCTCTAATGTAGAGGTTCTTTTAAAAATATATTTAACTATACAGATATAGAATGCATCAGGTCAGAGATCTTTCTCAGTTTTAACCTGGCACTTCCCGGGCAGGATATGTCATACCCACCGTCTACCTTTTTTCAGGGCTCCTTCTAAACCTTTTTTGGAAAATTGATAGTTTCTAGTGTAGCTGACATTAAGGTCATATCCTTTGAGAGGCCTTTGCTTGCAGACGAATTCTGAATATATATTTTTGGATACCGCCTATTCGGGTATGTCATACCTTTCGCGTGAATCGCCGTTACAGTTCTGAATGCATGAGCACGCTTTAAATCTGGCTTATACTATGGCGTATTATTGTAGTTATGAGGAAGAAATGTGATATTTAAGTAACTAATAGATACAGTACTTAACAGATATAGTACAACAGTATTTTCGGATTAAGAAATTCTGTTCGTGATTATGATGAGAAAGAATCAAATGATGAAGAGTATAACAGCAAGTATGATTCCTCCACTTAAATCGATCCAGATTTATAAGAGGGAGACACAGTTAGAAATAATTGTTTTATATGTATAGACACATAAACATTTGGAAAGAACGTGACTTTAAAGGAGACAGCTGGTACATATCCCCTTTCAGATGAATTTTTGAAAAGAAAAAAAATCTATTGCTGGAACAATAAGAGAAAATAAAAAAGAAATTCCAAAATAAGATATAGACGGTATACAGCTCTTCAATGAAATAACTTCATTCAAAGATATTTTTTCTGGTAAAAAACATCCGAGATATTAGAAGTTATAGTGAAAAATTATCTTATTCCCTCTTTTCCCAATTTCGCTCTAGCATCAAGAATTTTTCTTAACCTAATATGTTTCTGTAGCTTCCGATGAAAGAATTTTCAGTAAATTAAAAACCATTAAAAATTATTTGAGAAATAATATAACACAAGAAAGGCTTTCAGATTTGGCCATAGTCTCGATTGAATCCGAAATCTCAAAGAAAATATTTGCTGGTATTCATTAAACTGATTCACTTAGTTACTTCTTTAGCTCATAGATGGCATTATTGTAGCATAATTTACAACAAGAGAAAGGAGGGTATAGAAATGCATGTTAAGTCATCAAATTTGAAGCATAAAAGAAAGTTTTGGGGTGACTCTTCTTAAAATCTCAAGCATGTATTTGAAGAAACAGCCCAGGAGATTAATTGTTATAAATATTTCATCATTCCCACAAATGAAAAGCTTTTTGTGTGTCAATGTGAGATTTTAAGTGCGATATTGATGATAAGAATAAAGTCTGTAGATAAGTCAAATATATAAGCAGTTTCAGAGGGGCACCTGCAACACCTCATACTTTTAAAATAATAGGTATTGCTTTTTTTATTCAAAAATGCATACCAAATATTGTGGCATGTACTAATAGCAATTGGCAAAAAAAAATTCAAAGCATTTGGCGCGATATAAAAAAAGCCTTGGCATTTTAAATGAAGCTAAATGAGTTATTTTTTTCTGGGTTATCTGTTAAAAGTTTTTATTTGCCATCGGAATGTGAACAAAGGCTATCTTAGCTCTGTTTTTTTCAACTTACTATATTCAAATTTTTTGAGATTATAGAAAATTATATAAAAAAAAATTTGGTCTAAAAATATTGCATCTGAATTTTTGATCAATTTTTGCCAGTTGACTCACGCTGTGTCTCCTTTTAAGTATTGGATAAAGCAATAAAACTGCTAAAACAACATACATTGTTATCTAGAAATTCCAATTATTAAAAACGTTAATCTTATTTCTAATATTCAATGGCTTCCCCCTTTTTATATTTGCTTGACTTTTAATATTCTATTACAAAAACTAGTCAAATAGGAGTTTTTTTTATTCTAACACGAGATATTTCTTTCTCATACAACCTTTTAGATTATAAAAAGAAAAACTCGAATTCCCTAGAACACAATAAATTGATAGTATTTTATCGCCAGTATGTCACGGTGCAGAATCTGGCGATGTCAGCTATAATTAATTTTAGCATTCTACCAAATAGAAGAACGATTTTTTTTCATTATTTTTTCAGGATTAATTACGGCATCAGCTGCTATTAAAGCTCTCAACGGCATTTCTGCAGCTTTCAATTGATTAAATCTGTAACTTTTTCTGATGAAATTGTACGCTTTGCTTTTACTTGGACTGTAATTTTTAATGTTTTAGATTTTAAAAAAAACTATTTAGCAATTCTATTATTTTTATATTTAAGTAATTAAGCTTTAAATGATTAGAGGGAAAAATTATTGAATTTTTTTTTTATTTTTAAATACCATGATCTATTACATTTATAATCACAATTGAATAATTTCAGCTAATTTAATACATGCGATTAGAAAAATTCTATTATAAGCAAACATTAACTTACAAGGTCTAATCCAAAAGTACCCATCCTTGAATTTTCCCGCGCACGGAAGAAATTATAAAATAGTACCACTGTGCACAGAGTCGAGTTCGTTCGAGTCTGTTCAGTCGAGTTAGGTGTTGTAACGTGTTCGTAGAATTTTTTTCTCTAAAGATGACTAAACGACTTGAGCATAGGTACTGGACCACATTTTTTGTCCAAAGCTTGGTGATTTTCCAAGTGAAACCATTCTTAAGATTCATCAACTGTGTGGAAGCGATGCTATGGGGTTCATACAAATTAAGGAGGGGCTCAACCGATTCAAAAGTGGCCACACATCGGTATAGAGTGACCAACGTTCTGATAGGCTACAAACCGATCAAAATGCAGTTCTTGCTGAAAAGGTGAAAAATCTGATAATGAAAGATCACCGTTTAATCTTAGGAACGTCACTTGACCATGGTTCAAAGTTACGTGGTCCGTAGCCAAAAGCCCTCGTGTGCCTGAAAAGTGCGACGTTAATATTCACTCACTCACTTAACCTTAGGAGAGGCTACTGAAAGAAGTTGAGATCGGTGTAAGTTATCCACTTGCAATTTTGGGTGATGATGCGAGTGCGGCTGCGACTTTGTTCTCAATCTTCTGTCGGTGGAACAGAAAATCTCCGTCCTGCAATTGCACGGGAACTACTGGATACTATATTAACGCTGAATTTGGCTTTTTGAGACTCACGCTTGTTTCAAAAAATGAAAATGCCTTTGAAAGGATCTCGCTTCTAGAGTAGAGATGATAAAAAGCAAAACACAATGGCAAAGTTAAACACCATTCCAAAAGAAGCCTCCCAGAAATATTTTCGGCGATGGAAAGAATGCTGGGATAAGTGTGAGAAGGAACAAGGGGCTAACTTTGAGTTTAATTAGGATCCTAATTCCGCAAAGTAACTAAGATATTATTTCCGGCCAAAGGTCGGATACTTTTTGAACAGTATAAAGGGTTAAGAAAAAGAACTAATAAATCTGTAAATTCATATTTTTTAAAAAAATTATTGCACATGCTAGGGAACTTATATTTTTACTAACAATTTTTTCGCGATTTAAGTGTGCATTATTCTTTCATTTATTCAAGTATGAAGTGGAGGCTATGAAATATAGTTAATATACTAGGCCAATTATTTTGTCAGATTTACAACTAATCATAATTATAAACCTGACAAATTAGGAAACTGAAAAAAGTAATGAATCTTCATTTATTGAAGTTTTTTTTACTCTTTAATCCAGTGTTTCTCAAACTGTGGGGCGCGCCCCCCTAGGGAGTGTGATAACTCTACAAGGGGGGGCGAGCATATTGGAAAGTCAAAAACAGAATATTATTTAAAAAATTAATTAATTTACTGAAAGTAAACAAACAAAATACATTTTTACATAATAAAAAATAAAATACACAGTTACACTGATGTAATGTATTTATGAATGTATCAGTACTGCACAATGCATTTTATAATTAATTTACAATTATAAGTTAAGAACACCTTTAATAATTACCAGTGACCTCATGGGCTTTCATAGATAAAATTTTATACAAAAATTAACTCTTACATCGATCATTTGTACGGTTTATTATTAATGCCTTAACTTCCGATTAAAAGCCACGCGATTCGCTCCTGAATGCCTCCGTTTTCCACGTGCGTGCGTGTATGTGATACATTGGGGGGAGGAAGAAAAGGAATAAATAAACAAATTCTCTTAAATAAGTAAATCTTTCGAAAACATTGCCACGATCCTTTTATTGCATTCCAAAACCTAAAGAATAATTTTATGGATAGCAGTGCACAGAAAAAAATCATATTTCGGAAAGACGTATATATACGTCTGTAAAAGTAAAGGCTTTAACTTAGAGAGACGTTTATATACGCCGGTGGCACTTAAAATTTTAAAGCGTTATTGTACCTGTAGCGTGTCAAAGTATAGTACTATAGAATTCAATATGTTGTTATTGTATAAAAGGGAGAGCGATGAAAATTGTGATTGAATATTGGATCGCAAGTATTGAAAATTTGAGAAGCATTGCTTTACTCTGATTGTTTTATTTAAATTGTTTTATTAGAAAATATATACTTGTTAATGGACACGTATTTATATACGCTGTTAATAATGTTAGTAATACATCTCAACATTTGATTCATAACAACCAAGCAATTTTTTTTTATAAAAAAAAACAAGTCAAATGTCTCTCTCAATTTTTTTCTAGAAATGAAATCTGAATAAAATCGATTTTTTCTATGCGTAAATAACTCGTGTACTAGAACTGAATAACGATACGTCTCGAAAGAATTCACGACTTAAATCTACATTAATCTACTAAAAATAATGCTTCACTCCTAATGAACATCATCACACCATATTACATGAGGATTCTGAATCCCAATTAGATTAGTAGTGCAACGAATATCATTATTCCTCATAACATTTTAATGAAAGCAAGACACGAATACTCGATTCATCAATCCTACCACTTGGGATACATTAACCTACAACACATGGGGATTCAAAATACAGCAAGATTGAGGGAATATAGACTTGGTGACTAGTAGGTCGTAAGCTCGAAGCTTGAATCCACCGAAGGTCATTGAATGAAATAATGATTTTGCTTACCGTAAAATCCGTCGTAAGACGTGAACCTGTACTTTCAAGCTGCAATTTTTAATTTTTAGATATATTCGCCATATAACGCACACCCCCTTTTTTTACGAAGAATCCTGAAATGTACGAGCGTAATACTCTTATGTTTTTAAGTCATTTACTTGAGGTATTTTATTCCAAGCTATAGAAAAAACAAGTAATATAAAAATAAAAATAATAAATTCAAATCCTACTTTGGTTAACAAAGAAAAATGTTATTAGTAAATACTTACAATTAATATAAATATGTATACACACATGACAGAAACACAATAATAAGTGGCAAAATAGAAAGCTATTTTCCTTGCAATTTTATATTTCCTTTCTTATATAGGTGTAGTTCTATATAGGTGCAATAGTGTAGTAAAACGAAATCACCTTTCCAGAAATCAGGCCATCCCAGGTAGGATTCGAACCCACGATCCTTGAATTAGAAGTCCATTGCGCTACGGGGACACAACGAACAAATTTTCTTTCTATATATGCTGTTGAAGTATTATTTTTGTTTGTTAATATTTATTCATTTTTTAATTTAATGAATGAATTAATATTTGAAAAAACTGTATTAACATCAAGTGTTATCTACTACAAGTTTAAAAAAATATATTCGAACTTGAGTTTATGAACAAAAAGCATTTTATTAGCGATTGAAAATTTGAACAAGATATATATATATATATATATATATATATATATATATATATATATATATATATATATATATATATATATATATATATATAGGTAGGTAGGTAGGTAGAGTGTGAATTAAAATTGCCGGAGTTGAAAAAAATAGAGTACTTCTAGGGCTACAACCATTTAAATTCAAAATTAATGTCACTTCTTTTAAATAAACAGTACTTCGATTTATGTATTTTTTTCTGTGCTCATCTTTTTTTTATATATATATTTTCAAAGCGTTTTATTTATACCCGGCGTATGATGTGAACTGGCAAATTTCGATCTTACTTTTTGCGTTAAAAGTGCGCGTTATACGCCAAATTTTATGGGGTTTTTTTTCTTTTTAAAACTTAGTCATCTCGTGGCATAACATGCTTAAAGTATCCGAATACGTTCGGAACCATGATTTTAAAAAAGCGCATAAATGGATAATTTTCATAATATTTAGTGTCACTTAGATTAGAATACATGTATAAAACTGTTTTAAGGACATTTTGACAAAAAAAAAAATTTTTTTTAAATGCAGTATTTTGGCAAAAAATGAACTTAGAATAATCTTTTTTCAAAATATTCCCCTTTAATAAAAAATACTTCTAAAATAATAATATTTTGTTTATATAAAGAAAAGACTTCCCCAGAGAGTCTAGACTATTTTTTTTTTTGAAAGATTCACATTATTTTCAGAGTTACAACCCATTGAAAGAATTATCGGCGTTTTTTTCTTAAAATTTCTCCCCTCTGTTCTCGTAAAACATGTATAAACCCACTTCTAAGTGATATATTTAAAAATTTCTATAGTTGAGGCTCTGTACAGAGGTCTAAGCTATATACAGGCAAAATATTATTATAATAGAATCAATTTTCACAAAAGAAAAATATTTTGAAAATTGGTCATTCTATGTTCATTTTTTGTCAAAATATTGTACTTAAATAAATTTTTATTGGAATAATATTCTTAAAACAATTTTATATACATTTTCTAATCTAAGTGACACTAAATATCATAAATATTATCCATTTATACGCTTTTGCAAAATCACGGTTCTGAACGTAGTCGAATGAATATCTTAGTGAAAAAATTAATCAATAGTTAAAAGACTAATTGTTTTATTGTAACATACAGTATATTGAGTAATAAAAATTGTTATCTCTAGCACCAACGTTTGTTTTTACAGTTACAGCTAATACTTTTATGTGGGGTATGGAGCGACAAAGGCTATTATCCCACGTTTGCTGTTTAAGTATACTTTAAAACACTACATAAACAACTTATAGACAAATGCCAATCACTTTCAATCGTTTTTTTTTCTTTATTGCATGCGTACTTCATTTCACTTCTTATACTTTTGATTTTGGTTTCATTTATTTTATTGATTGTTTCTAGTTTCTTATTTCTCTCTCTATCTATCCAATTCACGATTCTGCTATACGCAGTAAATGTGAGCTCGATAGCCTAGTGATAAAGGTCACGGACTCGTGGCTAACATGTCATGAGCCTGGGAGGGCTGAAGGCCCGTCGTGCAGAGGTGGCCGATCCAAGTTAAATACGTCGAGGCTCAAATGTCCTCCAGTTGGTCCTTTCTGTCACTTAACCATGGTTCAAAATGACGATGTCCGTTTCCAATAGTCCTTGTGCAGTTTTTATATAGCAGCGTAAATATAGCACTCACTCAATGCACAGTCAATGTTTTTTTCACTTTGTGAACTATCTTCAAAATACGTATTCAACATCTGATCTGGCATCCTATTCACATATCAAAATAAAGATCTGAGCCCTCTGTTTAAGTTGCCCGATTTATTGTATGAGTCCTATTGCATGGCTAGTCTTAGGAGGAAGATATTCAAATCCATGACACATCAGGGTTGTGGCAGTCATACGTTTCTTCTTCAATATTTCAATTCCTAATGATTGAGTTTGATTTATTGATTATTTGATTTATTAGTTTGATGGAACTTTTAATTTTTAACGTAGGTCAAGGTTCCAACCTGAGCTAAGTATCCAACTCTCCAAACACTCACATCACGCAGTGAGGATATTAAGCCTAGACAGATTTTACGTGTATCAGCCGCTATTGCAAGGCTGGTTTCCAGTGGTTCCATAACTCGAACTCATGACTCGGTGGTCATGAGTTCGTGACCTTGCCCCCTCGGCTACTGCAGCCATTCACTTCAAAATTCAGTTTATGCAACATGATCAGTTCACAATGAAAAACTTTACATTTAATTAATATTTTTAAATTTTAAGGATATAGTATTATAAATAAATGATACACACATAGGTATTTAAAATTAAGAGGTAGCGGATCCCTGGTTCTGTACATATGAAAGTACGGCTAGAATATATGGAGAGAACCAGGGACCTGGTCTCCAATATCCGAGAAATCGATCATTATGGCAGCGGAGACTTGATGGTCAGGCATCACGTTAGATAGCCGTAAGTACCTCCATGCCTATGAAAGAGGCACTGGGACTGCTGTGGGGTATAGGGATGATCTATTTGAGCTCTATGTTTGCATTTTCATGGGGGCAGTTGTTGCGCACGATTATGTGTGTACTTTAATTGTTGAATGATTATTTTTGCATTATATATCAGCCCCATATACATACCAAATCTTATTGAAATCTGTCCAGTAGTTCTAGAGATAATCTTCAAAATCTAAAACTCTCTTATTTTTGAACACCAGTGTGTTATACTAATATGAGTTATTTCAATATAGGTTTTTCTACCTGCGAAAACCTTTTCTATGTCTTAGGAGTACATTATCATGGTTCAACACTACCAATCCTTGCTGCATTATGAACTGAAAATTAATACAAGGGCCTTTACTTTATTCCAGAAACGGTCGAGAATTACAAGCTTTCAATCTCGAAACCCTTGACAAATAAAAAAAGACCTAATACTGAAATCCGTCAAAGGCAAACTTCGTTACTCTGCAAATGAAAATACAATAAAACCTTCCTCCACCTTTTTTTTCCGTGAGATCTAATCCCTCTTCACGAAATGTGTTTGCTTCTCGGATTACTTCGTAAAATCAGATCCATTTCTTTTTTTCTTTTTTCGCATTTTTGTTCTCGTTTTTCTCTTTGCGAAAACTGATACAGAAGGATTTTTATTCACTTTTTTCTTCTTATTTTTCGTTCCAGTAGAATTTGTTCTTTGATATTTCTTCCTAACGAGATTAATACTATTTAAATTGCACGACTTATAATCGATTTCTTTTTTTTTCAGAAATTTTGTTTTCTCGTATCTAGAAGAGTTTTTCGGTTCAAAGCGTATTGATCTTTGCATTATTATGCTATTAAATATTCGTGTTTTAAAGGCCATAGATACATTATGTATAAAGTAAAGATAATTTTTTAAAAAAGAATTTTATTGCGAAACCTTTTAATTTAATTTTCTGCTTCAGTAAGATATTTAAGCAAACCACTTGAAAAACATTATTCTGAAATAAAAAAGATGTATTCAGAAATTTTTGTAAGCTGGTATAATAAATTGAATAAATGAAAATAACAATGGAATTATATCACTATTTTAAAAATTATTTCTTCTTTCAATGAGGAAATAAATCTGAAACTTTTTCTGTGTCTTACATTGGTGGCAAAAAGTCATGAACATGCTCATTTTTTTGTCTTTTCCTTGAGTTTCACGTAATTTTTCTTTATGAAATCATTGTACAATCTTAAATGTTTTTATTGATTCTAATGTATTTTTTAATTTTGATTTTAAATCGGTTACTATGTTTTTTAATCCCGTAATTATTTTTAGAGTACAGCTGCCTGAACAAAAGAATATAAATCATGTACAAAATCGCACAATATAGAAAACATGTTGTATATAATAGACTAACACAAAATCTTTACAAACATGGTCCCTTTAACACATTTCCTTTAAAAATTACCTGAATGTTGTATGTTTTTTTAATTAATTTATTTGCAAAACTCCTCATGCTCCACATTGTATAACATGAGACTTACAGACGTAAGTATTAACACAATTATATCATAAAAAACAAATTTGGAGAGAAAAAACAGAAAAAAAACATTTAAGACAAAAACATAAAATAAAACGGAAGAGTGGAAATACACAAATATAAATAAGGGAGGTACCAATAAAACTTTAAAAATCTATACAGTAAACAAATTTTCGTAAGACATTTAGGCTTTCAGTACATTTAACCACCAAAGACAAAAAAAGTGGCCAGGAAATACCTAAACATATATAAATAAATATATATATATATATATATATATATATATATATATATATATATATATATATCAACTCCTTTTTAAAACTTTCTCTTTTACAGAAGTATAGTTTACAATACAACACTACATGTTTCCCAGTTTCAGAATCCTGACCCCAAGAACAACTATCACTACCAATTAAATTAAATCTAGATAAATAGATATTAAAATTTCCATGCCCTGCTAGAATCTGGGATAACTTGAGATCAGTAACAAGTTTCTTACATTTAATCCGTTGATAAAAGGTAAGAAAAAACATAGTCCACAAAGCTTTAGGTGAGGCCAAGAATTCGGTGTTCCAGGAAGAAACAGTTCTTTCCGAAGCTAAATGCTACCAGTAGGACAATGGCACAGACATCAAACGGTTCATATCTTGGAAAGCTGTCTCTTTGGCCAACTGATCCGCTCTATCATTGCCGAGATTTCCGTTATGGCTCCGAACATAAGAAAAGTAGATGTCACAGTCTAGGTAGTACAGAATAGACTGAACCTCGACAACAAGTTTTTCTGTGGAGTTTACGTTGAGCAAACAATAGAGTGAAGAGAGTAAGTCAGTGCAGATAAGAAAGTTGAGCGTTCCACCCTGGCGGAGAGAGTCCTGAATCAATTTTACGGCAAGATTAATGCAGGGTAGTTCAGCTTGAAAAACAGAGCATCCATCTCTTAATCGATGCTGGATAGTAACATTTTCAATACCTTTCTCGTAAATAACGCAGGCAAGACCAACCCTTCCATTCAAGTGTTGTATGTTTGAACACCAACATTTTATGGGCCAGTCCCTTGCTTTAATTACGGCTGTGTATCATTTGAGCATGAAATGTACCAATTTCACAAAAAGTTCTTTTAAGACAACATGGTTGAAAGAAAATATTAAAAGTTCAATTAACTTATATTTGTTCGGAGGGTTTTTTCCGACAGTAGTTTAAACAGTAAAAATTTTACAAACGGTTCCATTCGTTTGTACAGCGCAACCGAATATCCGTGATACTTGCCTAGCTATCTGAAGAAAGTTTCATTTCCTAACTTAGAATAAAACTCTTTCTTTGTCCATACCGAAAATCTATCAATGGTCTTGGGTTTTAGGAAAGGAAGCACATAAGGGTGATAGAACTGAAAAAGGTTTAAAAGCTAGGCGATCTGCTTTGAAATGTAAAAACATCAAAAACATTACTACTCCAGTTTTAAACTTTGAATGTACAGTGGAAATATTTATTACAATATGTTATTATAATATCATCATATTTTTCATCATCATCAATCAATATTTATTATAATATCAATTACATGGAAATAATTTATTGAGCACAGCTAAATTGACCTCTTCTTTCAGAAAATTAATAGCGAAAACATCAATTCTTTGATAAAATCAGCACATGCTCTAGACGTGGATTAAAAAAAATCCCTGCTATATGTAAGCCATCGAACGATATGCGAAGTAAGTGACAGAGTTTCACTCAAAATATACGGATCTCATTCAAGAGATTGCTACATTATAACAACATTGAAGTCCAGATTTATATTATGCTTAAATTTTCAAAGAAATCAAACCCTATGATTGCTACAACAGGTAAAGTTAAAAGTACTTAAAACTTGAAAGTTCGATTTTAATCATTTTAGCAAACATATTTTACAAAGATTTCTTTTATACAACCTGTTTTGGATGCGTTTTAATCATAAAATCTATATGGCATTAAAATAGTTCAAAGGTGTTACTTCTTAAAAATTATAGAAATGGTCAAAATATTGCATTTTTTGTAAATTTTAAAGAATTTTGGTGACCTAAAGACCACTTTAAATAGATAAATTTTTTTTGTGTGTATCAATACACGTTGTGGCTATTTATCGCTCTTTTCACTAAAAAATACTGTAGTAAAACTAAAAAAAATGCTAAAAATGGTGACATTCTTTTGTGTGTGTGTTTTCAAGTATTTAAATGCTCTGTGCGATCGGAAAATTCTATCCGATATATGATTATTATTTTTTGGTTATTTACAGTCACAATTTTTCCACGCATTATCAACTCGAAAATGCTAATTTGAACTTTTTTCACCACCCTATCGAGCACGCTATCTATTTTTCGTAAAGAGCATCTAATTTTCAATTTCGGATATCACGGGCCACTTTTGCTTGAAACAAGCAAAATCCGTCTTATTTTTATAGTGTTTGAAAAAGGAACTGGATTTTTGTAAAATAACATAAATTTTTAAGTTCTTTTATGACTTAAAACACAAATTCTGGTTCATGAACACAATCTTTTATGCAGGTTATTACCGAATTCTACGGACAAATTCAGAGGGGTGATAGCATGCAGCATGGGGACGACAAATCATCATGCACCATTGGTTGAAAAACGTGTTTAGTCTGAATAATTTGCAGAAACATTTATGAAGTGTGTGATGTCGAGTGAAAGAAAAAGGAGCAATAAGTGGTAAGATATATACACTAATAGACGTAAAACATACTTACATTATAAACAATGCATCCCAGCTCGACGCCAGAAATGCAGCGACAAGGGATTTCAGAAATTCTTCGAGGTTGCAGCCGCGTAGGTCATAGCACAGCCAGCACCGAACGGATGAAGGATTGTCGAAAGCTTTTAACTCTTTATCGGGCACAAAGATAAAATACACTTTTCTGTGATAAATTATTTGATAAATGTAATGTTCTCATCCTCTATAAACATTATTTAGTCGCAAAAAAATCTGATCAAGGGTTTTTTTCCTGGGTGGTGGCTAGATATTATAGCCACTGCGCACTTAAGACATTTAACTTACTTTTCAGGACAGAAATAATAATTCATATTACAATAAACTTTTTATGAAAAATTGACATTTATGTAATAACAATTTCAATAACAATTAAATACAAAGTATAAGTGTAGTTAAATAATAATAGAATAATTGTACAACATAGAATATATATACTTACTAAGAATATATATAGAAAACTTAGAACATACATCGAAATTGGTATATATCCACATTTTATATTTTATTTAATTTTAATATAAAAGGTTAGAACTAAAGTAATACTTTTGAGAATTTAAATTAGTTATTTCATAAATTTGATGAACTATTTACTGTGGAACTTTATACTATGCAAACATTTTCTCCGAGAAGAAAAGCTGTAATGAAAGATTTTCGAACCCGAGAATCTTATACCACATGTTGTAAACAAAGTTTGTTTATACTTCCGACCCCCAACATTCTCACATGATTCTAAGTGAGGAGAAAAGCGAAAATTTCTAGGTCATTTTTCTGTTCTACGTGGGCAGTGGATAGAGTCTCTAGCCACATATAAAAGCTTTCCAAAAACCTAAATAAATTCTTTTTTTAATTGCAAATTTGCTTAATGGATTCAGATGAGGGAAAAGTATACTTAAGACATGTCGAATTTTTTTTCAAAGATCAGAAATTTTATTTATAGCAATCAAAATACAATTTATAGATTTACCCCGAGAAACACTGTTTTTAACTACCCATCAGGGGACATGAAATGCAAAAAAAGGTACCGTCCTGCCATCTGTATTGATTTTTATGCTTTTTATCTTCAATTAACTCATGTGGATAGATTAAATATTCGCTTGGAGAAAAAATTTTTAATATGTGGTAGACGTATAAGCCGCTGCACACTAAAGCATCGTTTCACAAACTGTGGGACATGCCCCCTAGAGGGGCGTGATAACTCTACGAGGAGAGCGAGAGCATATTAAAAAGTCGAAAACAAAAGATTATTTTTAAAAAATTATTATTTTGCTTAAATTAATCAAACAAAATACATTCTGACATAATAAGAAATAAAATACACATTTACACTGATAAAATACACTTATAAATGTATCAGCACTATGCAATGTATTTTATAATTAATTTAACAGTACTACGTTGAGAATAAGTTTGATAATTACCAGTGACCTCATAGGCTTTTATTAATACTTATCTTGATAATTTGTGAGCTTTATAATTAATTCCTTAACTGCCGATTAAAAGTTAGAAGATTCGTTTCTTGATGCCACCGTTTTCTACGTAGACGCGAAAATATGATGTTTTTGGGGGAGAGAAGGGCAGGAATATATAAGCGAATACTCTGAAATAAATAAATCCTTCGCAACCACTGTCAAGGTCATTTTATAGCATTCCAAAGCCTTAGGAATAACTTTATGGATAGCAGTGCACAGAAAAGATCATACTTCGAAAAGACATAGATATGCGTCCAGAAAATTAATGCTTAGGCTGAGTCAGACGTTTATATACACCGGTGGCCCCTAAGAGATTAAAGTCGTATTGCAGCTTTAGTGCCAAGGATAGTATTATAGAATTAAATACATTGTTATTGTATGAAGGGGGGTGATGAAAATTATGATTGAGTATTGGGTCGCGAAAACAGAAAGTTTGAGAAGAACTGCACTAAAGGGTTAAAAAATTCCGAAGTGCTGATGATGTCAGCTGAAGCGACGACGATCCATGTCGTGAAATCCTACACTGTACCTATCGGTGTATCATACACAAGCTATTCAAAGTGATACCAGAAGTAGAAATTCAAAGGAATGAGGTCAGAGGATCATGGAGGCCTAGCAATAAGTCTACCATATCCAGTTCACCTCCCGGGGTGTGTAGCATGGGGTGGTTACACATCGCAATTGAAAAATGCTGCTGATGCACCATCATGCATGAACCTCACTTTCTGGTGCTCAGTGGTCGGTACTCCCTGCAGCAGTGGCCGGTACTCCGGGATAAGTAAGAAATTTGCATGCATGCGGGTTTCCTCCAACATACCAAGGTGCTATAAATGTCCGTATTCGTTTGGCCACTCCCCGGTATGACTCATCTTCCTTCTGTGAGCTACTGTTTGATTTGTCAACCCGATGCTGCCTACTGTCACCCCTCATAATTTGTCGGTCAAATTCAGCTACACCTTGTACATAACACTCAACAGAATGCAATCTTAAAACATAAAAAAAATCTCATCGGTAATTTTTACTATTAATTTTCAGCTAAAACTTACACAAAGTAACAGTTTTGGGAACAGATTTATCAATTTGTTATCACTCTAGAGGTGTCTGAAAGTGACAAAAAAAAGAGAATAGGAAATCGCGTGATATAAAAAACACACCTTCAATTAGGACGGCGACTATTTCCTACCCAAACAAATCATCCTCCCCATAGAAAGCGGAAAAACAGTATAAGAATGAAGGATCAGTTTCGTAGTAATCGATTTCCAATACGGTAACTGCGTTTGTGGCAGGAAAACACTTCAAGTGATTAATTGAACCGGAATAAAGTACAATGGGTTGTTAATTGTTCTAGCTCTCAAAGACAGCTATAATCTACTTTGTTCCATAATTAATGAAGCAATCAAATGGAGGGAGTTTTCTGTTTTTTTTTAAATATCAGGTGAAATTTTTTCTGTAGCTATCATAACACGTACAGATAAAATATTCATAAAAACACAAAGAAAAATTAAAAATTTATCTATAATCATATAGAAGAATTTCTAAAGGGTGCAATTCGTGTTATTTTTGATAAAATAATATAAGATTTAAATCTAATGCTCATAAAAAATTTATTTACAAACATCTATTGGGTTGGGGAAAGATAAATCCATTATTTTTTCGGTAGATGACTGTAGTGTCGATATCTTGTGAAGTACCAATCAAACAATTTAAAACTTATGCTCGTTGAGAAGGTGACATTTCTCACTAAAAAATTATTCTAATGTTTTTTGTTTGGTACATTCAGTTGTGAGTTACAGGGTGTTAAAATTGGAAGTCAACAAAGAGAAATTTCGGTACATTTACAATTATTATTTAATAAAGGCTAAATTGCAAACCAGGGGGCTGAAACTGTGAATGGTGTTTATGGTACCAATACTGTACCAGCTAATTACGTGCAATTTTGATTTCTTCGATTCCGTTCAGGCATTTTTGATGTTAAAGATGCATCTCGCACAGGCAGGACCATCGTTGAAAATGTCGATAAAACCACAGAAATATTCGAAATTGACTATCATATCAGCGGTCGTAGCATCACCCAAGAGTTAAAGATAGACCATAAAACAGTTTGTTTTAAACCATTTAAACAAAGTTGGATTCAAAAAGAAGCTCGATGTTTGGGTGCAACACCAATTAACACCAAAAAACATGATGGACCGATTTCCATCTGCGAAGCCTTGGCGAAATGGAAGGAAACCAACCCATTTCTTAAGCGGATGGTGACTGAGGATAAGAAATGAGTCACATACGACTATATTGTGCGAAAACGGTCATGGTCAAAGTGCAGAGAAGCAGCTCAAACGGTAGCCAAATCAGGACTAACGGCCAGGAAGGTTATACTGTGTATTTGGTGGGACTGAAAAGGAATAATTTATTATGAGTTACTTCCGTATGACCAAACACTAAATTCAGATCTCTACTGTCAACAACTGGACCATTTGAAGCTAGCGATTGACCAGAAACGGCCAGAATTGGCCAACAGAAGATGTGTTGTGTTCCATCAGAACAACACCAGACCACACACTTCTGTAGTGACTGGGAGCTTGGTTGGGAAGTTTTAAAGCATCCACCATATAGTCCGGACCTGGCACTAAGCGATTACCACCTTTTTCTCGCATTGCAAAACTTCCTGAGTGATAAGAAATTGGGATCAAGAGAAGATTGTGAAAATCGATTATACTAGAGTTTTTCGCCAGTAAGGACCAAGACTTCGTTGAGAGAGGCATTATGAAACTACGTTTAAAAAGGCAACAAATTATGCAACAAAACGGTGTATATTTGATCCCAATCGGACAATCCGAAGCATGTTAAATGAAGTTATGAATTTCATTCAAAAATAATGGATTTCCTTTTCCCCAACCTAATATTTTCGTTACCAATAACTACAATTTTCACTACTGTAGTTCATTCAATGAATTAATTTCTAAAAAACGGGCAATATTTTTTGAAGTAACATTCTAACGGCTTCTGTCACCAGGCCTTCAGCTAATCCTCTTGGGGAAATTATTCTTCAACTGTGATTTGAGTCTAAAACCCTTTCCCTAGAGATGACTTAATTGTATGCTAATGTAAGTAGTATTTAATACCTGGCAATGGACGTGTTAGAGTCAATCGCGAATTGTGAGTGAATATTTACGTCGCTCTAATCAGCTACTTAGTGGCGAACCTCTTTTTTTTAAACATGATCAAGTGACAAGGATGACGCCATGATCTGGCAACCTCCTCTCCAAACTTCCACACCACACAGATGGGGGCGTTTGAGCTCTAGATAGGTTTAACGTGCATCACCCCTCGACATGGCGGGTCTTCAGCGCTACTAGGCTCAAACTCATTACACGCCGGACACTAGTCCGTTACCTTGACTACTAGGCTATAACGGCCAAATAGTGGATCGTGAGAAGTGAGTCATTCGTCCTGAAGTTATTATTCTAAGAGCCATTCGGAGTAGTGGAAAAATACTAGGAATTTTTACTTCAAGAGGACCACAGAGAGCAGTTAAGGTATCCAACTATGTTTGGAACTATGATTTTACAAAAGCGTATAAATGGATTATATTTATGATGTTTAGTGTCACTTATATTAGAAAACGTATAAAAAATTGTTTTAAGAATATTATTACAATAAAAAATTATGTAAGTACAATATTTTGCAAAAAATAAACATAGAATGACCCTTCAAAACATTCTCCTTTTATGAAAAATTCTTGTATTATAATATTATTTTGCTGTTATATAGCTCAGTCTTTTCTATACAGAAACTGAACTAGAATTTTTGAAATATATAACTTAGAAGTAGATTTATCTTTATTTTACTGCAACACAGGGGAGAAGTTTTAAGAAGAAAATGCCGATAATTATTTCAATTGGTGGTAACTCTGAAAATAATGTAAATTTTTCAAAATTCCTATTTCAAACTCTCTGGAGAGAGAAGTCTACTTTATATAAACAAAATATTATTTTATAGAAGCATTTTTTATAAAAGGAGAACGTTTTGAAAAAAAGGTTATTCTAAATTAATTTTTTGCTAATATATTGTAATTAAACAATTTTTTGTCATAATGTATTTAAAACAATTTTATAAATGTATTCTAATTTAAATGACACTTAACATGAGGATAGTTATCTATTTATATATATGCGCTTTTTTAAAATAACTTTTATAATCTTATAAGCTCAGATTAGGATTGCTCACACGATTGTTGAATTAATCATAAATTGATCATAAAATGGTTTAGCATTGAAATAAAAGGATTATTTTTAGAACACAATATCTGCTCCTTTTATGACTGCTCTTCTAAGTTCTAATCCCTACTGATCATTATATATGGCATGTTTTGTTTTTGAATTAAAAAGAAAAGTGTGAATAGATCTTTTTTATAACCAATAACTCAAAAACAAGATTTCTCTCTTTCCTCTGACTCTCTCTCAGGCTGACACTAAACACCAAATGTTTATTTTAAAATTGACACCATAATGCTCAAAATTTCAATCTAATGAAAAGATAAAGCAGCAAGATGTTAGTCTTAAAACTTCCTTCACTTCTATCATACGTTCTCTTTTAAAAACCGGTGAGAATCTTTGTAAAAACTCTCCTCTCTCAATAATACAATTATTCAACAGAATTTTAATTCAAATCTGGCTATGCCACACAGCAATAGGTCTTATTAAAAGTGAATTTGCCTCAAGCATGAACTGCGCAGTAAAAACGTAGGGAGTATGATTGGTTAATGATATTATCTTTAATTAATTTTAATTACTTATCGCCTTATTCATTGATCCATTGTGAATTATGCGTTTTGAGTGAGATCCCAGCAACACAGCAACATATGTTTGGAAAATAGTGTTGTTGCCATGGGACTGTGATCATGGTCACGAACAACAACCAGGCTCGAACTTCTCCCGTTGACATAGTGTGGAAGTTTGGACAAGGGGGTATCGGCTCAAGTGTCCTCCAGATTACTTGACACTGGCTCAAAATTAAGGAGTCCATCCCCAAAGGTCGTCATATTGTTTCAGAACGCAACAATAATTAAAACCTATTTGGAGTCTGTATTATGTCTGAAAAATCCCCAAAAAACCATAGATCAGCATTTCTCAAACTGTGGGGTGCGCCCCTTTGGAGGGCGTAATAACTCAACGAGGGGGGTGAGCTTATTGAAAAGTCGAAAAGAAAAGATTATTTTTTTTAAAATTATCACTTTCCTGAAAGTACAAACAAAAAATATTCTTACGTAATAAAAAATTAAATACACATTGACATTGATATAATACATTTATAATTGTATAAGAACTGCACAATGTACTTTATAATTAATTTAACAATTCAAAGCTAATAACAAGTATAATAATTATCGGTAACTCCATAGTATTTGCATATATCAAATTTTTTACAAAAATAGGCACTTGAATATTTGTATGGTTTATAACTAATCTGTTACCTACCGATTAAAGGTTACACTATTAGCTCCCCAATGCCACCATTTTCGACGTAGATATCCCAGTACCACTAAAGACCCGCCGTGTAGGGCAGCGATGCACGCTAAATCTGTCGAGAGCTGAAACGTCCTCCCGTTGGTGTGGTGTGGTAGTTAGGAGAGGGGGGTGCCAGCTCAGGTGTCGTCCACGTCACTTGACCATGGTTCAAAATTACGTGGTCCGTCGCCAAAAGCCCTCGTGTAGCTGAACAGCGCGACGTTAATCTTCACTCACTCACTCACTCGACGTAGATATACGTATGTGATGTATCGTAGGGGGGAGAGAAAAGAAATAAATAAGCAAATTCTCCGAAAGTACATCCTTCGTAAACACTGTCAAGGTTCTTTAATTGCATTCCAAAGTCTTCGGAATAATTTTATGGATAGCAATGCTCAGAAAAGATCGTACTTTGGACAGACGTATACGTACATCCTGGAGGAGTAATGCTTTAGCTGAGTGAGACGTTTATATACGCGGGTAACCCTTAACAGGTCTAAATCGCATTCTAAATATAGCATCAAAATGTAGCATTATTTAGTTCAATATATTGTTTTTCTATGGGGGGGTAACGATGAAAATTATGATTGAATATTGGGTTGCAAATATTGGAAGTTTGAGAAACACTGCCACAGATGGAAATCTACCTCAGCAAACTTTTTCTCCTTCCTTGTTAATACTCACACTCTCTCTTACGTACTTTATTTCTGTTAAATGTATTCACCATTGTCAGAAAGAGCAGGAAAGTAGAACCTCCGCAGAATTTAGCATTACTTTAACGAATTCCAAATGCTCGGCTAATGAGAGCCTTAAGAAAACCGTACAATTCTAAAGAAGAAAAGTTAAACACAAATATATATATATATATATATATATATATATATATATATATATATATATATATATGAAAGCATGAATTATTATTGCCTTTTTTATAAAACCAAATTAGATGACTATATGTGATATAACAAGCTTAAATAGCTATATTTTATTCTTGTAATTCATAGAGAAATGTCGTATTTAGCTTCTGTGTGGAAACGTGCTCCGAATATAAATTTGCTGCCTGTGTTAGTATAATTTTTCAATTGCCACTATTGTTTGAATTAAAAGACAGTGATATGAGTTTAAATGCTCGTGAGATATCTAACACACAAATGCCGTATTGTAGAGCGTTTTGTACTATAGTTTATTTTTATTATAAGCGAATACATATAAATGAGTTTAAGATATACGATGGGTGGTATGTATAAGTAGCTTACTAAAGTAAACTTGGGATTAACAAATTTAATTTTTTTTCCTAATTTTCAGAAGTTTTTATAAAAAAGCGTAATTTTAAATGATAATTGCTGACTTTTGTATAATAATCACAGGAGTTTTACGTACTACGGAGATTTTCATAAAGGTTTAACTTATTTTGAATTATATTCATTCTCTGGTTTGTTATACTCGAATATTATACTCATGATTTATACCTTGCATTAAAGCGCTTTATTCAAGCATATAACTTTGAAAATTCGTAAGAATGTCCTATTAGAAACAGAATAACCTTTTATATTATAATTTTTCTGAATGACATACATTTTATAAAATGCAATGTATTGTACTGACAAGAGTGCAAAGGATAGAAAATAACTTTCAAATTGTGTAGGAATAATTCAATGGAGCTCAATATACGTTTTTTCAGCTGTCTGTTTCTTCAATGTCCGTTTCGTACTGTCAATATGCTTCGTGATTTTGTATCGCAATTTGATTATAAGATTGGCATAGTTGTCTTTACCTTCCATCAGAATCTGAAGAAAAGTTTGAAGTTATTATTCACGTAGCATGCTTCAACCCAAGCTGGAAAGACGTTTTTGTTTTTTATTACGAGGCCCAATCCTGATACCTCCTGGATTCAATTGCGCTACACTACCATTTACCCTGATTTGGCTTTTAACCAGTTAACTGTTACTGACGAGTATATTCATCATAGAGATGCTGTATTTCAAATCATGACGAGTATACTCGTTATGGAGATGCTGTATTTCAAGTCATGACGAGTTTACCCATGCGTAAAAAGCAGCGACCATTGGCTATGTAAATTGTAATTTTGCGAGCAACAAGAGATATTATCAAATTTCAAGATGTTTAGAATAATTTTATGGCCAGGCTGGTAATAAAAGTATGAAAAATTGAAGATTAACTCATGCGTCTCCGTATGCTCCTGCTAAAACAACATATAAGGTCGCATAACGAATTTATTTATGTGCGATGATAATGTTTTTTAGATGTTAGCCTAAAAGGGGCAAAAAAGTTGATTTATAATAGGGTTCCTTGAGGTTGGGGCAGCTATGGATCAAATGTGGGACACCGACCAAGCATTAAGCCCATTGAGCGGCCGCGGTAGGCGAGTGGTATAGGTATAGGATCGTGGCTTGCCTTGTCACGAGTTCAAGCCCAGTACCACTAAAGACCCGCCGTGTAGGGCAGCGATGCATGTTAAATCTATCGAGAGCGGAAACATCCTCCCATTGGTGTGGTGTGGTAGTTAGGAGAGGGGGTGCCAACTCAGGTGTCACCCACGTCACTTAACCATGGTTCAAAATTGCGTGGTCCGTCGCCAAAGGCCCTCGTATAGCTGATCAGTGCGACGTTAATATTCAATCAATCAATCAATCAAAACCCATTTATAAGTGTTGGCCCGAAGTTACCTAGCTATCTAGTGGTGCAAAAGCCAATTGTTTGATGTTAGAACCATGTGCTGACATTAGAATAAAGGCTCAATGCCGAGCTGCCTAAAGAACAGTTACTTTATTGGGGTAGGAAAAGCAAGGATGTTTTCTGGTAAGAGGACTGTGATCAAACCTACAGCACCTACTTCAGAATTTCCTTAGAGTTAAGACAGGTAAAGGGTGTTTTTTAGAGGTATAGAACTTTAAATTGTAATAAAACAACGATGTATTATTCGATTGACATGAATTTTTTTATTCGAAAGATAATCTTATGGCATTACATTTTAAATATGATTTCTGGCATAGGACTGCCACGGCTGGATCGGATGTAGTCCAATCTGGACGTCCAATTTTCGATGACTTTTTCCAACATTTGTAGCCGTATATCGGCAATAACACGGCGAATGTTGTCTTCCAAATAGTCAAGCGTTTGGGGCTTATCCGCATAGACCAATGACTGTACATAGCCCCACAGAAAATAGATCTTGGAGGCCAATTCACAGGTCCAAAACGTGAAATTAGGCGGTCACCAAACGTGTCTTTTAATAAATCGATTATGGCACGAGCTGTGTGACATGTTGCGCCGTCTTGTTGGAACCCCAGCTCCTGGACATCATGATTGTTCAATTCAGGAATGAAAAAGTTAGTAATCATGGCTCTATACCGATCACCATTGACTGTAACATTGTGGCCTTCATCGTTTTTGATGAAGGATTCCACCAGCCCATAAAGCGCACCAAACAGTCAGTTTTTCTGGATGTAACGGTGTTTCGACATACACTTGTGGATTCGCTTCACTCCAAATGCGGCAGTTTTGTTTGTTGACGTAGCCATTCAACCAGAAGTGCGCTTCATCGCTAAACAAAGTTCGCTTAGGAAAATCGGGAACAACGGCCATCTCGTTTTGGGCCCATTCGACGAATCTACGCCTTGCTTTATGATCGTTTTGATGAATTGCCGAATCAAACTGAGAATAAATCACTTGACAGCTGTTAAATCGGTCACCATCTTGGAAAGTAATGCCAACTTAAACTTCTATACCTGGAAAAAAAACACTCTTTAGAAAATATTTTGTCAGTATAAAGAAGATAGTAAATAAATGTACGTTTAGGTCTCTCTGCCAGAAAATTTTGACGGCCAGTAAAATTCATAGATATTGATAAAAACTTATGGTAGGTAGGAGCATCCGCCTCCTAAACCCACGACCGAGCTAAATTACTTAGAAAATTGACTAAGCAATGAAAATTTTATAAAATAGACCCATCTTTTTTTATCCAATATTTTAACTGTAACACTTGCTCTGAGATTGACGAGTATACTCGTCATAGCTCGATTTCTGTGACGCACATAGTTGCACGCTCTCTTTCGCGCCGCAATTAACTGGTAAAAAAACCTTCAAAGAACGAAATGGAAAAAAGTATTGACAACTTGAGAAATAAATATCAAATATGTATGCATTATTTTTATTTATTTATTTATTTATTATGTATTTATTTATTATTATTTATTTATTTTTGTTCTTCGTATAGTTAAATTTCAGATGTATAAGTTCGTCTAAATTTTCACGAATTCAATAATTTATATTCCCATTTTATTTTTGTAATTTTTCTAGATGATTTAAATGATTTTATTCATCCCTAAATGTGCAAGGAATGCTAATTCTTACCCAGTATATTCAGTTATTGCTGCTTTCAAAGCCCCTCTCCCTGAAAATGGAGTTCATAAATATCACGATGGATTATGCAAAGATACATAATATTTTGATTTAAATTAGTCTCAAAGTTTTTTAAAAAAATATCTTGTGTAATGAAACGTCCACCTAAAGTTTCCGAGAAAATAAAAACACTCCAAATTGTAAATGTTATTAAGAAAGAAAAATTAGAAAAAAAATTGTTCTGTTTGTGTAGTCTGTTAATATTGTTCTAAACATAGGTGTATATTTTTATGTTTCTATATAAGACCGACAAAGTATATATACCATAAAATATTCTGATTAGTTTTTCAGCACTGGATAAAATGTAAAATATGTTATTATCTTCAAAGTATTGGTCGATTCAAAGTTATGATATTTTCAGACTTAACTGAAAGGCACTTGAAAATGCTATTCAACAAACTTTATATTTGTGTGTACGTATATAAGTATATATGTATATGTATACATGTATGTATATATACATGTGTACGAATATACATGTCTGTGTGTGTACATGTAATATAATCCAAATGGGATAAATATCGTCATGGGGGGGAGAGAAGACAAAGTCTTCTATGAACTGTTTTCAGAGTTCCGAAAAATGTTGTTTCTAGCTGCTCACTCAGTACGCTGTAAGAAGTGTGACCTCCGAGAAAACAAATGCATATTTGGCATCTGTAATTAATGTTATCCACTAAATTGTTGAGAATAACGTGAACAATATTTTCTAATTCCTGTCTCAAGGCAGTTTTGAGCTGCTGCGTAGCTCGTCTACGTAGATCATCCCATTGTGACTGGGCTTTATCGCGTTCTTCCTATTAATCCTCTTGGGGAATCTTAGGGGCCAGAATGATGTCATTTCATATCCAATTCTCTCAAGAAGAAACCACGATATGCAGATTAATTAATAGATATATAATGGAGCTTTATTATTCGCGTGGTAAAATGGTAAAATGGCAGAATGGTAGAATGGTAAGACAGAGGGAGAGACAGAAAGCTGAGATGCTGATCGCCGTGAGCTACTGGTAAGATATTAAAAATAGAAGTGTAATATTATAGAACGGGCTTTAGTCAGTTAAGGAATTTAAGGCAGATGAAGATTCTCAGGATAACTTCTAATAAAGGTAAATGATTAGGAATTTTAGGCAATGTTTACTTAGAATTTAGAAATACGATGTATCACTCCTGATTGAATCCCTACAGTAAGACTTGTGTTGTGTTGATCAATATATCTAGACAATAATAAATTAGATTTGTTATGGCAAATTTGGGTGATTAATCATTTCTTCCTACAAATCTAGGTCGCGTAGATGAAGAGATGGAACCCCAGGGTCAGGGGGTATCACACCATGTATATTCAAAAGAACTAAAATATGGTAATTGTTGAAGCCATTCCATGTGCTAATTATTGCAAATTCTAAAGCCTTGGAGACTATCCATGAGCAGAAAGTTGGAACCCAGGGCACCTAAAAAAGATGAATATCGCCAAAAAGAATCTCGGTGCAAAACCGCTGTGGTGTATAAGTACCCGAATCAAAGATATGCAGTGGTATTTTGCTAATATGTATAAAATCTGTCGACATCATGAAACCTAGGCCATAGAGATCACTTCATAATCGTTCTATTATTGGTAATGCATTCCCCACTCTTTCCTCAGTAAATAGTTTCCAGAATTATTCTGCATAGTTCGGAATTTTTGAAAAATATAACTCTGTGAGCCACCGTCTTGACCAACAAATATGTCCTTTGCACCAGTGCCATCTTTCCTGGAATGGTGTGGTTTGAGCTGAATGCACTTATATATAAGAGACTTCTGTACATGTAAGAATAAGCCAACTGTATTCAATCAGTTGCTTCTTACCAAGTGATAAGCATAATATATTTTTATGCACGTATATGTGTTTATATAAAAATCTTTTACTAACCACACCATATCACTCTTTCTACATTACTCTACATTATGATCAAAGAAGAAACCGAGATTCAAATTCATGATCTTTGAACCTTTAATATATTAACGCATCATTAACGCGTTGCTCGATATTATCACTATAAAAGTGATTTTTTTCACACACACACAATTCCTACAATTAACTCACACTCTCTCTCTATGTATATATATTCACTTGTTTGCTTGTTTATATATTTATTTATCTTAGTGGAATTTTCAATCGTTAATAAAATACATTTTAAAGCACTCCATTGAGCTGAAATTTTATATACATGATTTTATTTTGGATGACAATACAATAATTTAATTATAATTAATAAAAATTAATTGATAAAAACTAATTACTTAACGAATTAGAAATGCATCCATGTTGGCGACTTGTGTCAAAACTTGAAAAGGTTTTTTTCTCACGTTTTAAAGCATTCAGTTGAACTGAAATTTTATATACACGATTGTTTTGGATGACAATACGATACTTAAATGATAATGAATAAAAATTAATTACCACTTAATGCTATGATTCTGTCATGTGTATATACATATTTATATTAATTGTAACTAGTTATTAAAAAGTAGCTAAAATAAAATTTTTCTTTGTTGATCTAAGTAGGAATTGACTTAATTTTTTTTTGTATATTACTTGTTTTTAAATATGCGTGAAGAAAAAAATATCTGGATTGTGTTTGAACTAATATTACTCAAGGTATAAGAGGACTGTTTGTGATGGACGTAGTAGTTATTGTATTTTAATCAGATGAAGAAAGCATTACTCAAGCTGGCACATCATTCTCTTAGCTTCCATACTTCGTCACGGACAATTTTAGGCTCAGTTTGCTTTGAGGGGGAAAAACACCATTATTCTTCGCAATACGCTTTTAATAAAATTAATGCTGTCTACCCGGTATAGTGGCTCGTTACGCTGACTGCTGTGCTGTTGAGTCAGGGTTCGAATCGCGGAGAAGGCATGGATGTTTGTAAATGTATAATGCGAGGTGCGAGGTGGTGGTATTCTACAGCCTTCAAGCCGCAAGTCCTTTCGGGAAGTTAGTGGATGGGTAGAGAAGTTGGAAGTCCCTGAGAATCCCCAGTGTGTTCTCCTTTAAAATTGGGTTGGAACCGAACAAAATCGCACTGTCACCTGTATGGTGATCAAGGCTACGGTTAACGACAGGAGAAAAAATCTAGCTCCTTGCCGCGATGTATTTCGTACGCCTTGATCTGATGTTACGGTTGATAAGGTGGTATAAGGGTTTTTAGGTTCTATATACATATGATTATAATCAGTCGTCCATTCCGTATAGTGGTTAGTGACGCTGACTGATGTACCGTAGAGCAGAATCCCGAAGAAGACATGGATGTTTGTTCATGTATAGTGCCTTCGCGGCATAGGGGTACTCTAAACAGCCATCGAGCCACAGGTCTTCTCGTGAGGTTGATAGATGGATGAGAGGTAGGAGGCCCTTGACCCTTCCCCAGGGTGTTCTCCCTCAAAATTGGAGTGAAGCGAGACAAATCGTACTGTCTCCTGTATGGTGCTCAAAGCCACGGCTAACGACAGGTGTTCATCTAACACTTCACCGCTATGAATTTTATGGGCTTCGATTTGACACTGCTAGACATGTGGCATTAGCAAAAACAGTAAATTTAATTTTCTGTCATATTACCTGGACATTGTAAATATGATAAATAAAAGAAAAACCTTTTTTAACTATAGAGTTTTAAGGTTCTTAATGAAGAAAAAGTTTAAAATATGTGGGTAAAATGTGTTTGGGCCTTTTAAAAGTATAAGTATAAATAGAAAATATATATGCTCCAAAGAATCATATGCCACTTTATTTCCAAAAAAATTATTAATATTGATATATATTACTCCTAGAAAAATTTATAATCTAAAAGAAAATTTGTTTCAGCACCCTAAAAATACGTCAATAAAGTTTTACAGCTAAATATTTTTCATCTCCTGATGAAGTTTTTTAATCAATTCTTCCACTCTAAAAGAGTAACTGAACATTAGTTCTGTTTTATTAACAGTAGAAAAAAGTTTCACAGCTATATATAAAGAGAGAGGCAAAACATTATTATGTTTCATAAATACATATTTAAACCATGTAAATAATTTTAAAGCAGTTAATTCGTAATGGGAACTAAAAAACTCGTGGGATAGATTTTTTTTTATGAATTTTCATTTTTATTTAACAATAGCAAACGTAATCTGTAAAACTTACTCTTAATAGTTAATTAAATTGTTAATTTTACTTCCTTTCAAGAATGTAATGAGAATGTATACAACATGAAAAGAAAATTAATAATTTTATAAAATACAAAGTGAAATACTCCACAATTAATGCATTCGTAGTTGTGTGTAATTGTGGCTGTAAAATGCCTTTTTTCTTATAGATACATGCAACAGTCTAATAAAAGTAACATAAAAATTCCATTTTAAAAAACTGTTTTTGTGTTCATTTAAATATAAAATAGTCCACTGAATATTTTAACAAGTGCAAAACAAATCTGAAAGCTACATTAAAAATTTTAATAGGTCTAATTTTATTTTAAAGATAAATTAAGGAAAAAATTAGTTTTAAAAAAAATATACATTATTCTTTAAGAAATTTTCCCTTTTAAAAAGAATATTATTTAGAAACATTCTTCCCATTCAATCATTTAAAAAAATTTATCTTTTATTAATTTCATTTAAAAAAATTGTTTGTTTTCTTATTTTTATTTATTTAAATATTAACATAAAACTGATAATAAACAAAGAATTTGTTTAAATTTCAATTTTCATTCCAAAATAAAAAAAATTAGTCTCAAAAATAATTTTATAAGCATAATCAATCATTGTTTTTTGTTAGTAAAATATTTGGTACTTTCGAATAAATTTTTAGTTCCAAAAATTTGAACTCAATCTGTTATTCATAAAAAAAACTTTTAAAACTAGTTTTGAAAACTTTTGTTAACCACGAGTTATTTTTTACTGAAAATTATGGACTTTTTTAACCTTCTTTAGCTTAATTAGAAATAAATTTATTTATAGTTCGTCAAGAAAACCACACGATTCTTCCATTTAACCAACATACACAAATCATAATCAAAACATAATTGAACTTCAACTCAATCAAACTCTCGTCACGAAAAAAAATTTCGAACTTTTATTAAACAAAAACTACTCCAAACATTTCATCGATTATCGCTCTTTCATTTAAACACGTTGTCATTTTCTTTCCTTGTTCCTTAATTACTCCCATTCACTATGTTTACAAAGTTGAACGGAACTCGATTTGTAGTACGCAAGAAGAATACCAGAATCGACACAGAAAGCAAAACCACACACGCATGGGCAAATACACGTTGTGTGGTGTCCGTGGTTACGGCGTACTGCAACTAAGTGCAAGCATAGCAGAAATCCTTTGAAAGGTTACCTTTTGGGCTTTGATTTGTCCTGGAGGGCGGTATATCCGCTTCTAAAATACGACTGGAGGCCAAAGAAGATCTTTTGGAGCGACGATCAGGCGATGAGGTACAACGACGATCCTCCATTTTGCATTACCCTTTTTCCCCCCAACCGCTTTCGTAACCCTCCCCCCTACTAGTTCAATCGATCCGAATGGAGTGTGGAATGAGCATGCGTGGAGAAAACATCTGTCCTTTTTTCCTCCGGAAGTGTCTGGGGAAGAGGGAGGGGGAACGGAAGTAAGCCCTTTATGTAAATATCCAGATAAGAATGGTTTTGGTGAATTAAAATACATAATGGAGACAAGTAGATGGGCTTTTGTGGAAGTTTAAATTGGAAACAATACGTTGTGGCTTTTTAAAAAAAAATAAAGTTGCCTAAAGTTTCTCTCCTTTACCTGTCCTATTTCGCACGTTCTGTTTTGCTTTCTTATATACTAGTTTTTTTTTTTTGTTTAGAAAATGTGAGTGTTTTAAGTGAGGAGAAAACAATTTTTATTTATGTATTTTTGCGCAAAAAAATATTGTAAGCTTATGAAAATTCATTTCGATTCAAAACAAAAAATGTTTTACTTTAATGAATATGAAAAATTGAAGTTTCAAGGAAAAATATTACAATCAAATACCTCTACTTAATAAATGAACAGATGTTATTAACTTGAGTTAAATTTCTTCTGGAAAGTAACACAAAACAAGACTAACTCAGAGATTTCAGACATTTCTTGTATTTTCCTGAATGTAATTAATTGTTGTAGTAGATTAATAGTAACGAAATGCGGAATCATTAATTTCGATGGGGCCATTTAAATTAATCCCTTAAGTGGTCACTTTTTCAATTCCTACTACTAGCTCCCTCTATCTATATATTTATTTATATATTTATCTTGATCAAGTATTCAATCGTTAATAAAATACTTTCTATTCATCCAATAAGGTTCAAGTAATTTTTTTAAACTTGTAGTGGATGACACTTGATGTTAATACAGTTGTTTCAAATATTTATTAATTCACTAAATTTCATTAAATTAATTAACGGTTTTTGATGCCAACTTAGATTTGTCTGTATTGTTGTAACAATGTAACTGTTAAAACTAAGGCAAAAGTTGGCGTCGAAAACCTGTTTTTCAGCCAAACTAGCCAGACCGGGTATGCATTGTTACAACAATGCAGACAAATCAAGCTCTTTTTTCAATTTCTATTATTAGCTCACTCTCTTTCTATATATATATCTCTTATTCAAATTTTCAATCGTAATAAAATACTTTATATTCATCCATTCAAAGTAGGAATTGACTTAAAAAAATTTTCGAATATTATTTTTTTTTATTTTGTCCAAAAGTTTCTAAAACAGGCACATTTTAATTGCATATAACTAAGCATAACACTGAATTAAATACTAAAATGGAAGAATATTATTTTAATTTTCAATTTTAAAGTTTTCTCACTATTTTTTCTTTTATAAATATGGAGTCCAAAATCTCTAAATGTTTTCTTTTTGTAACGACTCTTCACACGCTATGTAGAATGTTTCATTTATCTTAAAAGAATTTCTTTCAAACTAATAAAAAGTTTCAAGTTCGTACTTTTTTTTCAAACGGTTGAGGATTTTTTGTGTGTATGCATATATATATATGCACATGCAATTTGAAGCATGGTGTAATACCCAGTCTTACATTGCGATGGGAAAAGAGATAATGTCAGATTCTTTTTGGATTATTTTTCTCTTTTCGTTTCTTCTCAAGCCCCTAGCTAATCCCTGTCATTTATGGAATATTTTCAAGAATCTAAATTCCTGCCTTCAATGAAAATTTCACCACAACAATTATCCTGGATGAGAGTATTTCAGTATCACGGACAAACTGCATCTCTTAAAAACACACTAGTGCTAATTAATAATCTCATTATAAGACTTTAAAATATGTGCAAATCAAGAATAGCATGAAGAAAATATCAGTGCCCATGCAGCGTATGGGCAAACATTATGACCAGCATTCGATAGCCTGTACGGTGTTTGGGCAAACCAGTTAAGGGGTTAAATCTACTTAGCATTATGAACAACATATAATTTATAAATTTATTGTGTTACCATAACGAACAATGTTCTAAAACACTTTGAACCATACAGCAAAAACTATTTTGGAACTGAATACTAAGAGATTCCAGGAATGATTGAAAGAAGATTACTAATTACATGGGAGCATAAACTATTAATGTACAATTAATAGCTTAGTGTTGCTCAAAATCACGAAATGTTCGTCAACAACTACCAAATAACAGCAACAATTTAACTTTAATATACAAGCAGTATCAAACGCAATGGAATTTGTGTATTATTCTTCTCAGAAAAGATGGCATTTAGGCAGTGAAATAGTTTTACAGATTGTAGAGTGATGCCCGATCTTATACGATAGGTGAAAGTAATACCCACGCAAGTCGAATTCTTGAACAAGAGTAGGGGTGTAATTTCGAATACACAGTCCAGTCACATTTATGTGACCACCACGTACTTTCGACTTTGACGTTAAATAACCAATCACAGAAGGATGCTGGCATCGCAGTGCTATTGAGCGTATATAAAGAATGTGTGAGGGCTTCGGAAAACACTACAATCGTTGGCGTAATGCAAACATGTAAAGAGTTATCCGAAGTCGAAAACGGCATAATTTTTGGCTTTCGGGAAAAGGTTGGAAGCATTTCCGAAACGGCTAAGTTTGTGGACTGTTCGTGTGTCACCGTGGTTAAAGTATACCGTGCATGGCAAAATGGGACCGTCCAAAATCAGTGACGTGGCAAATGTGGTGTACCACGGGCCATAGGTGATAGAGGTGACTGATGGCTACAGAGGTGAGTTCGGGAGAATAGACGTGCTACCGTTAAGCAACATACCACCCAGATGAACCAAGGGGCTACCAACAGTGTCTTCCAAACTACTGTTCAGCGATCGTTGTTGCGTCTGGTTCTCCGAAGCAGGCGCCTGGTTCATGCACCTATGCTGACTGCTTCTCATCAGCAACGAAGAATGGAATTTTCATACAGGTACCGCAACTGGGCATCCAATGAGAGGCGACAGGTAGAGTTTTCTGATTAATCACGCTTTATACTCCATCGGACGGATGGTTGGTGGCAAATACGGCATGAAACGTCTAAAAGCAAACACCCTGCAACAATTGCTGGCAAGGTTCAGGCTGGAGGCGGGAGCATTATGGTCTGGAGAGAATGTTTTCCTTAAATTTTCTGCGTTTATTCATCATTATGGAAAGCACGATGGATCAATAGAAGTACGCATCTGTCCTTTCAGACCATGTCTACCCTTTATGCGCAATGTTTTTCCTCAGGATGGGGGCATCTACCAGCAGGACATTGCGGAGTGTCATACAACTGATAGAGTACGTGCGTGGTTCAAAGAGCACCAGGATCAGTTTATCGTTCTTCCGTGTCCAGAAAACTCACCTGACTTAAGCCCAATCAATAATCTATGGAACCTCTCGATCGGGTTGTTCGCATCATGGATCCTCACGCGCGTAATCTAGTGCAGCAATAGAGTCGGCATGGCTCAACATCCTAGTGAATACCTTGAGGATCCTAAATGACTATTTTCCCCTCTGCGAAAGATGGTTATTCTGGCTTTTTACAGTGGTCACATTAATATGACTGGACTGTGTATAAATACATATAAATTATTTTTAGTTGTGGATGGAGTCGAAAGGAAATAATAATTTCAGGAAAAAAATATTTAATAAAATCTTAGATAACGTAAATGTAAAATCACAAACCAAAGTTATTTTGATGTTGAAAGTTTCATAAAATCTCACAAAGTAGTCTGCCGGCTCAAAGATTGTTTTTTCCACTCAAAATTTCGTTGCAATTCTCTTTCGCAAAAATTTTTATTCCTTGCTTTGGGGAAAAAATGTACTCTCCGTTGGATTCTACCTTTTCTAAAATTTGTAACCCATTTTTCAAAGAAACTGGGACCTTCTGCCAAATTCCCAACCGTCTTACAATCTTCTGATTGAAATGGGACTAAGAACTCAAGTTATTAAATATCTTGCTCTTGCTCATGCATTTCTATGAGCTCATGAATTGTCAGTTCCTGACTGTGGGGATCCAGCAGTTCTTCAAAGTCATTAATATCCACTTCTAAATTTATTTGTCTAGTAAGATTGACAGCTTCTTCAACCACATTACCGATTTCACCAATTTTAACATTTGTTAACCTTAAACAAAAGATGAATCGACGAGATTTGAAAATCCCGTAACTCCGGATTCGTGTAAATCGGATGGAATAAGTCGAGGTATTCTTCTATTGCCATATTGCATTACTGCCTACAAATCTTATACCAAACGTTATGGTAATGTTACAAGTACTTAATGCTACAACTAATATAGCTGATTGTCACCTATATACCTATGTAGTAAATACTTTTGCTGCCCATTATTAACTATTTTGGAGAATAAAACAGAATTATAATTGAATTGAATTAATCACATAGGATTTCGGAAGTATTCTCCAATCGGATGATCACAAAAATCTCTCTCTATGTTTTTATAGCTTCATCTTACTTTAAACACCCAACTCTTTATTAAATTCCTACTATAAGCTCACTCTCTTTATATATTTATTTATCTTGTGCAAATTATCAATCGTTAATAAAATAATTTCTATTCATCCAATCAAGTTCAAATAATTATTTTAACTTGTTGTGGATAATACTTGATGTTAATACAGTTTTTTCAAATATTAATTCATTAATTAAATTAAATTTAATTAATTATCGGTTTTTCACGCCAACTTAGATTCGTCTCTATTGTTGTAACAATGTAATTATTAAAACAAAGAGACAAAAGCTGGCGTCGAAAACTTGTTTTTCAGCCAAATTAGCCAAACCGGGTGTGCATTGTTACAACAATGCTGACAAATCCTGCTCTTTTTTCAATTCCTATTTTATTAGCTCACTCTCTCCCTATACATATATATTATTCAAATTTTCAACCGCTTATAAAATACTTTCTATTCATACATTCAAAGTAAGAATTGACTTTCAAAAAAAAATTTATATTACTTGTTTTACGAGGTAGATACGTTTCTTAAAAAACCATGTAAATAAATAAAAATCTAATGTAAAAAAATACTTGCGACTTATGGTAAATTTGAGGATATTTTATTTTCCCTCAAAAAAACCTACACGTGCAAATAATAATAATAATAATGAAATATATGTTATACATGTTTATTAAACTAACAGTAAAGTGAAAGTTCAGTCTGTCAGTACATACAAGATATAAACATTCAAAATGAAATTGGGAATAAAACTTGTAACTAAAAACTATTCATCGCTACTTGATAACAAGAGTGCACGTTAATTACGAACTGGATCAAAAATACTGTCATCGGCTGATCTGTCAAAGATGTGTAGCTCAACTGTCACTTTTGATTCAAATGAATTTCGTTCGTTATGAATAGCCTAACTTTTTGGGGAGGGAGGAGATCGTTGATACTTGAATGACTTTTATTTGTACTGGACTATTTTTATTCGAATAATCTGCACGAATATAGCATGAGTACAAGAAATACTTTTTCTAAAGGTTGCCAGTAAGCTCTTGTTATTTTCGTCTAATTGTAAACAAAAGGCAATATTGATACATTTTGAAACCCCACAATAAATTACGAAATTCCAGGAATACTTTTCTATTTTACACATTTTAGGTACACATTAAGTACTCCTTTTTAATCATTTGCTACATTTTATATCAGATTTTTACTGCCTTATTATCAAAGCTAAAACATTTGTAATATTGGAAATTATTATTAGTAGTAGAATTTTAAAAAGAGAAATTACTTAGTACTTATAAGTCAAAACACTAAAACTACACTAATGTCCTTAATTAAGGATAGTGCAAGTTCAGGCAAAGAGAGAGTGAGAAGCAAAACAAATGTGACTTATTTTTAAAGCATTTTACTAAATTAAAGGAAACACCAAATAAGATGCTATATAATATTTACGCATATAATCGCTATAAAGTATTAATTTTAGTTGTGATAACCCTATTAATTTCAAGCCATTAGATTTTTTTTAAAGTTTAACCATTTCTATATTGGACGCTGTTGTTACAGCATTCGTAGTTCTATTTCTGTGATTTCTTTCCTTCGAATAATGAATATCTCGGAAATTATTGATGAGTACCAGTATCTTTTTGAAAGAGTGCGAAGGTTCCATTTTTAATTATTCAAGACTGAAGGGTTAATTGAAATCGCATTTTTTATCAGTTTTGTATTCGAGAGGCTTGGATTCCCACAGCCCCAGTGGCGTAACGTACACACCCGCAACCCCCGCATTGCAGGGGGGCAGGGTTCTAGGGCTCCTAAAGCCTGACTGCCACTAAGTACCTACACTTTGTAAAATTCAACTTGGGGGGGGCCAAACCTGACTTCAAAGGGAGGCCCAAATGTTCTCCGTTACGCCACTGCACCACCCCCATCTTAGCTAAAATTTTACTAGTTACGACTGTCACAAAACGTGATATAGACACAAAAATTGTTTTAAAAATTTAAAAAATAGGATGGCCCAGTTTCTAAAATGTCTATCTTACGATTCTAATTTGCATTAGCTTAACAATAAATCTATGATACAGAATTTCCTTTAATAAATTAAAACTTCTTAATAGTGATTATAATATAATAACATATAAAACTGGAGAGAGAATCTTTGTAACAAGAAAAACAATTCAAGACTCTCCAGTTTTATATGTTATTCCTTCTTTTTCTTTATATCTTATGTTTCTTTTTTTCTAATGGTCATAGGACCTAAGACCATAAAAATACCTTTCAACCTAAATATGTTTTATGTAAATTGTTTTATGTATAAGAGCTGTTCTAAGCTGTTATGGAAGTGACACATGGATTTAACTGTATTGTGCTAATTGTATGTATGGATGTGAAATTCTACTGCAAAGTGTTCCAGCCAACATAAAGGCTCGTATGTGGTTCCAACATGGCGGAGCGTCGACACATTTCAGCGCAGATGTGCGAAGAGCATTGGATACAGCATATCCAGGGCAATGGATTGGGCGGGGTGGTCCGGTAAATTGGCCGGCACACTTACCTTACCACACCTGCCCAGACTTCTTTCTCTAGAGCCATATGAAGAGTCTTGTTTACGCAAGCCCCGTCGACTCCGCCGAGGCCCTGGTTACGAGGATTGCCGTCGTAGCATACGAAATCCGGGAGATGTCCGGGGTATTTGCTAATGTTCGGCACTCCCTCCGCCGGCGGTGTGAGGCCCGCGTCTTTGCTGGTGGGCGCTTTTTCGAGCAGTTTCTGTGATTCCGCAAGAAAAGCATGCGTGTACCATTTTCAGCGTATCATCATTCATTCAACCTTCATTTATACGCACTATGTGCGTACAGCAAATTTTTTCTTTTAATTTTGAGCAGAGAAGTTGTTCATGTCTATTATGAATATTTTTTTTTAATTTTGTCATTCCTCTCTCGTTTATTGTACGTTTAGGAGGTAGTAGTTTTTGCCTGGTGTACGACACCAAGATCAGGAATAACTGAACTATGTTCAGAGGGAAGGGAGTTTCAAATTTCACCTCCTGAACTTAATTCCATTTGCGCTACTAAACTACCCCCCCGACGATTAAAATTTTGAACTTAAAATTTAAGTTTAAGTGTAAGCTTTTGAAAGCATTTAATGTGATACAAAAAATAAGGGTAAAAAAATAGTTGTTCGTTACTCCAAAGTCTAAAGCGCCTTCTATCGACATTTTTTGAGATTTATCTTTAAAACTTATTTTTCTAGAAAATACTGACAAAATGAATAATTTTAGCGTAACCCGCTAACAAATCGACTCATTTTTCTGGTTTTTATAATCATTTGAAATTTCGGACCCTAAACTTTAATAGCACCTATCTCCTTCGGAAGATGTTTGGGATCCTAAGTTTCCTATTTACTATTGTTTGTCTTGATGTGCACTATCACACCTTAAAGTTTTGCCGCAGAGTTTAGATACATCCTGTATATGAAGTTAATTTAAATGAAAATAGCAAAACTAAAAGGCATTGACATGCATAGTAAACTTCTAAGGATTCAGAATTCTACCATGTATACATACCTAATTCTACCATTCAGAATTATATCATGAATACATACTTAATAATTCTACCATTTTGAATTCTATCATGTATACATAACTTAAATTAATATTTACTCGAAATTCAAATCCTACATATTTATAATATCTAATTCATATATCCGACTAACCTACTTAAAAACGCGTCTTATTTCATCTCGCATTATAAAGGATCATAACCTATATTTTGATAGATTTATTTTTGATTCCAAGTAATAGAATACCATAATGGATTACACGTGCCTTACAAAACGGTTTCAACTTTTCCCCAAACAATGATGTTTTTTTTTGTAATTAACTAATAATTTCTTTCACTAGAACAGGTTTTTAGATGTTTTATATTACGTTTTTCCCTGTTTATCCTTAAGTATTAAAATCTGAAAATCGAATAATTTTTTTCTCGTTTTCTGGCATCTGAGCAAAGCACACGCTCAAAATAACTCTCCTAATGCTGAAAATGAAGAATACTATGATGTGATCAATATTAAGAAACTGTGTTTTAGTGCCACGACTGCAATGTGAAAAAGGAATCTCATCTTACATGAATACATTATACGTACATATACATACAGACAAACACACATATGATAGGTTTGGAAAGTTTAATTTAAACTTTAAGGGAGCAATAAATGAAAATAGAGTGAACTCTTTACCAACTCGTAGGGATTTTACAGTCAGCAGGGCTATTTAATTGCAGAACGCCCAGGAGTATACTCCTGGACTCGTATAATCCTACCTAGCACTTAATTTATTCTTAATCCTCTATTTATATCACTCTTTTAATTTATAATCATGTTTGTCTAGCATTGTTTCAAAATCTCCTCTCACAGCCGAGTGCACTGAGCGCTCGCCGTACTTAAGTCAGTACTGCAGCAACACCGGGAGCGGTCAATGCGAGGGAGGGTGACCGCCTCGCAAACCACTCGGCTGTTTCCTTTTCTACCTCATAAATTTTCGCCCTACTGGACATCCGTCACTACACCACTCACACCCCCCACATGGGCAGCCATTTTTCCTGAGCCATTATCCTCACTTTTCAACAGCCAATAGGAAGACTCGCTCTCACTGAAAACTTTCCGAAATGTCAAGATCCATGCCTCGAAGCTCCGCGTACTGGCCTGCCGCCGCTCGTCCAATTGCAATGATCTACTACCAAACATGAAAACTCAACGATCAGCCATGTCATTAAAGAGACTTTTGCCAGATACTGGATTAGTCCCGTGGTGTGGTGTGGTAGTTAGGAGAGGGGGGTGCCAGCTCAGGTGTCGTCCACGTCACTTGACCATGGTTCAAAATTACGTGGTCCGTCGCCAAAAGCCCTCGTGTAGCTGAACAGTGCGACGTTAATATTAACTCACTCACTCACTCACGCCAGATACTGGATTAAGGGTTCTCTCTTCGAACCCAGGTGCCCGAATAAATTCCCACAGATTAAAGAGAGAGAGAGAATAATCGGATAGCGCGAGCTGGTGTTTCCTCTTTGTGTGTATGTCTTTTGTTAGAATAAGTTTAGGCACCAAGTGGCAGTCATATTAGAAAACCTTAACATTCTATTACAATAAAGCTTGACTGATTTAAGAAGATGACTGCGCGATTATTTACAAGCAGGCTTGGAGCCTGTCATATATATATATATATATATATATATATATATATATATATTGCAATGACTTCACACAGCTCGGGATAAACTACTTATTTCTCAGTAAGAAAATCATCAAAAAAGAATATTCAATCACAATTAATTAGCAAAAGAGTCCACTAATTTCGAGTCTCTTTCGCTGCAATGTCTCATATCCCTCGCATAAAATAATGTCCTAAATTGACACTCTAGAGGAAAAAATCTTAAACATAGGATAAGTAAAAAGAGGGCTCACACACACTCTCGGTAATTCCACACCAATTCTGGGTGAGTTCGCTGGCTCTAAATCCACCATGCAGTTGCTCCTTCGCAATTTCCATGGTTACAAAATCCGCCTTACTTCGTGGACTCAGGTATAGCGGTAAGTCTTTAGCTGGAGGGGCCTCCAATTCGGTCCCCTCACGTAAAGTTTCGCCGGTTCAGAATCCGCCTCAATTCGCGAATTCAGTATTGCTTTCTTTATCACTATAAGGGCCTCAATCAGTTCCCTAAGGTCCAGTCTCCACAGTTCAAAATCCACCGTACTTCGCGGACTCACTATCGTTTTTCTCTACCGCTGAAGGGGCCACACTGGCTCCCTGATCAATTCTCTCACCGGAGGGGCCTCCAAACGGTTCCCTCAAATCCAGTCTTTTTTCGTCGTCTCTCGCTCTCCTTATATACCTCTCGTCTTCTAATTCCTTCTTTTCTTTTGTTATTAGGCCGCCCTTGTCGGTCTCGGCTCATTTGATCTCTTGCCCGTTGGGCGTCGATGTCTAGGTGCACATTGTAAGTTTTCAGATGCGCTGTCGTAACCGAATCGTGGGAAAACGAAAGCACAATGTTACGGCGTCTCTTTTTGACGGTCGGGACAGCCTGGGAAAAAGAGTCCAAATCTTCGACCACCCAGTTACGAAATTCATTCCCAGCAATTAGGGAAATGTCTGCAATTTTCTCACGTCTGTCGGGGGCCCCACTCTTAGCAATTATGGGGAAGAGACCAGCTTCGTCAAAACAAACGATTCATGAAAGTTTCAATGTACGGAAAAAGATGCAAATGAATAAATTTTTAAGAGTATGGAAAGTTAACTTCGTCCATAGCCCGCATTTCTACTGGACAGTGAGGGAGTGTCTATTTACGTGGCACTATAAAGCAACATGAGGGCTATAGGTGACGAACCTCGTAATTTTGAATCTTGGTCAAGTGATAAGGACGACACATGAGCTGTCATCCTACTCTACTAGCTTCTGCACTACGTCAATACAAGGACTTTGAAACACAACAGACTTAACGTGCATCATCCCCTCTACATAGAGAGTCTTCAACGGAAACAGGTATCAAACTAATAACATGTTGGCCACGAAATCATGATCATGACCATTAGGCTACCACGACCACATTTTTCCAGAGGAAATAGTATTGTGTAAAATAAGTTACGATTGCGTATGGGTTATCTTCTCTCATCGACCTTGCAACTTCCTCAGCCAATAGTACCTTTATGACGTTGCTAGAAAACTGCTAAATAATAAAAGCATAACTGGAATTCATGAAACAGGCATGTAATGCCTCAATAGGCTTCCACTTATACCTTTCAGGCAATTCTGAACAAAGATACGAAAACCAATGGCTGTTGCAAGGAATTTATCAGCGGAATGAAAATTCTAGAATGACAACACATATGATTGGAAAGTAGATGATTATACGACCTGCTTAAACATCATGAACGACATCATAGATCATTATCCATGGCGCTAAAAGCACTTTTATACCTTCTGTCATCTCACCGTGCTTGGCAGTGGCGGGAGATGTATGCAAGATCAGCAGAGTCTTCTTAAATGGTACCTTAGTCGATCATTATGGCTGCAAGCAGATAGACATCGATAAGTGTTCAGTGATAAAATCCACTACAGTTTTGGAGCGTTAGATTCTTATATGGAGGAAGCTGAGCCATCAGTCCCAACATCAGCCTTTGTTTTACTTACACTCATAAAATCTGGTGTAATGGTGTGCAATGCTTTTCGTTCTTGCTTCTTCATTTTATTCTTTTATGTTTATCTTGCAAGGGGAAGGCACGACTAAGGAAATTCATTTTGGGTCGAGACTTGGTGTAATAGTAGTACTCCTTTTGGGTGTTCAACCATGGAATTCCGACGAATGGCCAGTCAATTCGGAGAAAATAATCTTAGAAATTCATGCTTACCTTTTAAACAATTAAGTTTTAATTCCCTCCAACGAAACCGTAGCCTAGTTAGCAAATTGTCTGCTTACTACGCGCGAGGTTAGGGTTCGATTCATGTGTTAAACTTTTTTTTTCCAATTCTTTTAATTATTTTTTTTAAATTAAATAAAACTTATTTATGAAAGGTTTAATAAATATTAAAGGATATTTTATGTAATTATTTTGTATTTTTTAAAGTAAAAAATTACTGCAATTATATAAATATTTATATTCAATTTTACAAATATATTTTTATATTAATAAATAATATTTTTAATATAAAATAGATAAAATAAATATTAAATGATATTTTACATAAAAATTATTACAAATAGTTTTATAATGGGAAATACAATATACTATAAATAACATATTATATATAATATAAAATAATTTATAAAATATATTATATATTATATTATTAAATTAATTATTTTATAATTAAAAATGCTTTTTTTATATATTATTAATTTAATTATTTTATAATTTTATAAAATATTTAATAAGTCTTTTTTAAATAAATTTATTTAATTTTAATAAGTGTATTTAAATAATTTTAATAAATTTATTTATGTAATCTTAATAATAAATTAATAATAATTTCAATAATAAATAATAACTTTAATTGTAAACTAATAATAATTGCAATAATAAATAATAATTTTAAAAATAAATAATAATTTTAATAATAAATCAATAACTTTAATAATAAATTAATAATAATTCTAATAATAAATTAATAATAATTTTAATAATAAATTAATTATAACTTCAATAATAATTCTTATTAATAATAATTTTTAATAATAATAATTCATGAGTTAACTTTAATCAATATTAATTAATTAATTACTTTTGATTATTAATAATTTTAAATAAGTTTAAGTAATAATTATTTAAAATTTTTTAATTAATGGTTTTAATAATAAATAATTTAAATAACATATGCACATTTATTTATTTTTTTACTTTATAAAATACAAAATAATTACATAAAATATCATTTAATATTTTATAGACCTTTCATAAATAAATTTATTTAATTTTAAAAAATAATTAAATGAGAATTGAAAAAAAAAAGTTCAACGTCTGAATCGAACTTTAACCACGCGCATAGTAAGCAGACGATTTGCCAACCAGGCTACGGATTCGTTGGAGGGAATCAAAACTTAATTGTATAAAAGGTAAGCATGAATTTCGAAGGCTATTTTCTCCGAATTGACTGGCCATTCAGTGGAATTACATTGAAGGTTGAACACCCTAAAGAAGTACTACTATTACACCAAGTCTCGATCCAAAATGAACTTCCTTAGTCGTGCCTTCCCCTTGTTAGTTCAAGACTTTTTCGTTGCTGCGCAGCTCCATTCTTTTGTGAGGTTCTGCGCACTCTCAGTTTCGCTAGTGTATGTATGTGTGTGTACACTGGCAAAAGCGGTAAGTCCGTATTATTATGTGATGACCCTTGTCTATGCCTAGGCCTAGGTCTAATGCCATAAGCAATCATTCAACTCATTGAGTCGAAATGCGGTCATAGGTCGAGCCGGTTTGTGCCTAGGTTTTTGAGATTGCGAGTCGTGCTCATTTATTTGTTTCAAATTACCGTTTGATCGAGTATTTGACAATACATGCTATATACTGTCTACTTTTGCAGATATCAGGTAGAACCTACTTTTGCACAGGGGCCCAAGGCCTCAAAAAATGTTCAGATTTTTCTATGCCCAGAGCCTCAAAGAGTCACGTCTCTGAGTCAACCGACAGTGACGACAGAATGTAATAATAAAGAGATCATCCAATCAAAACGCAGCCCTTCATGTGTTTTTATCAACTATCCGACATGTAACCAAAACAGCATTGACTTCAATGACAAACGATAGCGAACGGATGCTGAGGTCCCGGAGTTCATTGTGTGATGGGTTCTTTCCGCGGAATTTTAACTATTCTCGGGAAAACTATTTTATAACTGTGATTTTAGTTTAAAAACAGTTTTCCGAGGAGATGACTTTGTCTTATGCTAATGTAAATGCTCTTTCAACCCTGGCATTGAGGTGTATGATGTTAGTCCTGAAATCTCGGAATAGTAGAAAGTGAATTGCACTAGGAAGTTGAGTGGGTTAAAGTTAATGTTCATCGTAGCATACACCCGTCGTTGGGGAAGGAAGAAGAATTGGATTTGTATCAAACTGTCGTTGTTCGAGAAGGAGTTGTATAATGAACAATGATCAACGACAAATCTTTTTCAATAATCTCAAAAGTTAGATTAGGAATTTGGATTTAAGATTGCTCCTAAGGCTATGAAATAAGTTGTAAATTGTTCATTAAGTGTTAGATCTAAAATAAAAGTAGCTATTTTTAAAATCATGTCTGCTTTTTCTCCAAAACCTCTTACACCAGCAACCTTCGGATTGCGACAATTGCACCCACTCATAGTTGCTCATACTAGATGCGTTTACAATGATGCAGGACGACTCATTCACCTTCGAATAACACGGGAAGGAGAAGAATAGTTTACAGCAGTAAATCTGCTATGAATTACACTGAACTGGGAGATATTACTGGATTTAGGTCCTCCGCATAGTCCAACAACTAGGAGTTATACTACAGAATGTCATCTTTTTTAATAACTGAAAGCCTTTGATTGCACTCCATTTCAATTTAAAAAACGTTGGTACACCAGCAAGATTCTACGTCTTGTGGTGTTTCCTTTCCTGCATGGACCCTTGGGCTTATATGTATCTCAACAAGATAATGTGTCCGACTGCACAAGACAGACCTTTCCACTCCTGGTTTTGGTAAGTCTCTGACACTTTCTTGGCCGGTAAAGTCACCATATCTCTCTCAATTAGAGCGATTTGTGCTTTGACGAACAATGGTTTCTAATCTTCCTTGGACGAGCTAATTTAAGTAGCTATTTGGAAAGTATATGGTAAGCAATCCTCCAAGAGAACATTCACTGACCATACGAGTCGATGCTCAGCCGTATAACATTTTTATACATTCACACACTCATACATATAAGAGAAAAGCAACACATTCACTCATCACGAGCTCTCCGGAACTATTAGACTTACAGACTTGTAATTTGGCAAGCATGTTACTTTTCTAAGAACATGTAGAGGTATCTAAATACGCCAGTAACAGCCTCCGGAAAGAGATGTTCACATTTGTCTAGTGGATATGTTACTAGACTACGAATCCGAAGGTTGCGAGTTCAAACTACTGCACATAGCACATGTTTTTTTTAAATTTTTCCATTTGTTTATTTATTATTATTATTTTACTTTTTTCTTCTTATATTATTTACTATTATTGTTTTTTAATATATATTTATTTACTTTTATTTATCTTGCGGTAGATGGTGCCTTGACAATTCAGAAAGTTGCGTTTCCTTACTTCAATCAAGGTCACATATGAAGGAGGATTAGAACTGGGCACCTTCATATATATATATATATATATATATATATATATATATATATATATAAGCCACGGTAAGGATGTTTTTGATTACAATTGATAGCTTAAAGCTAAAACCTAAACTTATGTAATGTTTCTAAACGTAAATATATAATTAATTTCATAAAATTAGCTTGCTTGACAAGTATTTGAGCATTTATTGTTTAAATAGTTTTTACGAATCTCGAGTAATTTCTGTATCCCTTCTCTAACAGAAATTCATCCTAGTCTACTATAAAATTAATTATACAACAATTTACGAAAAATACTAAAATGAAACTTTGTGAGAATCCGCCGGAACAGTTTTCCTTAATCTATAAGCATATAATAGAAAAGCGATACCCTCACTCATCCCGCAATCTCAGGAACTATTAGACTTACAATTTAGCAAGCATTTTTCTATTGTTGAACAGAGATCCGCTGGCAGCGGGTTTTGCAATGTAGAAAATCAATACACTTCCGTTTTGGAAATTCAAGAATACATACAGAGGTAAGGGCTGCAATAATGCCTTTTAATACAATTGAAAGCTTATTGCTAGGATTTAGATATTTCACGCCGGTGGGGTGGAGTAGTTGGTTTGTCGCTGGCCTTCTGCACCCAAGGTTGGGAGTTCGATCCCGGTTCAAATCGATGGAATTTCCTGATACAGAAAATCGACAGCGTCCATGTTGTATGATTATGCGGCATGCAAAAAATCCCTGAGTGTCCGTTTGAGTTGGATGCTCTCGACAAAATTAAACTCCTAAGTACAATTTCGAATCGTCAGCACTTAGGTGCCTCCCTCTGGAGAAGAAACTGGGCGTTAAAATTACTTGCGGCAATTGGTGCCACACTAAAACTGATCCCAGCTCCTGCGGAATGTACTAGGTCTGCAAAGGTAAAAATGCCAATCCGCAGTCCCATTGGAGAAAAATATACTTCTCACAATAATTCATAAACTATAAATGTGTATGGTAATACAACATCATAAATACTTAGCAAAACGGGTGGTAATGGCAGTCAAATGTAATACAATTTAACTTCATCAATAATTCTTGTAATTTCTAGAGCGTTAACTGGATTAAATGTATTTTTTTTCTTATAGCTTTTTCCAGCCTATAAAACATGTTTTATGCTTAAAATATTATAAAGTACTATTAAAACTTTGATTCCACGTTATAAGAATTCGTTTTTATTATAGATTATGATGTTGTAATACGCATTAAACAAATGTTCCAGAAACAAGAAAATATAAGTGTCAGAGATTTTAAAAAATTGTTATGCGGAATGAATTACGGAGTCTAGACATAAAAAGCAATAAATATAAATATTTTCACTTTACATCACCAAAAACATATGATAAAAGAAAATGTTTTTAAACAACTTAGAGTGGAGTCAAGTTCCTGAAAAAGATGTGAACACAGCTTTCTTTGCTTATACGCAACAGCCAAGCTTCCATCTTTTCATTTTTAGGCAATTTTTATGTTTTAAAATATATCGCACAGTAATATGCATACATTTTTAATGAATTGAATATGCGTTAGGTAAATTGATAGCTGTTTATAAGTATGAAAAAATACCCGTGGTACACACACACATACAATTATTTTTCACAGTAAAATGATTATTAGAAACTTTTTTTTATATATGGCTAAGCATAAGATAATTAAAATGCCTTATATAATACTTCTCAGTTTTGAAAAACAGACAAATTTTTATTATCTTGACTTAATTTTATTTATTAATTTCCCTTGATTACTATGTTTGTAGTTTCATGATGATAGAATTATTTCCCATCATTAATGGAATGTATATAAAAATATTCAGTAGTAAACTTTTGCAATCAGTTAAATGAAATATCTCTTACAAAGGAATCTCTCTATATAAGCTAAGTATTTATGAACTCTAATTTAACTTCCCTTTGTGGAACAATTAACCAAAAGTCTTATATTTTTCCATCTCAAAACATATATCTCACAACTGTATTTATTTTTCACTTGCATTAACACTGTTTTAGTGTTGCAAGAGTTTTTGAATAATTTTAGACTTCATGATTTCAGCAAATGACCAAAAAGTTCTATTTGTTTTATGTTTTGGTAGAGATTTAATCATTCTATCAGAAAACACATGCCTGTGTCACGATATTTGGGCAAGGTTGCAAAAGAAGAAATAAACTGCAATTTCTAATTAATCCACCTGGTAACGCATTCTTAGTTGTGAAAAGAGACAGATATGGTGATTTATACTTACTCTTTTTGTAGAAATATCGTCAATAGCCACTATAACTGACAGTGAATTGATTTAAGAGACACATTACCTTAAAAACGACCAAAATACCGCATTTTTTTATTACTTTGTTTGAATTGTGTGACTTCTTCCTATTCCTACTATTATAGTTCACACTCTCTTATATTTATTTATTTATATATCCACATATCTATATCTTCCTCAAATTTTCAATCGTTAATAAAATACTTTTTATTCATCCACTCAAGTTCAAATACATTTTTTTAAATTTGTAGTGGATAATAATTGATGTTAATACAGTTTTTTCACATATTAATTCATTAATCATATTTAATTAATGAATTATTTGTAACAAACAAAAAATAATCGTCCAACACTCTATATAAAAAGGAAAATCGTACGTTGCGTCCCTGTAGCGCAATGAATAGCGTGTTGTTCTAATCCACAGGTCATGGGTAAGAACCTCACCTGGGTTCGCCGAATTTCTGAGAGTGAGATTTGTTTTTATTGTACTATTTTATTGAAAAAATTAAATTTAATTAATGGGTAACTAGTAACAAACAAAAGAGAAAATAGTCCGACACCATATTTAGAAAGGAAAATGGAAAATTGCAATAAACATCACTTTCTATTTTGTCACTTAATACTGCGATTCTGTCATATGTATATGCATATGTATATACATATTTATATTAATTGTAACTATTTAATAAAAATTTTCTTTCTTGATCTAAGTAGGAATTGACTTTAAAAAAATTTATATTACTTGTTTGTTTTTTTTTAATCAATATGAAAGTTTAAAAAAAAATTTTGTATGTGTAATACATTTGACAAAATTCTCTGTGCACGGAATAAGGATTTAGATTAATAGTTTTTTTTAAAGCCGAAAAGTTACATAAAGCTGTTTTTTATGCTTCATTCCATGTAATTTTAATTTATTTACTTTTTGCCATATGATAATTTAAGATGGAATTTCCTTTTAAAGTACACTGGTGTGCAAAACTTAAGCTATAATGTAAAAATTAAGCAGATAACCATGAAATTGCGAAAAAGGATGTCTGGAGATCAGTACATTGAACACGTAAGTCAGTAGAAACGTCATGTGTATGCAAATATCAGGAACAAAACATCAGAAGCGACGTGAGCGTACGCAAAACGCGTGATGTCAGGGTGTGCTGTTCAACAGCAAAATAAAATGAGGGACGCAGACACAATTCAACATATTCGCTGCAAGTGACAGTGAGTCAGTTCGTGATATATGGCTAGAAGAAATCACCTGGACGACTTCACACGTGGAAGGATGATCGGAAAGCTGGAGGAGGGGCATACCTTCACCAGTGTAGCTGCAGAGTTCGGAATCAACTGAAGTGTCGTTTCGCGCGCTTGGAAAGCGTTCCAAACCACAGGTACAGCTGTTAGAAAGGTTGGTGGTGGCCGCCCGAGGACGACAACTGCAGGGGATGACCGATATATCATCCTGCAGGCGAAAAGAGGCCGACGACAGTCAGCAAGCGTCATTGCTCAGCAACGGGGCGACAAGTGTCGCGGTTTACTGTGGCCAGACGCCTTCACAAAGGGGGCCTATTCACCCGCCGTCCTGAACGCTGCCTCCCGTTGAAAGTTGACCACCGAGTGATTCCTTCTCTTACAGTTTACTTGTTTGAGTTAATAACAAATAATTTTATCCTTAATTTCGAATTATTATATACTTGACTTAAAATAATGTGTGTGTGTGTGTGTGTGTGTGTGTGTGTGTGTGTGTGTGTGTGTGTGTGTGTGTGTGTGTGTGTGTGTGTGTGTGTGTGTGTGTGTGTGTGTGTGTGTGTGTGTGTGTGTGTGTGTGTGTGTGTGTGTGTGTGTGTGTGTGTGTGTGTGTGTGTGTGTGTGTGTGTGTGTGTGTGTGTGTGTGTGTGTGTGTGTGTGTGTGTGTGTGTGTGTGTGTGTGTGTGTGTGTGTGTGTGTGTGTGTGTAATAATTCCCTCTAGTATCCTTTTTGTAAACAAAATTTGTATCCTTTTTGTTTAAACAAACTTTAATTCTTTAGTTTAAAAATAACACTGTAATCTTAATCGTAATCGGCTAGTCCGAAACCCCTGTCCCGCCCATTCTATCTAATCAGAACTATTATTACGTAACAACCACTGCCGGTATAAAAGCAAAAATCTTGTGTAATCGCTCTCTTTTGTCTGCTTTCCTTCATCATGTACGAATGTAAATAACTGCAGCTCTCTTTGCTTTGTTGTTGTGTCCGTCAAGATGTCGTTTCTGTTATATGTATCTGTTTTCGTGTTCTTAACAAATAGATGTGAAAATGTACAGCAATTGTGTTTTAATCTATTGATGTGTGGTTCATTATAAAGGATGAAAGGTTATTCCGAAGATGTATTCAGTAAACCAGATATGACAACAAACCAACACCGGCCTACTACAATAACATATATATATATTCCATCCAGTGGGTTGATAAATAAGTATCAATTTTTATTGGGAAAGTAACACTGGGAATTTCTCGTCAGACTGAGACTGCCTTACCGGAACATCTGCTCATGCACCTCAGTGCCCAAGGCCGCGTGTATTGAACTGGGCACAGTAGGCTTTGGCCCTCATAGGCTGTCGAGCCACGGAGTCAAATTAGTTATATATATATAATAATGTTATGCTGGCTTTTTGTTCGCAAGAATTATTCAAGTTTTACAGGTGTATATCTATGTGAACAATTTATCATTTTTAATTATAATATTTTGATTAGGAGAGAGGGGCGGCATTTTCCATTTTCCGGGGCGGCAAAACTGCTAGAGCCGGCCCTGTATACACGGTAATTTTAATTGCTCTAATACAGTAATTACCCGACCTTGTGCGATTGGCGGGAATGAGTGATAACCAAGTAAGTAGAATTCGAGAATAACTTCTCATATAAATACATATAAATTATTTTTAGTTGGGATCGGAGACAAAAGAAAATAATAATTTAGAACAAAAAAATGTTTTCTAAATTTGTTTTTAAAATCCTAGTTAGCGCAAGTTTAATAAAATCCTAGGTAAGACAGATACAAAGCCGCAAAACGATGTTGTTTTGATGTAGAAGGTTCAATGAAATCTAATCTACTGGATCAAATATTTTTTTCACCCACAAAATTTTCTTGTAGCGTGCTAATTATTTTTGTATTCCTTGTTGTTTTTTTAAAAAAATAGGCTCTTTGTTGGAGTATGTATCTTCTAAAATTTGTGATCCTTTTTCAATTAAACTGAAGCCTTCTGTCAAGTTCCCAACAATCAAAGCCGGATCTACATATGGGCAAAATGGGCTGCAGCCCAGGGTCCCCGGTTCTAGAAGGCCCCGTTCTCCGTAGAAGGTAACAAACAGAAAAAGACGCTTGCAATCAAAATATTAGTAAAATAATAAACCAGTAAAAAAATACAAATCAAAAATAAAACACCCAAAATACCATATAAAATTTATTTTTATTTTTGAGAGCAAGAGCAATTTACTTTTGTTCTTCCACCCTACCCCCGAATACACAGAAATAAATAATTAATAATCAGAGGCTCTATCATAGAGCTCTAGCATCGAGCATTTATACAAGCGTAGTGGCACTATTTCTGTAGCCATTTATTTTTGTGCAATAATAATTCTAAGTTACAATGATGTACTGATTTGGTGTTGTGTCCTGTGCATAATACCTAAAATCAAAAGATACTTAGGTACCTGTTCATTCAAGTTGCAAGTAAAAAGCTGTAATGGGTCTATCCGCGAGCCTCTTACTAATCCTGTTGGGGAAAATTACTTCTTTTAAATGTTGTTCTATTGAAAACTTTCTCCCAAAGAAGAAGACACGTATTATATAAACGAAGGCTTACATGTAAGAATTTTTTAGGTATGAGAGAGAGAGAGATGTGTGTGAATGTGTTAGGAGTTAGATGATAGAAGTTAGTTATTAACGGAAAATGGTTGAAAGCTAGTCGAAAGTGGCTCGACGAGTAATTGCTTAATATTTAAGAATGTTAATTGACGATTTAGTCAATAAGTTATAATTGAATAATACCGACCAGAGCTCGAATAGCCGAGAAAGGAATTACGGTAATTCAGACCGCAAGTAATCAAAGAGTTCTAAGCTTAAGTTAATTGAATCATTATAAATTATTAAGTATCCTTTCTACCGTGTAGTTGCTCCTATACTTTATAGAAGTGTACATTTCCTACCCTGGGTTGTTGAAATTTAGCTAAAGCATAATAAACTAGATTTGTTCTGACTATGGCTGATCTTTATTCTAACTCCCAAACACCAATGAATGCGGCGGCTCGTTCATACAAAGTAAGTAGCAATAAACATTTCTAAATTATTTAAGTAGGAAGATATTAAAGTTATGATTAAATATTTTCTGTTTTTTCAATTTTTCAAAGATTGAAAACATCAGGATTTCTCATAAATATGTATGTTGTCTTAAAATTTGTGATGAATAACTTAATTACTTCTAGAGGAAGGGGAAAAAATAACAATCCTTTTGTGTTTTTTTTTGGGTTATGGAGATTTCCCGCGAATATTATGGACAAAATTTAAAGTGGTCTTGATTTTTGTAATAAATCAGTTTTTTTTAAGTATAGTTAGCAACAGCAAATAATGGATGACAACGGAAAAACAATATTTATTTAAGTGGGGCAAATAATTCTAAAGTTTATTTTTATAAAAACCCCTTTAAACTGATGGGCAAATAAATAATAATAAGCGTTTTAGGTTTTAACGAGTATAGGCAAAGATTTTTTATTTTTTTCAAATAAACTAGGTACTTATTTTTAATTATATCAGAATTCTACTATATTGTTTTGTAAAAATTTATTAGAATATTTTTAGTTTATTAAGTACAGTTTGTTGTGTTATCGTAATTTTATAACCTAAACTTTAAAATTTATTTTTAGAAAATCAAGTTTTTAGTTAACTATATAAATAAGTCTGGCACAGAAAATATAAAAGTGGAGCGGAAAAACGAAAATTACTGTTAAGGCTACACTGTGTATACCCTACAAATCTCAAACATACCCCCCTTTTTTTTCATTTTCTTGTGGCCCATATCATTGTGCAGCTTGCGACTGTATTTCGGATCTGATAACAAATTAGTTTGTTTTTTTCACACAGATATTTGAAGTTTTCTGAGTTAAGGTTTTGGTTTCGGTCTCATTTTAAAGCACTCTTAAAAAAAGTAATTAGAAATATTTTTGAGTACAATGAACTCTTTCAGTGCGAAATGGTTATTAATTTCAATTTTCATTACTAAAATCATTTCAACTTGATTATGTTTTGAGTTGTCGTAATTACTTAATTCAGATTGATTTCAAGGCCAATTTTTGTTTAAAAAATAGTTTATATATAACTTAGAAGCCTTTATATCAATTTTTTCTAGTTGAGAAAATGTCACGGTCAAATTTTTCTCAGGTTGCTATGAGAAACAATATTTCGAAGGGATGGAATACTACTGAAAATGATACATCTACACGCCCTCAGTTGATACTGCAACTAGACTTACGAATACAAGTATTCTAAATACAAGTATTACAGATAAAAAACTGAATATATTTCCATTATATACCAAATTCCATTATATAGTAAACACATACTGTAATACTGTATAATACTATTTTAAAGTCGTGCACCACAAACACTCAAACTTGCTAAACTGCCCCAAATTAAAATTGGAAAAAGTTAAATTTTATGTACAAAGTTGGCGATTTTTAGCTTAAGCTAGTAGTATTAATATTGTGAACATAAATGCTTTGTGTTTCAAAACTTTTGTGAAAATAATAGGTTAAGATTAAACTGAATAACCTGTCGAGGTAATAAATGCTATCAATATTATGCAAAAATATTTTTTGAATTAGAAAAAATGCTTTCAGTAGATATTACATTGGAAAATAACATATTAAAAAATTAGAGCTTAACGGGCATTATAAGTTTTTGTTTTATGCCTTTACAAACTTTAAATGCGTTTTTCTGAGACTTTTAAATTTGACGGTATAAGGGTTTTCTAAACCCCAAAACTTTTCTTCTGTTAAGGATAGAATCTTGAAATTTTTTGTATGAACTCCCAATTGCATGCTTTTTAAAAGTTAGTATGGATTTAAGACTGAGATCTCTAGTTATTTCTTTAAAAATTGTTTAAATTAATACTTTAAAAAATTTAGTGTCTTCTCCAGGTTTAGCAAGAAAAATAATTATTAAAAATCAACAAGAGAACAGTTTTTCAAATCTATACTAACTTTTGTTTTCAATAATCCAAGGAAAATAAATAATTTAAAATTAATAAACAGTTTTAAAAATTGAGCATTTTATAAAAGTTTGAAAAAACTTCAGAAATTCCTAATTTTTTTAAATTGTGGAATAATGGCTAGTCAAGCGGACTTTTTACTTACAGAATCAGCTTAATAATATAATCTAAATATAAAACATAAATTATATTTACTGTTACTGTCTCCAAAAACAATTTTTGAAAAAGGGTACTGTGTAGCCTTAAATCAGGAAAAAGAAAAATATGTCAAAATTTCAATTTTTTTTACAATGGAACGAAGTAACAAGAATATAGCAAACGCAGATAGATTAACAAGCGAAAGGGAAAGGAACTTAGCCAAAGTGAACGGAGAAACACAACAAGCAAATATTAATGATGAAAATATGCAAAATCTCGATTACCAGCAGCCTTCTGAAAAAGATATTGTTCAGCTAGAGGACATCAGTAATGCCCGACCGAAAAGTATTAAGAAAATGCTGGGTTTGAGTTTGAAAAATATGTTGACATGGGTAAGTGGCCAAAATCGCTAAGTAATAATTTTATTGATTATATTCTTTTACGTGGGAAATGAGTTATTTTCAAAATAAAGACCCAGACAATATGTATTCTTTTTCTGTAAGAGAATACAAAGAACAAAAATGATGACTTTCGAATAATTCTTTCATTGAAAAACTTAAAAATGGCCAAGTGCTGGAAAGATCTTGGCTATGTTATTCAACAAGTGTTAGTAGTGTTTTTTGTTTGACCCCACAAACGTTTTTCGAAAACAAATTCTCAATACACAGCCGGTTTTTCTATTTGGAAACACGTAACAAGTTGTTTAGAAAATCATGACAATTATATTGAACATAAAAATTCAATGTTAGTTTGGTTGACACGAAAAGAAAATAAGTCTGTTTTAGATAAACAGTCAAAGGAGCAACTAAGAAAAGACACAGAATGTTACCACAATGTCCTCCAACGTGTTGCTGTGTTAGTAAAGTATTTGGCTATAAGAGGTTTAGCATTTAGAGCAGTGATTCTCAACCTTTTTTTTGTTGCGGCACATATTTAACGATTTCAAAATTTGGCGCCACACAAAGAAAAAGATAAAAATTATTTACTTACTACAACACACTGCATAAATAGTTTATGACAAAAATTTTAAATATACGAAATAAACTAATATATACTACAATAATAACTAAACGTTTATTAAGGGATTAATTACAAGCTAATAATAAAAATATTTTTAATGCGAAATTTGAGCTTAATGTTTTTTGATAATTTCATTTATATTTGGTCGTAAAAATGACAATGCTACTCTCATATCGTCTTCTACATTTAACAATCTTGATCTTTTTTTTAGTTTTAATGTTGGCTAATGCTGAAAATCCGAATTCGCACAAATAAGATGTGGAAAATTGTAATATGTTTAAAGCTTTTTTGGCTATCATTGGATAATCGCATCTGATGTTAATCCAAAATGAATTAATTGATTCTTCTGAATGTTTTAAAATTAAATCTCGATTATTGGAAAGCAAAATGAGAGTTCTTCCTCTTCATTCAAAGTTAAGTCAAATACAGAAGTATACGTTATGAGAAATGGATTACGAACCCAATCAAATTTCTTAATATCTAATTTTGGGAAATAATGAATAATTCTCTCCTCTAACGTTGTCAAATGATCAACAACAATTAATTTAATAGTTTTATAACTGTCTTTAGGGACTGACTCAAACTTTTCTAAATTGCCTTCCTGAGCTTTATTTTTCCATAAAGTTATTTGTTTTTTGAATCCCACCAGCTTATCGGTTGAGTTTAAGATATTTTCATTAGGCCCTTGCATACTTGAATTGATGTTAAAAATAACAAAAATGTCTGATAAGTAAGCCAGTTTAGTACACCATATTTTATCTTCCAACAAATGAACAAATTCATAATTTTTATTTTGTTCAAAAAATATTTTCATTTCGTCTTTTAATTTCAGCACACGAGATATAACTTTTCCTCTGGACAACCATCTTACTTCTGTATGGAGTAACAAGGATTCGTACTTGGCTTCCATAGCTTGGCATAATTTACTAAATAATCTACTTTTTAATGGTCTTGATTTGATATAATTAACCATTTTAACACATTGTTCCAGAACTATTTTCAAATCTGATGACAAAAATTTTGTAACAAGTGCTTCTCGATGCAAAAAACAATGGGTAACTAATATATCCTCATTCAGTTCTTTAACATGTGCTACAAATCCTTTTAGATGTCCAGTCATAGCTGGAGCACCATCTGTGCAAATGCCAATACATGACTTCCAAGAAACTTTAATTTCTTCTAAATATGAACTAATTACTTGAAAAATATGTTTACCAGTTGTAAAATCAGGTAACTCCCGACGACATAAAAATTGATTAATTATATCATTTTCGTGAATAAATCTAATGAATGCAATTAATTGAGCATTTCCTGTAATATCTGTTGTTTCGTCGACTTGTAGAGCAAAATTCGAATTTGTAAGAGTTTTTGCAGTATTTTGCTCAATATTTTCTGACATATCTTTAATTCTGCGATGGATTGTATCATTTGAAAGTGGTATTTTGCATTATATCAATATCAGCTGATCCACCAATCATTGTTTTTACAATTTTGCGACAAGCAGGTAATATAATTTCTTCAGCCAAATTGTGAGGTTTTAAGTTAACAGCAATCAATTCAGCTATTTCGTAAGAAGCTACTTGAGCCTTTTCAGACACACATACTTGTTTTTCAAAAACTTTTACTTGCTTAATTTTTGATGATAAAGACCTTTCAAAGTAGCTTTTATCTTTTGTTGAAAGCGAAGGATGATTAGTCACCAAGTGACGTTGGAGTTTGCTAGGAACCATAGCACTATTTGATAATTTAAAACCACATATCACACACTCGGGAACAACTATGTCATTTTCCATTGTAGAGGTAAATCCAAATTTCAAAAAATCATCATTATATTTCCGATGGACAACGTATTTTTTTGAGCAAGAAGTATTTTTACTTGTGCCGGGGGTTGGCTCATTAACTTGGTCCCTAACGTTATCATTATCACTATTATCATCTTTAAACTTTCTTCTTTTTAACCATTTATCCATTTTCAGAAGGATCTGCAAATAAATTAATGCAAAATATTACTACATGCAAATAAATTAATATTAAACCGAATCACATACATTTGCCAATTTTAACGAAAGAAAAGGTGCAGTAACTACTATGCAACACCTTGTGAATCCCAACTATCACTAAAACAACACGTTTTGTACGCAGAAGTGGCAAGTGTGCGCCGACTTGAGACATATTCCTATTGCTATGCACGCCGCTTCATCATAATTTGGCACTAAGAAAAAACGCGTTGCAAAGCAAATAATAAAATAATTTATTTTTTTTGTGGATTTAAATATATATTCATGTTATAAAAATATTTTTCTTTTTAAATGATATAATTTAATAATATTAACATTATTATATATTTGCAAAATATGGCGGCACACTTTTGAAATTTGGCGGCACACAAAAGTGCCGCGGCACAGTGGTTGAGAATCACTGATTTAGAGGTACCGAGGAAGTTTTTGGTTCTCATAATGGTAATTTTATGGGTGCCCTGGAACTGCTAGCAGAGTTCAACCCATTCATTCGTGAACATATTGAACAGCGAAAATTACGACCAAAATCGTTAATATCGTACTTATCAAAAGCAATATATGATCAAATAATTGAGATCATGGTCAAGCACAAATCATTAAAACAATTACAACTCAAGTAAATAACGATGACACATAGTACTATTAAATTGCGATGGATTCAACATCAGATTTGCCCAACACTGACCAACTTCCTAATATACTATGGTATTGTTTTCGGGGTAAAGTGTATACAAAGTGTGTCTCATTAATTAAGATAAGTAGTCAGACTGGCTTATACTGATTTAATTATCTACAAGAAGTTTTAGAAACAAATGGACTGCTATTATATAATTGTAGAAGACAGTCATTTGACAACGCTGCCAATATGTCCGTTCGATATAATGGTATGCAAGCTGTTCTAAAAGAAAAGATAAATTTGCTAATTATGTGCCGCGCGCGTGTGCTGTATATTCTCTTAATCTGGTTGTTGCAGAAGGAGTTAAGGTTGTAACTGAAATCATGAACACTTTTGGTTTTATGCAACAAATATATGTGTTCTTTTCTACTTCGACCCATAGGTGGGAACTTCTAAATCGTGAAATTAAACTTAATTTACATTAAAAAGTTTAAATCAAACCAGATGGTCTTGTCACTACAATGCTGTTGAAGTCTTAAGGTGTAATTATGGTAATATCCTGAAAATTCTTAAGATATCTAGTGACAATGAAAATGAGAAAACTGATTTTCGAAAAGATGCATGTAAATTTATTTAATACATTAACAAAACTCGAAACTTCCATTTTAATTATATTTTGGGAAGAAATTTTAGAAAGATTTAATTCAGTTAAACAAAAAATTATAGACTTCTGGTTTTGACATCTATGAAGGGAAAGTTAATTATGTCATTAGAAACGTTTATAAGGAATGCACGACGTGAATCAGATCAAAAACTAAAGGAGTATCAAGACGCAGCCAAAAAAATTAAGTCCTACTTTAGAGACAGAATAAAACGATGCGAATAAGAGAAGGTTATTTCAAAATTTGTGAATAAATCCATAGAAAAAGCTGCGTATGGGACAGAAAAATTTTATAGAAACACGCTTATTGTTGCGTTAGATAAGCTAATTCTTGATTTAAATACAAGAAGTCAAGTATATGCAGAATGTAGTAAGGAATTTAAATTTTTGATGGATTTGCAAGATCAATGTAAGGAGAAAGTCAACTTGGAGAGTGTACGCGCTATTATTGTTTACTATTCAGGTGACATAAACCAAACATTTAGTAAATGAAGGTGTGTGTGTGTTCGATTCAAAACTTATCTCAAACAAGCTGAACTAGAGTCCTATACTTGTAGTGATATCATCAATTTAATTTTTGAAAATAAATTTGTGAACGTTTTTCGAAATTTGCCAACCATTTTATAGAAAACAAATATAGGACAACAAAGATAAATACTAGGCTTATATAATTATTTATTACTTCTTTCTATTAATACTGATCTCACCAAAGACTTAAAATGTGATCAGCAAATAAAACAATTTACAGCACAAAAGTGTGGAAAAGTTTTTTTGTAACTTATGTTATTGTTTATAACGTATTTAAATCGTTCGAAATTAAAAAAAAATGTTAAAAACCCTTAAATTTCGTACAATCTAAATTTTCCCGTACAAAATTTTTTTTAGGAAAATGGCAAAATTTTTTAATTATTTAGGGGCCCTCAAAATATCATTAGCCCAGGGTCCCCAAAGGTCACGGTCCGGCTCTGCCAACAATCATTCAATTTTCTGATTAACCTTGGTCTAAAGACTCAAGTCCTTCATTATCTTGCTCTTGTTTATGCATTTCTATGCACAGGATTACGTCAACCAGCAATCCTGTGGATCTGAAAGACCACATGGTCCTTACATCGACTGAGATCTACTCCAGGACTAAAGAATTAATATGTAGAACCTGGGTAGTCCCTCCTGTACACCCAAGGTACTTTCAAAGACACCCTGGATCCGCGATATCATTCAAGGGTTCCAGATCATAGCAAACGGCATTCTCACGATTTTTGACTGATCACCTGAGGTGCATGAAATTTGAGGGCGGCAAAAGAAGCTTCCCAATTTGCCCCAAATGTAACATCAGTCCTTTTTCTCCTCAGCACATTCTGTAATGTCTGGGGTTTTCCTGTGACGAGGCTGTTGCATCCCCCTGTTGTTCTTAGACTTTGTACAGATTTATGGACTCATGGATCTGGTCTAGTTTCACTAGGCCAGATGGGAATTAGTTCCACCACCACCACCACATGAATTCATCAACTGTGTGTCAGCTCCTGATTGAGGAAATCCAGCAATTCTTGAGCGTCATCACTGTCCACTTCAAAAATTTTTAATTAGCAGACAAATATTCAACACTGAGCAGATCGGTATACTATATTATACAATTGAGCGGATAATTTTGTTTCAATCCCCATGCTGAAACAAGATTTTAAGAAAAGAATGATTACACTAGTCAACACGAAACATTTTTCAGGCTCAAAAATAGTTATTATGAAGTACACTGGTGTGCAAAACTAAAGTAACAATGTAAAAATTAAGCAGATAACCATGAAATTGCAGAAAAGAAGGTCTGGAGATCAGTACAGTGAACACGTAAGTCAGTAGAAACGTCATGCGTATGCAAATATCAGGAACGAAACGTCAGAAGCAACGTGAGCGTACGCAAAACGTGTGATGTCGGCGCGTGCTGTTCAACAGTAAAATAAAATGAAGGACGCAGACGCAATTCAACATATTCGCTGCAAGTGTCAGTGTCAGTTCATGAAATATGGCTAGAAGAAATCACCTGGACGACTTCACACGTGGAATAATGATCAAAAAGCTGGAGGAGGGGCGTACCATCACCAGTGTAGCTGCAGAGTTCGGAATCAACAAAAGTGTCGTTTCGCGCACTTGAAAAGCGTTCCAAACCACAGGTACAGCTGTTAGAAAGGTTGGTGGTGGCCGCCGGAGGACGACAACTGCAGGGGATGACCGATATGTCATCCTGCAGGCAAAAAGAGGCCAACGGCAGTCAGCAAGCGTCATTGCTCAGCAACTCTCTACAGCAACGGGGAGACAAGTGTCACGGTTTACTGTGGCCAGACGCCTTCACAAACGGCGCCTATTCGCCCACCGTCCTGAACGCTGCCTCCCGTTGAAAGTTGACCACCGACGCCACCGTTTACAATGGTACAAAGAGCACAAAAACTGGACATCTGTCAATGGAGTCGTGTCCTCTTTACGGATGAGAGTCGGTTCAGTACCAGAAGCAATTCTCAACGCGTTTTGATTTAGAGAGAGATTGGGACATGGTTTTATACCAGTAACATCAAGGAAAGACACCATTACGATGGTCCTGGAGTCCTTGTCTGGAGAGGCATTATGCTGAACGGGCGAACTGAGCTCCACATTTTCGATAGAGGGTCTGTAATCGGGGATCGCTATTGTGAGGAGGTTTTTCTTCCCCATGTGCGTCTGTTCCGAGGTGCCATTGGCCCAGACTTCGTTTTTATGGATGACAATGTACAGCAACATCGGACTTTTGCTGTTGAGGAGCTGCTGGAAAGTTAAGGTATCACTCGAATGGATTGGCCAGCGTACTCTCCAGATTTAAATGTCATTGAACATGTGTAGGATGCTTTGGAGAGACGTATTGCAGCACGCTTACATCATACAGAGAACACCCAACAACTCAAACAGATGCTAATTGAAGAATGGACACTCCTTCCGCAAGAAATGTTGCACCAGCTGGTTCTGAGTATGCGGAGACGGTGCGAAGCAACCATTTCAGTGAGGTTGAGGGCATATACCATATTAAGGAACATCTGCTTGTTGTTCTTCCTGTTGGATAGACCATCATGAGTCACGATACTATGCGTTCAATAAAGCTTGTTTTTGTTTGATTCCATACCGCATGCATTGTATTCCTTTTTCATCGCCGATGTTTTCGTCATCCTTTGCGTACATAATACTCTCCCTCATTTCTGAATTTCATGTCTCTCAGATGATTTTTCGTGAAGTTATGACAATAGACCCCCCTGTTACTTAAGTTTTGCACACCAGTGTATTTTAGTTCACTAAACACGAAATTCACCATAAAAACTTCAGACTAGCTCTAGTTTTCAAGAATCAGAACTCCTCCTTACTCGTAAATAGCTGTATTTCCCCTCGTGATTATACTTTTTGTGTATGATTCTTTACAATGTTCATTTAAGCGGGTAGATGGAAGCACTAGTCTCAGTATCAATTTTTAACTACTACGAAAGGTGTGTAACAGCGCCACCTCTGCAAGTGTGTTTTGAGTGTAACCTAGAACGTCAGTAAAACAAAGAATAGACAATAGTGCTCGAATTCAAGTAAGTATTCCCCACAGACTAAATCAAGCAGAATCGAGTGACCTTGTAAAAGATCTTGACTCGCCAAAAGGCAGAGATTCCGTCATCTAGACTGCAGCAATGAAATCTGTTCCTACCAGGCGATCAAGGTTACAGAGTACATTACTCGTGAAAAGAATTGTCTTAATTTCTTTAAGAAAGAACAGGTGGTTGCATGTATTGATGTCAACGGCTTGATTAATTTCATGAGCATCAGTTATGATCCAAATAACTATAGGATGTTTATAGACTCTTCCAATCTTAGTTTGAAAGCAGTATTACTAAACAACGGCAACATTCTTCCTTCCATTCTCATCGGACTTTCCATTGACGTGAAGGAAACTTATACAAATTTGACATTACTTCTAGAGTTAATAAAATGCCATGATCTTAAATTCAGATCTGTGGTGACTTGAAAATCATTGCTTTACTCATGGGAATGAAATTAGTCTATACCAAATACATAAATAAGATTAGGGCGTAGTTCCGAAAAGACTCAATTGGGTGACATGAAATTCCAACGACAAAGGCACAATGTAGCACCTACGGATTAATGAAAGCATATTAGTCAAAAGGGAAAAAAATTCAGACACATATTATGGAACAAAGCAGAAAAAGATTTTGACAGAATGGCGTTAGTAAAAAAAACAATGTCTGAGCATGATAAAGAACAACAAGCCAAAGTTCCTTATTAATAGATATCACCTTCTATAACTGCAATGGCGGTTAGAAAACGGTGTGTTCATTCTTACTATTAAATTATCAAATCTTGAGATGAGAGTTACCATTCATCAAGGAGCATCTGTTTCAGCTGTCTGGTATTCTCTGGAAGATAAGTTCTTGCTGCCATGCTTCTTCCCAAACATATGTTCGATGAGATTCAAATCAAAGGAGTACACTGAAGATATTTTCTCTTTCTAGAAACCCGACACAACAGCATAGAAGCTGTATGGATGTGCACTGTTGGCCACAAAAAAAAATCTGGACCAATAGTACCTTCAAACAGACGCACGTTTGGTAGGAGTATTTGGTAGGTATGTATTTTATTAACGATTGAAAATTTGAACAAGATATATATAAATATACATATAGGGAGAGAGTGAACTAATAGTAAGAATTTAATAAATATCAAAAATGTCGCACAACCGAGTAAAACAAACTGTACATATGTCTGAGGCCGTAATTTCTGACTCTTTTTTTTTAAAGTTATAGAGGCATTCAGAGGGAAAGTATGGGGTTCTATATCTTTTACCTTTTTGTAATCTCAAAAATCCTCCTGACTAAAATACATTAGTAAATTCTTTAATCTTTCTCCCAAAATATCGAATACCCAATTTACTTTTATCTTTAGTCCTGAATCTGGGTCTTGGTGTAACAGAAGATCTGTCGTGTATAAAGGCTGATGCACGTTTAATCTATAATCTCAAAGCACATAATGCAGCATTTTTCCATAAAGTTAAAAGTGGACTAAATTTAAGGAGCATTTTTAAAAAAAGAGATGGATCGTAGAACCCCCAATATTTATAAGCAATTATAGCATTATTATTACCTGAACAAAAGCTTTCTTTTTGATTGTTTGAGAGTTTTTTATTCTTTTAAGTTATTGAGTATCTAAGTCCGTGTTTCACAACGCAGATTGCACATCCTTTGGGGGAAGCTTATAAAAAATATGCGGTTTCTAATAACCTCTTTTTTAAGTAATTGGTTACTATTTTCACTTATTTGCATTCGTCAGCTTTGGAAACATTGCGAGAGCAGAAATTAGTCTTAAAAAAATGATAACAAGTACATTCAAGTTTTATTATATGTATGAGCGACTTCCCCTTGAAGTCGCTTCCTCACCGTCCTGCCTACCTAAAGGTGTTGGAGGAAACAAAGCATGATCAGAAACTTCCAAAATAATTCTTATTTATTATTATTCAAGCACACTAATCAACCACAAGTTAAACCACAAGAGGAAGCCCTAAGAGTGATATAAAGAAAACAATAAACCCTGAGTGAACAAGCGCAAGTAAATAGATAAATTTAACCTAATCAATCTTAGCCTGTAAATTCCTAATCCACTAATTTAGTATAGAGGCAAAACTCCGCTCTTAACTCAAGATGCGTAAATCAATTAAATCTCACCTTCGTAACGCTGCAACAGATTCTCAGCTCCTATTTTACAATTACCAAACTCTGACTTTATATACTCTAACTCAGGGGTGTCCAACACGCGGCCCGCGGGCCAACCGATTCTTTTTTTAAAAAATTTAAATATCAGGTTTTTAAAGATATATATAAATCTGTTAATATATATGTATCTCTCTCTCTCTCTCTCTCTCTCTCTATATATATATATATATATATATATATATATATATAGCAGTAAATAAATTAAAAAGAAGACTAATAAATCCTAAAACATCTTAAGAACAAACCGAAAGAACAAAGAATATGGAACCAGTACAAACCAAAAAAGAAAAATATAGCTAGAGTGGAAAAAACTATTATGCTTTCCCGAGCTGTCACTGGCTTAGGACAGTGAAACAGGGTTAAACAGTGTTTTGCGAGATCTCAACCTTTCCCTTTAGTGGAAACTTTCGACATAATAGCATAGGAGATAAACCAAGGCAAAGGCCCAAAAACCCACTTGGGTGAATATAACGTCAATATAATAGAATTGGAAAATTAAATTACTATAGGAATCCGGACGAAATAGACAAATATAAATATGTATAAACAAAAATATTTGCAAAAGAGGTTAATAATGTTTATGACCATAAGTAATAATAATGAAAATGTGCGAAAAAAACTAAAATCTTACCCGATGTATTCCGATTCCAATAGCATACTAACGCCAAGCACAAAAAAACAGCAAACTAAAAATAATGGTGCCAACTAAATATATTTTAGTAACTAAACTTATTATAAAAAATTAAGAATAATATACTATAAACTAAATGGAACTGAATATATTAAAAAATAATAGTTAAATAGCTATAATTTTGAAGACATATATTTATATATAAAATTAGCTGGATAATTATAGTCTAGGCAACTTTGAAAGAACTTTTTATAATTATTAATTTTTAAAACTTCTTCAGATACTAAATCTTTACTTCTTTTTATATAATTTAGAATAACATTTCTAAAAATTGAAATATGAGGGGAACTATTCCAATATGGCATTAACTATATGTGTATTTTTATAACATCAAAATCAAAAAAGTATCTTTTATCAAAAATATTACTTTTAAGCATATTAATATATATATATATATATATATATATATATATATATATATATTCTCCTCAAATAAATTTCAAAATGAAAAATCTTTTAAAACCTCATATTTCCTGTTAAATTTAGAACTGTGACAAATGATTTTAAAACATATATTACCACTGCAGGCAAATTACTTCATAATATTATACAAAACTTTATTAATCAGCAATGTAATAAAGCTATAATTAAAAATAGTAAAGATATTATAGGTTTTTTTCAAAAATAAAAATATTTATTTAGTTCATAGTTATGACTTTGAAGATCTTTTCAATTCATTGATATCAATGATATTATTAAAGTAATTTTAGAAAACCACAATATTTATAATCTTAATATTAATTTTAACAAATTTAAAACTCTCATAAATTTTGTCTTAAAAGAAATTACATTAACTTTAATGGTCCATTATATAAACAATACAAAGGACTGCCACAAGGAGGCCAGCAAGCAATGGTTTGGCTATTTTATATTTACACTTTTATGAATATAATTAAATTATTAATAATAACTACTACATTTTCAGATATATTGACGATTTAATTGTTTTTGGTAAAAATGATAATTTAAATCCCAATATTAATTTTTATCCGGCTTACCTAAACTTAGTTAAAATTAATAATAATCCAATTAAAACTAATTACTTAGATGTAACATTGTATATTAATGATTTGAAATTACATAGTAATATTTATGATAAAAGAGATGCCTTTAATTTTAACATTCTTAAAGTGCCTTACTGGAATTCAAATTTATCAATATCTATAAATAAAAATATTATTTTTAACTATATTTATTGCAATAATGTTTTAGTTAGTGATAAAGCTAGTATTTATTTAAACATTAACAACTTTATCAAACAATGTATAGGACATGGATATCTTGCTAACTTTCTTTACAATTATATTTCTAATAGTTCTTAATGATATACAATTTGTATTAATAACTTATTGACATTATGGTTTTTTTAAACTAATTATACAATTATTAAGTAGATGGCACCACATGTATTATAATTCAATAATATATAAATATTTCTAGGATTCATTTATATTTTACACTAAAATTTATATCAATATTTATTTATGATTTTTTAAAAAATACACACATATATATATATTTATATATATATATATATATATATATATATATATATATATATATATATATATATAAATTTAATATTTTTCTATCATAATTTAACTTTATGCGGAACTGTTTTCCCTCTCTTGCATTTGGCGGGAAACATAACCAGTTGATACACCCCCGAAGTAAGTCTTACTATCTACGTTTTGCATCGAATTTAAATCTATGATGTGAATACTAGTAGGCTATAATTTTATTATTATATTTTATTAGTTTAGTAATTTTATTATAATGTTTAAATTCCTCCAAATGTTATTCTTTCCTTTCCTCTTGATACTGATGGGAGGCCAGAACTTCCTAATTTAGAATTAGCCCCTGAGATGGCTTGGAATTTGTTTACGAGTCCCCGGACCGGATGTGGTTAAATTCCTTTTTGATGTGTTGCCTATCTCTACAGGAAGTTTTCTACTCATGGTGGACGGACTACAGACTTTTGATGTGTTGCCTAGCTCTACAGGAGATTCCTCTACTCATCGTGGACGGACTGCAGACCTTTTGATGTGTTGTCCCGCCGGAGCGCCTAACTTTCTTCGCAGTATCGATGCATCAGCTATTTTTCTGGTCGGGACACACATGATCGCCGAACTCTCTTCTCGTGATGGAACATTTTTTTTCTTTCTTGCTGGTTGTAATTTTTTGTGCTGTGTATTTGAGAGAGGGGAGGAGTGATGGGAGGCTAGAACTTCCCAATTTAGAATTAGCCCCTGAGATGGCTTAGAATTTGTTTACGAGTCCCCGGACCGGATGTGGTTAAATTCCTTTTTGGTGGGGTGCGTCAAGAAAGATTCCCGCGTTAAGAAAGTTCACTAAACCCATAAATTTTGAGGTGGTGTAACACTGCGCTGGCCTCTGGACCAATCAAAGACAATTAAAGTGGACAAGACAAAGAGTCCGCTCTAGGATTTTTGAGTGAAAAGTCATAAAATAATACGGGACGCACCCCGATTTTACAGAGAGAGAGAGAGAGCTGATTCCAGAGCTGCAGACAATCACGAAAATACTCCGGGCATCAACCATGTCCATCCCTTGCACTTTCCCTCTCTCAAGCTCAGTTAAATTTTGATCTTCTTGCAGTGAAGTAAATTTCCATATACTTGTGCTTAAAATAAAATTAATAATGTTTAAAAACTATACGATCAGTGTATGATTTAGTGTGAGATGAGTGTTTTAATTTTAGAATTAATTAACTTAATTAATTGTCATTATGCGATGTGAAATTAGGAATCTGGGTTCAAAGTTTTAGAAATTAAATAAGTTTAAAATAGCGTCGCATCAATACTTAATATGACAAACAACAGGTGAAGGTTGGCTAGCCCTAAAACTTGTTTAAACCTGCAATTTTGGTTCCTAAGACCAGGAGTTTGTTATAGTACTACTGTGCCTATTTCTTCCTATTTAGTATAGTTATCTTAGGTTCTAACTATATGTGTATTTTTATGTTTAGGATTTTATATATATATATATATATATACATATATATATATATTTGCCTGTTACCTGTTCTTGTTTTAAAATAAATCCTTTTTGATAGTAGAAATGTTCTTTAGATTAAATCAGTTTTCAAACAGTCACAGTTGTTATCAAACAGTTACAATTGATTTTTCCGTAATAAATTACCTTTTTAATAAATTCCAAATTGCTTCATGCATATCCTTTACTATGGATGGTACATGATTCTGTGTGTGCGACTTTCATTTCTCCTCCTCCTTTTCTGTTTAGAAGGCCTAAAAAGCAAGAGGCAGTCAGAGATGTTTTTTAAAGTTTAAAAAAATAAATTCAGGATGGTTAAGATAAAGGGCAATGTATTTTTAATCGATTTCGAATGACAGCACTATCAAGTTTCAACAATGAGTAATGAAAAATAAATTCAAAGGAACACCATAATTTTCAAGAAAATGGCAACACTGTAATATTTTAAACATTATTTGATCATTGCAATATTATATTATGTAAACATTTTTATGTTATGTATTTCTGAATGCATGAAAAATAATGAAAACAATAATAATAACTCATTCTGTTTTAAATTTTCACTCAAGAAATGTTTTTTTTTGTTTCCAAATCTGATATAAAGGTACATATTTGTATGCGCGGCTTGCGAGATTATAATGTTTTTCCGAAGTGGCCCGCGAGGTCCTTTGGGTTGGACACCCCTGCTCTAACTAATCTGATTATCAGTGTTTTTTCTTGAGAGGGATGGCAGTGAATTAAATGCGAATGCTAGCCTAAAGATTCCCCAACATGATTAGTATAAGGTCGCGTAAAGATCCGTCACATATGTTTTAGGGAAAAAGATTCTTCTTTGGAAAAAGAAAATTGTGTGTATACTTATGACCACACGACAGAAATGAAAACATCTGATTTATTATGGGCAAGAGAATCCAATTGTTCGGATGTACTACGTTTTCTTTTATGACAATATCGCATGAGGGAGTAAAGTAGTACCCTTTTTCGTGCCCATTCATCAGTGGATATGCGATAGATTTCCCTTCTGGGAATTAAGAAAATACAGAAAACACTAAGAGGATATTGAAACTAAGCTGACATTTAATGAAATTTCTGAGAAAGCTTTTATATTACCGATCATTGGAAGAACTCGTTCCAGTAGATGATTATAATGAGTGTACTTCCCCAATTATAGCAGACAAAGACATTTTGTTCAAAGCTCAAAAAATATCCCTGATACAGATTCCAACGATGAAAACAAAATGAATAATGCAACTCCTGTTCCCATGTCATCCGAAATGAAAAGCATCATGGAAAGTATCCGCGGTTATTTAGATGAATATTGCAATGATGAAATGATTAGCAAAATGGGTGACATGAAACAATTTATTCGCAATTAGATGCTTCAAAACACTATGCAAAGAAAAATATCAGATTATTTTACAAAAACTCAAATAATGTTTTTTAAAGAAAAAAACAAAACAAGAAAACACAAAATTTTGTATTAAATTTCATTAAGTTCTGGTGCATGTTTTCCCCCTTGATTTTGATTAAATACATGCCTATATACATATCTATGTAAATAAAATGTACTCTAATAAATCTTAATTTTGTTCAATGTATGTTTTTTTTAATTATTCTGTAACACCAAACTCTTTTGACGTGAAAAGTAATTTAAGTCCCCCTCAATTTCGTGTTAAGCGATTTTTAGTGCATGTATATTTAAAATTATTCATGTTGTGGTATCATAACCTGTAGCAAAATAAAAATAAGATTGTTGAAAGAAAATATCCAGACAAAATTAAAACGTAATCAAAAATATCGATATCAGCAAGATACAAAATTATTGAGATATAATTATTGTATAAGATATTATGCATTTTGAATATTGGCTGTTAGATCTTCGATTTGTTCTCTATTTGTCTTTATAGAGAATATAGTGTTACATTCACTGAATCTCATTTATACAGCAGATCCTAAAACATCAATAAATGATGTACACTAAAATGAATATGATTATTTAATAAGACTGCCTAATACGAATTTTCTGCTTCTGTATATGAAAAATAAAGAAAATTCATAAGAACAGTTTAATTTGTTCTACTATAAAATAGGTTTTTTTTAAATAATTTTTTTAGTCTCTTTCTTTAAGCCTGCTTCTTAATTTACGAAACAAAGTACAATTCATTTCTTTTTTGAAACTATTTGATTCATTTATTTCTGAATGCTGGAGACAGCAATTTTTTAAAAGTTCAAACCTTTCCAAGGGTTATAATTACATAGGATGTCCGACTATAAAACATGTCTAATGTTTGTTTATTACAAGATTATTTCAAGTACCTGAAACCTTTAAATGATTTCTTTAAAAAAATCATTTCCGTCAAAAAAGAATTCCTAATTAATCAAAAACTTTTACATCAACACAAACTATTATTTTAACATCTCTGCCCTCAAAAAGTATAAACTATAAACTTCTTATTAAACAATAGAAATAGATAAGAAAATATTTAAATAAAGCAAAAATATTCCATGTTACCAACAAATCTTATTATAAATCCATTTCCCAAATTATGCTTACGTGTATTTCATTGTTTTTTTAATTTTCTATGCTCTTCTATATAAGAAATTATAGTTTCTAAAAAAATAAACATTTGTAGCTGGTAATTACTCAGGGAATCAGATGACGAAAAGGATAAACATTAATATTTCAAAATGGGTCCATTTCAGACGTACATGTTTCTTAGAAATTAAACCATTTTATGAATTTATATGGAGTGATACACTATCTACCCAATTAGTAATTTGACATCTATGAGAAATTTTTCAAATTCAATGGTCTCAATTGTAAACTGTAAATCATTCTTTTGCGCAAATAAACTAAAAATAACTAAGGAATAAATATGTATATACTAAAAAAATAAACTAGAACTATTAGTAGATATATAAACAAACACTGTAAGTAACCGCCGTCAATATAGTTTGGCACACTAACACTAAATACCACAAATATACTAACCAAAACAAAAATAATGCTAAAAAATTTACTAAAATTATTTTGAGGAGGATAGAGCTCGTTACCTCCTGTTCCGCAAGCGCGTGACGTACTGCTAGACTAAAATAATCACTTCAATCTGGATGCTTTGTTACTGGCTTATATAGATGATACCGCTACCACTTCTTACCTAATTTTTAAACAAGGATAATGCAAAAATATAATAATAAAGAATAGATTTTCAGGGATAAAGTTCATGAACAAGATATAAACAGCTCAAGTATAGGAACTTCACAAACAAAGCACCAGGAAATGTTTGTATGCTCGTCACATGATTCCAACTTGGCGCCGCCTGTCTATGAATTGAGCTCATCGTTAGAAACAAAATTTCTCCGTTCGACTTGTAAAAAATAAATACTAACGTATTTTTTATTATAAAAAATTCTAGTTTTGTAGTGTTTAATTTGTTACTTATTAACATTGCAATGTATTTCAAAGACTTTTATTGAACAAAAGTTGTTTCCTCATCTAAATTGTAATTCAAAAATAAATCATCATATCATCTTTTTTTTATCCTGATGTATATATATATATATATATATATATATAGTCTAATTCTCTACAGACAAGAGATAAATATTCACCAATCACATTCGAAAAAAACACAAAGACAGTAAAGAGAACATACAATGAAGGACACTAGAATAAAAATTATAAAATGGATGCTGCAGTATTATAAACATTGCTGACTTAGGAAAGCTAATATATAAATTATATAAAAGTGGGGTTGAACATGGTTTTTGGCCAGCCAACCTTCCCCCTTTATGTAAATAATACTGAGCAAAAACCTATTGAAAGTAATGGATAAAAATATCTAAATCCATTACAAAATAGAGGTAACTTACCTAAAAATTGCACTTGAAAATGCAGAGCCTGCGCTAAATCTGAGTGCAATAAATAAGTTATTACCAGATTCTGAACCCTAATGCAGATTCAAAGCATGTGAATGGCTGAAATGTAGCACTTAACAAAAGTTTAAAAAGAATAGAAAACAAAAATAAATAAAAGAGTTACGAAAAACCATAACTTTAGAGACACTAGAGTATGTATGAATTAAATAATAATTATTAATTTTAACTAATAATGGAATATGGATGTAACTATAACTATGAAATGTGTAAATTTATAGTATTAAACTATAATTAATCTAAGAATTTTTAATCCTTGCAATATTGAATAGCTTTATTCATATAACTATTAATAAAATGAATTGGGTATTTCTGGTTTAAGCAATATTTAGTAAACTGTTTATAGTTATTTATCATTTCTGATTTTTTTGATACTAGAAATTTATTGCGTTGTATATAATTAATAATAATATTTCTAAATATAGAAATATGTACATTACTCTCCCAATGCGGAACTTTTATTATATTGAAATTAAAATCTTCTCTTTTATCATATATAAATATTAGAAACTATTACATTAACTATTAATTTGAAATGTATGTCAAGAAAATGTGCTTCTCATTGTTGTTACTATTTGTCTGTATTAAATTAAGGTATTGTGGATAAAAATTAGTATTAGGTATAAAATTGACTTGCTTGCCAAAAATGATTGTCATTTATATAACGATAAATATAATATTTAGAATTATTAACATAACTACTTTCAAAATAATGTAAGTATAAATTGGCAAGACAGTTCCTCGCAGGGCCACCTTGTGGCAAACCTTTAATCTGCAGATAATAGTTACCCTTATGAAATATATAGTTCTCTTTGAGTACTAATCTAAGTAGTGAACTAAATCTATGATACTTAACATTATTAAATAAATTATCTTTATGCAAATTTACAAGTATATTAATCATATCATCAATATCAATAGAGTATTGAGGCATTTGATGAGTATAAGTACAATATTTTAAAAGACCTTATGAGTTTTAGCTACCATTCTCAATATGAAACTACTTTTAAAGATATAAAACAGAAAATTTATGAATTACAAAAGAATTTTATCATAGTTTACATTGATAAAGTACCTGGTAACTATGCTGTGATTTGTAAGTATTTTTATTATAATATTCTTTATGATCACTTTCTTAATAATGGTTCTTTTAAAAAATTAGATTTGTCACATAATGAAATTAGTAATCGTATTATTGCTATTTATAAAAAATTAGGTTATTGTATTCCTAAAATTAAGTATCCATATTTTTTTTAACTCCAAAATTCCATAAAAGTCCGGTTAAATTTAGAACTGTGACAAATGGTTTTAGAACATATATTACTACTGCAGGCAAATTACTTCATAATATTATACAAAACTTTATTAATCAGCAATGTAATAAAGTTATAATTAAAAATAGTAAAGAGATTATAGATTTTTTTAATAGAAATATTTATTCAGTTCATAGTTATGACTTTGAAGATCTTTTCAATTTCATTGATTTATATGATATTATTAAAGTAATTTTAGAAAACCACGGTATGTATAACCTTAATATTAATTTTAACAAATTTAAAACTCTCATAGATTTTGTCTTAAAAGAAAATTACATCTATTTTAATGGTTCTTTATATAAACAAGAGAAAGGACTCCCACAAGGGGGCCCAGCTAGTAATAGTTTGGCTAATCTTTATTTACATTTTTATGAATATAATTATGTTATTAATAATTACTAGATTTTTAGATATATTGATGATTTAATTATTTTTGGTAAAAATGATAATTTTAATCCTATTATTAACTTTTATCCGTCCTACTTAAATTTAGTTAAAATTAATAATAATCCAATCAAAACAAATTACCTAGATGTATCACTGTATATTAAGGATTTGAAACTACATAGTAATATTTATGATAAAAGAGATGCCTTTAATTTTAATATCATCAAAGTGCCTTACTGGAATTCTAATTTATCAACATCTATATATAGAAATATTATTTTTAACTATATTTATCACAATAATGTATTAGTTAACGATAAAGCTAATATTTTTTTAAATCTTAAAAAAAATTTTAATCACTATATTGAACATGGATACTCTGCTAACTTTCTTTGTAATTATATTTATAATGGTTTTTTTATGATACAATTTGTATTACTGTAATTATTTACTGTTATTATGTTTTGTAATGTTTTTTTTTAAATTTAGACAATATTTAATTTATCCTACAATTATTAAATAGATGGCGCCACATGCTTTTTTTTAAAAAAATTTTAATATATATTTTTTTGAGTTTCTTTTATATTTTACGCTAATTTTATATGATTTTTATTTTTATGATTTTTTAAAAGTATATATATATATATATATATATATATATATATATATATATATTTCTTATTATCGTATATCGTATCGCAATTAATCGTTTCTTATATCGTATCGCAATTAACTTTATGCGGTTCTACTCTCCCTATTTGGCGGGAACACGTTACTGCACTCTTGGCCATCGTTTTAACTCCGATTTAGTAGGTTATGTTTATGTTCCTATCTTATTTAGTGTAATGATTTTTTAATATTCAAATTCTACATATATAACTCTTTCCTTTCCTCTTGGTACATAGTATGACAAATTACAGGTGAAGGTTGGCGCCGCAAAACTTGTTTAAACCTGCAATCCTGGTTCCTAAGGCCAGGAGTTTGCCTTTATACTATGTGCCTCCTTCCTACTTTTAGTTATCTTAGGTATATAACTATATGTTTATTTTTATATTTTTGTTTATGTATTTGTTTATATGTATATATATGTATAAATTTATATATATGTGTATGTATATGTATATGATTATATATTGAAAAAATTCTTTTATATTGGATTTTATATATATATATATATATATATATATATATATATATATATATATATATATATATATATATATATATTTCATTATATGCAGTTGTTTAACAGAAAAGTAAACTATTTTATTTACAAATCTTTTCAAAACAGCAATCTGACTGCGCCATATACCAGCGCTTCTCAAACTTTCAACGTTTGCGGCCCAGTTTTTTTATCATAATATTCATCACGCCCCCTCCGTACGATAACTTTGTATTGAACTCATTAATGTACTGCTATGTAAAGCCACAAAATGACTTTAATTGTAAGCCGTGCATATTATCAAGGTAAGTATTAAATTTTGTATGTAATGGTGTATATGACAAGCCAATGGGTGTCATTAACAATTATTAAACTTGTTCTGTACTTAGTATTGATAAATTAACTATCAAATATATTGAGCAGTACTGATACATTTATAAGTATATTATATCATTGTAAATGTGTGTTTTATTTTTTTATTATGTCAGAATGTATTTTATGTTGCTTCCTTTCAGTAAATTATTGTATATATTTTTTAAATAATCTTTTATTTTCGACTTTTTGATACTCTCGCGCCCCACCTCTTAGGATTATCTCGCCCTCTTAGGGTGGTACACCCTACTGTTTGAGAAACACTGCCCTAGACATTCATCTCATTTGTCTATGCGGCATGGTGTACACAAGAAGGTGGAAGAGTTAGGATTTCGACCAATACATTTTCATTTTTTATCATTGAGGTATCATGTATCTTATCATACCCATCCCTTTGGCGTTTTTATTCACGTGCTTTTGTGAATGTAGCTTTTGAGAGATGTCTGTGTACGCCATTGCTATGCGTAATCTAGCCCTGTTGAGTATCTTGCATCAGAGGTGGCTCTAGGGCCGGACAAACCGGACCCCTGCCCAGGGCGGCAAATGCTAAGTGCGGCACTTGGATTGAATTTGAAAAAAATCCCTTTTTTTTGTTACAAAATATTTGATATATCTTCTGAAATATTAATGGGTGTGAATTTGGTATTTCATTTATCATATCTTACTCACTTATTTTGTGCTCTGTATGTTTAAAGTCAGTTTTCCTTTATGCTGAAACTAAAAGATTTCGAAGCAGGAGTATATGTTCAATCATGGAATTAGATACTCTTAAGTTTACACATCTTTCACTTGCAATTTTCTCCCCATGCCGGAGTATGTCACAAAGGAAAGTATCAGCTATCCTAAAGGGGATAGGAATAAAAAGAATTTTTCGTGTTGCTGTGATAGAGAGTCACAGCAGACGTTTTATTTTAGTCTTGAATGTAGGTTTAATAGGTGCTTGTTTGGTAGCAATCGATTAATAGTCAGCGTGATTTCAAATTATTTAGTTTCAAATAATTTCAGCATTTGCTGAAACTTTTATTTCGCAAGTCTATTCGAAGCAGTCAGTACAGCAAGTGGAAGCAGTTTTATGAAAATGCCACCATTTTACAAGAAAAAATACAGTTTTTTTTTTTCAGTTAATAATATGCACTATCAATAGAGGTAAAAAAAGTAAAAATACAAAACTTAAATATAAATTATGGGAATCCTTTTAAAATTTAACAATAATTAAGAGAATTTAATAAAATAAGCTTAACATTTATTATTTATTCGAATAGAATTAATTTGGATTCTCTAAAACCATGCCAAAATTATTTCACTGATTCTGAAACAGCTTGACAGGTGTAGCCATCTAGGGGCACAAAAAGAAATGAATTATTGTCTCACAGATACTATAGGTTAAAATAAGCGTTTGTGATCCCCACCATTAGTAGATTGTTTTCAGAAAAAAATTGCATGCTGAAATGGGTGATTCCTTTTCTTACATTTTACTCATTTGAAATAATAATTGGTAATTTGTCTTTAATTTTTCGAATTATTCTTATAATTCAAATTGTATTTTCTAAGACATAATAGTTATATATATATAAATATATATATATATATATATATAGAATAATAAAGTAAAAGTGAAGAAGTACTAGAACCTACAGTGCTAAAGGAGTAAGAAATTGGAATTCACCAGACACAACAAATGTAAATACAAAAAAGTCTTTGGACTAAACTAGAGAAACCTATTATGATTTCTAAAGCTGTCGCTTAATTATATATATATATATATATATATATATATATATATATATATATATATATATAAATGGTAAAATTAGGAGGGCATCATCTCGATAATAACGTCTTTATTTTGCTTCAATCATATAAAATCCAACATGGCGGTCCTTTGGCGCGCAACCGAGTAGAACAATACACAACAATTCGGTGAGGAGTCACCAGCTAAGCCTTTTCGAATATGCGTTCTCCTTCGTCAGTCCTCGCTCCACCTTTAAATAGGCTTTTTTACCCACAAATCCTTACGCGATGGTAAAGAGTTCGCTCTATTTTCATTTATTACTTACTTAATTTGGAAGCTAAACTTTCAAACGTGACATATATATATATATATATATATATATATATATATATATATATAATAAAACTTTAGCCGTGCATAATTTGTCGTGGCGAGTGGTTGATTTAAACAATAGCTAACCAAAGCTAGGGCGTGGGTGGCTGGTGATGTGATTGTCTGTGTAATGCGGAGCGTAGTCGAGTACGGTATTATCAAAGAGGCACTCAAGTAAATAGTTATTCCTTTTATTCACATCCGGAAACACATACAGATCCAGTAGGGACGGCATTACGCATACAAGAAGCAAACATCATAGCACAAGCACAGACATAGAACGCGTTACAGCAGGCTGTTTGCATGATGAAGGCAGGTAGACAAAAAAAAAGCGATTGCACAAGATTTTTGCTTTTATACCAGCAGTGCAAGCGCGGGATGATTACTTAATAGTAGTTCTGATTGGATAGAATGGGTGGGACTGGGATTTCGGACTAGCCGATTACGAATAAGATTACAATGTTTATTTTAAACCAAAAAGTTAAAGTTATTTTAAATATTAGTACACAGAGTTAATAAAAAGTATACTAGAGGGAATTATTACACACACGCACATATATATATATATATATATATATATATATATATATATTCATTGCATCTTCAAGTATCAAACTAATCACCCATTTATTTCTTCCGAACATATGACCTAGCCAATAAATATGTCTAATTCCTGATCGTTAGATTTAATATCCCTATATGTCAGCATTAAAGCCAAAGGCCATATTTTCAAAAACTACTTTTATTCAACGGAATGGCGTTGTTTGCAACTCGGATGACGTCAAAGCGATGATGTTTGTAAAATTATAACCCTTCGTTACTATAGCAACGGGGTGTTGTTAAGAAATGATTGATAGATATAGTCGGTTTCAGAACGCATGCGCGGTGGCAGTAAAATAAACAAATTATTCGGGACAACGGGGTGCAGCGTTGGTTGAATGGGTAGTAAAGGGGGGGAATTTTTTTTGTAAAAGTGCTGTATTTTAGAAATGTCACGGAAATGGGTGTACAATCTTTTTTTTTTAATCCGTGCAAATATTTTGGGATATCCACCAGTGAATGAACAAGTACGTTTTCATTTTCTTGGGTATCACAAACATTGCCCAGAGGGTTAAGAATGAAGATGGAATTTAGAAAGCAGTTTTAATTTTTGGAGGAAGGATTTCATAGATCTCCAGCTTTATTTTTGTAGAGATATCTTTTTAGTTGTCTTAGCGTATTTAATTCAATTTTTTTTGTTTGATAGGTATGTAATAAATTTCTTTCCGCTCATATCTTAGATGCAAATTGTATTTGAAATTGCTGTGTAAGTATACTCATTAGGGAAATAATCATTTTCAAATTGAGTCTTTCACAAGAAAATGTTACTTTTCTACGAAAATAACCTAGAACAATTTTTTTACAAATAGTTTGTATAATTCTGTTTTCAAACACATCTATTTCTTGTTTTACAAATTTATGTTATTATTTCCGATACGCGTGAAAATATGACAAAAATTTCACAAAATTACAGTCGTCGCTAAACCTGAAAAAAAGTTCGTTACTTGTAAAATTTCATGAAATGGTGATTTATCTTTCAATATAGTTTAAAAACCACTTAAAATAAATTTAAAGTTCACATAACTATACATTATTATAAAATTAATTGTTCCCACGCCTTCTTTTTTGTAAGTTAATATCTATTTATTTTACATAGCTTACCTATAAAAAAGAATTCGGCTATAAAAGCAGGGTGGGGGGAAACAACTTTGTTAAGAAATACATATACTCAGTATTTTTAACTTTAAAAAGTACGTTTGTATTATGATTAACGAACTTAAGTAACATTTTCCAATTTTAAGACTACAAGTAATTTTAAACATGCATATTTTAGGACCAGTAATTTTAAGAATGCGTGTCCTTCAATTTAACTGCTGGTTAAGTCTATTAATTTTGTTTGAGTGTTTTCGTTTTAAAAAAAATGTTTCTCTCATTCCTCGCATCTTTGCAGTGCACAAAATACCTTATCAGGCGTATTTTTTTCACACAATTCAAGTCTAATCTTTTCAAATGATTTTACTTGCTTATTACGTTACGCGAAGGCCCAGAAATATTTCAAAACAGAAAGAAAAAAAATTGAATCCCAAGAGAAAAAGTTCGATAAATGGAAAATGCACCTAGCTATTTGGAGGTTATTTGACGAAGAAAATAATAAAATGTTCTTGGTTCCAGGAAAAAGTTCGCGAAATAGAGAAATTCGCAAGATGGAGGGCCGATTATATTATATTCATAAAGAATTAATTTCCACACTGAGCTTCCTTTTTATTACACTTCCTTAAGTTGGTATGGAATTGAAAACATGTTTCCTTGTTGAATTTTAATAATTGTTCTTATAGATAATCCGAGAAAAAGCATGAATATTGTTAAATTTGGAAACCTGTAAGAAATATTAACATTTTTAAAATATTAACTTAAATGTTTTAAAAAACTAGCGACAGTTCTCAGATATAAATCTATATAAAGCTTTTATAGAACAGATATGTAAACATAAGTATCTTCAAAAAATTTCAAAATTATCTTGAACAGAAAAAATAATTTATTGAATATAAAACCCTTTCACATATCTTCCAAAATGGAAATCTGCGAAAAACACATTTAAATTTGTAAAGACATAAAATAGAAACTAATAATGTCTGTAAATCTCTAATTTTTTAATACGTTTTTTTTCCAACTGAAGAAGGTTGTAAAATAGCTTGTAATTTTCTATGAGACAAAAATCGTTTTAACATATAATTATATCATATAGGAGCTAATCTCTGACTGAAATGTAATGGTATTAATAATAAATCATTATTATTGTTGTTACTAAAATCAATAACTGTATGAATCAAAACTTGAATTTTACTTTGCATATGCAGCATAGAATAAGTCTAATTGTCATACATCACACTTTGACACTATTGGTACTGCAATTCATGGTTAGCTGTTCTGTGATTAAGGTTTAATTTTTTTAATAAGTATGTAATTATCTTTTTATGGATCATGTCTAAGAAAAGGATTTAAATTAATTATTTATAAAGTTTCATTTTTAAAATTGTGGTCTTTTGAATAAAATAACGTAGTATATATATACATGTACATTACATACGTTCAATAAATGTATATTAATCACTTGAATTAATGAAATTATATACTGATGTATAAAACAACACTTTGTTATAAGCAGATTTCAGCCTTTATTAGTATATGTATTTTTATGTTACTAATAATTTCTAATTGTGCGTTCATTGAAGATATTTAATTAAAATACTAACTCTTTTATAAATCAATATAAATTATTAGATTTTAAAAATATGAAGAAGCCAACGAGCTGATTCTTTGGGGGTGACAAAGAAGAAAAAAAAATTCTTTGGGAGGAGTAGAAATTACTTTTAAATTTAAGGCTGTTTTCGGTCAATGTTAAAGGATAGGGATGAAACGGCAAAGACATTTGTGGGCAGGAAAAAGCTCCAATAATAATAAAAAATTTTATGGATATAAAAAAAATAATTGTTTAAAGGATAGTGTTTTTTGAATTTTGATTTTTTGGAAAATTACACAGTTTTCAGCATTTTTGCAAAATGAAATTTGACTTTTCTATGTTAAAGTATAGGAGGTGGAAACGCAAAAGACATTTTAACAGAAAAAAACATTTTTTTAGAGTAGAATTAAATAGTATATAAGAAAGCAAGCTTCCCTCTTTGGACTAGTGTAGCCAGAATTAAGTTTTATGTTTTTCTTAATTAACTTTTTTAAATTTTAAGTTCATTCTGAATTATTTTTGGCGTAGTTAGGACTATCTCAAACAGATGGCACCACCATCGTTTGAAAAGCGAATTCATTCTTGGCTAGGAATACTTATTTTTGGCGATATCTTTCTGAAATATAGTCGCCAGCTGAAATTATGGTAACTTGCAAATTGTTACAAATAGTGGACAATGGAAAAGATTTATGATGTACAGAGATTTAACATCTCAAATCTGACGAACTTTCCGATTTAGGAAAGTTTTAAATATTTTCTGCATGTGTGCTTTAAAAAAATCGTTTATAATTATACAGCTTAGATTTTTTTTTTTTTTGTCTGTTATTGAAGGAATGTCTGTAAGAATATTTAAATTCTGCGAAATGACTTAACGAAGAATGAAAGTATACTTGCTTTATACTTGATCGAAAGTTGTGAATTAACTCTAAAGAACACAAATTACTACCCCTTGCTCACAAATTAAAATTTTAATCTAATTATTGTAATGCAATTATTATTATATTATTATTTTCTTTTTAACTAACAAAAAAATTTTTCCCATCGATTTTATATTTGACGTAAAACTTTACCATAAACCATTGGAACAATTATTAACACAAAATATTGTTTTCTAATTTAATTAACAGAAACTTATTTTTTCAATTAATTATGTTCAGATTCTAAGCCGCACCCCAAATTCTCAGCACATTTTTGTGAAAAAAATAGTGTAAAATATATTATCGATATATGATATATTTACGGAATGAAAAGTGGCTGCGATACCCTAGTGGTCAAGGTAACGTACTCGTGGCTGGCGTGTCATGAGTTCGAGCCTAGTACCGCTGAAGTTCTGTCGTGTAGGGGAGCGATGAACGTTAAATCTGAGAGCTAAAACGTCCTCTCATTGGTGTGGTAGTTAGGAGATGGGAGGTGCAAGCTCAGGTGTCGTCCTCGTCACTTGACTATGATTCAAAGTTACGAGGTCCGTCACCAAAAGCCCTCGTATAGCTGATGAATATGACATTTATATTCAATCACTAACTAAACGAAATAAAAAAAATAATAAAGGTGAATTAATAAAAAGTGAATAATTAATTTACTTTACCAGCATTAAAAACTTTTTTCAGTCTTCGAATCTAAGCTGCACCAGAATTTTTGTAGCCTAAGTATCGGGAAAAAAAGTGCGGCTTAGATCCGAATACATTCGAAGAAAAATTCAGTGTAATGAATGTTCGCTACATGTCTAAAGACATGTGCCAGTACAGATATACGATAATTTAATGGAAAACCATCTTTCAAAATTAAAAGTACAAAATATCTATGATTTAGAGAGCGAAACTAGGGGGCAAGCATCTTCTGAACGATGGAGATATGAGAGATCGTTGAGACTCACATCTTTTTTCAAAGAAATTGCTTGCAGGAAAAAATCTACTCCGTGTTTTCGAAGCTTGTGATGCGCATTGTGTATGGTAGAGACTTATGCAATGCAGCAATGAAATATGGATTGGCACAAACGAGGAGATCACTCGGAAGCAGTATGAGAGGGAATATTCAACTGAAGTAAAAATATGTGGCTTATTTGTGGACAAAGATAAACCCTTTTTGTGTGCTTCACCCGATGGATTGGTTGGTGATGATGGACTCATAGAAATTAAATGCCCTTATTCTGCGAGATTTGAATCAAATCTGCTGGAATTTTTAATTACAAAAAAAAAATAGTCTAGGTTTCAAATTTTCCAATGAAAGGGGAATCTATTTACCATTAAATCATAAATTTTACTTTCAAATACAAGGTCAGTTATTTATTACACAACGGAAATGGTGTGATCTGTATTTATGGTGCAAAAAGGATTCGTTAACTCTGCGTATAGAGGCAAACGAAGAGTTTTGGAAAGGAATTATTCCAAAACTATAGAAAAGTTTTATTTTAAATGTGTTCTTCCTGAAATTCTTGATGGAAGAGCACCACGAAATATGCCTTTGAGGGAGCCGTTATATGTAGAGGAATCTAGTAGAAGCAAAAAACAGAAAATGATTGATATAGGTTAGGAAATGAAACCTATATATTATCGAATGATTATCGCCGACCTCGTCATTTCGATCAAGTGACGAGGACGAAATCAGAGCTGGAACCGCAATCTCCCAAAATTTCCACCATTAGCAATATATAGTATCATCTACTTCAAACATCTGCTTTGAGGTTCAGCCTTCTACATAGCGGACGGCCGCGGTAGCCGAGTGGTATAGGTATCGGACCGTAGCTTGCCTTGCCACGAGTTCGAGCCCAATACCATTAATGACCCGCCGTGTAGGGCAGCGATGCACGTTAAATCTGTCGAGAGTTGAAACGTCCTCCCGTTGGTGTGGGAGTTAGGAGAGGGGGGTGCCAGCTCAGGTGTCGTCCACGTCACTTGACCATGGTTCAAAATTACGTGGTCCGTCGCCAAAAACCCTCGTGTAGCTGAACAGTGCGACGTTAATATTCAATCAATCAATCAATCAATCAATTCTACATAGCGGATCTTCAGCAGGGACAGCAGAATTCAAACCGACGATGCAACACCTCGTCGATCACGAGTTCGTAACCATGAACTCTTGCCTACTGTGACCTCCTATATCTTCTCGAACAGGATACCGTAAAAACTGTCCGTGATATATATTTTTATAATTAAGTATATTACTTAGCCATTTATTTGGATTCCTACATAGAATGAAACTATTATTTTGTTACCAAATATGCCCAAAAAAATTAAACAATAATGCAATTTTCTTTGATTTAAATATAATGTTAACTTCTCCAAATTGAAAATTGTTATTGACATATATTCATTAAATAAACATAAATTTCTTAGAAAAAATAAAAGCAATGTTTATATATTATATGCTTGATTAATTGTGCTTGATAATTAATTGCCAGCCTATTTTCTCTCCTTATAATGATATTTTAATCGTTCTCTAAAGTTACAAAAGTAATTTTAATTTCAAAATATCTCTCTTTCTTTCTTCCTTTTTTTTTTTTTTTTTTTGCTGAACATGAAATAATTTTGTAATGCTTATTTTCATTTACGTACCATTTTTTATAAAAAATATTTTTTGAATTTAAAAATTATTTTACTAACATACGTAAAAATAATGGTTAAAACCATAATTAACCAGTTTTTTAATGAAATAGCTGCATACTATCTTAGAAAAAGATCAAAATTGATAACCTTTAACCTTTTTAACATTTAAAACTACTTTTTTTAAAGAAAACTCTTCAAAATTGTTTCCCTTAAGCCTTTAATAATGTAATACAGGTGTAAGTGTATACCTAATTGGAAATTTCAAAAACATTTTTTTTGTACATAAGAACTTTATTTTGTAATACTTTTAGAAACATTTATTATTCCATTATAAAAGAATATTAAATCGTTTTTCTTTATATGTAGTGCCTACTAGATTGTGAATATTCCATTGTTTACTGTACCGGGACCAACAAAACAAATTTATTCACGTTAATACATTGTTTTTGCACAACTAAATCGTTTTGTAATGGAAAATGAACTTTTTTTATTTGTGGATAAAAACACCTATAATCAAGGAGAGCGAACAACTTATTGACATTTTAAAAGACATTTGATGGTAAAATCTATATTAAAACAAGAACAGCTCCTAAAATTTAGATTGCAAAATACATAGGATTTTTTCCATAGTTAGAAACGAATAAAGCATTCATAACAAGTTATCAGAGTCCATGAGTCGAAAAAGTAAGAAAGCCATTTTAGATCTCTCTCATGGTCAAGAGTCAACACTATTTTACTCCCCCAAAAAAAGAACAAGTATTTCGTTTCACAGTCGTAAAGACTGTGGCCCTCTTCCCCCTGCAGAGAAAGGGGAGGATTCTATTGAAGGAAGTGCGCCACACACACACACACACACACACACACACAGAGAATTTTTTTTTCTTGCCTTTTTCAAAATCAACCAAAAGCGGAGAGCAGAGTGCACGCGATCTTCTCTTTTCAAACAATTAAATCTCACCAGCAATGACATCCAATAATTCACAAAATAGCTGTCAATTTATGTTTCGAGATATATATTTCCGATTTTTTCGAAATTTCGCAATTGTCCATAATTCTGGAGATCTTCGTATAATAAGGACCATTATAAATTTATCATCTTCCATCCTCTCAAAAATTGACACATTTGTTGAGTAATTCAGAGTACCACTGAGAATTAATTGTACCTCTCGTGAAATAGGTTGCCAACCCCTGTTCTATTGTATAAAAGTAAAATTGTATCATACTGTTTGTTCATTAAAACGTGAAATTTAATTTTTCATTGCTTTAAATCCACCTATTCTTCCTTTAAAAATCATTTGTTCAGGAAAAATTAAACAGTTTCGTTCTGTACATCATTTATCTAGAGAATTGATCGACAAACTGTGTTCCACGAGTCCCAATAAAAAAAATGGAAAAGAAAAATTACAAATATGTATGCAAAATGGATTTATGTTCTCATGAAATTCGTTTAGCCACAATTATCTAAAGATCATAGACTAAAATTAAAAATTTTATTTATACATAATTTGAAAATTTTTTTAACTTTTATTGTAATATAATAAATGAATTTTAAAACTTTATTTTATGCAGTAGATTGTGAATATACTATTGTTTGCTATCCCGAGTTCCACGAAGTAATTTTATACTAGTTAGTACAATGTTTTGAAACCTTTTACATTTGTGGGGGAAAAAACACCTATAATGAAGAAGATAAAAAAAATTTATCGACATATGAACAGATCCGATGCTAAAATTTAAATTTAAGCTAGAAGACCTACATTTTAGGTTACCAATTCATGCCATATACGCAGAATTTCTCACACAGCTATGAACATTTTCATGCCATTCACAAAAATGTATTTAGAAAGTGAAAAATATTTTTAACGCGATTGGCAACAAAAACAAAATACAAAAACGAATTGAACACGGAATATGAAATGCTACTGCAGATAATTTCAAAAAGCTTATACGTCGATAGTTTGTGTAAAAAATTGTGAACACATATCTCAGTTACTAAGTATAATGCATGCGTAGGTGATATTTGGATCACAAATTTATATTATCAATGAGTAAATAACATTAAAATTACATAAAAGTTTTTAATAAAAAATAAAATATTTTTTTTAAAATTGTCTTTACATATAATATCAAAAATATGTTTATCTATATACTTTAAATATTATTTTAAGATATATTCCCTTCAGCGAGGAAGGGGTTTCCTCGAAAACATGTTACAGTTCTAAGGGGTCCAAGAGTTGAAAAAAGTTTGATGATTGACCAATGTCCAGACATGAGAAGTCTTTCATGGTCAAGATTCACTCTGCTGCTTTAACCCCCTCGCCCGAAAAGAAAAAAAAAGAGCTAACATTTATTTTACCAGTTTGACGACCGTCACCCTCCCTTAGCCCCCCCCCCCCGCGTGTTCCCTTTCGCTGAAGGGGAGAATTTCATTGAAAAGGTTACCCGAGAGAGAAATTTATTGCCCATCTTGGGAATCTTAAGACAAATATTTGTGCCAAAAATTTCGCAATAGCTAACGCCATCTAGATGTCATGTAATGTGTTAAACTAATGGCCCGCCATCACCTTAAAGGAAACACCAACAGCTAGAATGCACAAGTTTTTTCTTGCATAATGTACAATGAGCAATAATCGTCTTTGAACAGTGAAGAAGGGCAAACAGGTCAAGCAGTCGTAAAAACACAAATTGGGCTTCTTTCCCTCTCCCTTCCATTGTGACGGGACCAAGAGAGAGACACCAGATACTTTTTTGTCCTCAGTTACTTCTTTAACCAGTTTATGTCGTCTAAAATGGAATTCTTAGTACACAGTTTTGTCGTATTTTCATAAATACCAGAAATAATAACATTAATTTATAAAATAAGAAATGGAAATGTGGTTAAGAAAGGTTATAACAATTTGTGAAAAAGTGCTCTAATGACCCTTTTCACAGAAAAATGACGTTTTCTTTTTAAAGACTTGTATCGAAACTTATGTTCTTGATGAGAGTTTCTTATAAGGCAATTCAGAAATTCAAATTTAAGTACAATTTATTTTTACCATCTAAACAGGATACCACATAATGTAGCCTACTTTCCGAGCTGTTATTGGCAACACAACACACACACACATGCGTAAAAATTAAACAATATGTTTGAAATGAATTTGGAAAGGAGCTTATAATTTTCTTTGAGACAAAAATCGTTTTAACCTACAATTATATTATTAAGAAGCTAATCTGTTATTATTATCTAATGACATTAACACCAAATTATTATTATTGTTACTAAAATCAATGACAGTGTGTGACTTAAAACTTGAATTTTCATTTACATGTACTACATAGAATATGTTAGGTGTATTGTTATGCGACACTTTTATCATATATGAAGTGACCGAAGCTGATTGTTTGGGATAACAAAAAATAAATAAAATGTCTTTGCTCCCATAAAAATAATTTTTCTAACAGGCTTCAGTAGTAAAAGTATGAGTTAATAGACATTACCTTGAAAGAATCGATTATTCTCACAAATATCTCTTTTTATAAAAACAAAAAAAAATTCGTGATGCTGTAATAAATTTACTTCTACTTAAGGTGAAGTTAATAAAAGAAACTACATCTTTACAACGACTATATGACTAGTAGAGAAAGTCAAAGGAATAAAAAAAGAGAATTTACCTAAAGTTGGATCGAACTTATCTATAATACTGAAAATGCCGGTCTTTCAGTCACAAAAACGAAAATTAGGTATAATAAACTGAGATGCGATCTGAGATTACAAGCATTTGCGATGAAATGCTTTAAATCTTCAATACAGAAATTATATTCTTGCACTTTTTTATTCCGTCTGAATACATGTTAATTTCCCCCCCTAAGTTTTTGGACAAATATCGAGAACAAATGTTTTTGCTTGAAATAGTTCATTGATAGGGTCAATTTTAGATAATATTGCTAACCATACTCTTAAAAATGATTGGAATTTCTTGTATTGAATGCAATAAATTTTTAATTAATGAATTCTTCTAGGTTATTACGAGTTTGTTCAAACTGTATATACGCTGCTTTAACCGAATCTATTTTAGCTTCCCAACGGGTATCGAAAGATTGTCTTAGAGTAATGCTTAAATGCTTTAGTAGAATTTCTCATCTTTCTAGATGCAGAAAATAAGCATTGAAATATCCAATCCCAATTTTTATAGTACATACTACTGGAAGTGAGATCACAAACTATATATATAAAAAATTAAGAGATGATAGGCAAGGGGATTTTGTTACAAGGTTAATTTATATCATTTATCACCAATTATGGAATATCATAATCAAATTTTTAATTACTTTTTCGGTATGGTTGCCGATCTCCAAAACAAAAAAGAGAGGAAATAAGTCCTGGATACCACTGAGGAAATTTAGAGTTAAACCTGACACAAGTGATTCCAAATGTTGAAAATTTTTTATTGAAGCACCAGACTTATTCCTCTCTTTGAAAACATTTGTTTGTTGCTCATTTATTATATGTATCAATTAAATTTTAATTCAATTAACGTGTTTTTTCTTAAGTTTTAAACAACATACTTCACTTCAGTTAGAAATTTAAATAGTTTAAAGTAAGTAGCTCTATACCACCTGTCATTAAATTGGTAAATCTGCAAAAATTCAATATTAGGTAAGCAGGGGTCTACCCCAAACCGAAGAGCATAGCAAGGGGTCTATGAAACAAAAAAGTTTGGGAACATCTGCTGCATAAGATCTGCGATTACTTTTCTTATTCAATGTTTGTCATTTTGAGTATTTCCGGTGTAGCAGTCTCCCCTCAGCGAAAGGGAACATTTGCTAAGAACTGTCACAGTTGTAAAACTAGTAAAAGTAGTGCTAGTTCTTTTTTTTCTTTTTTAGGATGGTGGGGGTTAAAACAGCAGTACATTTTGACCGTGGGAGAATTCTTACTTCTGAAAAAAAATCAGTGGTCAAATGTTTTCGACTCTCGGAACGCTTAGAACTAAAAAATGTTTTGAGGAATCCCATTCCACTCATAGAAGAATATATCTTAAAATAATATTGTAAGTATATAGATAAACATATTTTTGATATTACATGTAAAGACACTTTTAAAAAAGGTATTTTATTTTTAATTAAAAAATTTCATGGTGTAAATTTAATGTTATTTACTCATTGATAATCTTAATTTTTGATCCAATTGTCACCAACGCATGTATTACATTTAGTAACTGATAAGTGTTCGCAATTTTTTACACAAACTGTTGGCGCATATGAAAAATTATAAAATTATCTGCAGTAGCATTTCACATTACGGGTTTAATTCGTTTTTATATTTTGTTTTTGTAACCACTCGCGTTGAGAAATATTTTTCACTTACTAAATACATTTTTGTGAAATGTTCATAACTGTGTGAGAAATTCTGTGTATTTTGTATGAATTAGCAATCTGAAGTTTCAAATTTATAGCTTAAATTAAAAAAGATTTTTTTTATCAATGCCTCGTATTCTCTTCGAGAGTCGATTTCCATACGACCTAGTCATAACAGTCTCAACAAAAGAAACATGTATATTAAATTTAAAATAATTAAAATAGTGGAACCATTTGCCTGTGCATTAAATATTATATTTAACACACAGTTTCCAGAGTGAGAGGCGAGGACTCTGTTCCACGTGTCACTCCACAATATGCAAAATAAGTGTTTACATAAAAAACTGTTTTATTAGTTGATTAGATATACACTTATATTGCATTAGTAAATATTTATAGGACACAGTTTTTAAATGGATTGTCTACATTTTAAAATTTTTAAGGGTACCAGCACATCATAAACTTTAAAAATGTATTATAGAAATCTTTAATTTAAAAAAAAAGGCAAAAAAGTAACAACCATCAATCTAAACAGGGATTTTAAGATACATTGTTTTTAGTTAATGCTGCCACCAATATCGCAAATGCGATTTGTCTCTCATCTTTCTGAACTGTCTCGGTGAATGCCGTTTTATCAGAATATCATTAATTTATATGCTGTTTGCACGTTTTATTAACTAACAACTTCCATCATCTTTACCCCATGTACGATGTCAGTTCATTAGTGGAATTTTTCCTTACGTATCTGATAGGATATTAATTCGAGGTTGGATAATGCTTCTCTCCATTTATTGCAAATAAATTGGAATTAGGATGTTAATAGCAGTGAAATAAAAATAGCACATTTTGTCTTTATAAGTCAAATATCACTTTGGGTTTTCCTTTTCTTTTATATATATATATAGGATATGGATTTTTATATTCAATAATAATTGAAGGTTTGTTGGGTACTTGGGGTGAAATGCGTTGCTTGAACTTATCAACGTTTGCGTTGTCAAATGGAGTGGTGGTTTTATTAATTTCTTCCGCATTGTGTGTGCTTTTTCTTTTTCCCTGACTAATAATTGAGGTTTGAGGAAGCTCTCTCAATGGCATACTTCGCGTCACTCTTAGATCCAAAATTTCAGGTAAAATTAAAATAAATAAAATTGCTTGAGCTTTGGTAAATTATTATTCCAAAAGTGTTGATCCCGATTAACGCGAATTGTTAGTGTATCTTCTCCGCACCACAAGAAAAGATCACACCATTTACGATTTGTGATGTTTAATTGTCCTTGAATTTGATAGTAAAACTTATGAATAGATGGCAGATGAATCGATCCATCATCATGGACTGTCAAATCGTATTTTTTATTAGATATGCAGAATTCCTTTAAATTTTTACAATTTTTGGCTGAGTAGGGGCATTTAATTTCTATTAAACCGTCTGACCTAATAAGACCATCCGGAGACGGGCAAAGATATGGGTTTTCAGGATCGACAAATAAACCACACTCTTTTACATCAATTAAATATTTTGATGAATATGATTTGCGAGCAATTTCTTCGTTTGCCATTTGATTGATTGATTGATTGATTGAATATTCACGTCGCACTGTTCAGGCACACGAGGGCTTTTGGCGACGGACCACGTAGTTTTTCGTTTGCCAAACCATATCTCATCGCTATAGTTGTTTGGCGGCTTCCATACAGTAACCTCTTCAAAAGAGTAGCACTTGAAGATAGTCTTCTGCATAAAATCTCCTTGAATGATGAAGATGATATTCTGAAAGACCTTTCTTCTCTCCATCTCTCTAATGTCCACTGACCTCGGGTGCATTCTTCCAGATCATTATTGCATGTGACATATATTTTTTTTCTAAATGATTTTTCAGAAGGATATTTGATGTAGTAGTTAGGAAAGAGGGGTGCCAGCTCAAGTATCCTCCTCGTCACTCGACCTAGGTTTCTGATCAATAGCCCTCTTGTTGCTTTGTAGAGCAACGTTAGACATCAAATGACCATTCCGGATTTTTCAGAAAGTATACAATCCACAACAGTGGTCTTCAAACTGTGTTTCACGGAACCCTGGAGTTGCACGATACATGCCCAGGGGTTCCACGAGTCACAATAAATAAATCGAAAAAAATTATAAATGTGTATGCAAAATGAATTCACGTTATCTATGAAGTTTGTATCCTCACAAGAATTTAAAACTCATTCCTGTCATTAAGAAGCTGTAAATTTTGTTTCAACATGATAACTTTATTTTGCAATACTTTTTAAACTTTTATTATATTATAATAAAAGATATATTAAAATGTGTTTTATTTATATATATTACCTAATAGATTATAAAAATTTTATTGTTTAATATCCCGGGTTCCACGAAATAATTGTATACTCGTTAGTCGGGCCGGACCGTGACCTTTGGGGGCCCTGGGCTAACAATATCTGGGGGCCCCCTAAATAATTAAAATTTTTGCCATTTTCTTTAGAAAAATTTTGTTGCGAGAAAATTTAAAATATATGAAACTTAAGGGGTTTTTTTATTATTATTTTACAGAATCTAAACATGTTATACGCAATTACATAATTTACAAAAAAAAAATTCTACACTTTTGTGTGGAAAATTCTTTTATTTGCTCATTACATTTTAAGTCTTTGGTGAGATCAATATTAATAGAAAGAAGTGATAAATAATTACGCCTAGTATTTGGTCATTACTGTCCTATATTTGTTCTTTATTTAGAACATTTTAGAGAACGCACGCTCCACTTCACAACTAGTAATAAGGAGTATTAGAAAAATATTTAAAATGGTAAACAAATTTTAAAAAAACGTCAACAAGCTTGTTTTCAAAAATTAAATTGAACATATCACTACAAGTATAGGACTTTAGCTGAGTTTTTTTAATGTTAGATAAACTTTAAGTTGAACACCTTCTGGTCTACGTCATCTGAATAGTAATTAATTGCGCGTACACTCTCCAGGCCAACGTTCTTCTTACTTTTATCCTGCAAATCCATCAATAATTTTAATTTCTTACTATATCCTGCGTATATGTACTTGGTTTCTTCTATTTAAATCAAGGATTAGCTTATTTAACGCAACAATAAGCGTGTCTCTTTTAAATTTTTCTGTCCCATACACAGCTTTCTGAGGATTTATCTACAAATTTTGAAATAAGTCGTCATCGCTATATTCTTGGCTACATCGCTGTATTCTATTCCTACTCTAGGACTTAATTTTTTGGCTGAGTCTTGATGCTCCTTTAGTTTTTTATCTGAATCATATCGTACACTGCTTATAAACGTTTTTAATGACATAATTAACTTATTCCCTTCACAGATGTTCAAACCAGGATTCTGTAATATTTTGTTAATTGAAATAAATCTTTCTAAAATTTATTCCCAAAATATAATTAAAATGGCAGTTTCGAGTTTTGTTAATTTATTAAATAAATTTACTGCCTCTTCACGATAATCAATTTTCGCATATATTCATTGTCACTAAATGTGTCTTAAGAATATTCAAGATATTACTGAAGGAGATTAGAACTCAGCACCTTCGATCCCACAAGCAGGCAACTTAACCACTAAACTGGAAAGATTACTTCAGTCCATGCGCTGTTACGGGCTTATATAGATATCACCGCCACATTGCCATGATTATCTTTTAAGGCTTCAACAACATCTTAGTGACAAGACCATCTGGTCTGACTTAAACTTTTTGAGGTAAATGTTCCCACCTATGTGTCGAAGCAGAAAAGAAAACATACGTGTTGCACTAAACCGAAGAAGTTCATGATTTCAGTTGCAACCTTAACTTATTTTCTGCACCAACCAGATTAAGAGAATATGCAGCACACGGTGCATAATTAGTGAATTTATTTTTTCTTTTAAAAGAGTTTGCACATCATTGTATCGACCGGACATATTAGCAGCGTTATCAAATGACTGTCCCCTACAATTATCCCATTTGTTTCTAAAAATTCTTGTAGAGAATTAAGTATAAGCCAGTGTGAGACTGCTAATCTTAATTAATGAGACTCATCTCTTTCATACATTTTCCCCCGAAAACAATATCGTAGTACAATAGAAAGTTGGTCATTATGGAACAAATCTGGTGTTTAATCTATCACAACTGAATAGTACTTTGTGTGTTATCGTTATTTATTTGCGTTGTAATTGTTTTAATGATTTGCTTGCCCATGATCTCAATTATTTGCTCATATATTGTTTATGATACGTACGATATTAACGATTTTGGTCGTAATTCTCACTGTTCAATATGTTCACGAACGAATGAATGGGTCGAACTCTGCTAACAATTCTAGGGAACCCATAACATTACCACTATGAGGAGAACCAAAAACTTCCTCGGTACCCCTCTAATTGATAAACCTCTTATAGCCAAATACTTTACTACCAAAATAACCCGTTTGAGGACATTATGGTAATATTCTGTATATTCTCTTAGTTGCTCCTGTAACTGTCTACCTAAAACATGCTATTTTCTTTTCGAGTCAACCAAACTAACATAGAATTTTTATGTTCAATAGAATTTTTATGATTTTCTTAACAACTGTTTCCAATTACTGTAACATGTTTCCAGTCAGAAAAGTGGGTTGTGTATTGAGAATTTGTTTTAGAAAAAAGTTTGCAGGTCAAACAAAAGACCCCTACCAATACTAGTTGAATAATCTAACCAAGATCTTTCCAGCACTTGGCCATTTTAAAAAATTTTAATTAAATGATTATTCGAAAATGATGTATTTTGTTCTTTGTATTCTCTTACCGAAACAGAATATATATTGTTTGGATCTTTATTTTGAAAATAACTCATTTCCTGAGAAAGGATTTAATCAATAAAATTATTATTTAGAGATTTAGGCCACGAACCCCGCCAACGTATAATTATCAAACTTATACCCAACATTTTCCAAACACTTTTCGTTCGGGGCATTACTGATGTCCTCTGGCTGAACAATATATTTTTCAGAAGGCTGCTGGTCATCGTAATATTGCATATTTTCATCATTAATATTTGCTTGTTGTGTTTCTCCATTTTCTTTGGCTAAGTTCCTTTCCCTTTCGCTTGTTAATATGCGTTTGCTTTTGTTATATTCTTGTTATTTTGCTCCATTGTAAAAAAAGTTAAATCTTTGACACATTTAATTTTTTCTTTTTCTCGATTTAACAGTAGTTTTCGTTTTTCTGCTACACTTTTAAATTTTCTGCCAGACATATTTACATTGTTAACTAAGTACTTGATTTTCCTGAAAATCAGTTCAAAAGTTTAGGTCATAAAATTACGATAACACAATCGATGTGCATAATAGACTAAAAATAGTCTAACAAATTTTTAGAAAACAATGTAGTATATTTCTAAGATAATTGAAAAAAAAGTACCTAGTTAATTCAAAAAAAAAAAAAAAAATCCTTGTCTATATTCACTAAAACCTAAAATGCTGATTATAATTATTTATTAGCCCATCAGTTTAAAGGAGATTTTATAAAAAATAAACTTTAAAATTATTTGCCCTACTTTAAATAAATATTGTTTTTCCGTTGTCATACATTGCATGCTGTTGCTACCTATACTTAAAAAGGCCGACTTATTACGAAAATCAAGACTATTTTACATTTATTCCATAATACTCACAGTGAATCTCCATAACCCACATAAACTCTGATTGTTATTTTCTTATATCCCACAGAAGTAATTAAGTTACTCATCACAAATTTTAAGACAACATACATATTTATGGTAAATCCTGATGTTTTCAATCTTTGAAAAATTGAAAATTCAGAAAATACTTAATCATAATTTCAATATCTTCCTACTTAAATAATTTAGATATGTGTATCTCTGCACTTACTTTTTACTTGAAACTTGAATAAACATATACTTATGTTTTAATTGCAGGTAGTATGCACAAGACACAGCATCAAATCAGTATATTATTGTAAATTAGAATTATTATTGCACAAAAATAAATGGCTACAGAAATAGTGCCGCTACATTTGTATAAATGCTTGATGCTCGCTGGCGCCGCTATATGATAGGGCCTCTTTTTATTGATTATTAATTTCCGCGTATTCGGTGGTAGGGTGGACGAACAAAAGAGTATATTACTCTTGCTCTTGAAAATGAAAATAAATTTGATATGGTACTTCTGGTATTTTATTTTTGATTTTTATTCTTTTAATGAGGTTTATTATTTCATTACTATTTTGAAATTTATTATTTCATTACATCTTTTTCTGTTTGTTATCTTCAACGGAGAACGGGGCCCCCTAGAAACCGCGGGGCCCTGGGCTGCAGCTCATTTAGCCCATACGTAGATCCGGCCTTGTCGTTAGTACAACGTCTTGCAAAACTAAATAGTTTTCCAATGGAAAGTGCCCCTTTTGATATTTGTTGGGAAAACACCTACAATAAGGGAGAGGTAACGACTTATCGACCTATCAACAGATTTTATGTCCAAACTCTAAATTTAAGCAAGAAAAGCTCCTAAATTGTTTGTTGCAAAATCATACTAAATACTCAGTAATCCTCTAAACATTTTAATGCCATTCATAACAATGTGAATAAGTGGCATAAGTGGTTACAAAAACAAAGTATAGAAATAAATTAAGCTCAGAATATGTAATGCGATATTGCAGTAAATTTCAATGGGTTTAGACTTCCAACGGTTTGTGAGAAAAAGTCAAGCACACATTCTAGTTACTATATAATGCATGCGTGGGTGAAACCTGGATCACAGATTTATATTATTAATAATCGATTTAATTTCGAAAAAATTTAATTTCGAATCGAAAATTTTTAATATTTTATGCAATACTTTTTTAATTGCCTTTACAAAAAAGTGTGTGTGGAATAGGGTTCGACAAAAATACTTTCTAATTCTAGGGGCTCCACAAAAAAAGACCTAGTTCTAGCGCAGTGGTGGCCAACCCGTGGTCCGGTGAAACTGTAACGGGGGCACGCGAAGACATACTGAAAAATTAAAAGAAATTTGAATACATAATAATAAATAATTTCTGCAATTTTATTGAAGTGGGGTTGTCTCAGACAAAAGTCTCAAAATTTGGATCAAAATATGTTTGTGTGAATAAATCTTTTCTGCTATGAACATAATAAAATAAATACTACTCATAACTAGCTGATGTGCACCTATAATAACCTAATTTTGTTTGCATCTTCAAAAGTTAATCCTAATATAGATGAGAGACTTAGTAAAAAAAAAAGAAAAAGAAAATTCAAAAGCCACATTAAGAAAATACTATAAGTAATTGTTTAATAATTATTTAAAATTAAACGTTTCAAGTTGCTAATTTGTATTTTGTACCTAACTTAACTTAATTGAACCTGTAAAAAGTTTATTAACAATAAAACCTATATAAATTTGCACTTCATCTTATTTTTAAATTTCCTGCTTTAAAAAAAATGTGCTATTTGCATAAAAATTCCACAATAAGCCTATAAGTAACATTTTTTTTTACTTTTCCAAATTTGTTTGATGGAAATGTTGGAAGCAGCACTCATAATAATTTTTTTATCAAAGTGTGGCACTCTTCTCAAAAAGATTGGTCACCCGTGTTCTTGGGGTTCTGTGAGAAAAAGTTTGAAGACCACTTTTGAGGAATAACCCCATTATCAGTGCTAAAAATAGAGTCCCCCTCCTCCCTCCCTATTCCACAGTTGACATGTGCGAGTAATTCTTCCGGTAAAAACTCACAGTCAGCTTATCTCAAGGTCACTTGAGCCTTGCCTTTTCGAAAGGATGCAATGAGGAGTGGTTTCTTGACGTATAGATTTTAGGGTTACTTTTTTTTAAAACCCCCCATTTTTTCATGTAAAAAAAGCATAATTAGTGTTTCTAAAGTGATTTAAGTCGTTATTCGTGTAGCAAAATATTCTGTTTTACAAAATATAGTGTTATTAATGTGTATTTTAGCAGTTTATCCGGTAATTTTATTCTAAAGTAACATTTTAAAACTTTTGTACGTAGATTGCATACACATGACGCCATCTGCTAACTTTCTTATAAAGCTTGCCAAATATGGCGTCAAAAAATTCTGGAACCTTGGATATACGTATTTTTCGTAATATAAAAAATTTCTAGACTTTTTCTGACATTTCTACATTTCAAGGCGGATTTATATGAGTAATTTACGTTCACAGCAAAAGTTTTACGCCTGAATAATGTGATTTCATTGTGCAAAAGTATCCTAACCATTTCAGAACGTTTGGCAGTCCCCCAGGGGGAAATGGAGGTCTATCAAATCCTTCCTCCAAAAATTAAAACTCCTTTCTAAATTCCATCTTTATTTTTAAACCCTATGGGCAATGTTTGTGATACCCAAGAAAATGAAAACGTACTTGTTCATTCACTGGTGGATATCCCAAAATATTTGCACGGATTAAAAAAAAAGATTGTGCACCCATTTCCGTGGCAATTCTAAAATACAGCACTTTTACAAAAAAAATTTTTCCCCCTTTACTACCCATTCAACCAACGCTGCACCCCGTTGTCCTCACCATTTGATTACGTTTTTGAATAGTATTTTTATTTTACTGCAACCGCGCATGCGTTCTGTAACCGACTATATCTGTCAATCATTTCTTAACCACACCCCGTTGCTATAGTAACAAAGGGTTATCTTTTTGCAAACATTATCGTTGACGTCATTCGAGTTGCAAACAACGCCATCTGTTGGATAAATGTAGTTTTTGAAAATATGGCCGTTGGCTTTAACACTTTCAAGTACACTCATAAAATCAGAGGTATTTCTCACATCTGGCTTAACCCTCTGGCTGCTCATCCCGCGATTTCCACGGGCAACTCAAATGTAGCAAAATCTGCTCATCCCGCGATTTCCGCGGGCATGTGTTTTTCTTCCTTTATCTGTGAGCGCATCCCGTTTTTTCCCCGTTTAACCATTGAAATAAATTAGGTACAGTATTTGACGTTTCATTTTACTTTTGGCCAACACATGTCGATAGTTGTCCACTAAATTGCGGCATTTGAAATGCTCGTGGTATTCCCGCTCAAACTTGACTTTTTGCCGCTTTTTTCTAATCAGAGATGGCTGCTAGAAAACGTTCCTCGATTGACAGCGTGTGTATTCCTGATGACTGTCCGGATTCTGAAAGCGATTTTAGTTTTGATAGTGATAGTGATATAAATTTTTCGGACTGCTCCTCCTCTAGCGATGAATCTGATCATGATTCAATAAACTTACAAAGTGTTAGGCAGTGGTGCAAAATCGATATGAGGAATATTCCTCCTCCTCCTCCTCCAGTTCCTTTTCGTGGAAATTCGGGAATAACTGTAAATATAGCTAACAACGCAAGTATATTGAATTATTTTGAACTTTTTTTTGTTGATCAAATATTACGAATGATAGTCCAAGAAACCAATAGATACGCTGAAAAATATATCCATAAAACAGTTTGTAAAGAGAGATCACGCAGGAAAAAATGGACGGAAACAAATGTTGAAGAACTAAGACTATTTTTTGCAATTTTGTTACTGCAAGGAGTCATAAAGAAGCCAGAACAGGAACATTATTGGTCTAAGCGTCAAACATTATCCACACCAATTTTTGCAAAAGTAATTGGAAGAAATCGGTTTTTATTGCTCATGAAGTTTCTTCATTTTACTAATAATGAGGAATTTGATAAAGACCGACACCCATGGCCGAAATTGAATAAAATTTATGAACTAATGGAACATCTTCAACGCAAATTTCGAGAAGTCTATATACCCGGGGAAAATCTTAGTTTAGATGAAAGTTTGATGAAGTTCAAAGGCAGGCTCAAGTGGAAAATGTATATTGCTAAAAAAAGAGCAAGATTTGGCTTGAAGTTTTTCGTTCTTTGTGAAGCAGAATGTAGGTACATTTCAGATTTCCTCATATATACAGGTGAAGGAACAGTGTATAATCCGAAATACAGCCAATATCCAGTTTCCACCCAAATTGTTTTACACTTGATGGATCGATTCCTGGGAAAAGGCTATTGTGTCACTATTGATAATTTTTATATGTCTCCACAGCTTGCAGACATCTTTGTTACAGAAAAGATGGACACTTATGGGACAGTGAATAAACCAGAAAAGACCTCCCTGTCAATTTTCAAAAGAGAAAGTCTCCAAGGGGGAAATTGTTGCTTATCAAAGAGGTAAAGTCATGGTCCTGAAGTGGCAGGACAAGAAGAGTGTCTGCCTTATGAGTACTATTCACGATATAAGCTCTTATTTGGTGACATGCAAATCTAAACAGACTTTTGAAACCAGTTGTCGTTTGTGACTATAATAATACAATGGGTGGCGTCGACTTATGCGACCAAGAAATGTCCTACTACCCTACGCTCCGAAAACAACAAGGGAAGTATTATATCAAAATTTTCAGGCAGTTTTTAGATCAATCGTTGTGGAATGCCTATGTACTTTACAAAAAGCAAAACCCAACATATAATATAAAGCTTTTGGAATTTCGATTGCGAATGGTTGAAGAAAATATCCAAAAGTATTCTGATAGAGATAACTACAGTGGTCCAGGAAGACCGAGTTCTACTCCGAACCCTTTGCGATTGACAGCTCGTCATTTTGAAAGCCACATACAGTCGGTCGAAAAAATAGCTGAGCACCGTGACCCTTTCAAAAAATGATTGGAAATGGAAAACAACCTTTTTTCGAAACGACCTTTGTTAAAACCCTCTCACTTGAAATTTATCATGAACACCGCCATCTCATTTGAAATTTATCATGAACACTGTCTCATTTGAAACCATCTCACTTGAAATTCATCATGAACACTGTCTCATTTGAAACCCTCTCACTTGAAATTCATCATGAAACCATCTCACTTGAAATTAATCATGAAACCCATCTCATTTGAAACCATTTCCCTTGAAATTAATCATGAACACTGTCTCATTTGAAAGCATCTCCTTTGAATTAAAAATCATCTCCTTTGAAACCATTTCCCTTGAAATTAATCATGAACACTGTCTCATTTGAAACCATCTCATTTGAATTGAAAATCCTCTCCTTTAAAACCATTTCACTTGACATTAATCATAAACACTGTCTCATTTGAAACCATCTCCTTTGACTTGAAAATCATCTCCTTTGAATCGAAACCCATCTCCTTTCAAACGAAACCCATCTCCTTTCAAACCCTCTCCTTTGAATCGACACCGTATTTTTGTCCCTCCCCCCTTTTTCGTTTTAAACGGCTCCTTTAACATGACTCTTGTCCCTTTCCCCCTCCTTTTTATCCAAACCATGCCTTTCAGATCCCAAAGGAACGTTCCAACGGCTCTTTTTGTATGCATTGTGTCCATTTTCACCCGTTTTTATACCCCAGTTGTGTTTAGGGTTTCGATTTGAAAGGGACACAAACTATCCCAAAAGCGTAACCATGTATGGACAAAATAAACATTTTCAAATTTCCCACCAAAAGATTTTTCGGGGCCGAGAGAAAATGTTTCATTCCACCCCAGAGCGACGATTGAGACAGGGGTCATCCACAAATGACATACTGGACAGGTCCAATGACATGCTGGACAGGTAAAATGACATGCTGGACAGGTCCAATGAAACAGAGGTCTCCCAAAAATAGTTTTAACACGGGGGTTCAATGACATGCTGAACAGGTCCAATGACATGCTGGACAGGTAAAATGACATGCTGGACAGGTCCAATGAAACAGAGGTCTCCCAAAAATAGTTTTAACACGGGGGTCCAATGACATATTTGGTGAGAGGGCCACCTCATTCCAATCTTGGTGACAATTCACAGTGATACATCTAGGTGAGAAGGCCTCCAATCTTGGAAACGATTCACAGTGATGCATCTAGATGAGAAGGGGCGATTCACAGGTTCCAATCTTGGTGTATGAATGGACCAATCTTGGTGTATGAATGAACCCGAAAAAAGAGGAGGGAACTGCCCCCCTATTTTCAGTCTTGAAGATTTTTGCTAAAAAACGTTTACTGTTAAGACTGCCAGAATTTGAGATGGAAACAAGACTCCAAATCCTGACAGTCTTAACAAAAAACATTTAGCCATTCAAAAGCACTCTGAAGGTGCCGGCCTTTTATACTCTAATGCGGTCACGTGAAACAATTTCTATTGGCTGGTCCTTCCAACGTTGTCTTGAAACACCGAGTCGACTCGATTGGCCCAGAAAGATTATTCAGCCTAAATGAGCGCACATTAGCTGAGCGATCCAAACTTGGTATACCCGAAAAAAAGGGGGCCGAGTCAACTCGACTCAATCCCCCTTTTCCAATTTTTTTTTACAAAATTAAAACGCCAAAGTTGGGTTAAAAGGATATTCTGACGCGTGACTCGATTCGACCCAGATTTCTAAATACGATAGGGGAGGTCCAACAAGTGTTGTACCGAAATCATTCTGACAAAAAAAATGAGACTTATTCATTATTTATTGAAAAAATAATATACAATGAGCTACAGGCAACTATTGACAGATCCATGGGTGGGATGGCTCCGATAGATTATTGACCGATAGAACTATTGTCAGACAGATCCATGGGTTGGATGGGTTTAAATCCGATATTTTTGACACAAGAGTTTAGTCTGGGCATGGTCAAGTCCATAGGTTCCCTTTCAAATTCATCCAGGAAGGAGAAGAGATTCTCATCAAAAATAGAGGGTACCGTGTGAAGCAGCTGGAGTTCTTGGGGTCAAAATACGAACGACATGAGCTGGTCGAATGCATCTGTCGACTCCAAAGGGTCCAAAATGTCGAGCTCTGGGAGAAGCTGCACAGGTGGAATCTGCACAGGTGACTGTGGGACTTAAGACACTGGAATCTGCACAGGTTCTGATACATGTAGAATCTGCACAGGTGACTGTGGGACTTGTGACACTGGAATCTGCACAGGTTCTGATACATGTAGAATGTTCATAGGTTCTGGGAGAATCTGCATAGGTGGCTGTGGGACTTGTGACACTGGAATCTGCACAGGTTCTGGATCATCTGGAATTTGCACAGGTTCTGATACATGTAGAATGTTCATAGGTTCTGGGAGAATCTGCATAGGTGGCTGTGGGACTTGTGACACTGGAATCTGCACATGTTCTGGAAAATCTGGAATCTGCACAGGTGGTTATGGGACTTGTGACACTGGAATCTGCACAGGTTCTAGGACATCTGAAATCTGCACAGGTGGCTCTAGGACATCTGGAATATGCACAGGTGGTTGTGGAATATGTATAGGTGATGGTGGGACATCTGGAATCGGCACAGGTTCTAGGACATCTGGAATCTGCACAGGGGATTGTGGGACAAGTGGAATCTGCCCAGGTTCTAGGACATCTGGAATCTGCACAGGTGGTTGTGGAATCTGCACAGGGGCCATCGGTCATTCACATCGTCTGGACACACATGTCATGACGGGAGTGATGCGCACTCGTTTCTTGTGCAGAACTTTTTCCACCAAAGGTCGCTTTTCGGCCGGTACATGAATCGGGGTACGTGGAGGTAGCTTGTAAGGAGTTTGATTAAACTTTTTCATTTTCCGGAAATCTCCCACGTGGAATCCCTTCTGAATGAGCTGGGGGAGAAGGGATTCGGGGATAATGTCCAAACCAAAGGCGGTTTTTTGAACCGTCAACACAATGTAGTGTTTTCCAGCCGGGATCGGATACGCCGTGTGAGGCTCCAAGAAGGTTCGATGGTAGAGCATTTAGTCATAGGGCTCAAAACTTCTCCGAATCACATTGGGTTGGGCTCGGCACTTGGAACTGGAGGGTGGCAATTCATAGATCAACATGGGTCATGCGTCGTTTGAATCAAGTGAATCTCTCCGGATTTTACCGTTCGCAAGCCAAAGGTAAAGTCTTTTTGGGCAAAAAATATGTTGTTGTAAATGTAAACCATTCTCTTGTCGGTATTTTTGAGCAGTCTGTCTGGATTTCTCAACAGGCCTTTGGATGTTTTTTCCCACATCACGTCGTTGGGTCTAAATTCATTGACATGCTTTGCCTCCATGACGGCCCGTTTGAAATTGTCCAACCACGTCTTTTTTTTATGCCAATGGTCTTTACAAAACAGAACAAACACTCGTTTGACGGTGGGCTCATGGTAGATGATACCAGCTCGGACTTGGCCGTGCCGAGCAGCATATTCCAATGCATCGGGTTTATCGGTCAGCGTCAAGGGCACCACCGTGGTAGAAAGGTGCTCGGGGTTGGCATCAATCGGGTCCATGACGAATGAAAAGTATTTAAAGCACCTCTCGCTTTTATACGTTTCAAACAGGATGCGATTCAACAAGGATTGCAAAAGGAAGCCTTTGCGTCTTTAAATGCGTCCGTCACAGTACCAACATGGATGGACCACGGATGAGCGGTCAAACTTTGAGTTTGGAAAAAATCTTGGGAGTAAAAAGTTTTAAACTATACTACGTCACAGTACCAACATGGATGGACGATTACCATGGATGAGCGGTTAAACTTTAAGTGTGGCTCTTGAGACAATCGTGGAGAGTAAAAAGATTTAAACTATACTACGTCACAGTACCAACATGGATGGATGATCACCATGGATGAGAGGTTAAACCTAGAGTGTGGAAAAACTCTCAAGACAATCGTGAAGAGTAAAAGTTTTAAAGTATACTAAAAAAATTTTTTTTTTTTTTTTTAGTGAAACGTTTCATCTTTTCTGCCCGAGTCCTTTTTAAATTTTCTTACATTTCATTCTTTCCATTTTCGACCCTGATGGCGAGACAACTCTTGTGCTTCCCAATACGCTTTGGAAGCCAACCTTGGCGTCTAGACAAGCCCCAAAAAATGGGAGAACTGGTCCAGAGCTATGCTCCTTTCCAGTTCTCCCATTTTTCTGGGGACGGTCTCTAAGATGTTCTCAATGCGTTGGGTGCCCTGCAGAGGGGACAGGTACTACTCACATCCAAGTGTTGTAACAAACATTGCAAGTGAAACTCATGGCCACAGTGTGTCTTTTCTGGCCAGTGCATCGGACAGATGGAGCATACGTCGGGGACTTGAAACACGGTATCGGGCCCTTTCTCTGCATAACATCCACCGCTTGAGCCAATAGAGTCCACGTGGTCAAGTTTTGCGGACCCTGTCGTTTCCAAGCCTTATATGCCAAACGGTATAAGCTTGATTTGGCATCCACAGAGCTTGAATGAAGGCTCCTTTTCCTTTGGAAGCCTTCTGCTCCACGTAGTCACTGGACACGTCCTTTGGTTCAGAACGAGCAAAGGCTCTGACGCGAAGAATGTCCAGAGAATGATGATCAGGGAACACTTTGGTCAGCAGCTCCCCAATACGCTGTTCAGTGTCAGTGTGGAGTCAATAATTTCGGGAGGTTGCAAGCCGTTGACAATGATTCGAAACTGCGTCATAAACTTAATGTAATCAGAGAGATGCACTCCCTGGTATTGGATCAGGTAGACTTGAAAGGCGCGCTCGGCCTCCATGTCTATGAGGCTTCCGAGTCCTGTTTTTATACTAGAGAGAAGCAGAAAGTGGCTTTTGATTGGCTCGAGAGAGAAGCAGAAAGGGAGGGGCTATGAAAGACAACAGGGTTGAACCATTCTGCACCCAGGCTAGCATAATAGTGTGGGACAAGGTTGGGGGTCACCACGAGGGGTGGAAGACACTAAAAAAATTCCATCGATAAAATATTGGACGGGAGATAATTTGTAGCTCACGCCCGCATGGGTGGGGTTCGTTTATAAGACGACAAATTGGAGGCATTCAAAATGATACATAGATTTCATTTTTTGTTCAGATTTTATTTTCCCTTCAGATTTTATTTTACAGTGAAAAAAAGTTTATCTCTGTGAAGAATTTCCGTTGTGTCGTGGAAAGCCACTTTTGACATTGTGATACATTATCTGCCAACGTACGCTATTTTGGTCCGTCATATGCATGGCTCGAGGTAAATATTCCTTTCCATTCTGTAAAATTTCCTCCAATCTTGCTTCGGTGGGCTCGCCGTACAACATGTGTTCTTGAAACACCATCGATTCCAGTAAAACGTGGATGGCACAATCATGGGGTGGTACATCTCCCCGACCACACACTAAGCAATCGGGTTGACAAGAGCATGGAGCCGAAACGACTGGCATGGCGGTACGATAAATTGTCAAGATAAATGATCAAAGAGGTGTCCAGGATAAAATTTCAAAATGAATTGATTCTTAAAGAAATGCACTGAGCTTATAAAATGTTTAGTAAACTAAAAAAAAAAAAAAAAAAATTTTTTTTATGTTTGTTTACAAAGACTGTTTTTGCAGCTCTAAACTTATTCCTCAGTTGAATTGCTAGTTCAATTTTATTTGCTGTTTTGAAAGCACTCATAATTATGGCCTTTTCCTTGAAAACTTTAATCTCTGAATTGGAAAAAAACATTGTCCCAGGCATGCTCCAAGAAAATGCCTCCAATTTGTCGTCTTATAAACGAAGATTGGAACGTTTAGCGGGTATATTGAAATTTCAAGGACCCTTGAAAATGTATCCTGTTCCAGTCAAGGTGGTAAAGAATGAAAATGGATTTCCCATTACGGACTGCGTCTGGAGTACGGAAAACTGCACTGAAGGTCCAGACACTTGTGAATGTTATTTTTTATTTAACGAACCCGAGAAATATTTTATTTTGAAACAATTGGGTCATGTGGTTGTACGGGATGGATCAATACATCACAAGGATTGTTTGACAAAAGCCAGTTGTCAATGTGGGAGAATACCATCTCTATTTTAAGAATCAATTCATTTTGAAATTTTATCCTGAAAACCTCTTTCATCATTTATCTTGACAATTTATCGTACCGCCATGCCAGTCGTTTCGGCTCCTTGCTCTTGTCAAACCGATTGCTTAGTGTGTGGTCGGGGAGATGTACCACCCCATGATTGTGCCATCCACGTTTTACTGGAATCGATGGTGTTTCAAGAACACATGTTGTACGGCGAGCCCACCGAAGCAAGATTGGAGGAAATTTTACAGAATGGAAAGGAATATTTACCTCGAGCCATGCATATGACGGACCAAAATAGCGTACGTTGGCAGATAATGTATCACTATGTCAAAAGTGGCTTTCCACGACACAACGGAAATTCTTCACAGAGATAAACTTTTTTTCACTGTAAAATAAAATCTGAAGGGAAAATAAAATCTGAACAAAAAATGAAATCTATGTATCATTTTGAATGCCTCCAATTTGTCGTCTTATAAACGAACCCCACCCATGCGGGCGTGAGCTACAAATTATCTCCCGTCCAATATTTTATCGATGGAATTTTTTTAGTGTCTTCCACCCCTCGTGGTGACCCCCAACCTTGTCCCACACTATTATGCTAGCCTGGGTGCAGAATGGTTCAACCCTGTTGTCTTTCATAGCCCCTCCCTTTCTGCTTCTCTCTCGAGCCAATCAAAAGCCACTTTCTGCTTCTCTCTAGTATAAAAACAGGACTCGGAAGCCTCATAGACATGGAGGCCGAGCGCGCCTTTCAAGTCTACCTGATCCAATACCAGGGAGTGCATCTCTCTGATTACATTACGTTTATGACGCAGTTTCGAATCATTGTCAACGGCTTGCAACCTCCCGAAATTATTGACCTCCACACTGACACTGAACAGCGTATTGGGGAGCTGCTGACCAAAGTGTTCCCTGATCATCATTCTCTGGACATTCTTCGCGTCAGAGCCTTTGCTCGTTCTGAACCAAAGGACGTGTCCAGTGACTACGTGGAGCAGAAGGCTTCCAAAGGAAAAGGAGCCTTCATTCAAGCTCTGTGGATGCCAAATCAAGCTTATACCGTTTGGCATATAAGGCTTGGAAACGACAGGGTCCGCAAAACTTGACCACGTGGACTCTATTGGCTCAAGCGGTGGATGTTATGCAGAGAAAGGGCCCGATACCGTGTTTCAAGTCCCCGACGTATGCTCCATCTGTCCGATGCACTGGCCAGAAAAGACACACTGTGGCCATGAGTTTCACTTGCAATGTTTGTTACAACACTTGGATGTGAGTAATACCTGTCCCCTCTGCAGAGCACCCAACCCATTGAGAACATCCTATAGACCGTCCCCAGAAAAATGGGAGAACTGGAAAGGAGCATAGCTCTGGACCAGTTCTCCCATTTTTTGGGGCTTGTCTAGACGCCAAGGTTGGCTTCCAAAGCGTATTGGGAAGCACAAGAGTTGTCTCGCCATCAGGGTCGAAAATGGAAAGAATGAAATGTAAGAAAATTTTAAAAGGACTCGGGCAGAAAAGATGAAAAAAAAAAAAATTTTTTTTTTTTTTAGTATAGTTTAAAACTTTTACTCTTCACGATTGTCTTGAGAGTTTTTCCACACTCTAGGTTTAACCGCTCATCCATGGTGATCATCCATTCATGTTGGTACTGTGATGTAGTATAGTTTAAAACTTTTTATTCTTCACGATTGTCTCAAGAGTTTTTTCCACACTCTAGGTTTGACTGCTCATCCATGGTGATTGTCAATCCATGTTGGTACTGTTACGTAGTATAGTTTAAAACTTTTTACTCTCCACGATTGTCTCAAGAGCCACACTTAAAGTTTAACCGCTCATCCATGGTGATCGTCCATCCATGTTGGTACTGTGACGTAGTATAGTTTAAAACTTTTACTCCCAAGATTTTTTCCACACTCAAAGTTTGACCGCTCATCCGTGGTCCATCCATGTTGGTACTGTGACGGACGCATTTAAAGACGCAACGACTTCCTTTTGCAATCCTTGTTGAATCGCATCCTGTTTGAAACGCATAAAAGCGAGAGGTGCTTTAAATACTTTTCATTCGTCATGGACCCAATTGATGCCTTCCCCGAGCTGCTTTCTACCACGGTGATGCCAGTGACGCTGCCCGATAAACCCGATGCATTGGAATATGCTGCTTTTCAGGGCCAAGTCCGAGCTGGTATCATCTACCAAGAGCCCACCGTTAAACGAGAGTGTTTGTTCTGTTTTGTAAAGACCATTGGCATCAAAAAAAGACGTGGTTGGACAATTTCAAACGGGCCGTCATGGAGGCAAAGCATGTCAATGAATTTAGACCCAACGACGTGATGTGGGAAAAAATATCCAAAGGCCTGTTGAGAAATCCAGACAGACTGCTCAAAAATACCGACAAGAGAATGGTTTACATTTACAACAACATATTTTTTGCCAAAAAAGACTTTACCTTTGTCTTGCGAACGGTGAAATTCGGAGAGATTCACTTGATTCAAACGACGCATGTACCCATGTTGACCTGTGAATTGCCAGCCTCCAATCTCAAGTGCCGAGCCCAACCCAATGTGATTCGGAGAAGTTTTGAGCCCTATGACTAAATGCTCTACCATCGAACCTTCTTGGAGCCCCACACGGCGTATCCGATCCCGGCTGGAACACACTACATTGTGTTGACGGTTCAAAAAACCGCCTTTGGTTTGGACATTATCCCCGAATCCCTTCTCCCCCAGCTCATTCAGAAGGGATTCCACGTGGGAGATTTCCGGAAAATGAAAAAGTTTAATCAAACTCCTTACAAGCTACCTCCACGTACCCCGATTCATGTACCGGCCGAAAAGCGACCTTTGGTGGAAAAAGTTCTGCACAAGAAACGAGTGCGCATCACTCCCGTCATGACATGTGTGTCCAGACGATCTGAATGACCGATGGCCCCTGTGCAGATTCCACAACCACCTGTGCAGATTCCAGATGTCCTAGAACCTGTGCAGATTCCAGATGTCCTAGAACCTGTGCAGATTCCACTTGTCCCACAATCACCTGTGCAGATTCCAGATGTCCTAGAACCTGTGCCGATTTCAGATGTCCCACCATCACCTGTGCATATTCCACAACCACCTGTGCATATTCCAGATGTCCTAGAGCCACCTGTGCAGATTCCAGATGTCCTAGAACCTGTGCAGATTCCAGTGTCACAAGTCCCAGAACCACCTGTGCAGATTCCACTTGTGCAGATTCCAGATGTTCCAGAACATGTGCAGATTCCAGTGTCACAAGTCCCACAGCCACCTATGCAGATTCTCCCAGAACCTATGAACATTCTACATGTATCAGAACCTGTGCAAATTCCAGATGATCCAGAACCTGTGCAGATTCCAGTGTCACAAGTCTCACAGCCACCTATGCAGATTCTCCCAGAACCTATGAACATTCTACATGTATCAGAACCTGTGCAGATTCCAGTGTCACAAGTCCCACAGCCACCTATGCAGATTCTACATGTATCAGAACCTGTGCAGATTCCAGTTTTACAAGTCCCACAGTTACCTGTGCAGATTCCACCTGTGCAGCTTCTCCCAGAGCTCGACATTTTGAACCCTTTGGAGTCGACAGATGCATTCGACCAGCTCATGTCGTTCGTATTTGGACCCCAAGAACTCCAGCTGCTTCACACGGTACCCTCTATTTTTTATGAGAATCTCTTCTCCTTCCTGGATGAATTTGAAAGGGAGCCTATGGACTTGACCACGCCCAGACTAAACTCTTTTGTCAAAAATATCGGATTTAAACCCATCCAACCCATGGATCTGTCTGTCAATAGTTCTATCGGTCAATAATCAATCGGAGCCATCCAACCCATGTCTGTCAATAGTTGTCTGTAGCTCATTGTATATATTTTTCGTATGTCCAGACTTGTGTCAAAAAATCTATCGCAGCCATCCCACCCATGGATCTGTCAATAGTTGCCTGTAGCTCATTGTATATATTTTTTCAATTAATAATGAATAAGTCTCATTTTTTTGTCAGAATGATTTCGGTACAACTCTTGTTGGACCACTCCTATCGTATTTAGAAATCTGGGTCGAATCGAGTCACGCGTCAGAATATCCTTTTAACCCAACTTTGGCGTTTTAATTTTGTAAAAAAAAATTGGAAAAGGGGGATTGAGTCGAGTTGACTCGGCCCCCTTTTTTTCGGGTATACCAATGTGCGCTCATTTAGGCTGAATAATCTTTCTGGGCCAATCGAGTCGACTCGGTGTTTCAAGACAACGTTGGAAGGACCAGCCAATAGAAATTGTTTCACGTGACCGCATTAGAGTATGAAAGGCCAGCACCTTCAGAGTGCTTTGTAATGGCTAAATGTTTTTTGTTAAGACTGTCAGGATTTGGAGTCTTGCTTCCATCTCAAATTCTGGCAATTTTAACAGAGTAAATGTTTTTTAGCAAAAATCTACAAGACTGAAAATAGGGGGGCAGTTCCCTCCTCTTTTTTCGGGTTCATTCATACACCAAGATTGGTCCATTCATACACCAAGATTGGAACCTGTGAATCGCCCCGTCTCATCTAGATGCATCACTGTGAATCGTTTCCAAGATTGGAGGCCTTCTCACCTAGATGTATCACTGTGAATTGTCACCAAGATTGGAATGAGGTGGCCCTCTCACCAAATATGTCATTGGACCTGTTAAGCATGTCATTGGACCCCCGTGTTAAAACTATTTTTGGGAGACCTCTGTTTCATTGGACCTGTCCAGCATGTCATTTTACCTGTCCAGCATGTCATTGGACCTGTTCAGCATGTCATTGGACCCCGTGTTAAAACTATTTTTGGGAGACCTCTGTTTCATTGGACCTGTCCAGCATGTCATTTTACCTGTCCAGCATGTCATTGGACCTGTCCAGTATGTCATTTGTGGATGACCCCTGTCTCAATCGTCGCTCTGGGGTGGAATGAAACATTTTCTCTCGGCCCCGAAAAATCTTTTGGTGGGAAATTTGAAAATGTTTATTTTGTCCATACATACATGGTTACGCTTTTGGGATAGTTTGTGTCCTTTTCAAATCGAGACCCTAATCACAACTGGGGTATAAAAACGGGTGAAAAGGGACACAATGCATACAAAAAGAGCCGTTTTAACGTTCCTTTGGGATCTGAAAGGCATGGTTTGGATAAAAAGGAGGGGAAAAGGGACAAGAGTCATGTAAAAGGAGCCGTTTAAAACGAAAAAGGGGGGACAAAAATACGGTGTCGATTCAAAGGAGAGTGTTTGAAAGGAGATGGGTTTCGTTTCAAAGGAGATGGGTTTCGTTTCAAAGGAGATGATTTTCAAGTCAAAGGAGATGGTTTCAAATGAGACAGTGTTCATGATTAATTTCAAGGGAAATGGTTTCAAAGGAGAGGATTTTCAATTCAAAGGAGATTCTTTCAAATGTGACAGTGTTCATGATTAATTTCAAGGGAAATGGTTTCAAATGAGATGGGTTTCATGATTAATTTCAAGTGAGATGGTTTCATAATGAATTTCAAGTGAGAGGGTTTCAAATGAGACAGTGTTCATGATGGATTTCAAGTGAGATGGTTTCAAATGAGACAGTGTTCATGATAAATTTCAAATGAGATGGGGGTGTTCATGATAAATTTCAAGTGAGAGGGTTTCAACAAAGGTCGTTTCGAAAAAAGGTCGTTTTCCATTTCCAATCATTTTTTGAAAGGGTCACGGTGCTCAGCTATTTTTTCGACCGACTGTACCACCTAACCCCATAAAACAAGAGCATCGAAGACAATGTGCTGTTTGCTGTTCAAGAAAAGATGCAAATGGAAAAAAAAAATCGCAAAGAAACGCGAATCTGGTGCAAAGACTGTGAACTTGGACTTCGCCTTGAACCCTATGTTTTAGTGGTATAATGTTTTTTATTTGTAATATTTAAATTTCTCATAATATTATTCTTTCCTTTCCTTTTGGCTCAGCGTATAGGCAAATTACAGGTGAAGGTTTGCTAGCCCTAAAACTTGTTTAAACCTGCAATCTTGGTTCCTAAGGTCAGGAGTTTGTCATTGTGTGTGACTCAAGTTTCAAGTTTTATAGGTTTGTATCTGTGTGAACAATTCATCATTTTTTTTAATTATTGTTCTTTGCTTTAGAAAGAGAGGCGGCATTTTCCATTTTTGTCCGTGGCGGCTAAGCTGCTAGAGCCGGCACTACTTATATAAGCCAACTAATTGAAAGTAAATTGTATATCTAATCACGAGCCTATTTATTTATTATTTTTTGTTTATTTGTATTGAATTTTTGTTAAAAAACATCATTTAACTGGAAAAACTATCCAACAAACATGATCGGCTGAACTAAACTTCCGAACACGTGTTTGAATTAAGTAGCTGTAACTGTAATATGTTTACTTTCAAAACCTTTTGTGCTTCTAACCAAAAGTGAAATTTTTTTTCGAAATGTTCAGAAAATTGTGTATTTTTTTTAATGAATATGTGTAAAAAGTAATTTTTGATGTATTTAATGACTAACCTTAATTCACCACATTCTGCAGGTAATTCTGTAAAATTAATTCAGTGCTATTGGTTATGATTCTTGACTTTTGAATATATTTTTTTTTGCTTTGAATTTGCTTTTGCTGTTTTTTTTATATGAATATATTGTAGATTTTTTCAGTCTTTCTTATAACAACACTATTTAAACCTTACGGCTGTATTCTTTTCCTCTTCTGCTTGTATGTTAGCTGTTTTTTTTCCTATTCTGAATGTAAGTTTTCATCAGATTTCAGATGTATGTTGAACATGGACGTAATCGAACTTGTATTCATACACCATTCTATAGCATCTTCTTACCTCATTCATTAAATAAAACAATTGAAGACATATAATCACAGACATGGTATTATGGAATCTAATGTTTTTCAAATTGATAAAGGAAATACTTTTAGTAAAAAACTTATCTCTGGAAGGGTTACATTTCTCCCTGGAAAAATTACCTTTTTTTTGTTGTCAGAGGGTGGGCTGAAATAGCATAAAGAAAAAATATTGACCCTCCAATTTTTAAGTGACTGATTCATTTTTATTAATTTGTATAATTATGCGTTATTTTTGTATATAATTTTCTTTAATGTTTTCAAAATCCTGGCATAATTCCCATCCATACTTAGTAACAATTATTGATGGATGAAATTTTTGTCTGTACATTTAGTCAGATTTAAATCTTAGTTGTGTTTTACTGATAGAAGTGCAAAGAAAAGAATACTATTTCTGAATGTTAGATGTATCCATCCATGGAGCATAACACACCAATTGAACAAAATGGATTTTTTCCCCTGGTCGTACTTTAGGGGTTAAGATTAAAATATTTGATTTGATTATTATAAAGGATTATAGAATTTTTAGTACTTGCATATTATTGCTACCTATTGTGACATTATATGAAGCAAAGCACTTGCTTGCCAATTCAGGATGTATGACACATAGCAAATTGGCGTTGCCCCACTTGGCGATTTATTAACCGGGTGCCTGATTATCCCGAGTTATCTCAAGTTTGTATATAGTGCAGTTAATTATTATCCTGAGAAAACTCAGGTGAAGCAGAATTTATTTGTCAGTATGATTTTGTTTTACTCGGCCTGGAAGAATTCAGAGGAAATATTCAGCTTTGATTTTCAGTTTGCTTGTTTCCCAGTTCTTTTATCACGACTGGTCACGTGTTTTCCCTATTGTATAGTATACATCAGTTTGTGGATTGTGAATGTATAAAGAAGGTTTGTTGCGTTCAAAGAAAGTAAAATGATGGCAGTGATGCAAGGTAGCGAAAGCAATAATTTTTCAGGTAATGATAATGAAGAGATTGACATTGAAAATAGTGGAAATGATTCTTCTACATGTAGCCTTATGGAAGGCAATTGTTGCCTTATTGAGACAGTGTACTCTGTCCTGTCGTAAAAGTGATTCTAGAGGTAAGCCAGTAAGAAAAGAGACCAGATACCAGTGTACAGAATGTCAGGTATCACTTTGTGTTGTCCATTGTTTCAAAAACTCATACAAAGACTAATATTTAGCTTTTTTCTATTTGTCCTAGATAACTCGGGATAGTTAACTAATATTAAAACTAAATGTTTCTTACACCTGTAAAAAATTATAAATTCATCTTAAAACCTACATGTTTTGTTTTAATTCCTTGTATTTAATAATAAAACGAGAAGTGATAGGTTTTTTCAAAAAAATTTGTAAGGGAAGTGGTTAATAGAGTTAACGATTGTTGTGAGAGTTAGTATGTAAGTACTGAATTTTTGGTTGAGGTTTTTGTAAAAAATATTTTAATGCATCAAAATTTTAGTCTACAGGTATTTGTCAATATTTATTAATGTTGAATTCAATTTTAGCTTCTATCCTGTAATGTATAAATTTCTTGAAGCTGTGTTATACATTTAATGCAGACTGTATTTTTTTCTGTTTATTCCATGTATTTGCTTTAACTTTATAATGAAATTACTTCAAAAAGCATTTAAATGTTTTTAAGAATATTAATTTTCATGAAAGCTGCTACAATTCAAAAGTCTGAAAAATGCATTTTGTTTCTTTACAACTTCAATACTTTTCATAAGTGTCATTTAAAAGCTTTTATAACATCCCAATAAATATTATTGAAATTTTTCTAATTTTTAGATATAGTTAAGATTTATTGAGAGGAAAATGGATGAAAACCTGAGTGACTTATCAAGCGAAAATGGATCATATTACAGTGATCATATAGATAGTGATATTGAAGCAGAGCTTTACAGCATAATTCATCATGATTTAACTGATAATTCAACTTTATCCCAAGAAAATATAAATACATCTCAAGGAAATGTAAATTCATTTCAAGAAAATGTAAATTCATCCCAGATTTCTTCTGTTCAACCAGGATCTGATTCTGTTTTATCAAAATCAGTTTCTTTTATGCCTGAAAATGAACTTATTAATGGAAACAAAAAGAACACAAAAAGAAATTCTACCATGAATGTTGGTCTCTTCGTTTCAGATGGAATAAATGATTCAAATTTATTTACTAGTTTTGAAACTCCAAAAAAGTATGCAGCTCAAAACTCTCAAAATAAAAGCTTTGAAAAAACTGGAACCAATAAATCTGTCAAGAGAAAATCTGCTGTAATTGCAAAATTTTTAGATAATACTGTAGGAAATAATTCAGGATCTAATTCTAGACTGATTCATTGTGGGAAAAATTCTTTCAATCAAACTACTAGTAATACACATTTGAATAAAAAATTTAAAGACGAATCCTTTGTGGTTGTTGAAACTGATAGTAGTGATAGTGATAGCAGTGTTTATATTACTGTATCTGATGAATCACATTTTAAAACAAATGTGAAAAAAGAGACCATTGTGTTAAGCTCAGATAGTGATGAATCTGATTCTTCTACTGAAAGGATGTTTGTACAATCGTGTCAAGTCAAACGTAATAGTTTACCAGGCAATTATCTTAATTCAAATCAAAGAGGTAATTTTGCTTTTTTTCCCTTTCTTTTAGATACCAAATGTGTTTTTTTTATGTAATAATATTTTAAGTTTTAATTTTGTATGAAAAGCTAAATACTTTTCTGTTTCGGAGGGGGGGGGGGAGTAAAAATGCCACAAAAAAATTGCCATTTGATTGTATTTAAAAAAAAACACTACTTTCCCATTTTGCAAGCACAAACAATAGTCACCAAAAATAATACAACAGACACCAAACAGAATATTCCTGCTCGTAAGCTTTTATCTCCACATTTTCGAAACAAGTTGAAGCCTATTTTTAAAAAAAAATAACGATATTAAAATGTTTATGCCTGCAAAGTAAAAAAAAATCTTAGAATAATTAATTATTAACATTTCATGCAACTAATTTAATATAGGAGGGCTACGGCCAAGCTCTCTTTGGGGCGTTTCCTTAATCACACCAAGCATCCGTGGTTGTCGAGTTACATGGAACTCATTCTTTTAAACAAGTATCCTGGTAATCACTAATCAAATTAGAAATATCCGTATTTAAAATTCGACTAAAGACTGAAATAGTAGCTTGAAGAACAAATGCAATGGAAATGATTAAATTTTTATAGAAATTGAATTAAAATCATTGGAATTTATTGGTGTTACCACAGAAAAAAACCAATAAAAATTAACTTTAATATATGTTATCGCCCATCTTGGTGAACAACAACTTGGCATGTAGCACTCCCACATCAAATAAGCACCCATTTAATTTATGCGTATACTGTGTGTGTGGTCGCAGATAAAGTCTGCGGTTAATGTGTGGAAAAGGGGGACCTTAGCAAAGCCAATTTTTTGGCTACCAGAATCAGTCACCAAACTACCTATATGTAGAGGTTCTAAGAGTAATGAAAAGAAGCTGAAGAGAAAAATTTATTTTGGCTTCCAGATAAACATTGCCAAATCTTAAGGGACCCCTATTCTACACTAACCAATTTAGCCAGGGGAAAAATTAATCATCGCTAACTACCCCCTGAAACAGAAAAGTACCAAAAGGGGTGTAACACTTGTATTAATCAAAAATGTATTCTATTTGTGTTTTTATAAGGCTTTTGTCTCATAGCTATTATACTAGAAAATATTTCTGTATTTATATTTTTCCACTTGAAAATTTAAAAATATATTATCAGGTCTAAAGAAATCAATTTCTGCTTTAACCCTTTGGCGACAAGTTTTTTTTTTTTTTTTACAACAGAACAATTTTGGTAGCATAAACTATACGTAGGGCACACTATAATGCTAAAACTAAGTTGTTATATTTTTAGGAAAATTTTAAACTCTGATTTAGGACCGGGACATATATGCCCCATCAGTCCTGACCACTGGGACTTACGAGTCGTCCCAGTAGTCTTCAATGAGTAATTTTGTAAAAAAAACCCAATGATATTCTAGTCAAAAATTTAATTAAGAATGATATGGTTTAAAAAAATCAATGCACAATGGAACATTATACATTGTGCACATTATTTTAGTGTGCGATATTTTCCGCCATCGTGTTTTTGTTGTTACTGGCAGATGGTCACCAACATTGAGTAAGCTTCGTGATGTTTTGGATGGGAGTGCAGGTCCTCTACGGCATTGATACTGTGCATTGAGTTTTCCGGACGACATCAAGGCTTCTGCAAGAGGTACAATAAAATCAAGAAATGGGGTTTTTCGATGTCTGAGTTCACAGTACGCAATTCATGAGTTGATGACTGCGCTCATTAATAGGCGGAAAAATATTTTTTTCCACTTCTTGCAAGATTTGCGATCTAATTCATAGACATTTGCCATTTGGTCTGCAAGGTCTACACCTCCCATGATTTTGTTGTAGAAATTTTTTTTAAAAGTAACTGAAAAATTTAATATCAAGAGAAATGATCACATAAGACTGTTGGGACAATGTGTTCCCACTATCCAAGACAAGAGGGACACATATGTCCCGATAATAAAAACTTAAAAGTTTGCCACTTAACAGTTTATTAGAGGTAATCCACTTCGTAACTAACTTATCTGGTTTTTGATTTATGGATCAATCAAAATTTAATCGAAAATAGGCTGTATTTTCCAAAATTAACTATTCACGTTTGTACAGTAGGAAATGAGCTGCAATAACACTTCAAAAACGCGGGAATTGCATTATGTACAGTAGCGCCATCTATGCTCTGTGAATGTAAATATCTTCAAAAATACTGGCAGGACTGGTGGGAAAGTCTCCAATTAAACAGAAAAGCGTTTCTGTCCCAAAAGAATTTTTTGAAACTTGCTTGGGACGTCTGCGTCCCGTTAGGCGCGAAAGGGTTAAAACTTAATTAAATAACTTAATTTTAAAAAATTTGTGTAAAATATGTCTTAAAAATATTTTTTTCTCTATATGAAAATGTCTATTTAAATTGTATACCTTTGTTATATACATACATATGAATAAATACAATATCACTTTTCTCATAGCCTACAAGTAATTTTGGTACTTGAGTATTAGCAACACTGCAGCAAAATTTGCACCACTTGAATCACATGATATGTACACAAAAAGATTATTAGATGTTTTATTTTAAAATAAATTATAGTTTAAAAAAACTAAACACTTTTATAGTGAATTGAACTAAAATGTAAAAAAATAATTCTTAATATAAGAATAAAGTGATTTACAAATTAATGTCATTGGGATAAAAGCGTGGGATGCTCTGTATTAATCGTTATTTCTTACTAGTTCTATTCCGAAATGTTGAATTAGTGTAAAAATGGAGTACAAAGCGCCCCACGCTTTTACCACAATGACATTAATTTTCTCTTTAATCATTTTATTCTTCTATTTAGAATTATTTTTTTACTTTTTAGTTCGATTCTCACCATAAAAGCATGTGTTTTAGTTTTTTTAAACTATAATTTATTTTTCATTTTTTTAGCTCGATCTACATTAAAAGCTTGTTTTTTTAGTTTTTAAAACTATAATTTATTCTTTGTTGAATTTATCCTTGAGTTTGATATTTGGAGCAGGAATTATGTGGCTTCTGGAATTAATCTTACTCTTCAATGGATATTAATTAATGGGTCTAAAGGGTATTTATTCTCTCCATTTACGGAGCCTCGTATGAGTCCCATATCATTATATTTCAAAGATTCCGTCTATAGATACAGGTCTAACTAATAAAAGTGAATTAAAAAGAAATGTCAATCATATTTTCACCTTTTAAATTTATTTCTATAATGTTAATTTGTATCATCACTTCGAAACATATTTCTTTATCAAAATAAAAAAAAAGTCTTACAGTAGTTGCATATGATGTGTAACATGACATGTTATTGTGGTAAATACGCAATATTAACTTTTTTCCTGAAAAAAATATGAATTGAGTATGATTGGAAATAATTTTTTATCAAGTAACTATCTTTAATGAAAATTGTATTTAATTAACAAAAGGAGTAATTTAATATTTTATCAAAAATAGTTATTCTTGTTCAATTTGGGGAAGAGTGGAGACAATAGACTTATGATAACTAAAATATGACACATATACTTATGGATTTCAAAGTATTTAAAAACTGTTGAAAAACAGTGTCAATAACAGTACCACTGTTAGAAGTCGAAACATTCTAATTTGTTTTCATTTCAAGCTTGAGTTCATCATTAATAAAAGCTATCAGTGGCTCAGCTTTTGGCAAACTGAAAAAATTAAAATCTCCATTCAAAATCAGGGCAAGCTAGTTATAATTTTTTTAAAAGAGCAGAACCACCTTCGTTATATGGTCAAAGTACAAAATGCAGGAAATCTTTAATTTTTTTTTTTAACCGCTTGATTCGAAAAATGTATACGACCACTGAAATCACTGTTTGTCCATTTTCAAATAAGCATTCTGCCGCACTTATGTCCCCCAATGTCGTGACTAACGGATTTAGAGTCTAAGGGCTCGAGTGCTTGATGGCTACTAGAGTTGGACCCCATGCGAGGGTAGTGAGAAGACACAGCCATGCACTCTCATTGGTCAAATCAAGTAGCGCACGCTTGCGTCACATCCTGTTACACACATCCGTCCCTTTTCACGAAATCACTCCCAACAAATATCCAACCATCAAGAGGAAAGATGTTACACATGAAAAAAATATTTAGCAGTTAGAACATAAATTTAATCACTTTTTAAATGTATTGCTTTATAAAAGTAAAAAAATGTTTAGCAGTTAGAACAAATTATTGTTATTCACATGCACAAGTCTTTTTTTTTTTTTTTTTTTTTACATTTTCAGAAAACACTTCCGCCCTACCCTTTTTCATTTAAAGAACATTTTATTTGTATTAACCACAAGCCTAATTATGGTTTTAGGGTTGCACCTTAATCTTTAGTCACTAAATTTGGAATTAGTTGCCAAATCTGGAAATGGTTTATGCAATTAGTTGCCAAATCACGAAATCCTTATTTTTGAGGATCCTAATCAGGACAATGAAACAAAATTATTGTATTGTCATCGGTCTTGGACAAGTGTGCAAAATTTTGAATTAATCTGACCTTTTAAAGTGGATAAAAATCGAGTTCAAAGATTCCATTACATACAAGTGAAACTTATAAAAGTGTGTTAAAAAAGACCAATCAGTCATATTTTGATGAAAAATGGTGCAATTCACATGGCCTCAATTTGGTTACAGTTATGCTAACATGTAAATACTGGGAATTTTAATGCTTAAACATGATATAAATTCTTGTTTTGCTTTTGCTCTAAGGAATCAATTTTTCAATTGCATTTATTTCTGGTGTAATGTAAATAAAAATTTATGTTTATAATAAGTTTTTGTCTTAAATACATTTGTTTCAGACCCATGGCATATAAATACGGCTGATGCATTTCGTTCAAGGAGATTATCTAATCGTTATCATGAAAAAGGGCAGATAACTTGTTCTAATTGTAATGTGAAAGGACATATGGCAAAATACTGCCCTGCCCCCAAAGTAAGCTTTATTTTATTAGGAGTGTGAAGTTAGCCTTTTTAATAACATTTGCATTATATGTTTTTAAAGTTATAAAAGTATAATGTTTTCTTTTTCATTAAATACTTAAAATTATTTTGTTGCATTGTATTTATTGAAATTTTTTTACTTAACATGAATGAATAATTTTTAAAGTATTTAGTATTAAGTGTTTGTGTAAATTAAATATTTAATTTTTACTGTTTTATCATAAGATGTATTTTTATTGAAAGAGTTAAATACAATTTTTCAGAATTTTTTCATTGGAAGTTAAAATATTGGAATACATATTTTTACCATATTTAAATTTAACATTCTACTTTCTATTTCAGATTTGCATATTTTTTTACTTCAACATTTAAAGTTAGAAAAACTGTTATAACAAACATGTCGTAAAACTTTCACATGACAATTGCTCATTACGAATTTATTTCAATTGTTCTATTCTCTATAATAATTTCTGGATGCTTCCATTCTTAAAATTTTTTGCTACATAAGTATGAGACATCTATAATCCATTGAGTTACTAAAGAGATTGAAGGGTTTTTATGATGTTTTATCTAGTTGTATCAGATGTTTTCTGTGTATCATTTCATGCATATACATCTGCTTTAGGGCTGTCTTCACCAAATGTTTGAGAGCCTGAACTTATCCAAAGCACATTTTCAGACAGAAAAATGTTAGTTTTTATGAAAACATATGACATTATAATTCAGTGTTTTTAAAATTTCAAAACATTCTATAAGTAATTATTTTTCCTTTTAAACACATAAAGGGATATCTCATTTAACATCATGGTATAGGGAGTAAAAATGGGTAAATTCAGATAAAAATGAGTAGTATCATGAAATATGCTGCTTTCTAAAGGGATAGCAAATCCAGGATATAATATTTAAATTGAAATACTTTTTTATCTGAAAAAATCTTCCAAATTTGGGAAAAATTTGATTGATTAAGAAATGGATTGGCTGGTTTTTGTTATATATGCCTTTTTGATGAAATTATTGCAAACAAAAACTGCAATTATTCTCTTAGGCCTTTAAAGCTGCACTTATGACACTTATCTTTTGTGTTTAGTTTATTTGTCTTTTACTTAATTTCTGAACTTGAATTTTCTGAGAAAATATATTTGTTTTACAAATTGTTTATATTTTAGAATTAACATAGTATAGCTTGTTGGGAAAACCATTGCTGACAGTGTCAGGAAATGTAACTGTTATTTACATTTTCTTTAATTAATAAAACATACTTAGTACCAAATTTCTGCACTGGAATTTAATGACATGCCCATAATGTAGTGACATCTAGCCAGTATCAATCTCATTTGACTTGATAATGTTTTAGTTTTTTGTTGCTGATTGTACTTTAGAAAATAGTATAACAATTGAAGTATGAAACTTGAAAAATAATAAATAATATTTTTCTCCTCATGAAAAGATACATTTATGCATTTGAAGCAGCGCGTGAGCAGAAATCGTATTAAGTTTATTTTTTGTTGTGTAAAGAATTTATGCAGTAATTAGAAAACTGGTGGCACCTTTTTGCTTTACAAACATATCTAGTCAATTTTGAATCCAGGGAATACTGCCTATATTAGGGCCCAAATTTGCATTTATCTTTTCATTTGGGTTCTACTTAGACTTATTATTATTTTTAAAAACTATATTGCTTAAAGCGTATAAGAGGCATTAATTTTTTCATTGGCAGCTGCTTCAGTTTAAAATTTGCTTGGTACTTTGATTTAAAGTATATCAATATAGTGTTGAATAAAGCAAGCTATTTTTTTAATAATTTTCTTGTATCTTACTTAATGAATGTAATTTTAAAAATATTGATATCCTTTGATTTAGAAGTAGAAGAGGTGGATAGAGAGAATCTTAGTAATGTAAAACCCTTGAGAATCATATATATTGATTGTCTGAGGTACTTAATGTTTCTTACATGCATCTTCATTTTTCTTCCCTCTTGAAAGTAAATTGGAAGAAAAATACTTAAATTTTAAAAGATTTTTTGGAAGCATGTTGAAATGATGTCATTTATATTTTGTCGTTGTCAAACCAATTTCATGCACTTTTTGAAGATTTCAAAATTTACGACTTATTATAACTAGTTTGCTAACCAAATTTTCACGTAAAAAAACTTCTATGTGAATCTAAGCATAATACAGCAAACTGTGTTTTATATATATATATATATATATATATATATATATATATATATATATATATATATATATATATATATATGTGCATCAGTCAAAATATTGTTAAACAAAAAATACTTCAAAGTTATACTTTATGCATGTTGCAGATACTGGCTTAAGAATGACAATTTTAACTATATTGGAAGATATTGCTACTGTGTGTGGAAAAATATGATATTTATGTAACGTGTTAATACATATAGTATAAAGCTTGTCTGATCTTTCAAATTTTTTAACTATTATATGATATGCTTAGTTTTCCAAGACTGATCTTTTTAAAATCAATGAACTACTTTTTAGACTGTGAAATGTTTTATATGTGGTGGTGACCATTCATGGCAAAGATGTAGCGATAAAATGTGTTCGAGGTGTTCTCAGAAAGGGCATGACTACAAACGTTGCTTTTCTTATACAGTTGAAACATGCTTTCTTTGCAACATGCCTGGTCATTCAGGAAAGGTGATGTATATTCTTTGAAAGTTTTTATTATTATACAGTTAAAGGATTTGTCAATAGACTGTTAGTGACTTGTAAATGGATTTCTCCTTTTATTCCCTTAGTGTTGTCCTGATCTATGGAGAAGATATCATCTTACTGTAAGTATATAATTTTGCATGATGATTAAAGTATAAAGAATCCTTTATGTATACATATGTACTCCCACACTACTGGCCATTAAAGTTTGCTACATCAAGGAGATGCACCATGCACATGACATTTATATGACATGAAGAAAATTCTGTGATGTGTAAATAATGAGCTTTTCAAAGCATTAATGCAAAGTAGGTGTAGTTGTGACACCTGCAATGTGTTTAAATGAAGAAATTGTACATCAGGTTTCTCATACACAAATTGCATTGAAATGTTGTTGTCTGGTACAAAGTTGTGATACCCATGTAAAAAGGAAAAACATTTCTGACTTTAAAGGTCATATAGCTGTGTCACGAACCCTGAGTCAATAAATGACATAGTTTGCAAGACAAAAAATGTGCATAAACAGGCCAATGATGTTTGCAGCAGCATGAACTATCAGCTCAGCAACCATGACTTCAGTTATCCTTGACATTGCATTACATACAGGAGTGCTTTCATTAGCATGATCCACAACAAACCTGGGGTCTTTTCATACAAACATTGGTTCTGTATATATCAAGATGGTCACATTCACATTTGGCGGCATTGTGGAAAACTCTGATTTCCAGCTTGCATTTGACATCATCACACTGGCCCATTACTTGGAGTGATTGTATTGTGTACCATGAAATACACATTTTGGTCACCTCCTTTTCCATTGATGGCACTTTGAACAGTGGTCATTTTATTTCTGATGTATTAAGATTCAAGGCTCAACTCTTTCTTTGAGGTTTACAAAATAATGTTTCAGCTGGATAATGCATGTTGCCACTAGTGTACCAACCTTTCCTGATACAGTAAATGTTTGACTGGTGCCCTGGTTAACATGTTCTCCAGATTTCTCACCTATCAAAACTGTCTATTCAATGGTTGCTGAGCAACTGGCTCATCCCCATATGCTATTCTCTACAGTTGATGAACTGTGGCATCATGCTTAGGCTGCTTGAGCAGCTGTACTTGTACATGCTATCCAATCTTTGTCTGACTCAATGCCCAGCCATATGAAAGCTATTATTGTACCAAAAATGGTTATTCTGTATACTTCTTTCTAAATGGCTGTGTTTTCAAAATTCTAGAAAATTTCATCACTTGTTATTTCCAATATAATATATTTGTCCAATAAATACTTTGTTTTTTGCATTTCATCCTGATGTAGCAATTTTAATTGCCAGTAATGTATATATATATTAAATATACAGCTGGTACTTTAAGTACAAATTATAAAATACACAATTTACCAAAATGTCTGTGTTTGTCTAAATGTAATCCATTTAAAATGTTTTCTTTCTGTAAGTAGTTACTAAAAATCATACTTTAAGAATATGAAAGGAAAAAAATTAATTGAAAATTCTCATAATTTATTAGCTTTTAAAATTTTGATATTTCAGCTTTAAAGATAAGTAGATTACTCAAAAATATATTTGCATCACATATATTTTTGGTTTTTACCAAAAAAAAAGTTTATAGTTACTTATTTTGGATATTATGTGTTGCATAAGCATGTATTTTGTGTTATATTCTCATGATGCTCTTTGAATACTTCAATGCATTTTCAGTTTTTTTTTAAAAAATTATTTAGTGCTGTTTCACATTTTGTATAATAATTTTATTTGACTTCTGGATTGCAAAGTTGACAATTGGGATCTTTTTCTTCTAAGAAGGGTGGTGGTGGGTGAAGATTTGTCCACAATCCAACCGGTTTAACCCATAGAGAAACTAGAGGTACTAGTTTATTATGCTGTTAGATTCTGTATTTATTAATTGTGTAAGCAACTCACAATATTTACATAAAATAAAACTTTTGAGTACTACTGTTGTTGTGGTGTGTTTAATACTGGGATACATATGAAAGACGTGAGATAGATGAACAGAAACATATAACACAACCACAGAAGAATACAGATTTATTACAAACGATGATCCCAGCATATAACAAGATGAGGTGCGCTGCTTTTCCTTTCGAGACGGGAATCCATTTCAGGCGAAAGACCGACTTCTTTCCCGAAGAAGATACAACCAAGTCTTGCTCGGAATTCGAACCCGAACCCACTCAGTTACAAGCCGAGGGTCATAGTTACCATACTGGCTGGGCGACTTTGAGTACTACTATTAAATATATATATAATGTAAAGTGACTTATAAAGTCTATTACATTGTTAAAAAGCCCATTACGTTTTGACATTTCAGTAATGAATATGGTTTTCTTGTTTTGAAACCACCAATTGTAAACATTTAGTACTATTTGGTAAATGTTTATTATGTAGTTTAATATTGTGATTAATTGATGGTTTAAAGTTTTTATTAGATGCAATCAAAATTTGTTACTTAAACCATCAAAATTTAAGAACTTACCTGTCAGTTTATTTTATATCATCTTTAAAGGAGTTTCTTTTAGCTATTATACATTTGTAGCTATGCCTTATTCATTAACGATGAAGGCTTTATGCACGTTGTCTCTCCTTAATCAATTTTTAAACCTCTACTCAAAATTCCTTCTTGAATAGTTTCAACATTTTCAAGTAATCAACTTCTTGATTTCATTTTCAAGAGTGAAAAGGTGATATAAAGAATAAATGTAATAATTAGGAATGGTAGTAAGTATCAAAATTTTTATGAAAAGATTGCTACATGTTTAATTTAGCATTGATATAAATGTATCAAATTCATCATGTATGTTTAAGTATTCTGTGAAAATTCTTTGATTTCTAATTGTTTACCATGGTTTATTCGTTTTTTTAAATGTGCCACTGAATGTTATATATATTTAGCGATATGTTTGTCCAGGATCGTTTCATGTTTTATTCTGAATAAGGCATGTGTGTGTGGTGTATACTACTTGAAAAGTTGTATATAATTCATGATTGGGATTATCAATTATTTACTAACACTCACCTTTTCACTTTTGCTCACCCCAAGCTACCATTTGATTTTGTGTGTGTGTGTGCAACATTTTTAACAAAAAAAAATATATACTTATAATTGATTTTGAAATGGTTTAAAATCCTTTTTTTTTCTTGTTCGGTTATAAAAAAAAAATTAAAAAAAACATGACTAAACCCTTTCTTGTCTGCAAGTTCGAATTTCCATCATCAAGATTAGTAAATATGAATTCTGATTATCCAATCATTGATATGGTAATTGTGGTGATTGAAACAATATTTGGTGATTTATGACAGACTAATTTTATTATAAATATGACTGTCTGTACTTGTTAATCAGTTATTTGCTATTTTTGTCAGTATGTAATGCATAAGATGTGCATTATAAATTTATTAACTTGCAAATAAAGCAAGTTTGTTGTGACACGCAATTAAAAAAATGTTCGTGTTGGAATTTGTATTGGATACTATTTGATCTTGACAAGTGTCAAACATTTTGCAGTACCTGTACATAATTTTTGACTTTATTTAAATTGAATATTCATACATAATATTTCTTTGTTATTTAACAAACCTTTACCTTTGCTTAACATTTAAAAACATGATCTATATCTTATATTTTTTCAGATTAGTAAAGGAAGAAGTCTCATTTAAAAAAATTTTTCATGTTATAACATTTTTTTTTGTCACATTGTACCTTTTAACTTTGATTTTTTAATACATATGTAGTTTTTTGTAGTAACATATAAAATTAAAAAATCTACATGGCATTTTAAATATTTGATATGATGCTTCCAAGATTCTCTGATGTAAATAGAGAAATTAGTCACACTGTATATATTACAGTGAAATGAGAATTTGCTATTAAATTTGGTAAATTTTGGAAAATTCCAAAATTTAGGCTTCTGTATTAAGTGAAGGCTGCTAAAATGATATAAACTGGTTTAAAATCTTGATCTATCAAAACTGAATTTCCATAACTTAATGTATTTCTTTAAAATATTTTTAATCACACTATTCATTCCCCGCAACTTCCTTTTTCATCTTGAATAACCTCATGGAAGAATATTGCTTGAATTTTGTTATAAAAAAAATGGTATATAAATTTTTGTCATTTCTTTTTATTCATCATAAATTGTGATTTTTATGTACTCTAATTATAAAACTAAAATTAAAGGGGATCTCATGTTTTTTTCTCATGCATCTTTTATGGATAATTCAGTTGGTAAATATTAATGTTTAAAAGATAGTGACAGTTACCCTAATTTCTCTCTCCGTTGAATAAAGAAATGAAATTATTTTGACATGCTATTATTTATTTCTTAGTTCAATGCAATTTTTGTTAGTTGCCAGTGAAGACAATAAAGTGGCTAAAAATGATACAATCGATGCTCAATCAAATATTTTAAATTGAATGGAATGAAAATTTTTTAAAAAGATATTGATATACTTATCTCTTTAAAGTAAAAAAAAAATGTTTGAACTAACACTTATTAACATTTTTTTATGTCTATATTGTGTGTTTTATTCAATAAAGTCTGCTTTGAGAGTTTTGCTTCATTGAAATGAAAATTACCCAATTTTCTTTATCTGACTTTTTTCAAATTTTGTATGATACTTTAAAACACTATACAGTTATTTCCACATTTGCTTACAAATCTCATTAAATGGAGTTTTAAATTGCCTTTAAAACATATGTCTACAAATATTTACATCTTTGCAAAGTTTTTTTTTTTAAATTTTAGTTACTTAATTTTTATTGGATAGAAATTCAGATTTTAAAATCTACACTTTTATTTATGTTTTGTGATGATTATGTAGTTATAAACAAATTTTGTGTAATATTTTTCTTTTTAATCTTTACTATTCCAGAATTCAAACAATATTAATGAATGACAACTTATTCTGATTCTTAGAGCATGTATTTTATGTTGTATCATTGTAATAAGATTTAATTAAAATTTTCAAAAATTGTTTTTTTAGACATCTCTAGGAAAAATAATTAAAGGAAAACAGAGTACTTCAAATTCATCCATTTTTTGCTATAATTGTGGTTTTGAAGGTCATTATGGTGCAGTAAGTATTTTTCTTCTCATATGAATTCTATGTAAGTAATCAATTTGTCAAGAACATGCAATTGTTAATGAATATGTGATGACGTTGGAGAGATAGAAAAAAAAAGAAACATAATGTGAATATATTGCATTGTAAATAAATGTTTAAGTTATAAAAAGTTATTACAGGTGCTGAGTGGTTGAACATTGTGAATAAAACTACTTTTTTACATGTAATGAAAAACAACTCCCTCCCCCTTTTTGTATTATGTGATTTATTATACATATTTCAATAATTGATATTTTACAATATCACATTGAGGGCATTTTTCTCTGTAAAAATTGTTTAAAAGGAATTGTATTGTTAAATAGATAAGGGAAGTATTGGCTGTAAAATAATTTATGATCTTGTTCACATTTTGAACATATTCCAAGTGTATTGTCAGCTTTTATATGAAGACAGGCTCAGATAACATTAATTTCTGCTAAATAAAACTGATGTAATTGTACAATTATTGGAAAGAATAATTTGATTTGCTAATAATGTGTTCATTGATTGATTGATTGATTTATGCCATACTAGAAACAATACAAGGGATATTGGCATTATACCCCATAACTGTGAACCATAGTCAAATGAGAAGTGAGTTGGTGCTTTATATCCATCTCGTGTCAAAATAAACATATTACATTTACAGATCAGCCCTTCTACCTAAATGTAGAAGTCACATCTCAAACTAGCTATCCATCAGTAACAAATTAATTACTCTATGTGTTCCTAGTAGACATATCTTTATTCTTGTTATATCTCATTAATTTCTCAAACTCTTTTAAAAATGTTGATCATTAAAAGTAATTTATAAGAAATACACTCAGGAACATTGAAAATCGCGACCCAAGAAGAAAGCATTGGATTGAAATGAAATTTAATACACATAATGACACAGATGAGAGATTCACTTGATTTCAAAAACAAGACAATTAAAGGAATACAGGGTGTGCAACAACACAAATACTGGGCGCGTTGGACCACCTCCAGCTGCAATACATGCTGCCACACGGTCTGGCATTGAGTTGATTAGACACCTTATGTTGTCCTGAGGCAGAGGGGCCCACAAATCTTGAACAGCCAACTCTAAATCAAGTACAGAGTGACACAATGGCATCTGCCGTTTTAGCTGATCTCACAGTGCACTACAGGGGATAAATCGGGGGAGCGGGCCGGCCATGGAAGAGTCTTAAAATGACATAGGAAGTCTTGAGCAACTCTTGCTGTATGCGGACGAGCATTATCTTGCTGGAAAATTGCCCCTGGGAGTCCATTTAGTAAAGGTCCTACATGGGGTCGAAGAATTTCATCAACGTAACGTTGGCCCGTTAAGGTTCCACGCATCACAATTAAAATGGACCGGCTATCATAGGCTATGGCTCCCCAGACCATTACACTAGCTGTGCGGGCAGTGTGACGTAGAACACTGTGGGGGAAATTGTACCGCTCACCAAGGCGCGTCCACGGTTATCATCTGTCCCCAAAACAAACCGGGATTCATCACTAAACACAACCTTTTGCCAATCTGTGACATTCCACATTGATCTGGCTTGGCACCACTGTAGACGCAGTTGCCGATGTTTCGGTGTTAAAGGGAGTGCACGGAAAGGGCACTTGGATTTAAGATTTGCTTCTGCAAGGTGTTTGGAAATTGTTTGTGGAACAATTGCTACGCCTACGTCTGCTCGTATCGTTTAACGAGTTGTTGTGGGGTCCACAAGTGCTTGCCGCATGATCCTTCGATCCTCACTCCTCGTGGTCTTCCTGGTCGCTCCAGACCCGGTTTTCCGCACGTGGGTACCTTCTTGTGTCCACTGCTCCCAACAATTTCTAACGGCACACTCCGGACGATCCACCTGGCCAGCAACACTGTGCGTCGACCAGCCTGCAGTTTTCATCCCAATGATCAGGCTCTCTCAAACTCGTTTAACTGTGAGAAATGTCTTGTAGCACATTTACCTGGCATGTTTCGCTTACCAAAGTCTTTCTACAATCAGCGGGTAATCATCACGTTTATGAATCTTTTAATTTGCGCTGGCTTATATAGCACCCTCTTCCTGATTGTAGCTCCACCTCGGCGTGTATGAGCATGCGTATTGGCACAAAACTTGGATCTTTTGCATATTACGTTTGCAAAGTTTCGCGATTGTACTTAGCTTCCTTCTTGGGTCGCTATTTTCAATGTTCCTGAGTGTATATGGAATATTTCTGTCTTATCATTTATAACATTTTAGAAGGACAGTGATATTGAAGTATTTCTTCTGCATCTTGATAATACAGTACTCTTTTTTTTGTGTGTGTGTTTATGAATAGAAACCCTTGAACTGTTCCGTACAATCCAGTATTTTTTGCATAATTCTAATGTCTTTAGTCACAAATATGGGTTCTGTTCCAGGCTGGCTGATTTACTTTTAGAATGTGTGTGATGAATTCTTGGCAGGAAAAAAAGGCTTCCTATTTTTGTTTAGAAAAAACATGCTACTGTAATTGCTAGTCAATAAAAACTGTCTCAGAGCTGGTCACCTTCTTTTTTGGTGTCATTTGTGTTCTCTCCCATTGTTGGATTTAAACAAGCCTTTCTTGTAAAATCATGTTTATTCCTTTACAGAAGAATTTCAAAAGAGCCTGTTCCTGTTGAACATATTTTTAAATTAGAGTTTGTGGAATCAATTGAACACCACTTTCTGCTACTTATGAATGTTTAAGATCTGTAGATTTAAAGGTACTATTAGGCAAACCAATAGTACCCTAACAGAATGTTGTTGTTTCTGAGACCACCTGACTGACAGTGTCAGATAGATGCCTACAAAATACATTGTAGCAAGGGTCTAGTTTTATGACTGTTGTGAGCTGCATCTTTGGGCACCATCTAGGTGGCAGTAATATTTGGCTGGGTTTATAGAATGTTAGTGAATTACATGTCTTAATTGCCTCCAACCTATGTAACTTACTGAAAGACCTAATTCATACTAAAATTGCCTATAAATTACTCTTAATGATTCCAGTTTTGCAATCAAATTCATAAGTCAATATTGCAGTCTTGTTTTCATCAATTTAAATAACATCTGGAGGAATTCTTCTCTTTGACTATAATTTTCTTTTTTGCGTATTTTGCTTAATATTTTCGTTCATTTTGTGTGTAAAATATATAATTTTTCTTATACTCATCCTTGCATGTTTTATATTTTCAAATGCGTTATTTAATGTTTGTTTTATGTTAAATTTCGAATTTATAGTGATTCTTGAATGTGTTTTATAACATGGTAAAATTGGAGATTGTTGCCTGTTCAATTATCTGAATCATTTGTAGGCCAAGACAAAGAAAAAAAGAAAAGCCCTTAAATTTAAATGTTGTAATTTTTCAACTGTTTATGAAAAAGTTGGATTTAAAGTTGAAATTATTTCTATACTTTTCTTGCTGAGTCATGTTTGAAGTAGTCAATATGAACTGCCTTTTGGATTGGCTTTAAAAATTGTTTCTTCACCACCTAACTAAAAATAAAAACTAGTTAAGTGAGTAAATGTGAACAGAAGTAATAAAAGTGATTGTTTTATTTTGTGACTAGATAGTGTATTATTTGTTTATCTGATTTTCTTCTTTTGTAATCCACTTTTCAATATCTATTTCTACAATTAACATGTAGAACATCAAAACCATTAATACTCACTTTTAACTTTATAAATAAACTGGTCCTAACTTATTACCCAAATTTCTCTTTCTATAACTCTGATAATTTCTTGAAATGAACATGTATTTATTTATTATTTTAAATAACTGAATGAGGTTGTATGCTTATTTATTTTTTTTATATATAAATTTGTTCAAATATGAATGTTTACAGCGATTTAAAGAAAAAAAATAGGAAAGATTCTGTACTTTAATTGATCTTAACCCGTAAACTGCTGATTAAAAGTTATGAAATTCGCTCCCTTGAGACACCCTTTTTCACATAGATGTGCATATGTGGTATTTTGGGGACGAAAAAAAGGTATAAATAAGTAAATCCTTCTCTGAAGTATTAAATCCTTCCAGAATCTTGTCAAAGTCATTTTATTGCATTCCAAAGCCTTCACAATAGTTTCAATGATAGCAGCTTAAAGAAAAGGATTGTATTTCAGAAAGGCCTATATGTACCCTAAGGGCAGTTGATGCACCTGCTGAATGAGACATGTACATGGCAGTTAAGGGGTTAATATTTACTAATGAATACATGCTATGATTTACACAAATTTTTTTAATTTAATGATTTTCATAATTTTTTGGGGTTGCCTTTTATGTGTAGGTATAATGTAAAACAGATTCTGTGCTCAAAATTTATTAAAAAGCTAACCATTTAATTTTTTAAGGGAAAAACTTGAAAGTTATGAAATGGTTTTAAAATGCTACTCCTCCTACAAAAATTGACATGCATATATGAAATTTGGTTTACAAGTACATCAAACTATGTATAACAAAAGTTAGTATGGGTTTTGTGATAACATGATTGGAATTCATACAATACTTCTTTTTATGAATGCTTATTGAAAATTCCTTAAAAAATGTGTAAATTCTAACTTCAATTATTTTGTAAGAAATAAGTATTGCTTTGATTAAAAAATGCATACCAACTTTTGTTCCATGTACTATTAGCAACAAGTGAAAAAAATTTCCAAGTATTAAGCCCAATCGAAAAAAAGCCTTAGCCTTTTAAATTAAGTCAAGCTAGTTATTTTATCTTTCTGAGATAAATCAGCTTTAAGTTTTGATTTGCCATTGGAATGTGAATAAAAACCATCAGAAAAGTTATCATAACTCTGCATTTTTTAAAATTAGAGCCTTCAAATTTTGTGGGTTTGTAGAAAAGTATATAAAAATAATGTAGAGTAAAGAAATTAGTTTTGATTTCTTGATTGATTTTTGTCAATTGAATCGTACTGTGTCCCCTTAATAGATCTGAATTTAAAATTTTTACCTTAGGTTAGAATTAAATATAAAACCAGGCTATATCTTGTTTTTTACTTGCAAAAATAAAGATATCAGATATTTTTTTACTTCCCTTGTTATTTAGTATTTAAATGAAATTATTTATATATAACTATTTTTCTCTGCAATTTTACTAGGAATGCGCAAGACCTCGTATGGATAGCACGGGCCTTCCTACTTGGACATCTGTTATTAGTTACGACAATCCTATAGGTACTGTTGAAAATAAAAGAGTTATATATAATAGTAAAGAAAATACTTGTGATAGGAACATTCGTTTTCCATCTAAAAAGAAACAGCCCAAATTTGCTCAAGATTCTTCTTCACAACATAAAATAAGTAAGGGAGGTTTTCTTTATTTTTTTTAAAATCTTTTCTACTCTATTGATAAAGTAACAAAAAATATAAGAATTTTCACAGTGGGCTTATAAAACTAGGTTATCTCTTCATGCGATTATTGAATTCAAAAAAACTCTATTATCTGAATTTCTTGGAAAAATTCTTATTTATAGATTTATAGCATCTGTATTTTTAGATTTTGGTGGCATAACAAAAAGTGTATTAGTATTTCTGAAGGGGGGGATTTTCGAAAATTTGTTTTTATTTTAAAACTGCCTTCTCCTTTAAAAGTACACTCTTGTTTTTTAACTAGTTGTAGAAACCTAAAAAAATATTGCAAAAATTTATTACTTGAATATATAAACAAGCAAAAAAGATAAAATTGACAGTTCAAATAATACTTACAACTCTAAACAGAAGTAGTATTTGTATATGCTTGTATTAAGTAGCCAAAAGAAAAAAAAGAAAGTTAATTAAGTAAAAAATTATTTATATGTACTGTGTAACTGAAGCACTACAAATTACACTAAGGGAAGAATTAAATAATTTTATGTTATTTTAACCTTCCCTAAAGACAAGTCCTTATATATATACTTCATGTTTTTAACTACAGTAGTATTTTTGAAATTTTACATTTGTTCTTTCTTAAACTCATTTGAAGCTTAAGAATTCCATAAGATGGTATTTGCTTTATAATCTATAATTTTCTAGTGACATTCTTGAGTTTCTCATAATTCTTCAAAAATTTAACCTAGTTTTGATTTGTATCATTACCAAAATTATTACTTTTTATATCTGTTTGTATATGATCTAACTGAGTGGTATTTCACTAGTTTCTGCAGTATTTTGTGATCCTAAATGCAACTAAGAAATACACCAAATAGGTTTGAGAAAAATTATATTGGCAATTCAAGGGGGATGAAAAAATTATAAATAAATTTCATTGAATACAAAAAAAAATCATTTAAATACTTTTTTTTAAAAAAAAGAACATTAGTTTTAAAAATGTCAAGCCATCCATAGCTCAGATTATTTTAACCTTTGGGTTGCTGTGATACTTTGATGCTCCAAGTAGTGTCACTTTGCCAAAAATTCGAATACCACTGATTCAGAATACAAATGAATTTTCTATATCTTCTTTAATGTAGATCTATTCTTATCAGAAATATTAATGTGTTTTAAGGACAATGTTTTAGCTCTAATAATTCTGCTTGTTTCTCCTTTTATTTGTCATGAAATTGACTTTATTTATTTAAAAATGGTTAATTTTTGAGTTAAATGTTTAATAATTTGATAATTTTCTATTAGCATCAGTAAAACAATAAATGCAAGTATGCCAGAGAAAACTGCCAAATGTTATGACTTGTGATTTTAATTTTCTTTTATTCAGTGTGTTTTTTACTTATAAACTGACTGGTTTGCAAAATCATGAGCAAATGCTGAAAAAGCTTTCAGATTATTTCAAGATAAAGGAATGGTTCATAGACAGACATTCAAAAAGAATTTGATGAAACTATACAAAATCACCATATGATGTTTAGTTTGGGTTCAAATCAAGTACTTATGTGATGTCATGTACGTCTTGACAAAGAAAAAAAAGGAGGAATGGAGAATAAAAGCATAGTTTAATGGTTGACACATTTCTTTTGTCAATATCATTAGGTTAATTTACCTGTGATGTTGATTTCATTTGAGTTTTTCCAACTTAGTGATGTAAATCAATCACAACTATACTGTGGCTTAGAATAATCCATACATGATACCAATTCTTTGATGTCTTGCAAAAATGTTAAAATGGGTTATTTTGAAAGATATGCCATTTCTTTAAATTATCTACTCTTAGTGTTGTTCATTCATATGTAGGCCTGGGGAAATTACTCTAATAATAAATATTTTTGAACTTATTACATTTTTTATACTTTGCTTTTTTAAAATCTTATTTAATGTTTTTATTCTTGCACTAAACTAATGGAAAGGTACACATGATTTTCAATATATCAACATCACATCTTCATATCCCTTTCTCTCTTTCTTTTCTTATTTAAATATACTTTTCTTATTTAAATTTACATAACAATCCTCTCATTTGTGGTGGATTTTGGTTAACTGTGTCCAGGTCTTCTCAATGTGGCCCAGTGTCCTAAAATTGTTTCAATAAATTGCAGAGGACAATATACAATTGAGCTTATAGCTAGCTACCTGTTTTAACCAACTCATATGATAAGCATGATAAATGGGATGCAAAATAAGACTAATCAAGAATGCATATCATATTCACAATCACATATATAATCGACTGTGAATATTTGAATAATTCTTAGTGGCATAATCAGTTTTACATATTTAAGTTACATTTTAAATTAATTCTACAGCTCTCAGAAACAAACTAAACCATTATTTATTTACATAGATTTTTTATTTATAGAACAGCAAATTAAAATATTATTTACAGTTAGTCTTGTTGAGTAGTTCATCTACTGCTTCACACACACACCGAAGGATTATAGTTTTTTATTTTTAATAATGACGTAACAATCAATACATTTGGTTCAATACTTCTTATCAAAATAGATATAATTTGCAGATTTTCTTAATTTAACATTGGAGTGTATATAGAAAATTATAAAAATTGAAAATTTTTTCACAATAATAAAAAATGCATATTCCGAGCTCTTCTCTTATGATATGATTGCTGTAGAACAAGGGTATTCAGCCTATTTTCCCACAGGGCTACTTATATATAACGACTATTTCACGGGGCTGCAACATGAGTAATAATGGGGAGGGGGCTTGCTATAAGACCAAAGACATTTAAAATGTGGAAAATTGATCAAAATAATTAAACTTATAATCTTGGATTTTATTTTAAAACTATATTAAACTCAACTCACAAAAAATAGGTTTTCTGTATTTTCTACCCAGTTATGGAGTAATTTTCGGTTTTCTTTCATCAATGATCTTAATCCCTCCACTGCCCCAAATATTTTGTTGCAAATATTTTTTTAAGAAGACCAATTTATCTTGTCTTAAAAGAAATTCTCAAGAAAAAGAGCCATTGCAATATTTGTGCTTAGGGGTATAGTAACAAATTAACTTATACTTTTTAAATGTAACATTTTTGCGACAAATCAAAGAAGTTGTTGATCTATGTTTGTTTTACTCAATAAAATAGTTAAGATACAAATTGTTTTGAAACAACATATATTCTTTAGATATTTTTTTTGCTTGGAAGACACTGGGATTAATTAAAAATAAGATTTGCCCATAAAATTATGGCTACTCCACTGTTATTTGTTGTCACTAACTGTTACAGTACTAAAAGGTAAATAGTTATCTAGCAATTCGGATCAACTCAACAGCAATAGCAAAATTGATACACATGATTGATAGAATTTTTCACTGAATTTTTAATGCACTGTTCTTAAATAATTTAATTCGTTAGTGCAACAGGCCACTCAGAGAAGCCAGGTGGGCTGCAGGTTGAGTATCGCTGCTGTAGAAAATACAAATAGTTTTTGACTTGAAATTTATTATAGTTATGCCTCCTAATGTTAAATTCTCATAAGTTGATAAAAACAGCTTATTTGAAATATGAAGGAATGAAAGTTTCAGAAATTTCTTGACACATAAAATGCAGTAAATCTAGTAAAAATGATATCTTATTGTTAAGGGGCACATGTACATGTAAAGAGATAAAAAAATGGTGATATAGAAAGCTTTTGTGTGAACTGCTTCTGTCAAAGCATTCATGTCTGTCAGTTTACCTATAACTTAATTGTTCCAGCAATCCATATCTACAATTTTTCATTATTTACAAACAAGTAAATTTCATGTATATCATAGTGGGCAGTGAATTGCAATGCTCAAAAGCACATAGAGAGGTATGACTACTTTGAGTCAGAAATATTTGCATTTGAATAACGATTGTTAATGATTTCCTTCAGTAATGAAGCAAAATTCAATGCAGTGGTCTAGATCAGTGATCTTCAAACTTTTTCAACTCATGGAACCCTTTAAACTTGAAGGTATTTTTGTGTACCCTAGAACTACAAAGTGTTTTTGTGGAACCCCCTTCCAGACACATCTTAGAAGAATATATCTCAAAATAATATTTAAATTAGATCAGCATGTTAAAGGTACTTATGTATAGGCAATTAGAAAAAGTATCATATTTATTATTAAAAATTTCTAATCTAATTTTTTAACATAATTCACTCATTAATAATATTAATTTGTGATCCAAGTGTGACTTACCCATGCTTTATATTTTGTAACTCAGATAGATCCTTTTTTTTTTTCTCACACAAACTGTCAAAGTCTAGGTCTATTGAGATTAAATAGAACCGCATTACGTATTCTGAATTTAATTTGTGTTTGTTGCTACTCTCATTGAAAAATATATTTTACTTACACATAATTTTTTGAATGGCCTTAAAATGTTTATAGCTATTTGAGAAATTCTGTGTATTTTGCATATGAGAGTTGTCAGTACAAAATTTAGGAGCTATTCTTGCATTTAGATTTTAACATTAAATCTGTTGATATGCTGATAAGTTCTTTCCTCTCCTTCATTATAGGTGTTTTTTCCACAAATGGAAAAAGGTGCATTTTCCATTAGAAAATTATTTAGTTTCACAGGACATTGTGCTAATAAGTATAAAATTATCTCTTAGAACCCAAGAAAGTAAACAATAGAACATTCTCAGTCTAGTAGGAAGGATATAAAAATAAAACATTTTAATATTCTTTTATTATATTATAATAAAAGTTTAAAAAGTGTAGCAAAATAAAGTTATTATATATGAATGAAAGTTTCAGTTTTATTGTATAAGATGGGCTGTACAAATTTCATAGAGAATGTGAATCCATTTTGCTGAACATTTTTATAAGTTTTTTTTTTCAATTTTTTTTATTGTGACTTGTGGAATCCCAGGGTTCTGTGGAACATAGTTTGAAGACCACTGCTCTATATGGATCTGCCTATTATTGGAATGATCTCTGATGTTAACCTCACTTTCTGTTTAGCTGGCAACAATGAAGTGATTTTGTCATGTGTGTTCTGTTTCTATTAAGTGATAACTGGGCACTTCAGCTGGACAATGATTTGATCCACACCTCAAAATCAACTAAAATTAGGTTTAAACATAAAGGGGTATCAGATATTAGTTTAGATGTTAACCAGGTGCAAAATAATGGAAAGACATTAGTATAGGAGATGTATATGTATAAGAATTCAAGTTGTTTCCCTTTAAAACCTGATTTGTTACAAACCTTAGTTCAAAGTATGCGTGATTGGGTATTCAAACAAAAGTTTTAAAATTTGAACTATACATGAGGAATCTATGTTTAGTATCTTATATTTCAAATTTCTTAGAAATATCTTCATTAGTTCCGAAGATATGAAGAAAAACAGGCTTTAGATTTCATGGAACTCGCACTTCATAACACTACCTCTTTTCTAAGCATGGCATAAAAAGTCGATCAGTAATTAATTGTAAACCATGTTGCAACTCCTTAAAGTCTAGCAATTTCTGATTTTAAATTTGATCTGAAATATTGAATAAATTTGCAGTAAAATTTCAGTTTAAGGGTACACATGGAACCATAAATATCTAAAATATCTTATATGCTACAATTTTTTTTCACAATTATTTAATAATTCATTTTTAAAATATTGCTTCTGGTGTTTAGGTTTGAGAAAAACTGTTAATGGTTTGGTGCAAAAAGTTGAGTAAAATTTTTCATTGTATAATATGTAAAAAAATTATTTAAATTTTGGGTGCGCATTTTTGAAATTTGAAAACTCTGAAGTGTAATTTTATGAAATTTGAAATAATTTTTTGTCTAGAAATCACACAGAAGACAATTGTTTTAGAAACTTAATTAATTAAAGCACATCAAATCCTAGCTCCCTTGAGTTAGCAAGATTACCATTTTTGTCTGCGATGAGAATCGCTAAAATTACAGAGGGTTTCTTTCCTTTTTCTTTGACAGTTATAAATAGGTCATGCAGCTTTTTATACTGGATAGACATTCAGTAACATTGAAATTATGACCTATTGAATTATTAACCTATTATGCATCAGATAAATTGTAAATGAAGTAAAAAAAAAATTACGAGCTACATTGGCAAAACGATCTAGAATCGTTTTGTTCTTGGAAGTGTGGCATGTTTTTATAACTTTTAGAAAGTTGATAGTTTCCATCCCTTTTTTAACAGTTATGCAAAACTGTTCTGATATAGCTGTTAATCTATAAAGTGCAAATGTTACTGTGATATTTCAATAGGAACAAATAATTAGTATTTTGCTATTCCATGGCATGACTTTTCTCCCCTTCTTGCACCACCTTCCATATTGTATTAGATTGACTTTATGAGAGATGTTTGTGTATTAAAAGATTTTGTAGAGAAAAAAGAAATTCATTATTCTAAATGTTGTGTTTTTGAAGGATTTCAAGCAAATATAATTATTTTTTATAATTTTTAGTAAACAAATTTAATGCAATGATTTCTTTCTTTCAGAAAATAAAATCAAACCCAAAGTTTCACCTAAAGAAAAGAATAAAATTGGAAAGGAAGTGTATTTCCCCAGAACTCCTAAAACAGCAGTTAGTACAAGTGCTGACATGACAAACTGCAATGGACCTATTATTGATTATATTAAAACGCTTAGTAAAAAGAAATTATACAAATTGAGAAAACGACCAAACGATGGTACCCCTGAAGATGCAATTTCTGATTATCTTCGTACACTTTCTGGAAAGCAAATAAACAAACTTAAAGGAAAGCCAAGTGAAAGAAGATTAAAAGCCAAACAAAAAGAGCATAAAGTGGGATTGCAACGAAGACTAGGTTTTCGAGCTACAAAATCATAATATATAACTTTTTAAACTTATTTTTTTTACCTCAAAAATTTGAGTTCATGTTAAGATTCTGAAAATGTGTTTTTATTCTGATTTATTCTTGATGGTTTAAAAATATTTGTTCTTGACATAAAATTGGTTTTTTTATTCTTGTTCTTTGAACATGTATGCTTATTAATTTAATTGGATTATGTTTTGTGTGTGTTGTGCATTTGAGATGTCATATTTTCCCCTTCGTTTTTTGATCCAGTCCTGTTATCATCAAATTCATTTGTTTTTCAAACACCAACTTTAAATTAGTCATGTATTTTCATAATTTTTTTTTGCCATGCTTTATCCTATATTTGAATAACAAATTGGGCTTATCCCCCCCCAAGAAATAGTAGCCTAATTTTCTATATCACTTAGTTAATAAAAACTATATAAGATATAATTTTTTTTAAATATTATGTATTATAGATCTTAAATTTTTTAAGAAATTCAACATGTGTGTGTGTGATTTTTCAAAAAAAAATTGGTTGTGGAGTATCCTTAAGTTGTTTATATATGTCATGATATAAATATCTTTTTTATGCATATATTAGTTACCAAAATAATGTACAATTTTCTCATTAAAGATTTTTTTCTTTGTAACTAAACTTTTTTTTCTATTTTTCGAAAAACCAATTCCTTGTTGAAAATTTTCTTTTACTCATTTATGGTTGCTTGTATGTTAAATTTACTGTATCATAATTTTTTAATCATTTGCTTCATTGTTGTTGTGTCCTTCCCAAAGGAAAGAATGAAAGTTACCAGAGCCTGAGACAGGTTGGACTTCTGCACGATAGGTGGCGACACCACCTATCACTACCTCCACAATTTAGGCTTTGAATTGGAGGGGAGGGAAATATTCTCCAGCCACCTGTACCCGTGGTATCTGCTGTGACCGCCTGCATGACTTTCAAACTCACTGATTTAACGAGCATGTACTCCGGGTGTACTTGGAGGGTATTTGGCTGCATCAGGCATCAAACACATGCCCTCCGGTCTGGATTCTGGTCTTCATTATTATGTTTATTTATTGGTCAAAGCTAAGAAAATTTTTACTTTTGGTTGATTATCTGCAGAAGTGCTGAACAGATTTTAGTAAAATTGTGTATATAGACCAATAAAATAATAAAGAATTTTATTCAACACTTTTGGTTAACATATATTTAGCACAAGGAAGTCTAAAAGAGAAATTACAATAAGTGTATTAAATGGAAAGTAATGGTCCCTTTTTACAGTGGTAAACTTTCGCAGCATGAACTCATCACAATATGAATTCATGCTGGAAAGTCTGTCAGTCCCATTCTATCTGTAATACGGTCTTCAAGTTCTGAGAGAGATTTGCATTTGCTTTTGAAAAATTTGTAATGGTCTGCAGAAAAACTGAGACATTATTTTTATGAACATTCAGTTTCAGACAAAAACAACCCAAAACGTACTGTATTATAGAATATGGATTATACTTTAACTTTTGCTACTACTTTTAATAAAATTCCTTTGAAGTTTTGCGAATTTCTAGCTCCTTTAACATATGTATCTAGCGATATTTAAAAGCTTGAGTTGGCAACCATGCTATATTGGCGGCATAGCACTACAGTTTGTTAATACTGCTTTGCATTATTAATTTGTTCTAAGGGGCTCATTCCCAGTGAGATGCAAACAAGTGACAGTATAGTTTAAGTGGTTCTCATAGAGGTGAATCATATGAGCAGTCCACCAAGTATAAAATTACTAATTTAGTGGTCCACAAAGATCTTAATTTTGGCAGCTTTTGCTTGAATAAGATTTAAATTATGGATATCTGACTATCCAGTCCATTTAGCAAGTAATTTTTGTTTCCAGAAATTCGTTGGTCAAATGAATGAACCCTTGGAGGTTGTCCATAAGCATGAAATCATAGCCAATTGAATTCTTGACATGGTAAGCATAGATCTACAAAATTTTACCTCTGCACTTTACAGGAGTCTTATAACTTCTGTCAAAGATATGAAGATATGTGCACTTGTTTAACCCTCTGACTGGACGACCCGCTAATCGAATTTCACTTCGAAAACGATCTACTCTTCCAAAGCTAACTACTCCGAAAATGCTCCGATAAATTTCGCGAACTGCTTCAAAAACGAATGGCTGTTTAGTGCTTTCCCCAGTTAATGCCGCAGGATGTCCCGATTGGTTTTGCAGGGAAAGATTTTATTGCTTTTCGGTCTCTGTGTTCTTCGAAACGGGAGGTTTCTCATTCACAGCTGTGGCCTAGGGCGAGGATTGTGAAATGGACATTTTCTACACTTCACGGCCAACAGAGAGTTCACCCAATTTATTGCAAATATATATTTCATATATTTGGAAAACTTGCTCATATTCTGATCTAAAAACCAATTAGGTTTTAAGAAATTTTAATTTTCTGAGTTTTGATTATAAATTCGGTTTCATTTTAAAGCATTTTTGCATTCCTAGATTGAATAAATTAAAATTTTTTTAACACAATCCAATATTTCGTGTGAAACGGCAATTAACTACAATTTTAGTTTCTAAAATCATTTCTGTTTGCTCATGTTTATAAGTTTTTGAGTTTTCTCACATTTACTTAATTAAGATTGATTTAAAGACCAATATATTTTTTGACACATAGTTTATATAATTTAAAAGCTCTTTACTTTGTTTTCATTATTTTTTTTTCCTTTTGAAAAATGCCGTGACCAAAATGTACGCAGGCTACTGTGATAAATAATACTTGAAAGGGATGGAATATGACTGAAAATGGTAAATCTAAAATTCAGCTTTTTAAGGTAATATTACAATTAGACTACAAAATACAAATGTTGCAGAATGAACTAAATATTTCCCTGATGTACCACAAACTACATTATAATAAATCTATTGTAGTTCTACATTGCAGTATTTGAAAGTCATGCTACAAAAACTTAAACTTGCTTAACTACCACGATGGGGAACTGAGAAAAAAATAGATATTGTTTACAAACTTGGTGATTTCTGGATTACGTTTGTATAACTACTAATTTCTATATAAATATTTTGCATTTAAAACTCTTGTGAATATATAAGGTTCTGATAAAAGTGAATAATTGATCAAATTAACAGTGTTATCAATGTTATGTCTTAGAATATTTTGAATTAAAAAAGATATTTCAGTCATATTTATTTCATGTAGAGCATACGTTGGATAGTAACAGAATGAAAAATTAAAGCTTTACAGGCAATGGAATTTTTTTTATGCCTTTACAAATTTTAAATATGTTTTTCTGAGATTTTTAATTTTGAAGATGAGAGTGTTTTCTAATCCCTAAGGCGTTTCTTCTGTTCAAGATAGAGTCTTGAAATATCTTGTAAATGTTCCCTTACATATGTTCTATAAAAGTTCATATGGATTTAGGTCTGAGAGCTCTAGTTATTTTTTTAAAATATCTTAATGTTAATATTTAAAAAAAGTTGGGGTTTTTTCCAGGTTTAGCCATAAAAATAATTATTAAAATTCAACAAAGAGATATATTTCAAATTTTATACTTTTTGTTTCCAATAATCTAAGAAATATTAATCACTTACAATAATTAAATATTTTTAATAATTTAACATTTTAGAAAAGTTTTAAAAATTTCAAAACTGTTCAATGCTTTAAAATTGTGAAATAATGGCTTGTCAAACTAACCTATTATTTTCAGAATCAATATAATAGTATAATTTGAATATAAAACAAAAATTAATTTTACTGTGACAAACTGTTTACGACTTCTACTCATATTGTAAAAAGAATGAAAGATAAATATATAGCATAGTGGCAGTAAAAAACACATTCATATTTGGAACTGTTGAGCGTACTCGGATTAACTCAAGTGCACACGTCAAGGATTTATGTTGCATTCTAAGTCAACACGGTGGCTACTGACGAGCGACTACGTAATTTTGAACCGCGGTTAAGTGACGAGGACAATACCTGAGCTGATAACTCCCTTTCCAAACTTCCACATCACACCAACGTGAGGACTTTTGACCTCGACGTGTTTAACGTGCATCAGCTCCTCTTCAACGCTAAACTTTTGTGGTACCAGGGCTCGAACACTGGACACGAGTTCATAACCACGACCATCAGGATACCGTTGCCGCAAAAGAAAATAGCAAGTTTGAAAGAAATGTAATGGAGAAGTATATTTGAAGAAATAACTTCAAAACTTAACGAAAAACTAAAATATCAAAATTTATTTTAGGAATAATAGTGAATATAACTTCGTACACCTAAAACCACTTTACGCAGTGTATTTTGAAAGTGAACGTTTCCCCTTTTAGAGAAACTTACTACAATTATGTCAAATTCCTTTCGTTTTGCTCTAAGGGGATCTCCGAAACAACGTAATTTTATTGATACACAAAATTACTTATGGTTGAATCTAATACAATTCCCTACAAAATGAATGAAAACCCTTTTTTATCATATAAATTGTGTTTGAATAGGAGATGCTTAGTTAATAAGAACATTTAAAACGTGTCGGCAATCTATGGACCTGTGGCACGTGGTACAATTCTTAGTGGCACTCAGCACTACTGTACAAATTTGTCAATTCTTGAGTGGATGGAAGTTGATAATAGACCTTATTTGACAAACATCTTCTGAGTTATGGACATTTATGGAACTACAAAATAATCTGAAAGATAATTCTAAGGATAAATTTACAGCTATTTTGTAAATAATTGAGTGTTATTGCTAGGGGATTTAATTGTTGAAAAAAGAAAATTGCATGTACTCTGCTTTCCACTTATGATTCGGCATATCAAAGTAAAAAATCTTTCCTAATATGAAAAATATTTAGACTCCGCAAAGAAATTGTTTAACAAAACTGAATGCTCAGAATCGTGTCATGCATTATACCCCTGGTTTTGCGATATGAAAGAAGAGTCGTGAAAGAGTTCATTCGCATTACAATTTTTATTTCACTGTAATGAAGGGAATCATTTATATTTCACTTTGTCTATTTCTTATTTAAGTAAATATGTTGGAAACATACATTTTTAATTTTTTTTTATCTTTGTTGAAGAAATAGTAACATTTTATATTGTTTATTTTTATGTTAATAAATGTATTTTATTGATCCATAATTAATATAAAACTGTAAATTTAAATTATTTACCTCTATTTTTTAAATCTGCAAATATTACCGTAAGAATCGAAGGATTTCAAAAATTTCCTACTATGTGGCACGCTGAATGATACTGACAGATTGGTTTGGCACGTCTTAGCTACACAGTTGCCGCCCCTGATTTAAAATGTTGGGTAAGATAACCATTATATTTTTAAAATCTTATAAATATACAAAAGGAGTATTTTGTCAATACATGTTTTAAAAGGAGTAAAGTTTACGAGAACGAAATATAAAATTGCGTTAAAATTATTGGTACTCTATCAACCGTACTTTTATATATATATAAGAAGTGCGTCGATAGAGTACCGTAGTTACTGCCAACTCGTGACAATGAATTGGAAATTAAGTTCACAATTCATTGTTATTAAAATATATAAAATTTTACATGACTTATTTTTGTATTTGTTATTTTTATATTCCTTACTGAAAGCAACAAATGGGAGTTCATTACCTGCCAAAACTGCAGAGGCCTGGTTGTTTACTCCACAAGCTCCTACCTTATGCTTTTTCTGCCCTACTAAGTAAAAATGCCGTCTTCTGCTCGTGAAGATCATGGGATTGCAGATATTGTTTTCCATATATTTGAAATATTAGTTTTCTAACTTCTACATCAGCCTTTTAATAGTCTACACGCCTGCAAAGAAGTCTGAATTCAAAACTATAAAAACTTATTATTCCCAACAATGTCATTTATACCTTTATTTTTTATAATTTATGAATGCGTTAAACTATTAATTTGTTATCGCGACTATTTAATATTAAATGCGAAAAAAAAATAAGTTTCAGACTGAAACTTAAATTGAATTTTTCAAAAATTGTCATCGATATTCTCATAACTTTTACATATTGTCATTTTAGCATATCACACATCTATCTTCTATGCAAAAATCTATTATAAGTTCATCAAATGTTTCAGCATATTTTTACTCATAACATGCAGTTTTCAACCACATTGTGAGGCCGCGGTAGCCTAATGGTCAAAGAAACGGACTCGTAGCTGACGTGTCACGAGTTCGACCCCTGCACCACTAAAGATCCGCCGTGTAAGGGAGCGATGCTCAAGCGTCATCCTCGTCACTTGACCATGGTTTAAAATTACGAGGTCCGTCGCCAAGTGAGTGAATATTAACGTCGCACTGTTCAGCTACATGAGGGCTTTTAGTGATGGACCTCGTAATTTTGAAAAATGGTCAAATGACGAGGGCGACACCTGAGCTGGCACCCCCTCTCCTAACTACCACACCAACGAGAGGACATTTCAGCTCTCGATAGATTTAACGTGCATCGCTGCCCTACACGGCGGGTCTTTTGTGGCACTGGGCTCGTACTCGAGACATGCCAACCATGATTCGATACCTTGACCACCTGATACCCCGGCCACAGGACCGTCGCCAAAAGCCCTCAAGAAGTTGAGTAGAGAAGAGAGAGAGTGCAACTTTTTAATATCCCCTCACTTAATTAAATTATATGAAATTTAAGGAATACTTGAAAAAAATATTAGAAGTCGAATATATATATATGTATATATATATTAAAAAATTAATCATATGATAATTTTAAATATCCAAAGAATTAGTATTTATGGTAAATATATGTTTTTCAACTGAGTATGTGAGACACGCATAAATATCTTTTTCGAAATTCCAATGCAGAATTTTAGTGGAGCTAATACAAAATTCCTAGTTTTGCATGGTTAAGATTATAAAAATGTCCAAATTTTAATAACCTTTTCTTCAGTCAACCACTAATGGAACATGAATGATGAGGGGGATTATGCATAAATATATAATTTTTTAACTTCAATTTAAAAAAAGGATCTTTATATTTATTTATATGTTCAAATGTTAACTCTAAATTTGTCCAGATGCTTTTAAATACTCTTTATTTGAAGATTCAAGTTAAAAAATATAAACTTGAAATTAAAATTCTCTTTGAATGAAATTAATGTTCAGACATTCAAAATTCAAATATAATTTGTTATCTGAACAATACAAAACAAGGGATTCTATGTAAGATGCCCTGAATATCTGGCTTTAAAATTATGAAAAACTAAAAGATTTAAATAGGGTTTTTTTAACAATACATATAAATTTTTTGCAAATAATGTAATACAGAAGCTTAAAAATTATTCATGTTTAGAAGTGTCCGAAATTTTAAAAGATTTTAAATTTTGAACCTTTTTTTTTATTTTTTTGACACATAACAAAATAATCATTTTTAAAAAAATCCCTGAAAGTATTGATTAAAGTAAGAAAAATGAAACAGTGTAAATTATCCTCAATGTTTTAATATATAATTTGAATTTAAATACTACAGATATCTTTTAAAACTTAGACATACATTATAAAAACTTAATTCCATTTGAGAATTTTAAGGTAAGGAAAAAAATGAGAATTCTCAAATCGTTGACTCGCTATTTGTGTACACTTTAGGTTGAAGATTTTAGGATTGCCACAGGGACCGGTCTACCCGTGACCATAAAAGTTTCCCCTCAATGCCCATTGTGTCTCCCCGACCGTCTCTAATTATCTTTCAAGATCGTAAACCTTTAAAGGGGGAAAAGAATTCGGAAAAATACCACCTTACCGGTTTTGAACACATTACTTGAAGGGGAAAAGGTCTGTTTGGTTCATTTTTGGTGAGTCCCCGGCCTTAGGAAAAAGTCAGTGTGGTCCGTTTTCGAAGCCTCTCTAGTAGGGTGGAAAAAGCCGTGCTGTCCAGTTGGAGGGTTAACATACTTACCAAGATCCTCAAACCATTTGAATCTCTTTTTCAGGTGTTGGAATACATGTACTGAATGTCTGAGAGTGAGGGGAAAAAATGATTGGTTTGACTAAATCTAGGCTCATTTGTAAACAGAGAAGTTTAAATCAAATATGTGCTCCTATGCCATTACTCTCAGTGCTATTCTTAATGAGCTCTTTTGTGCATAGAAATGAGTATGATGCAGTATAAGATGTCTTTCTATGAATTGATTTTGTGTAGCCTTCTGGAAACTGCAGTCCTCGAAACTATGGTTACTGGGACCTCGTGAATCTTAGTCGATAACCAAGAAAGTGTTACATTCTTATTACATCTTTCTATATGAGGTAAGTCCCGGAAGTACCCGACCCAACAAAAAGAGCACAAAAATATATTTATTTTTCAACATAGTCTCCTTTCAGCTCTACACTTTTCCCAGCGATGTTCAATACCCTTTTTATAGTAAGAACTGTCTTGCTCCTCATAATAGCCATTAACTGTCAACATCCCTTCTTCATCGTTGGACAATTTTTGTTCACTGGGCCATTTTTTCAAATTTGGGAATAAAAAGTAATCTGAGGTGGCTAAATCTGGTGAATATGGTGCATGAGGTAGCAATTCAAAGTTTAATTCATTAATTTTGGCCATTGCAATAATGGATCTGTGAGCTGGTTCATTTGTCTTGATGATACAACACTTTCTTCTAATCAATGCTGCTGTTTTTGCTCGATTTCTTTGCTCAACTGTTGCAATAGGTTCACGCCTTACTTCTCATTGATAGTTTTTAATTTTCAAAATAGTCAGTGAAAATTATCCCACGCGCATCCCCAAAAATCGATGCCCTGATCTTGACTGCAGATGGAATGGTCTTTGGAGCCGGTTCTCCCTTTTCGGTCCATTGCTTTGATTGTTCTTTTGTCTCGGATATGAAGTGATGGACCCATATTTCATCCATGGTTATGAAACAGCACAAAAATACTGCTTTGTTGCTGCAAAACTTCGCTAAACACTTAATGGAAACATCTTCACAACAGTGTTTTTGCTTGAGTGTGAGCAAACGCAGCACTCATCTTGCACATAGCTTTCTCTTGTCCAAATTTTCAGATAATGTGCAATGTACCACACTTTTTAAACTGCCTACTATGTCTTCTAGTTCACACACTTTCAATCGATGATCATCCAGTACCTCTTTGTGGATTTTCTCCATCACTTCTAGAATCATCACCTCATTTGGTCGACCACTGCGATGCTCGTCTTATCAGCTCGTACAGGCTCATTTAAACTCTGCTACCCAATATTTTACTGTTGTAAACAAAGGAGCAGACTCACCCTGAGTAATTGGTTAGGCTGAGGCTTTTTAAATAAAAGTATTGTATCACATAGCAATTGACCAATTTTCTCCATTTTCACAAATTCACTGAGAATGTTTGCTATTGATGGTTGCCAAACAATTATTAAAAAATGTGGTGTCTTCAAACTTGAAACATAGGCTTTATAGATTGCGTACTTTCTAATACAGTGATATTTTTCTAACAACTACTGCCATCTCTAGGTCTGGCCGAGTACTTATAGGACCAACCTCATGATGGATAAATATTGATCATAATTGGTGATTGTTTGACCTTGACTTTCTCTGTATCTGGTCTCATTAAATTGTCTGTATAAGTTAGACACAACACTAAACATTACCGTCCAGCTTCAAGTTGCTTTTAAATTTCAGGAAATATTACCAAAAAAAAAAAAGGAAACTTTTAAACTTATTGGAGGGGGGAGGTTGAATGAATGAATTGCCACAAAATTGGTAATTGCTTACTATCTCTCTAGATGCATACCGACATACTTGTGTATATTTACATACACTAAAAATGTTTTGTTAACACCATATGTTAAAATATCTTTTTATTTCGGAAACATTAACTTTCCTTTTGTGCGCAGTGTTTTTTGAAAACTTAGCACACAAAAATACAGTGGCATATTTTTATATTAGAAGACAAAAGTGTGTGTGGGAAGTTATAATGTAAATAAAAATTTAAAAGTATATTTAATTACCCCTCCCCCCACCCACACATCAAAAATTGATGGCAAAGATTCATTAAAATTTGAATGAACTTTTTATACTTAATTTTAGAATTTATGTTGCAAACTGGTAGCAGAATTTTTCTTTCATTCCACTGAAATTAAATATGAAGATTTTTTAAAAAAAAGAGTTTTCATGTTGGAAGGATATATTTTTCACATTAAAGGTACAATTATATGGATTATAAATATACTTATATAATTTATAAGTTTAAAGGATTTTTTAATTAGATGAAATATGAGCCGATATTACGCTAATATACCAAAAGAGACATTTTTTTAAAAATAAATTTAATAAACTGTAATCTGAATTTATAAACGAATAATATAATGCTTTCTATATAAATTCAGCAAATAAAAATTTGAATTACATTACTGTTCCAAAAATATTTTTGGAAGATCAGGAGACATTCAATCTAAGGAAACATGTACTTATGTATATTAATCAAGTTAAAAATGTTCTAAGAATCCATTGGAAAAAAATCCATTAAATTGCATATTATTTTTAAAGCTCACTTTGAATAAAAAGTAAATACATTAAAATATTCTATCACTTTATGTAAGATATTTGTATATTATTTTAAATCTGAAGGAAATACAAAAGAATTTAAAAATAAAGACAATAACCTTTTGCTGTTTCAAAGGAGAAAAATGTAAAGCATTGAATTGCTGTTTCAAAATTGCAAAGGACGCTCTTTTCGGATGAGTATGATTTTCTTTTGGAGTCTTTTATAGCTCTTTGGCATGTCATAATATACGAAATGTGTTTTTGTCATGTGGTGTGTGTGTTGGGTGCTTAAGTGAGTTTTTTGTTCATTTGTGATTGTTCCTGAATTTATACACTAAAGAGCCAAAAAAACTAGTACACATGACTAATATATAGGGCCTCCACGAGCACGTAGAAGTGTCACAATATGACGTGGATTCGATTAATCTCTGAAGTAGTGATGGAGGTAATTGACACCATGAATCCTGCAGGGCTGTCAGTAGGAGTAAGAAAGGGTGGAGATCTCTTCTGAACAGCACGTTGCAAGGCATCCCATATATATTCAATAATGTTCGTGTTTTGGGATTTTGGTGGCTAGCGGAAGTGTCTAAATTCATAAGAGTGCTCCTGGAGCCACTCTGTAGCAATTATGGACGTGTGGGGTGTTGCATTGTCCTGCTGAAATTCCCTGTCGGAGTGCACAAGGAACATGAATGGGTGCAGGTGATCAGATAGGTTGCGTACGTATCTGTCAGACGTATATCTAGACATATCTGGGGTTCCATATCACGCCCCATACCATCACAGAGCCTTCGCTAGCTTGAACAGTCCCCTGTTGACATGTAGGATTCATGAGGTTGTCTCCATACCCGTACACATCTATCACCTCGATTCAATTGGAAACGAGACTTGTCAAACCAAGCAACGCGTTTTCATTCATCAACAGTGGGTGTTGTGTTGTGCAGTCAACAAGGGTACACGAGTGGGCCTTCGGCTCCGAAAGCCCATATCAATGAGGTGTTATCACGGTGATACTTGATGGATCGGTGTTAAAATGTGCAGCAATTTGCGGAAGGGCTGCATGTCTGTTATGCTTAATGATTTGCATCAGTCCCGTCCTTGCGTGACCTGTACACCGCGATGTCGTACATTTGATGTTTTACTGGATTCACGATACACTCGTGAAATGGTCGCACGTGAAAATTCAAATTTCATCGCTACCTCGGAGATGCTATGTCCCATCGCTCCTGCGCCGAACTAACTCACTTGAATCTTGATATGTGCCTCGAACTGTTTGAGTCAATTCTCAGAATCAAAATGACTTTGGAAGAATAAGGGAATTGCTGCGTTGATTTCATTCCATCGATATAATTCAGAAGTTAATAAAAGACAGCAGAGAGATCATGATACTTAGCAGGAAGAATTTGAATGTATTTTTAATGAATTAAATAATTAAAGCATTTTAACATATTTTTTTAAAGCAGTTTCACAAAATTAAAAAAATTATATTTATGAATTTCAAGTGAAAATCAATTTGCTACTTTTTTCCTTCTTCGTGTTACTTTGCATAAGTTTCTGGCAACTCTGGACCATACTCTGATTGGTTCCATATCTCTGTATTTGCATATGCATGCCTGTACCAGTTTTTTTTGGCTCTTCAGTGTATATGCAAATAAGTATGTATTGTTCATAGTCACTTTTAAGAAGCATCATCACTAATTTCTACCAATAAATTAGACTGTACTGAATTAGACTAATTATAATTTCGCTAGTAATATACTTTGTTAATGGAAAACAATTTAATATAGCAATTATCTTGAGCCAGCAAATGTTTGAGTGGATATAGAAATATAGGGTTTTTTTCATCACTTAATTATAAAGGGGAAATAATTTTTTGGCAGTACATTGAGGCAAATTTCTGAAGAGCAGCAATTATCTGTGAAAAGAATTAACCCCTTGATGCACTCAAAAACTTCATATTTTATTTACGAATAAATTTACCTTTTACGAAAAACAATCTATTAACAGGAAATATTTCTTTATATCAAATTTATGTCGCCCATCCGGTATAGTGGTTTGCGACACTGACTGCTGTGCCGTAGGAACTGGGTTCGAATCCCGGAGAAGACATGGATGCTTGTAAATGCATAGTGCCTGCGCGGCATGAGGGTACTCAAAATAGCCGTCGAGCCGCAAGACCTCTCGTGTGGTAGGTGAAAGGGGTAGAGAGGTGGGAGGCCTCTGACCACCCCCAGAGTGTTCTCCCTCTAAATTGGGGTGGAATCGAGCCAAAATTTATTTAGTTAGATTCCAAGAAGTCACGAATTCTATCTAAACAAGATTTAATAGTTCTATGATATTTATATATACAGTGGGCCACAAAAGTGTTCGTACTCTTGCAAGTTCCTATAAATTTTTTCGACTAATGAAAATTAATATTTTGAAAATGTAATTTTTTATATCTGCAACTTGTTCTTAATGGAATGACATAATTTTTTAAAAATAGTATAACTAGTTTTTAAAAAAGCTAATAATTAAAAAGCTATTAAAAATTACGCCACAAAAATCTCAACTGAGCTTTGAATATTTTTTTTTCTTAATTTCGTACTTAGTAGGATATCTTTTAGTGTCCACAACAACTTTTAAGCATCTTGGTTTAGATTTAATCAGTTTTTGTAATTTCTGCATCGATTTTCCTCCATTCTTGTGATTGTTTTTACGTAACATTTTGTGTCACGTTTTCTTTTTTTTTTACATCAGAATCTCACCAAATATATTACACTGGGCTAAATAAAGTGATTGAGGAGGTGTTTTCATAATTTGGGGGCAGTTATAGAGACACCAGTGGCATACATTGAGAGCAGTGCGATTGGCGTCATCACCCTGTTAAAAAATGAAGTCGTTTCCAATATCCAAATTTCGCGCGGATAATTAAAAATTTTTCTTTAAAATATTTAAATAGAGTGCATGCTCATAATACCATAAGCTCATGATTCACAATATCAACAAAAAATACCTAATTCTGTGGCCGATTCACACTTCCACCTCCATGTTTTATCGATCCAACTAAATTCTAGGGATTAAGTTTCAGAAAATTGTGAAGGTGTAAATTGGCCTCAGAATTAGGTACTTTTTCATGGTATTATGAATCATGAACTCTATTTAATAATTTTAAAGAGAAATTTTAAATATCCACCCGAAATTTGGATATTGGAGACTACTTAATTTTTTAACAGGGTAATGACGCCAAGTGCACTGTTCTCATTGTACGCCACTGGTCCCTCATATTTTTCTTCATTAATGCAATGAAAAATATATAGCCAGAGGTCTTGTACATTTTTTGTAAATATTAACAATTTTTAAACAAACTATAATAGATAATTGTCTCTGCAAACATGAGTTTCTGTCATTTATTGCCAATAGTTGTAAAATAAGACAAGAATTTCCATCAATGGGGAAATATATATATATAAAAATAATAATAATTTAATTGCCCAGGAAAGGGTTAATTTAATGTCAAATTAGAGGGTATCCCAATTGTTTCATTATTTTCCAGTAGTTCATGAATTTTTTTATGGGGAGATAAAGGTTAAACCATAGGTTCTCAACGTAGGCAATAACACCCCCTTGTGGGTATTTGAGGCTTTCAGGGGATCAGTAAAAAACCCAGAATAAATTAGGGGGGTTTGAGATGGTATAGAGGGGCATGGAAAAATTAACCAAATATAGTCCAAAAGAGACAAACTACTGATTATGTACTAACAAAAGTAAGCTTTAATGCTGGTTATCTTATTTTGATTGAATGTATTTAAAATTGTATATTCGTGGCAATTTCAGATTAGCAAGTACAAAAAATTGAGGGTTTTAAAGAAAAACAATTAAAAAATCGAAATCTTCACTAGAAAAGGGGGCACCAGTTCGAAAAAGGTTGGGAACTTATGGGTTAAACCCAATGGCTCTATATCATACAATAAATATAGTTTTAAAGTTACTGTAGTTGTTTTAACTACTAAGATTAATAACTCTTCTGAAGTATACAATGTAATGTTTCTAAAACACATTCTATCAATAATAACATACTATATGCAAAGTTACTTTATCAAACTTTTTACATTTTAATACAAATTCTGAAAACTAATTTCTTAATTGTTACATTTTATGCTTAACATGTTACAGAAGTTTCCTTTTTTCAAATTAAAAATTGCCTGTAATTCACAACGTGTTGAAATGAGTTAAAAATGTAACAGATTGCATAATTTAAGATTTTATTCCATTTCATATGCAAAAACTTAAAATGTCATGGTAATTCATTTCCAACAAAAACACTTCTATAAATATTCAGCTTATTGAGGTAATAGAATAATTCACAATTATCAGTTTACAAAATGATTGAAATGCTGACATAATACAGAATAAAAATTGAGATTTGGTAACCAGTTATTCTGAATAGAATTATTTTTTGTGACTGCTAAATAAACATGTACTAACATATATATTAAGTATAATTTTGAATAAAAAATAAAATGTGCAAAATACTCATATATAAATACTATTAACATTTGAGATATTACAGTAAGCAATATTTACTGAATTCAGTATAAATATCTGAGCATTCTTAAAGTTACTAAATCTTATTGCTTATTTCATCTAAGCAAGGGTATTATTAGAACACAAAAAATAAGTTTTGTTTTTGTTGTAGTAATAAATAAAAGAATTAAAATTCTTCAACGCAATTCTCATTTTTAGATGTATCACAGCTACTGAACATGATTTCAAAAGCGATTTTTCCTCCTCAGTTTTCATGCATTAACTTGATTACTTCATTGAATTTCAGGTTTTCTATTCTATTTCAGTTGAACAAAATGCCACTTGTCAGCTAAAAAATTGAAAAAAAAAAAAAAAGAATTATACATTTAATCATGCAGGTAAAGAGCAGGTTAATACTTTACATTTTTATTAATCTGACTGACAATTTTGACACATTCCATTACCTCTTATTATGAATACTTATGCGGTTTCCTCCAATTTTTTTTAAAAAAAATATGATTTGTGTATGTGTTTCTATGCAATTTAACAGTTAATATATATTAAAGGAGACTTTCTCATCCCCAGATTCAATTTTGGTTTTAATTTGAAATGTGTGTTTGTGTAATGCTTGAGACCTTAATCTTTCTATATTTTTAACAGTAGCTAAAACAAATTTATACAATAATATTTAGCTTACTTTTGATTTAAACAGTAAACCGGCCAGGGCCTTCAAATTCAATGACTTATGAATGGGATTACAAAACTTATGACTAAGTTTACAGGGCTAATACTTTAATCATGAAAGAATGGGTAACCCCGTGTCAGAAATTAAACAGAATTGGATGAAGTTTCAAAATTTAAAACGAATTATCTTTGGAGGAAAAAATCATAGAAATAAAAATAAAATTAGAAAAAATTATGCAATAATCATTCACAGTTGATTCAAATTATAGGTGCAAAGTCTTGGTAAATTTTATGACTAGAGATGAAAAAATTAAGCTTTACATTACACATCAAAGATTGACAAGTGAGGGATTTTTAGAAAAACATATCCTATTTATTCAAATCTAAGCTACACCCCCAAATTCTGAACAAGTTTTAATGGAAAATGATAAATGATGAGAAGTGAATAATTAGTGATTTTTCCAGTATTACAAACTTTTAAATACATACATACGAGCCTGTAATTGATCTAATTGTCCCACCCAATTAATTTTTTCCCTTCAATTCTAAGTCACACCCAATTTTCAACAGTATTAACACTGGAAAGATTAAGTGCCAAAATTTTCAATAATAAAGTGAAAAGTCCAAACCAATTTGTGAACTTATAATCTTGGAAGACTAAAAATATGAGTGGAACCACAAGTAATATGCATTACTGTTAATCTAAATTAGCAGTGATATTGAACTAAAAAAAAAAATTTGTTTATAAATCTAAGTGTATCATTCAAATTTCAGCAAGGTAAGTGATATAACCTGTAAAATGTTAAAAAGTAGTACTTTACATATGAAATATATAAATAATGATTTTTCTTATCTATATTAAGTATTAAAGTTACTTTTGATGCAAAATTATTTTTAAAATTAATTTAGTTTTGAAATAAAACTTAAATTGTTACAACCAAAACTTGCATAACGCATAAAAACTGAATAATTTTTATGAACACTTATTAAGACTTGTAAAATATATATATTGCGTAGGATTATAAGAAATTCTACTAATTTTTTAATAAAAGAACTGATTTTTCATAACACAAACGTTAATAGTGTCATAATTACAAATCAATTAAATTTTTTATCAAAGTAGTCATAAGTATCACATGAAGTGAATTTTGGACAGAATTCATAAAATAGTTTTTACTTTTAAAATTGTGGATTTTATTTCTTAAAAACATATTGAAACCCAAAAGTACTGTACTTCAAAAACCGTATTTTGATATTAATTGCATAAGAATGAAGAAATATTAATAAAAAATGTTTTGTTTGTATAAATATAATAAAGCTTTAAAAGAGCAGCTGCAACACTGAAATGTGAAAAAATACCTATTGGATCTATATCTTGAGGTGAGCCAGGGTCTTCTGTTTGTTGAAGCATGGTTAAAGCATTTATTACATTTATTTTATTTGGGCTATCATCAATGGTGACAGTAGAACTAAAAGAGGAAAGGAATAAAAATCATTTAGCTATATCTTCAAACAATTTATATATGTCTATATATGTTAGCAATTAAAAAAAATTCAAAGTCTTTATCTAAAAAAATTCTGAATTACCAATCAATTCCATTGGCATCTGTTTCATTTTTAATGAGTTTTTGCCAATATTGATGAGTTTCTTCAATAACTTTTTCAGCAAATTCCTATAATTTTAAAATGTGTATCAATCATTGACAGATTTAACACAGAAAATTTCAAAGTTGCACCAATTTACTAAAAATAAAATTCTATGGCAATAACATACATATGTGGAAAGGGAAGAGTAATTATTGGATCCAGATTCTTTGTAAAAATATTTAATTTTACACGTGATTCAATGAGCAAAAATATGAGTATAGATAATCTATTAAACAATCTTTTATATGTTTTAGTCAGTATTAAAAATATATTTATACAGTAACTGTATTATCATTATGAAATTAAGAATTTTAATATTTTTTGATATTCATGGTACATACCCTATTTTTTGGTTCACCATTAAATGCAAATTTATTTTCAGGATTACCAGCTGGCATTTTATATATTCTAAACCATTCATGAGTGGCCTATAAAAAGAAAATTATTTGAATAAAAATCTACACTATTAAAATCCGAAGGTAAACAAACATATCTATGTAGGTAGGAATGATCTCAAGAACCACAAGACGCAGAAACTAGCAGAAGGTATCAAATTTTCGGGAATGATCTGAGGAATCCGTTTTGACCATTTATATTCCAATTAATTAAAAAAATATTAATTAAAAACCTTAAAACGCATTTATTATGCACGTAGCGCCATCTGCAGAGAATCGGAAAGATCATTTATTTCTAGTTGAAAATTCGGAACTTCTTTTTTCAGAGGTTTTTAAAAATATTTAAAAATTAATATAATAAAATTGTATATATTTTATATATATATCTTTCTTTTATCAGTCTTTATCAAATGAAGTCTGAAATTTTTATTTTATTTTAAAGGTATTAATCACGTTCTGAAATTTGAAGTTTTATCTACAAGTTGCTTATAGAAATATTGCAGATAAAACAAACGAAATATTTTTTTTAAAAAAATACTTTCGTAAAGAAATGTTTAAAACTATTTCAAAATAAATTTAGAAATTACCTTCCTTTTTTTTAATTTATGGAATGGTTCACTATTTTTTTTAAATAAACATTCGGGCAGAATTTCTCTATCTTTGAATAACACATTCTTAACAATTCAAACTAATTACACTGTAGATGGTTTTCATTAACTAAATATTATACGTAATCTGTACAAAGATTGATAAAATATCTTAAAAATTATGGTAAAAAAAATGTGTTTTTCAATTTTTTTCTCTTTTGCGATAATTATGTAAACATTACTTTTTAAAAAGTTTTTTTGTTTAAAAATTACTGTTGCTTTCAATCCATATATGAAGTTTGAAAGCATTAACTTAAAAATGAAGTCCAAAAAAAAAATCTTTTTTTACTTTAACGAATAACGAAATGTCGTATTGAAAAAAATCTACCTTTATTTTAAAGCTCAATTCAATACTCTTCCCCGGAGTAAGCGTAGCTCAGCTGTTTAAAGTGCTGCTTTATACAACGGTACTTCCCAGGTTCGAATCTGAAGAGGAAGAGACTTTCCATTTCGCATCACGCCACTTTTTTTTTTTTTTTAAAAAATTGTGTTTTTCGTTTTCTTCCCTTTTTGCGAGAAATATTTAAGCATTATATTTGTGTTACATTTTTGAAGGTTAAAATTAAAATGAAATACCAAAATGTTTTTAACAGATCGTTTTTTTTTCAGTACATGTGTTATATATATATATATATATCAATGGCACACACAAGGGGGGGTCCCGACCCCCCAAAGCCCTTGATTTCCCCATTGATTATAATTCTAAGTATGTAGTACGTAAAATTTAATTACTTGTTATTAATGATTAATTTTATTAATTAATGCTAATTATTTATTCAATAACTAGTTTTTTACTGTGTTTTGTTCCTGAAAATCGACAAGATTAAAAGAAGCATGATACAAGAATGATGAACTTTCGACTCCGGACCCCCCCCCCTTGAAAAAATTTTATGTCCGCTACTGATATATATATGTTTAATCAAACGTTCAGAAAAAAGCAATCATTTCAGTAGCTATCTGTTTATTTTTCTTTCATTTATTACTTATATATATTTATTAAAATCAAAGTTCTATATGTTTTTTTAAAAGGATTATTTCATTGTGAAATTAATTCTTTGTTAATTAAAAAGTACATAGTCTAAGAAAATAAGTGGAATAGAACAAATTTCGAAAAAGGGAAATTTTTTGACATAATTTTAGAAATCACTCACATTGTGCGCATACAAACACACACACAGAAATGCTGGTGTCATGAGGAAAAGAGAGAGCCCGAGCAACGGCAGGCTGAGCGGTGTGTGTGTGTGTGGGGGGTGAAGTCATTTTGAAAATGAGTATTAAGAAGTTCTGATTTTGTGAAAGAAGGGAAAATTTATAACAGTAGAGATAGCCAGTGCAATGCCGGGCCATGCAGCTAGTTTATTACTTATTGTTCTTAGAAAGTATAGCATTTAATCTACTTGCATCTTACTTTCAGAGTATATAATGCAAAAATGATATTTATTCAATGTACATAGATTGCAGATATCAATAATTACCCTAATTTATTAATAATGCCCCCTCTCCCAATTTAAAAAAGCAAAAGTTCTATATCATTCGGAGAATGTTGATTGTTGAAATTCAGGAATTATATATACTTTATTTGTAACACAGAACATTTTGCAAATATAGATTCTTGCTATGTCCATATTATTAAGTTCAGAAAATTTTTAATTTATCCCTAAATTGAATTAAAGAAAATACCTTTATGTTTTAAAATTATTTTTAGATTAAATGATTAATTAAATTTAGATTTTCTCATTACATAAACTTGTTTCTTCTTTATTTGTGACAAACTACCATAGAGTTTGTTCTTACATCATTCAGCAGCCAGATTTATTTGATGCTGACCTAAATGTTAATAATTGGTAGATGTTGACAGTAATCTTATTACCATGGTACAAAAGGTATATTTCAAAATGGCATTTTAATAATAATTATTTTACGCCCTATTCAATCTAGAAAAGAATTTTGTTATAAGGTTTATTTTATGCTAGGAATTGATTATTATTCTTAGTTTGAATTTAAAAATAAATATGAAGCCACATTGCTTCCAAAAGGATGAATAGTTAATTGTTAAATGGAATTAGTATTAAACTTTAAAACATAATTTGTACCTGAAATGTATAAAGCTATAAGTTGTTTTAAAAACATTAACTTTTAAATAAAGTTCATAAGCTTAGAAACAATAGGTTTACAAATTAATGTTTGGTATTTTTTTAAAAAAAAATTATCAAGAGCTAGTTGAAAATTGATTTTTTTATCCAGATTTTTCTGTCTTTCTATTGCTTTTCATACAACAATAGGATCATTCTTTCTTTTGTAATACATACCAGAGAAAATTTATAACAGAATAATGCAAGGTGCAAACAAGTTGAAAGAGAATTTCAAAGCAATATCTCAAAATGTGCATGAAGCTTTAATCTAAAGCTTTGCCATGAAATTATTTGTAGCATATATGATATAATTCAATATATTTTTATACAATTATAATAAAATTTACCCTTAAAAATCCTGGCATATGCTTTTCCACATCTTCAATATCTGTAAAAAAAAAAGAGTAAATATTTGATTTAAGAAATGGTTAGTAAAATTCTGCTATGAGATAAATTTTATGGATTTTTTAAAAAAATGGATTATAAAATACATTACAAATCTGACTACCCACCATTTAGTTCTTCAGCCAGAGGATCATTTATATCAATAGCAATTAATTTCCAGTCAGTCTCTCCTACATTGAAAGAGATATTTTAAGTTGTATTCATTTAGAATTTATTTCATCTGAAGAATATAATCAGGGGATAAAACCAAAATATTCAATTTTACAGAAATTTAAAATGAAAAATATACAGAAAAGTTAAATTATTTTTTTAAATGAAACTAAAATAACACACTTTTACAGTCATTCTTTCACATGGAATGACAATATTAAAAAAAAATAAATAACCATAAAATTTAAAGTACAAGATTTTTTGTTAACTTAATGAGAAAAGTAAAATTCTCCATTAAATTTGTAAAAACAAATTTCATGAACATTTCAAATTTATAATGAAATGAATGGTGATTCACAGTAAATAAACTAGTAAGAAAAAGAGAATGAAAAACAAGTAATAATAAAATTTTGTGACAGATAGTGACCCCATAGTTAGAACTTATAATTAAATGGGTAATTCACTAATTAACACCCACTCCGTTTCTTAAGAATGTAAAACACATCACAACTGTGTAATGAATCAAATTAAGAAAAATGTACATATGTGGTGTATATATACATTACTATAAATACCCAACACAATATAATTACACAAATATTTAAGTATTGGGAAGAATGAAAATTTTCACAAATATAACAATAAATTGGATTTTAATATTAAGGTAATTGGTTAATCACAATTATTTTCTTTTTAAAGAATATAACTTAACTCAGTGGCATAACAGCCCTTGAGGGACAAGGCCCACTTTGCCCATACCATTATGCCTGACTTTGGGCTCTGAGGTGCATGAAGCAGATGTTCCGGCCAAGTGATCAGCCTGATGTGAAACCCTCAGTGTTAAGTCCCCAAGCAAGCTTGGTACTCATTTATCGATCCACCGAAGGGATGAAAGGCTGAGTTGACCTTGCCCAGGGTTTGAACCTAGGACCTGTGGTGTGGAAGTGTGATGCACTATCACTTTAAAGCATATACCAAAAGGAAAAACTTCATTATTTTTTCATAAAATATATTTGATATAAAATGTCAATAACTTTGGAATAAAAAAAAAAGAAAATCGCAGATTAATCATAAATTTTAAAAAAATTCCCTTAATTTTTTTAAAATGTTTACCTTCATCAATCAAAGCCATGACTCCTAGGATTTTTACTTGTACAACATCTCCCCTCTTTGCAACCTATTAAAAAAAATAATTGTATACACTTTAAAAGCAAAGTTTGATTAAAACTCAAGAAACTGGCAGAATAACTACTCACTCTAAAGCCTATTTCACAAACATCAATTGGATCATTGTCACCTTTACACCCAGTTGATTCATCCGTATGATTTGGATCTTCCCAAGTCTACATTAAATTAAAAAACAAAATTATACATAAATAATACTGGTTCACTCCTAGGAGAGCCCACACCCTTGGTGCAAATTACTTTGGTTGGCGATAATTGTGCCATCTTGGTAACCCTACTTTAAAACACTACATATGACAACCCTAACTATTTCTAGTATTTTCGTATTTTGTGGGCGCACATTTCGAATTTCATTTTGTTGTTGGGCTCCAGGTTTGCTGTGTGTGTGAGGGAATATACTTTAGAATTTTTTTTACTTAGTTGAATGTGAAAGGTAAGAAAGAATTGATTGAATGGTGTATGAAGGAAGGATTAATTGCTTCGAGTTATGAATGTCCTAAATGTAATGATCGGCAATAAAACGCTTTCTTCGAAATCGTACCAGCCACGCCGAATGTATGTTCGACCATTACCTTGCAGAATAAATATGGCGGTGTTCACACGATCATTCGCTTAGCGATGAGACCTTTAAGGCTTTTTTAAAATCTATTGTTGCGCTGTATCCTCCACTCGGAAAAGATCAACAAGAAAGTAAGTGCTGTTTTTAAATTTTTTTTATCTTAAATGTTTAATTTCTGTATTGTTTACATATATTTTCATTATGCATCCACCTTATCCCGCTATATTTCCTTGCTGCTATTGTCAGTTTCGCTTGGCGCCAATTGTACTGGCTTGGCGCTTTTTTCAGTTTGTCGCCAAGGGTGTGGGCTCTCCTAGGATTTTACCAATAATACCCTTTGACTTAATTTGGATGTACAAATTCCACAAAATAAAATTCCTTCAGATTATATAGAAATAAAAATAAAGTATCTCATAAATATATGGACTGACATTTCTGGAAAAATAGCTTAATTAAAGATTAATGAAGAAAAATACTTATTAAACAAGACCAGAACACCAATATATTACAATATTGATACATCTTAAAATTCACAGTTTTTTGATGAAAAAAAAATTAAAAAGAAATAAACAGTCACAAAATAGTTTTATCAAATGTAGTTGAAATTTTGAAACCGTCTTTTTCGAATGAATTAGAATGCCAGAGATCAAGTATGTTTTGTACTCATATTTGTAGAAAATCAGGCTTTTAAAAGTAACAATTTGGATCTTTTTACTGCAGTAAGTTTGATAGAAAAATTGAAAATTTGAATTCTTAGACATACAACTTTTACACTCAAGGCCCCTCAGGTTTCCCACCAGGCTAAACCTGAACTAATAGCAGATCAATTCATTAACAATAATTTGATTTAATATAAACCAAACCTTAGCTTAAGTCAGGGGTGTCAAACTCAAAAGCTAACTCGAGCCAAACAAACAAGGTTTAACCTTAGTCAGGTACAAGAAAAAAAAATCAATATTCATAGAAACATAGGTTTATTTTGAATAATGAATTATAATAAACATGTATAAAAGAACAAAAAAATTAATGTTTACATCCTGACACTGGAAAACTCTTTTCTACTGCTATCTTTCCAATTTCAGGAGAATTTTTGTTTCAAAAATTTTATTATGTATTATTGTGTGGGGATATATTGTCCGGGTCGCAAAAATGTTCATTGTGGGCTGCATGCAACCTGCAAGTTTGACACTCTTGGTTTAAGTAGAGGCATGGATTGAGGTGTTGCCCTGCTGAAATAAGATATCACCTTGAGAGAAATGTATCAGTTATGTCAATGAAACAGAACATACCCACAACATGATAGAACCACCATCTTATTACCATTGAAAAAAGTGAGGTTTCCACATCTTTTAAAAAAAGGCATTCAGGCTATATTTACAAAATTTCTTTTCAATGCGGAAGAAAATGGTTAAACTTTCAAAGAGCATTCTTCTTAGCCAAAGGCAACTGTACCTCTTTATGATATGGCTTGAGCTTTAGAATTTACCACATACTAAGAAAAGCACAAAACTTGGCAATTTGAGAGACATACAATTTTTGACTAAAAGCAATTTACAAAAAATTTCTTTCTTGTAATGGAGATATCTAATTTGGTCTGCATGTAGTGTATTGAACACGGTTCCCTACAGTAAGGAAGTTGCAACAAGTTATTTTATCTACCAGATCTGCTGTAATGCATGTGTTTAAAAATTTCTGCAGCTTTCATTCCTTTATACTTTATAAACTAAATTGTAGTTTAATCAGCTCATGAGAAATTGCTGTTTATTAATGATTAGTTTATTTACCTTAAACTGAAAATAAGCAATGAAAATATTTAGATTCAAAGTAATTTTTGTATATTTAGTTAAAGAAAATGCTTACTTGGGGTAAGGCTCCATAATTCCAAATGTAGCCATGATGAGGAAAACAGTTATGGACATAACGCAGCACACCTTTTTTTGTATCTTGCTTGATTGGATTGAGAGGTTCTTTTGTAGCAATCTACAATATAATCAATGCTATTAGTCTGCCAAGGATATTTCAAGCTGATATTTACTTTTTATTTTCTGTTAATCCACTTACGTATCATAAATACAATACATATTTCGGTAAAATCCTAGGAGGACCCGCTGCTGTTTATGGCGCCAAAAATTTTTCGCCAAAAAGCGCCAAATTGAAGGTTTTCAAAAAGGCGTCAATGACAAAAAACTCTTGGGAAGCGCATGCGTCAGCGGAGGGGGATGAAATGGGCGTTTCGCAAAGATGAAATCGAATAAATACATTAAATTAATCATTATATAAAGAAAAAAAACGGAGAAAGCAATGAAATTCATTTTAAAAAAGTATTCTAAAACCAGTGTACAACATGATTTACATTTTTAAAAAGGACGAAAGGGGCGTTTCGCAAAGATAAAATCGAAGAAATACATGAAATCAATTTTAAAAAATGTTAAAAAGCACTTACCTTACGCTTGCATTTCGTCATGATCTGTTGGTGGATACACCCTTGCGATGGATGCAAGGAATTTATGAAAATTCTCATTCACCAACTTGTGATCGTAAGATCGCCGCCACATGTCTTATTAACTTTGTCATATTCTTATTAACTTTCAAGTCATTCATCACGAACTCATTCATGCTCTTGCCAAACCAATATCTCGTCAAACGCAAGATAATAGTTATAGCAAGTTTGCTTTCGCTAAACCAAGTGCCCTTTCTCACACTCCGAACGATGTCGTGGCGATTATCTTTCGACTGGTTGCGGCAACGCCATTCGTAGCCGTCAACCGTTCCCTTTCGCTTTTGCAAACGCATATTTTTTTTTTACACCTCGAACATTCATAACGAGAAGCAATTAAATTAGCTTTCATACACCATTCTAACGTCTCTTTCTTCCCCTATGTGCCCAGGAGCACAAAGAAACCTATCGTAGCCTCACTTTAAAGTAATTTCCTTTCACACGCCATTCTTAACAACCTCCAGCGAAGTCAAATGTCAAAATGACGTTTTTTCGGAAAAGGCGAAAAACGTTGTACTTTTTTTAGGGTTGCCATTTTTTTCGGTGATTTGAAAATCCAAATTTTTTGATGAAATGGGAAGGTTACCATATTGTAACCTTTATCGCTCAAAATTTGGCGACCAAAAGTGGGTCCTCCTAGGATTCAACCCATATTTCTTCTTAAAAGTTCTTAAAATATCAGGTAACACAAGTACCTATCCACACATAGTTATATCCATTTAAATAATGTTCCTGATTAAAACTGTAAGTACTACAAGCTCAAAGGAACATATATATTTGCAAACTGAAGGTATAAAAATGCAATTTTATTCTAAAAATTCCTAAAATTAAGTAAATGAACAATCACAACAATTACAATTAAAAATAATATCTAATTTGGTAGCACGTTTTGCAAACTATGGAGAATATAGAAAATTGTTAATATTTTATACACTTCCATTTTTAAAATTTTAATTTACCAAAATAATTACATTCATTATTAAGACTGGTACAATTTCATTAGAGTGGTGACAGTTATAAATAAACATAAACACATCATAAAAGGTTGTTTTACTGCAGACCAATAATTCTATTAATTCAATTAAAATTTTTAAAACTTTTTTTGTGAATAAACTGACAAGTATAACTGATTGCACAATTTAGCAAGGTCTAAATGAAGACAGTGCCACCAAAATATTTCAAAGTAAAGAAATTGTCCAAAGAGATAACTATAATGTTTTCAGTGATCTTTAAAGATATTTGCAGTTTCATACCTATTTGAATTGAGTTGCAACACATTCTGAACTTTCATTTAACATTTCTAATTTTGGTGATGAATGGTACCATGCTAATGGTATCCCACTCCACAAGTACAGACAATTGCAACAATTTCAATATTATGAATAAATAGAAGTCAACATTTTCCTTTTAAATAATACATTAAAATTGAAATTGTGAACAACAGTCTCATGCAGGATAAAATTTTATGTAGCATTATATTTAAAATTTTCTTAATCAATAAGTTGATTTAACACAGTTGATCAACATAATGAAATTTATCTACAAACATCCTTTCTTAATATCATTAAGAGAACAAGTAGTCATTGACAGAACACATAAAAGTTCAGACTACATTAAACATTCAGTCAATTAAAATTTTTAGCAGATGATTTGTCAGTACATCTCTAATAACAATAACAAGAAAAGTAAAAAAAAACTCAAGCTGGGCACATTCTAGCTACTACTTTTGTAAAAATAACAATGATTTTTTCTTTGGCAATGGAAAATGTCACTAAAAAATTTTATAATTGCCAGTCCTTCCATATTGTAGGTATACTAAAAAGATCCATCTTCATTAACAAAATGATTAATACCATATAATAGTTACTGTATAATATTATTTTTAGTAAATCTAGAATGCTGACAATGTCATATGTAGAAATTTCCACATTTAAATATATGTATTGCTATACTTCAAAACTTTTGTTTCTCATACTTCACAACAATAGTTTCCATTTAAAAAATAAAACAATTATAATTTTTTACAATTATTACTTTAATAATAAATGTAATGAGTAAATATGATGTAATGTAAATATTTTACCTTCCCCCTTCCAAAATTTAAATGTTTACAATACCCTAAGCACTTCTCTTAACAGAACTGCACATTATGCAATAATACATTATATCTAAAAAACTATGAGTGTACATATAAAAGAAGACAATTGAGTTTTATTTTATTCCACTGAAAATGCTAAATGAATGATTTTTAATATGTGTCATATAAATCAAAATTTAAACAATAAAAAGTATATTTTAATTATAAATAGGTCATGGATAGTCCAAGTCAAGCTTTTGTGGCAGAGATCTTAAGTTCAAATATAACACTCCCAATAAAATGCATCATCGACTGATTATCTCATTTAGTCAAATTATTGCATCCTTTGGTAGTGTTGTCCCAATTATATAATTTTAATAAATGTACATCAATTTGAATCAATCATGGTTTTGTGCTTTTGGTGTAAATTATTAAAAAAAGGGGTATTTGCCTATTATTGTGATTTATTGCAACCTATTGGACATTATATGAAACGAAGCACATGACTGTGCGCCAATTCAACGAATATGCCATGAGAAATTGGGGATTCTAACTTGGAGAGTTATCTTGAATGATGGTGATTGTTACAATAATAAGCAAGTACCAAAAAGAGTATGTACATAGTAGAAAACTTGACTTTTGAGGGTTACTCAGGGGATGTATGTACACGACTTCAACAGGATGAATAAGCTCCAAGAGTGGAACCTGAATCCCTACTTTTTAGAATGAAATATATAAATACTGAAATTCAAAATCCAAAAAAGAAATAAACCATTTATACCACTGGAAATTTCAGGTATATTATTAAATATATCACTATATAATTATGAATATCCCTAAAAGTAATCAACTGTACCTCCATTTTGGCATTTGTCCATCTAGGGACTTCAACTATCATATTATAGATTTTATTTTCTTTATCAGCAAATAATGGAATGTCATGGAAAGGTGAAATAGGTCCATTTTCATCAGCTATAAAAATAAAAGACAAATTAGCAATAAAATAATTTACCTTTAATTGAATAAGTTTATTATAATAAATAATATTAAAAAAATTTTAAATCAATTCTTACTTAGGTCAACAAAGAAAAATTTTATTTTAGTTACATTTTATTAAATAGTTACAATTAATACAAATATGTTTATACATATGACAGAATCACAATATTAAGTGAGAAAATAGAAAGCGATTTTCCTTACAATTTTCTATTTTCCTTTGTATATAGGGTGTTGGGACGATTTTTGTTTGTTTGGTACTATTTAATCATTAATTAAACTTAATTATTTCTAATAAAATAGTATAGCAAAAAAAAACTCACATTCTCAGAAATTAGGCCATCACAGGTGGGATTAGAAGTCCAACGTGCTATCCATTGCACTACAGGAACACAATGAACAATTTTCCTTTGTTGGACTATCATTTTTATCTGTTACTATTTATTCATTTTTGAATTTAGTTAATGAATTAATATTTGAAAAAACTGTATTAACATCAAGTGACCTCTACTACAAGTTTAATAAAATGTATTTTTGAATGGATGAATGGAAAGTATTTTATTAAAACAATTGAAAATTTGTAATATATATATACATATATATACCCCTACAGGGAGAGAGAGAACTAATACTAGGAATCAAAAAAGAAAGTGATATAAGAAAATGTTGGAGTATGTAAATTTAGGTACATTTAATACAAAACAAAATATTCAAATAATTTTGTATTCATAATGTGAAGAAGGATATCTCTTTTAAAATTACAGAATTCTTTTATACTTTAAAAACAAGTTTCATGCAATCATGTGTTAAAACAAAATTCTTATAATATGAATATTTTTCATATACTTCACAATGAAACTTTAAATCATGCATGCAATTTTGCATTTATTGTCAGAAAAAAAGAAACTTTTTATACTTTATTCTCAAAATTCAAGATTAATTCCTTCAGTTCAATTTCTAGCTCTTTAAAAATCTTGGGAAAAAATACTTGGTAACATGGCAAATAATCTCATTTGTAAATTCAGATGTAATAAAGAAAAACAAATTTGTAATATAGATACAGTACAGTCCCGCTAATCCGAACATCCGGTTAATCCGAACGGCTCCGCGGAAAAAATTTTATAATTTTAAGGACGAAAATCGGTGAATATTTCAATGTAAAACAGTATAAACCTTAATTCAAACAGTTCTTTATTTAATATTCACGCACTGTACATCAAATATGGTACAAATTTTAAAATGGAATAAACTACAGAACAGAACCACTAATGTTTAGTATGAAAAATTGTACAACATAACCTGTACACCCAGTTCAAATAGTGATTTCGCTGTTACTCTGGCTAATCCGAACAATCACGTAATCCGAACAGGGGTCGGTCCGATATTGTTCGGATTATCGGGACTGTACTGTATATATTTAGTAAAAAAATATTAACATCTCTGAACAAAAAAATCCTTTAGATTATAGCAGTTATCTACGTTTATTTCTGTGTACATCTGTTTCATAATTGAAGAATAAAATGAACATAAGTAATTGGAGAAATAAATAATGATGAAGTAGAAATCTAATGATTGAATGCAATCAGTTGGATACTGATCATGCAACACAGATGCAACTTATAACCAGCAGTTTTATAAATAAATTTAATCTAAATTATTTTGAACAAGTTTTAATTTTCGTAGTAAATGAGAAGGAGGTTAATAATCAAAATTCATTCCATAATTTTAATAGAAATTTAAAAATGCACTAATATAAGATCTTTAAAAACTAAAACTGCCAAAAAGGATGCTTTTAAATATTTTTGGTTGATTTGTAGAATGACACAAAGAAATATTTATATACAAAATACACTAACAGTGCACATGCTTTCAAAAAAATTTAGGAAAAAAAATTCATTTTTGTGGGAAAAAAAATCTAAGATTACGATCATTCTCTGAGAAAAGTTACAAACTTTTCGATAAGGAATTGTAAGTTTCCATTAGTAATTGTAATTTAATACAAATAACGGTTGTGACTTACTGTAAAAAATTCTGTATCCTAAAGTATTTTCGCAGCCTCTTTCAATAGTAGTGTAAGACATCTTACGATATAAATTTGTAAACACTTTTCTATGATTATGCAAAGATACTGTTCTACTTTGAAGTAAAAAGCGGCGTGCTGTTCCTCGAAGAGACTTCACCACGTGTCCGATTACAACCATAAGAATGAAGAAAAAGAATTAAGTCATAAAAATAATATTTAGATTTCCTGCCCTTCTACTCTCAATTCACGCTTACATTCAGCGAATTAGAATACAGAATACACACATGCAATGAGCCTCACTCCCGCCATCTAGTGACAGTATTTTTCCAAAAAATGCCGCTTAAAACTTTTACAGTTAAGTGTAGTTACAGTTAGTTCACACAATACAACCAATACTTTTTTTCTTGAATTTTAATTGAAGATTAAGTATATGGAACTCATAGATTTATTTTCGATTTCCAAAAACAAATCTAAAATCTCTAATATCTTAAAATGAAATTTGTTTCTTCGATTCAGAAAATTCAACAATATATAGGATTACTAACAAAACATTTCAAAACCATTAAAAAAAAAATCCTTGAAATTGTAAAATTGATTCAAAGAAATTATCACAATCGACTAATGAGAGAATAGAGTTAAACTCACTTGTTTCTCATGAAAAAATAGTGTTTCAATTATTAAATACTTTTACTTCGCATACTTTGATTTTTCAAATGAATCAATCTTTGCAAGATTTTAATTATGAAACTTATATTTTTAAAACTTTCTAGAAAATGTTTATTAATTTTCAAGTAACTAATCAATCATTGAAGAGGAAAATTATCCCAAAGAATAAAAGAGTTTTTATTGATTACTTTTTTTTTATTTTTTTAAGATCTTTCAGAGAAAAAGGGGGGAGAGTAAATTAAAATTTTATTTAAGCATTTCTATTTTTTTTCTTCATTTCCTACTATTAGTTCACTCTCTCTGTATATTTATTTATCTTGGTCAAATTTTCTATCGTTAATAAAATATTTTCTATTCATCCAATCAAGTTCAAATAAAAAATTTTAAACTTGTAGTGGATGACACTTGATGTTAATACAGTTTTTAAAAGTATTAATTAATTAATTAAATTAATTACCGGTTTTTGACGCCAACTTAGATTCGTCTCTATTGTTGTAACAATGTAACTGTTAAAACAAAGACAAAAGTTGACGTCGAAACCTGTTTTTCAGCCAAACAGCTGAACCGGGTTTGCATTGTTCCAACAATGCAGACAAACAGGGGCAGCGTGAGACTTGAACTTAATGTGGGCAAGATACATTTCACGAGGCTCTCTGGTGGCGTAAGAAGAGGGTTCATAAAATGAAATTCAATTTTTATTCATAAAGAAAGAAACCAAACTTTTTACTCATATTTATTTGGCACATTAAACATTAATGAAAAATTAAAGAAAAAATTAAAGAAACAGAAACTTTCTACTTTCAGTTTTGTTGAAATCATTAATGATTGGTTCATAATTTATCTTAGATGCTACTTTTGCTTCAATATATAAAATTGCCAATGCTGAAAGGCTTCCCTGTGTGACCCATTGTATCTCTTACATAATATTTTCATCAGTTTTGATTTTGAACAACTCCTCTCAGTAGAAGCCGTACTTACAGGTATTATTAACAAAATTCGAAAGACAATGCAAATATTTGGGGAAATTTCTTTCAAATATAGTTCCCTATGACATATTGGAAGAGATGTTTCACTTTTGTAATGGTGTTGGGTAAATTTGGGATCATATTTTGTAACTCTTCAGATACTTTGTAAGGTTGGAAGTCGCTGCTCTCACCTGCTTGCAGGACTATGTAAATCTTGACAGTTTTTCTGTATTTGCTCTTTTGGTCATAGAGAAAACCAAATTTTTCCAAATGTTCATTAAAAGACATAAATCGTGAATCCATATTTCTTATAACATAATCAATCATGGTATTAAAGAAGTCTGTTTCATACTGGCTTTTGACAGGCTCTGGGTTCATCACCGCCTTCATAATCAAACCTTCTTTTCCTTTTGGCTACCCTTTTATTTTTAAAATCTTTTGGTAAATCATAATTGCTTTTCTCAATAAAATTACGAGGGTCAGACAAGCATTTTTCGAATCTAGTTTGTCGGTACTCTTTGATCTAGCTACCAAATGTACGTAAATGTTCAAGAATAATACATCAATTGGTTTGTACAGATTGGCATAATTTGCTTATGGTATTGACACGCGTTAATAACTCATACCATACATGTAATGGTTCGATAAATTTCAAACTGAACATTTCATTTAAAAGGGCATCCCAATCACTGAGTGTGTCGGATTGTTCTGTTAGGTTTTTCAAATTTTTTATGCATTCAACAGCATCATCAAATTGTAATAATGCGGCCTTCACCACCTCGATTCTGCTTTCCCACATTGTGTCTGATAAAGGCTTAATAGTAAGCTTTAATTTTTCTTTGAAAGTATTCCAGTGTTTGCTGGAACTTAAAAATAGCAACAAAAAAAAAAAAAATCGGAATAAAAGCAAAAAATGTTTTTGTTGCGACTAACAAATTAGCTGCGTCTACCTATAACAGATTCCAGCTATGAGCAAGGTGTGAAAAATGCCCTGGGATCAGTGGCGTACACAAGGGGGGGGGTCCTGGGGTCTGGACCGCCCCCAAAGCCCTTGATTTTTTTTCCGATTGATTATAATTCTAAGTATATAGTACGTAAAATTTAATTTATTACTTGCTATTAATGATTAATTTTATTAATTAATGCTAATTATTTATTCAAAAACTAGTTTTTTACTGTGTTTTGTTCTCGAAAATCGACAAAATCAAACGGAGCATGATACAAGAATGGTGAGCTTTCGATCCCGGACCCCCCCCCACCCCCTTAAAAAATTCCTGTGTGCGCCACTGCCTGGAATTCATATTTAATCGAGTTTTTTAACTCAACTATTTATGTCCACCATATCTGCACAATTGTCGTATTCTTGTCCACGATAACTCTGAATATCAGCCATTTCTTTTTCTAACTCTCCCAGTATTGCATTGATCAAATATTCTCCAGTCGTTTCAATGACAGTAAGAAAAAAAAATCCCATCAAATTTTCTTCTATACTTCCAGTTGATGTACTACAATATCTTAAGAGGACTGACATTTGTTAAATTTTACAACGTTCTATAGTGCTGTCGGGTAAAAAAGTATAGTATTTTGCCTCTTTTATCTTATCAATCACTTCGCTGGTAATTGTGTTTGACATGATTGGGATCAATTCATTTTGAATATCGTGGCTTAGATACTGATGTGCAAATTGTTTATTATCAATGTGATTTATGTGTTCAAGTAACGTAGCATCATAATTAGATATCAATTCTAATCTTTATATGAATTTTCCAGAATTCTTAGTGTCTTCATCTGTTTTGAGAGATTCTTTGTGACCTCTAAACGCTAGATTTTGATAGGCTAAGAAATTTATAATATCAATTAATCCCTCTAACAAACTATACCAATGTTTTTGAGATTCAAGAATTCACCTTTCGTCTTCTCGTTCTTATGTTTTCCCGGGATTTACTCCCTTCTCTAAAGTTATCCATTGGAACATATAGGCCATAGGTTCTTTAGTATTATCATATCTATGTACAATACTTCTTAAGTGTTTCCAATCACAGCTCCTTTTCTGTACCATTTGAATGTTTGTGAATTGCCAAATAGTCTGCATGGAAAACAGAAAACTTTGTTTTTAGAAATTGAATAAACCAACCAGCGACGACGTTATGTGTATGAGTTTCCCCATTATTTAGTTTTCTTGACAAATGAAAATTGAAAAAGTGTCTATAAACATCATCTTCAGGATAATATTCAACACTGTTATTTAACTGCTGTGTGGGACCGTTTTGAACTATATCATAACCGGTGAGCATCTTGCTTAGGAAACGTGCACAATCCCGGGTCAAAAAGGAAAATGCCTGGAAAGTGCTTGTTTCACTACGTCCATATTATCGCTGTTCACAGGTGAAGAACTAATCTCAATCTCTTCTTCATGATTGTGACGTATGTTACTCAACGCGAACACAGAAATCTCAGCGTCAGATTATGATTGGGAAGCTTTTGATCCTATTTTTATTTTCGACTTTGTCATTCAGTATCAATAGTCGGTGCATCTAGAGTAACTTCCAAATTCAACGGAGACTCGGATATAGATAAATGTTATTGAGAAGTCGACGGAACCGAATAATTTGATTCTGTACTGCCAGATTCAGTCTGACCGAGAAATTTCATCATACCTGAACTTTAACCCTGGTTGGATACAACTTTTCCGCTTTTCTTTTTCTTTTTGCTCTGCACCAGATTCCCATTTTCTCCCTTTCTATGTCCCTTAGTTCCTAAGCCTGATATAATTGATAAATTATGAAAAATACCCAGTACACCACTATTATTTATTCTCACATCAAATACTTTTAAAACTTATAATATGATACAGAAACGTGAAGCGAGACTACATCTGTATTAGATAATTTAATTGGTTTTCTAATGATGGTGTAAAGGTCTGAAAGACTAGCCCACTCAGGGACGGAAGAACTAGCCTTTTGTTGAGAAGGCCAGGGCCGGCGCTAGCAGTTTTGCCACCCCGGGTAAAGAGGTAAAATGTCGCCCGTTTATAATAAAAATTATAAGAGATAACCGTTTAAAAAACATCCCGTAGAAGTTATTTAAATATTTCTCGAGAAAAACTGAATATTTTTCAATTATTCTACTCACCTTACTTTTATAACACAATACAAGTTTAAAAAAGACCCAGTAAATAGTAATTGTATTATAACGCACTCTAATTCACTAGCAACCACTCTGAAATGAAATTATTCCATAAATAAAACAATAGAACTGCTTTTTCCCCTTTTATAGTCACGGTTAAAAGCGTATGAAAGCTTGTCAGGACTGATATTTCGTACCCACCCGCATTTTCATACATATTTCGACAAACGGCAAAAAATTCTACTTCAGCACTTTGTATGTGTGTCCACTTATTTAAGTTATAATAAAAGGGGGGGGGTGATTTTGTTTACGTTTAAAACTATTTTTAAGTGGGGATTTATCATGCTTGTGAGCGGTGTCCTTGTATTTCAAATTTTTTGAGTTTTAAAATACTTAAAAGTTCTTAAACATAAATATATTATGAATATATATATATATATATATATATATATAATTAAAATTCAACATATTAATTTTTCATAAGATTTAAATGAATCTTGGTTTATTTTCTTCATAAACTAGTTAATTTTAAAGCCAATTTGCCGCCTCCCTGGGACCCTACCCAGCTTGCCCACCCCTAGCGCCAGCCCTGAAAGGGCGCAACAGGAACGCCAAGTTCAGTTAACATGGAGTAGAAGAAGACATAAAAGGCGGTACGATAACTTCGTGAGAACGTCAGAATGTATATTTTTAAGAATTTAAATGTTTCTCTTTAAAGTTTGATATGTATACTGTAAACGTGAGAGAAAATAATAATTCAAGTTTGGTTAAACAGTATCTAATTGAGAAAAGATTCCTACTCTACCAGCATTGTTACCACCATGTTACAATAGAAAATCCCAAGCTATAAGCTCCGTCTCTGACCGGGGACTCCCCGCGATAGCAGCTTAACTCCAGCGAATGTTGCCAGACTAAATATGAGCGGAAACGACAAAGTTTAGAAATTTTTAATAAAATAAAACTGACAACACGAATTATTTATTCATATGCTTTCATGCGCCGATAAAAAAAAAGTTGATACATCAATGTTTCGATATCTTATGGCAAAAAGCAGATAGTTGAGAATTTTCTAATTTATTAATTATAAGAAACCCTGTGGTGTGCACTTTTGGATTTTCCTTACTTTTCGTTTAATTTTTTCGGCTGGCCCTATGTACCACGAGGCCGAGGACAGTGGCCCCCGCCGCCCACGCCTTACTCCGCCTCTGCAGACAAATCATACTCTTTTTGCAATTCCTACTATTACTTCGCTCTTTCCCTATATATATTTATATATTTATTTATATGTATATATATCTTATTCAAATTTTCAATCGTTAATAAAATATTTTCTATTTATCCATTCAAAGTAGGAATTGACTTAACAAAAATTATATATATTACTTGTTCTCATTTAAAACAAAGTAAAATATTTCTTTTAAATGCTACGCATTTTTTAAAATTAAGTTTTTAAAATATTTTTTGACAAAGCAAAACTAATCTCAATCATTTTATTTACTTTACTCTACTTTTATATTTAAAATTTAAATTGATCTTTTAGCATCAGGACATTTCTGTATAATATTAATTTTAAAAATCAGTACAATTTTGTTACAAATGTTTACAAATCGAAGTTAAAAAATTGTAGATATAGTTTTTTTTTATTTTATTTAAGTTGCGTCGTGTTAGCAAAACAAAATTTTTACGTTTTGATAGAATTGAGCAATAATAGAGAAATTATGTTGTATATCTGACAGCAAATTTAATCTTAAAAATAGTGGTCTATTTTTTCGAACAAAAGGAGAAAGAATATAATCAAATCTCAACAATCAATTAAAAATAGAAATAATCATAAAACTTCGCAAAAAATATTTGTACTTTATATTTTCAAATATTGTTCTGTGTTTATAAATATGAAAATTTCACGTTTTTGTTACAAACGATTCTTTTTTTTTTTGAAATCTCTGCCGTACTAATACATACTAATGTAAAATTATGAATAATTATTTAAAATAATTAACAGTGAAACCGTTTAAGGAAAGGTGGTAGATAAATGATGTTCTATTTTTCAATTTTAACCGTGTTTTTTAAAAAAAAGGTTAGAGGGTGAGAAAAGTACGAATGCCATTACTACTTTTAAAATTTTAAATTAAAAAAAAATGCATGTTAAAATTTATTTTATACTATTCAGCAGTATGTATTCTTTCGATCATGCATCAATCAAAGATAGTGTTGTCATAATTAGTTAAATAATTATAGAACTTCAGAGGTGTGGCGTAACGTACACTCCGGGGGGGGGGGGCAAGGCCTGACTGCCACCAAGTACCTACTCTTTGTAAAATCCAACTTGGGGGCCCTAAAACCTGATTTTGCAGGGAGGCCCAAATGTTCTACGTTACACCACTGCTTTAGAGGATTATGAAAAAATTATATGTAAGTGTGTAGGAGAAGTCACTGAGAGAGAAAATTTCATTTCTATACTCATAAAAAATGTTTTCAAAAAAACAAACTCAAAGAATGAAATGAGAAGAACGCTAAATAATTCAAATGTGTTAGTTTTTGAACGATTATCAGAATAAATATACATTTGTTGCATTAAAAAACATCCTAATGATAAATGAATAACAAATACGAATTTCTATTAAATGCACTTGGTTTTGGGCTGACATCTTCAGGGATTGAAAAATATTTTTGAAACCTAATTTACTTAATTAATAATTTCTCTCATAGTAAAACAGACACACAACAAAAGACTTTAAGTTAAACTTGCCTAGAAAGTATACATTGCATTAATATTGTTTCTTAAATGGAGTTTTACATTTGGTTTCGAGCCTTGGCTTCAATTACAGTGATTTCAAAAGTTAATAATAAGAATTTTTTTCTTTAAGTAAGGAGCGAAATACAAAGCAGAATGAAATGAAATTTTTTGCTTAGTTAAAAAGCTATTGCAGGTAAAAGAAACAGTTGAAGAACACGTATAAATTAATTCATTGTTTGTTTTGTACAAATGACGTAAAAACGGAGAAAAATAGTTCTTTGGTCATTGCATGAACAAGAAACATACTCCTAAATTTGGTTAGCAGAAAATATGATCAACACTGCTGCTAACCAAGTCTCGCAGCGATATTTTTATGCTTCGAATGAGAATCTGCGTAAATTGCGGTAATAGATTTTGTCACTCCTTACGGCAAAGCAAAATTCTTTTGAGTTCAACAGTATCCATTGAGAGAGGTTGACGAGTTAAAATCTTTCATCCTTGTATACTCTAAGCAGGTTTACTCGGATTTAAGCATGAAGATTTTGTTGACCGTTCTATCTTCTTCATATCTTCATAATCATGATCAAAAATGCCTTGCAAGGCCCTTTTTTAACTGAAAACGATTTGGTTTGATGTTGTTGTCCATGAATGAAAATTCTGGACTTTCAGACTCGGAAAAGACAAATAAGAGGGCCTAGTTCTTTACTTCTGTATCTTATTCCATTAAAAGAAGTTCCAACGAAAACGTGACATCCGTACGACTAACATACGTTTTGACCGCCCACACTACAACACGTCGCTTCCTTATAATGTTATGAGAGTAGTTAAGTATTCAACGTTTTTAGAGAGAAAAATGATACTGCGACGAGAACCATTTTATGAGAAAAATCGTAATGCACCAGAGAACACAGTGCCGTACACATATCTCTCTTTTGGGGATGTTTACATTCTAGAAAACACGTACCCGAAAGCAAGAAAAGGTAATCTCTGGGATAAAAACTAAACTTTTTTTGGTGTATGGGGGAGGGGGAAGCCTTCCTTGTGTACGCCACTAGGAGAATACCGCTTCACTCAACTAACTGCCTCTTTTATTCCAATGTTGTCATAACTATATCGAAAACGGAGTTTTGCACACAAGTAAACGGTGCACAAACAGCTCATCTTCTGGTACAACCATTTACAACTGATCTTTCATAAATTGCTTACCTGAAAATCATTATTTCTATGGTTGTAGTGAGATTTAAAGACTGCTTTCTACAATAGTATATATAATCCGATTACGTGACCCAGTTACGGACAGAAATTGGTCTTGTATCGGTGTTGAAACTCGGTCGACCCCCTAAAACTTGTTTGCGAAACTTTCCATTGGTTTGGCTCCATTTCCACAGTTTACAAATTACATACTGAACCATATTAACGACTCTAGAGGCATTTGTCTGTGACTATCCACTTTCTAACATTACAATGTGCTTCCACCTTTTTAAAACTAGTCAATTTGTCATCATTGATAACTTACAGCAGTTGAAATATGCAAGAGCTCATTGATTGTATAAATAATAGGAACCTCTAATACCCACAAATATAACTTTATTTCGAGCATTCTCTTTAAACCCTCTGATTTTCATCTTACGCTTCTAACAAAATAAGTAAATTGTATATACACATTTATTGGTTCAATCAATGGATCCCATATTCGTACTTTGAGGCATTTTAGTTTCATTTAACCTTTTTATTTTTACAGATCCCCAATTATTAACTTTTGAACACCAGTGTATATTGACTTCAAGAGAAATTAAATTTATAAATAAATGAACTATTATTAAACTTTTTTTCTTACTCCAAACCAAGCTTAAATATCATAAATGTTAAGAAAATCTGTACTGTAAGATCTACTAAAAATAGACAACAGGAAATTGCTCGTATAACAAGCTAAAAGATAAACAAAAGTGATGATGTAAGTACTAAAAACCTCCTTCGTACCCTGAAAAGTATTCTATGTTTATTTCGTATCAACGCTAATTCGCTATTACATTACAGATACTCATTCGCTTTCAATAAAAAAAAAATGACGTTTCGATTTAAATAAAGTATCATTTGGATTATTACTCTTTCAAAGTAGATTTCGTATTTTCTTTAACATATTAAATTGTTTTTATTTTTTATTTTTAAGGTTTAAAGAAATATTTTGTAGGAAAATACTTTTATATCATTGGTTTTATCTAGACCTTTTGAGCGTTGGAAAATTCAATAGAAATTGACAATTATTAGGTGAAGTTCTTCTAATTGCGCTAGAAGTACATGTGTATTAATGCATTGTCAAATGTACACTCAGGAACATTGAAAATAGCGACCCAAGAAGGAAGCTAAGTACAATTGCGAAACTTTGCAAATATGTACAGCGTAATGTGATAAGCAAATGATCCATGTTTTGTGCCAATACGCATGCTCATACACGCCAAGGTGGCGCTGCAATCAGGAAGAGGGTGCTATATAAGTCAGCGCAAATTCGAAGATTCATAAACGTGACGATTCCCCACCGATTGTAGGAAGACTTTGATAAGCGAAACATGCCAGGTAAACGTGCTAGAAGACATTTCTCTCAGTTAAACGAGTTTGACAGAGGCCTGATACTCGGGATGAAAACTGCAGGCTGGTCGACGCACCGTATTGCTGACCAGGTCGATCGCTCGGAGAGTGCCATTAGAAATTGTTGGGAGCAGTGAACACGAGAAGGTTCCCACGCGTGGAAAACCGGGTCTGGAGCGACCAGAAAGACCACGAGGAGAGATGATCGAAGGATCGTGCGGCAAGCACTTGTGGACCCCACAGTGACTCGTTCAACGATACGAGCAGACGTAGGCGTAGCAATTGTTCCACAAACAATTTCCAGACACCTTGCAGAAGCAAATCTTAAATCCAAGCGCCATTTCCGTGCACTCCCTTTAACACCGGAACATCGGCAATTGCGTCTACAGTGGTGCCAAGCCAGATCAATGTGGAATGTCACAGATTGGCAAAAGGTTGTGTTTAGTGATGAATCCCGGTTTGTTTTGGGGACAAATGATAACCGTGTACGGGTGTGGAGGCGCCCTGGTGCGCGGTACAATTCCCCCACACTGTTCTACGTCACACTGCCCGCACAGCTTGTGTAATGGTCTGAGGGGCCATAGCCTATGATAGCCGGTCCACTTTAATTGTGATGCGTGGAACCTTAACGGGCCAACGTTACGTTGATGATATTCTTCGACCCCATGTAGGACCTTTCCTAAATGGTCTCCCAGGGGCAATTTTCCAGCAAGATAATGCTCGTCCGCATACAGCAAGAGTTGCTCAAGACTTCCTACGTCATTTTTCAGACTCTTCCATGGCAGACCCGCTCCCCCGATTTGTCCCCTGTAGAGCACGTGTGAGATCAGCTAAAACGGCAGATGTCATCGTGTCACTCTGTACATGATTTAGAGTTGGCTGTTCAAGATTTGTGGGCCCATCTGCCTCAGGACAACATAAGGTGTCTAATCAACTCAATGCCGGACCGTGTGGCGGCATGTATTGCAGCTGGAGGTGGTCCAACGCGCTATTGAAGTTGCCCAGTATTTGTGTCGTTGCACACCCTGTATTCGTTTAATTGTCGTGTTCTTGAGATCAAGTGAATCTCTCATCTGTGTCATTATGTGTATTAAATTTCATTTCAATCCGATGCTTTCTTCTTGGGTCGCTATTTTCAATGTTCCTGAGTGTATAAGATAATGGGGTGTATCGTATTAAGAATAACTTTTTTATTTTAACGGGATTAATATGAAATTTAATAAATGGGTGGATCCTAGACAAGCACACTGCTTGGCAACAAAACTTTTGGCGCCAAAAATTTTAACAAAATATGGCAGCCCTAAAACCGGTCAAGCAAAAAAATTGGGTGAAAAGTGGACATCGTCCATTTTCACCCTTCACCCTGCTGCAACATGTCGAGTTCACCCCTGCTCAGACTTTCTTCCCCACGTGTTCCGATTTTTGGCCTGATTTTGCACCGGTTGTTAGAATGGCTTGCGAAAGAAAATTCCTTGAAAGCGAGGCAACCATAGGATTTTTTCTTTTGCTTGGAAAACAAGGGAATAAAGCTGTTTTAGATAGGGTTATGAAAGAAGGATTACGGAAACCCCGTTTCTCTTAGGTTGTTTGAACAGGAGCTGAGACCGTCCCCCCCTTTCCTTCGTTTCCGGCCCTGACGCAATTACGGAAACCCCATTTTCTTAGGGTTTTTGATCACCAGCTAAGACCGTCAACCCCTGATTTTTCTTCGTTTTCTTTCATGACGTCATTTCTTGAAACATGGGTTTTGGCGCCATTTGGCGAAAAACAAATGGTGCCAAAAACAGCAGTGTGCCAGGCTAGGATTTTACCTTTTTGGGCTAGGGTTCTATTTTTACCATAAAGTAATGCAAGCTGCAAAAAATGTAAGGCTTGATCAAAAGTTGATGTATCTCAGTAAAGTTTAAAGAATTTTTATTTATTTATTTTTCCGAAGCAGCACTTGATGAATATATGATTCGCTGGGGTGAAAACACTCCCGTAAATACACAAGGAGCGAAACAAATTAGGAACAATAAAACAGAGTAAAAAAATAAATAAACAACAGAAGCATTAACACTATCAGAAAGTCAGTCAGAATGCAGAGCTTGTAACTCTCTGGCCTTCCAGTTTTTATCGTAGATGTTACCAGAGATAGCATGGCAAATCTTCAGGTACTCAGCATTCATCAGGGCTGCGTTTCTCAAAGTGTGGGGTACTCCTCCCTTAGGGAGTGGTATAACCCTGCGTGGGGGGACGAGAATATCGAAAAGTATAAAAATAAAAGATTATTTTGAAAGTATTATGAATTTATTGTAAAGAGAAGCAAAACACACAAAATACATTCTAACATAATAAAAATGAAATACATATTTACGCATATAATACATTTATAAATGTATCAGTACTGCACATACTGGATAATTCATTTTAACAATACCAAGTTAAGAACAAGTATAATAATTACCAGTTACCCCCATGGGCTTGTCATACATAAAGTTCTATGTAAATTTAATAATTGACCAATTTAATAATTGACCTTGATAATTTGCACAGTTTATAATTAAAGTCGTATTGTAGCTTTACATCTAAGTATATTATTATTGAATTCAATACATTGTTATTGTATGTAGGGGGGGGGAGGGTGACGAAAATTGTGATTGGAGATTGGGTCACAAATATTGAAAGTTTGAGAAGCAAAGCATTAGGGCAGGGGTACACAACCTTTTTTTCTGCTGGGCCGCATGCGTATGTCACTAATTTCTCGGTGGGCAACATGTGTATGTTAGCAATTTCACGTAGGCCGCATCATTAGGATAAAGGAGGGTGTTTAAAATGTTGAAAATTGGTCAAAATATTTTATCCCCTATTTTGCTTTTTTTCATTATTATTTTTTATATTTTTTTATTTTTATCATTAAGAATGCATTAGTAGCATTTAAAAGACACTCCTTCTCAATTTCTGTATCAGTAAACGGTTTCATATGAATAACAATAATATAACAAACTTCATAAGATGTCTTTGTCACCACACTGACAAAACGCTTAGTTGCTGTTGCAAAAATTTTTCAAGAAAAGCTTTTTTATTACATCTTGAAAGAGATCTTCGAGAGAAAGTGTCATTGAGAATGATTCATGTTTATTTGTATTTTTTAAATCCAGCACTTTCGTGACAAATCAAACAACCACTGAACCATGCTTGTTTTTCACTAAAAAATAGTCAACCTCCCAATTGTCTTGTAACGATATATTTTTTTCGGATATTTTTCGCTTGCAAGATAGAACAGATAGTTAAAAATTAGTTCCACTCATAAAACTATCACTACTCTACTGCTGTCTGTTATCTCTAACCGTAAACGTTACAAATAGAAAAGGAATTTCAATTCTCACTCGTACGACATTGACAACAAAAAGCAAAATTGATACATTTGATTTCTTTGCACCAAATTTTTAATACATTGTTCTTAAATAAGTGAATTTTTCAGAGCAATGTGCACTGACCGGGCCACTGAAAAAGGCTCGGTGGGCCGTAGGTTGAGAATCGTTGCACTAGGGCATTCATTCCTGCAGAAATCGCAGTTTAGGGAAAGACCTTTATTCTGTACATTGGTGACGCTCAAGAGATTCGCGTACCCGGTTTCCAGCCTGAAGGCAATAACCGCATGTCTTCTCGGAATCTCATTTAATGTCTAACTTCAAGACTTATCACAAATATGTGCATTTCAAGAAGTTTCATAGATCTTTTTCACTCTATTTATAATAACTCTGCATATGGAAGAGTTCTAGGTTTCTCTCTGAGAGCACTATAAAACACCAGCATCTTTTTTAGCTAAAGGGTGTTTTTTTAGAGGTATAGAACTTTAAATTGCAATAAAACAACGATGTACTATTCGATTGACATGAATTTTTTTTTATTCGAAAGACAATCTTGTGGCATTACATCTTAAATATGATTTCTGGCATAAGACTGCCACGGCTGGCAAGGATGTAGTCCAATCTGGACGTCCAATTTTCGATGACTTTTTCCAACATTTGTGGCCGTATATCGGCAATAACACGGCGAATGTTGTCTTCCAAATGGTCAAGCGTTTGTGGCTTATCCGCATAGACCAATGGCTTTACATAGTCCTACAGAAAATAGTCTAGCGGTGTTAAATCACAAGATCTTGGAGGTCAGTTCACAGGTCCAAAATGTGAAATTAGGCGGTCACCAAACGTGTCTTTCAATAAATCGATTGTGGCACGAGCTGTGTGACATGTTGCGCCGTCTTGTTGGAACCACAGCTCCTGGACATCATGATTGTTCAATTCAGGAATGATAAAGTTAGTAATCATGGCTCTATACCGATCACCATTGACTGTAACGTTGTGGCCTTCATCGTTTTTGAAGAAGTACGGACCAATGATTCCACCTGCCCATAAAGCACACCAAACAGTCAGTTTTTCTGGATGTAACGGAGTTTCGACATACACTTGTGGATTAGCTTCACTCCAAATGCGGCAGTTTTGTTTGTTGACGCAGCCATTCAACCAGAAGTGCGCTTCATCGCTAAACAAAATTCGCTTATGAAAATCGGGAACAACGGCAATCTCGTTTTGGGCCCATTCGACGAATTTACGCCTTGCTTGATGATCGTTTTGATGAATTGCCAAACCAAGCTGAGAATAAATCACTTGACAGCTGTTAAATCGGTCGCCATCTTGGAAAGTAATGCCAACTTAAACTTCTATACCTGGAAAAAATACACTCTTTAGAAAATAGAGTGTCAACAATCCAGAGATGTCACAGCTTGTATGGCAGCAATGGAGTCAGAAAATGTAACGACATTTTCAAAAGCCTCCTTTCTAAACAATAATGGTTGAATAGTCGATCAAAAGAATACTTGAATAAAAATAAAAATACAGTTGGACCTCTATATAACGAAGTCGCTAAATCCCGAAAAAAGTTCTTTATATGGAAAATTCGTGCTATAGAGGTTCATCTTTCAATTTTTTTACAAACTACTTAAAACAAATTTTAAATTCATTAACACTATATATTATAAAAAGTAATTACTCCCACCTTTTCGTAAATTAATAAATATTTATTTTTTACATCTTACCTACACACACAAAAAAAAAAAAAGAAAGAAAAACTGGAAGGAAAGTTTCTTAACGCCCCTTTATCCATTTCCTGAAGAATTAAATGTTTTTTTTTATGCTCAAGCACTTACGTTTTAACATTTTCGAGCTACAAGAAATGAAGTTACCTGTTCCACTGATCTACACTATAAATGAACGGAGACTAATTCAATGACACGGGGACACGAGACAGCTCCACTGAGTGCGAAAGGGGATATCGAAGATGTTACAGTGAACTGGACAATGGGGGCTTAAGGTTGCACTTCTTGGTTGAAACGCCCAGAATTCTATTGCTCTCTGCGGGTTAGGCATCTAATAAAACCAGTTCAAGTGCCATAAAGTGTGTTAAAAGAAAGAATGACTTGAAATGTTCAGAAATACTTAAAAAATAGGGAGAAAAAATTGAATCACAAGGGAAAAAGTTCGTTACATAGAAAATACACTTCGCTATTGGGAGGTTATTTTACGAAGAAAATCGTGAAATGTCTTTGGTTCTAGAAAAAAGTTCGCTATATAGAAAAATTCGCAGTATAGAGGTTCCTAATGTGGAGGTTCGACTGTATTTTCTTTTTTTCCCTTCCAACTTTAAGTAAGCAATCATTCATAAAAACATTTTTTTTAATATGAATGTATAAAATAGAACAAAAATAAAAAGTAATCGTTGCAAATAAATTTCATAGAGTAAAAATATTGAACATAAAAAAGGAAGAAAATATTACATTTGCTGTTAGACTTAAATTATTTGTTTCATATTTAATCTTTCTGCACTATTCTGATGTCCGAAGTCTATTGTCGAAGTATTTAGAAATTGCAGAAACACGATAAAAGTTACGAAACGGTGATATTACTTTGAAAAAGATTAAAACATGAATTCGTTGAAATAATATCTTATCTTACTTATCAGGCTCGTGTGGCAAATATTGAAGTACAACTTCACTTTTTTATTACGAATGATGACAACTGATTTGACAATGAAGGCCACTCAAAGAACAATATTCAACTCCATGTGAGAGATGAAAAGGTGCACTTGATATGTCTTGTAGTAAAATAAATGCCTCGCCTTAAGTCGTAAATTTTTGTTTTAAAGAAAATTTAATCGATTGGTTTGGAAACGTTATATCGATATATGCAATGAATAAATTTTTAATTACATTATAAATTTTCCGATACATTCGCATTATTTATAAAAAACGAGTGAAAAGATAGCCCATAACTTGGTAATGGATATAAACCCATATCAGAAAAGGAAAGAAAATTTTCGTATTTTTTTCTGGAAAATTAAATTTAGAAGTAGAATAACTAAAGGTTTGAATAATTTGAGAAAAATTTCGGATTATATTAATTTTAAGAGGCTGTCACAGTTATTTGAATTACTTATCCGACTAATTGAGAACACTTTAAAAAAAATGGAGAAAGGAGAATTTTTTTTGTGGTTTTTGGATTTATTTGGTGCATTTTAATAAAAATACCCTAAAATTAAGAAGAGAAAAAGGGATTATTATTACTAAAATGGGAAAAAATTGATAAAAATTTACAAAAAGATTCCATAAACGGGCCCATTCTGTACAGAAATTTTATGAACAAATTTTAAATTTTGATGTGTTGCTTTGCTATATATTTTTGAAATAACTGCCAAGATATGAGATATTTTAATTTTTACAAAATTTAGAGCACTTTATCTTAGTTATTATATGAAATTGCTTAAAAAAACAGTGGTTATATTCGCATAAGAGACTGTAACTTTTGTAATAAAACAGTGATTCATAAAACTGAAGGTTAAAACACTTCTACTCTTATACAGAACGTACACAACAAATTTCAGTTATAATAATTTAAAAATTTTTGAGCAATTGCTGTCCCCGGTTGAGTTTTTTTAAAAAAAACACGTACACATTTCGAGTAAAACGCGTTTTAAAGTATGACATCTTGCTTAGAGTAGTAGCATCTGCTTTTACTAAAACACTTGTAGTTTTTTTCCTAGTGAATGTAAAATAATAAGCTTGGCATTTTTATAAAGCTAATTAAATAGCCTATAAAATAAAATCATAAAAATTATTTGTCATTTTTGGTAAAATTCACAATTTTAAGGTAGTTGGATACCTTAAAAACACTACCACCCACCCGTAAGAAATAAACGCAGAAGAGTTTTATATCTTACTGGTTTGTTTACTTGCGATGTCATTAAATAGATTCTAATCTCTTACACTTAGCCAGAAGAAATTTTTTTTTAAAAAAAATTAGTTCTATAAAAAAAAATCTAATTTTTTGAATTAGAAAACAGAAATCAAATTCTTTTTTTTTTGTAATAAAATCCAATACGGAACAATATTTTCACATTTTAATAACTCCTTTGAGTAAAATCAATTTCTTATAAAAATATTTCCTTCTAAATTTAAGGTGACTTCGTTTCATTTCTAGACTTCGTTCGGAAACATTACTTTGAAAAAGCGTACAAATAAATATTTTTTTGATAATTAGTGTCAGATGAACTAGAATGTACATATATAACTGTGTTAAGAATGTTATTACAAGACAAAATTATTCTAATACGGTTTTTCAGGAAAAAATGAAGAAAGAATGACACAATTCCAGAACATTCTCCTTTTATGAAAAATACTTCTATAATAATAATATTTAACCCATATATTGCTAGGACTTCCACACCGGAATTGAATAAAAATTTTTGAAAAGTTTACATTATTTTCAGTTACAGTCAAATAAGGACAGGTTTTTTTTGTTAAAATTTCTCCGTTCTGAGATAGTAAAAAAAAAATCACTTTTAAACTATGTATTTCCAAAATCCTTGTTCAGACTCTGTACAGAAGTCTTACCAATAAACAGGGTGTCCCAAAAATAGCATCCAAACATCCAAAAACAGCTAAATTCCTCGTTGGGAGTACATAAAAAATACCCGAACTGTACCTGTGCGCACGCGATCCATAGTTCGCAAGAAAAATACGAAAAACAAAGTATGGCGTCACAGCCGGTGCATGGAAAAAAACACTGTATTGGACACATCTGCAGCAATATTAGTAAGTATTTAACAAGGCAGATATTCAAAGTGTCCTCCATGCATATCGAGGCAGGCCTGAGTGTGCAGTGGAATGGATGACAGCACATGTCGTAGCAATTTAATGTCCATCGAAGCACAAAAAGTATGCAGCATCAACTCTGTCCTTTTGTACAGTCACTGCGTTTTGAATGACAATTTCCCCATAGGAAAAAAAAAAAAAAATCCAATGGTGTGAGATCTGGTTAGTGTGGCGACCTTGGAACTAGACCCACATGTCCGACCCAGTGGCCGAAGAATGCCATATCCAATCAATCACGTACAGGAGTACAGAAATGCGTCAGAGCTCCATCATGAACCATCATACATCATCATTTGTTCATCATAATTAACCGCAATTTTCTCGTTAACTATGTATCTTTTAGGTACAGTGCTTTGGGCATTTTTACGTATTCCCAAAGAAGAAACCAACTGTGCAGAACTTGGGTACGAATTTTGGGACACCCTGCGTATTGGTAAAATTTTATTATTTTAGAAGTATTTTCCATAAAAGGGGAGTATTTTGAAAAAAAAAATATCGTTCATTTTTTCTTCATTATCTGCCATAAAATATGCATTTAAATAATTTTTTATTATAATCCTCAAATAATTTTATATCTGTAATATAATTCGTGACACTAAATATCGAAACAATTATTCATTTATACCAGTAAAACTGATAATCTTCAATTTTTTTAAGCAAAATAACATGGATGCTTATCAATTTCCTTTGTCATGTTTTAAGTTTATTTTATCAATGCAAATATGAGTGCCAGTAGTTTTTGATTCTGAAAAATATGCACTATTTCTTAAAATTGCAATAGCGCGTGCAACGCAAAGAAATTTTGAAAAAGAATATTTTACTGGAAGAGAAAGCCCGTGCAACGCAGGGCCATGCAGCTGGTAAAAAAAAAGGAAATACACATTTACACTGATATGTTATGCTTACACATGTATCAGTACTGCACAATGTATTTGATAATTAATTATATAATCAATACTAAATTAAGAACAGGTTTAAAAATTACAAGTGACTACCATTGTCTTGTCTTGTTGAGCAAAGTTTTTCAAAGGAAGGTTTATTATTAGATTTTGGCACTCTAAGTTTAGTTTTCTATATTTAGCTAAGATCTATATTTTGTCTTTTAAGCAGTCAAGATAGAAAATCTGTTTTCAGAAAGGTAGTATGTTCGACATGTAGGATTAGATTTTAGAAGTGGATGATTAAGGAAATAAAAATATTTAATTTAATTAAAAATGATTTTGAAATCTGTTCCAATTTAAAAATTAGAAAAGAAAAATAACGCTTCAACTATCCATTACTTAAAAGTAATATACACAAAATTTAATACTTGATAATTTGTACGGTTTATAAATAAGACTGTATTGTAACTTTAGCATCAAAGTACATAAATGTTACATTCAATACATAGTTATTGCGAAGGGTATGGACGATGAAAATTATGATTGAAAATTGGGTTAAAAGTATTGAAAGTTAGAGAAGCACTGATTTATAACCTTTTGCAAAAATCAAGATTCCTAACTTAGTCAAACATTTTAATAGGAAACAATTAACTTTCGTCCAAATGAATGTGCAACTATATTGAATGAAACACAGAAAGTGCAACTGAATTTTTTACAAGGAAACAATTAACGAATGAATAAATTAAAACTTTAAGAGGATAGCAAATTACTTCGTTTTTAAACTAATAAGTTATTACAATTCTATATAATTTCCTTTGAAATATTCATTTCAAAATAACACTGATTTCAGTATAAAATATTAATATCATTCAGATATAGTTCAAAAGAAGACGCAGATGTTGCCGGTATATAATACGATAAAAATAATAAAATTTTCCTTTTTTCGGAATACTCGTTTCAATATTGACAAATGTCAAATGTCGCTTGTCATCTTTAACAGTGTTTTTGAAAAAGAAATGTTGAACTGAGATTTCAAATGATGTACTTCTATTTGAAGAAACACACAATATGCTTTTTCTTTACTCAAATACCAAATAATTTTTTCTTACGCCATATATAGTAGAGTTGTTTAAACAGCATGACCATGACTAAAGAAACGTCCAAGCGTGATGAAAGAACTTTAGAAGGAGTGAAATAATAACACATTACACGAGATTATAGAAAAATAAATCTCCGAAGAACTTTTGAAGTTTTTGTAGATAGAACTATGTACAAATAGAGAAAAAATAAGTATGAAAGTAAGAAGTGAAGATAAGAATTGCTCATAATTGGGAAAACAGGAGTTTGTAATACATAAATACAAGAAACACGTCATTTTCCACGGAAAAATATGCGGAATTTCATACATAAAGAAATATGTTTGGATAGAATTGTATTTATTATTATTCTGAATCTTTATCATTATTCAAACTATATTTTTATTATTAATGTGCCTTGTACGTTAATTTATGTGCTATATTTAAATTCTATTCAATTCTTAGTATTACTTACGATTTCTATTTAATATTTATTTTCTGTAAATTAAATAGTTTTATTATCGTGCTTTTTACCAACGCCATCGAATGTATTTAGCATTTCGCGATGGCAATGTTTATCATCTGTTATAATACTGTTTGTGTAATATAATCTGTGTGGAATATTCATTTGCTGTACTGTTTCTCGCTGGGAGAGGTTCTCACAGCACGAAGCTGCTGACATTTGTTCTAAATCTTTTTACGCTAAATTAAAGCTGTTGCTTAAAATCAAGAGTCATCATTTAGTTCCCGTATGGTGGACAAAATATGCTTCAAACATGTGAATTTTTAACAGTTAACTGAAAAATATTGGGAAATGGTTATTGAAACCCTTTGTAGAAGCAGGAGGAAAAATTTTGATTTAAGGTATCCGACTACCTTCGGAACCATGATTTTAAAAAAAGCGCATAAATGGATAATTTTCATGATATTTAGTATCACTTAGATTATAATACATGTATAAAATTGTTTTAAGAACATTTTGACAAAACAATTATTTAAATACAATATTTTGGCAAAAAACTAACTTAGAAATCCTTTTTTCAAAATGTTCCATTTTTATAAAAAATGCTTCTAAAATAATAATATTTTGCTTATGTAAAGAAAAGACTTCTCCAGAGAGTCTGAGCTATTTTTTTTGAAATATTCAGATTATTTTCAGAGTTACTACCCATTGAAATAATTATCGGCGTTTTTTTCTTAAAATTTTCCCCCTCTGTTGTCGTAAAGTATGCATAAGCCCACTTCTAAGTTATATATTTCAAAAATTCTAGTTGCGCCTCTGCACTGAGGTCTGAGCTATATACAGGCAAAATATTATTATAATAGAAGCATTTTTCACAAAAGGAGAATTTTTTGAAAATTGGTCATTTTATGTTCATTTTTTGTTAAAATATTGTACTTAAATAATTTTTTATTGTAATACTATTCTTAAAACAATTTTTTATATATTTTACTGTGGAGCATGATGAGTTTTGCAAATAAATTAAATAATATATATAAATAAATTAAATATATATATATATATATATATATATATATATATATATATATATATATATATACATTTTCTAATCTAAGTGACACTAAATATAATAAATATTATCCATTTATACATTTTTGCAAAAAAATTTTGCAAAAAAAAATTAAAGTTCCGAACATAGTCGGATACCTTAAATTACTGAAATCGTCTTAAAAAGTTAAATTAGCAAGAAAATGTATAGATTTATCTGTGTATTAGTGAGTTCAAAGTTTTTATTTCCTAAAGAATTATTCAGAAGGTGAAAAAGCGCAATAATATAAAACTAATGTATATTATTGGTTAAAACCCAACACTTTATGTTCTAAATAACGCGATATCTTGAAGAGTTTTAAAGAAAGAGAGATTGAGTGCTTTTTTCACGTCGCATTTAAAGCAACACGAAGGCTATTGGCGACGACTTCGTAATTCTCATCCACAGTTAAGAGATATCGACGACATCTGAGTCGGCACCTCGCACTCTCCAAACTGTCTCATCATACCAACGTTAGGACTTTGAGTCATGGCAGATCTAATGCGTATCAACTCCTCTACTTGGAGGGTCTTCAGATGCATCAGGGCTGAAACCTGCAACGACACCACAAGCCACGAGATCCATTAGGTAATGCATGGCCATTAGGTTTTCGCGGCCACAAGAAAAAGAGTTGGAAGGATAAACGAAATAAATTCTGAATCAGTTGAAATCCGTTTAAATAACCGTATGATACTAGTGTTTACTTTCTATGCAATATGAAAGTTTATATTCCGAAAACTATTATTTGAGGAAAATATATAATACAGTCGAACCTCTATATAACGAATCTTTCTACATAGCGAACTTTTTCCTGGAACATTAAACATTTCACGATTGCATTTTCTTATTAACGAACTTTTTCTTTTGTGATTCAATTTTTGTTCTCCCTTTTTTTAAAGTATTTCTGAAAAAAATTCAAGTTATTCTGTTTTTAACACATTTTATGGTTGTCATAAATCTTGAACAGGTTTTATTACATCCTAACTCGCTGAGAACAATAGAGTTCTGGACGTTTCATCCAAGAAGAGAAACCTTTAAACTACACCCTCCCATTACCTAGTTCACTAGAAACATCTTTGATATCCTCTTTCACCCTCACTGGAGTTTTCCCGTGTTCTAATTATAAAATAATGTATATTTAATATTACTTGTATGCTTTAAATTATAAAATATCCTTAAAATTCATTAATTTTAGTATAAAATTATTTTCGTAATATTGAAAATATAAGGAATTCTTGAAAGTCCCCCCTTTTTCCTTGCATTTTTTCTTTCCTTCCTTCTTTTTTGATGCGTAAGATATATAAAATAAATATGTATTAATTTAAAAAGAGGTGTAAATAATTAGTTTTTTTTTAAATATAGTGTTTATATGAATTTAAAATTTGTTTTATGGGGTTCATAAAGTATATTAAAAATGAACCTCTATATAAAGAATTTTCCATAAAACGAACATTTTTTCGGAATTCAGAGACTTCGTTATATAGAGGTCCAACTGTAGTTAGAATCTGAAGACAACAATTAAAGTGTAGAAACAAAATTTCATCTGTGTTTTTAAAGAAGAAACAGTTGCAGGATTACGAGTCAATGAGAAGCTTGGGTGGGAATTGAAAAAATTGGAAGAAATTTTCTGCACGTGACTTCGGTAAAATTTGAATTTCTTTTTTAACGTTGAGTAGAAAATTTGATGTTCTACTTCATGAATTTTACTGAGAGAAGATAGCATCCATAAAAGTCTCGTAAAATGAATTTTAAAGGAAATTTTGAGAAAAAACGAATTTACCTGTCACCTATAAAGTTACTTTAGATACCAGGGTCCCAAAATCGGGCATATTTTGCTAACATTGTCTCAAATTATCTTGATACTCTATAAAAGTTACTCATTTGATCAAAAATATAATTTTCGTGCTTAGAACACTTTAAGAAAACGATTCATGGCAGCATAGGATAACACTAAAAAATTCATTGTACAAATTTTTGTAAGAAACGTTTTACGATTTGAAACATACAAGAGTTATTTATGTATTGTGTAAAAAAATGCATGACCGCTCAGTTAGACAACATAAAAAGAAAGGAAATAAAAGAAAGCGAAGAGAATGTAAATAATAAAGATCATGAGATCCTCATCTGCAAGGTAAATGCAATTTTTAATTTGATGCTGATTCTTCTCAACGAGAATAAAATATACAGATTATTTATGCAATATTCATTCGGCTAGAAATGTGAGAATAAAGCTTGGTATCTAGCTAAAAAGGAAAAATATAACTAGATTTTTATCGTAAAAGTGAAAACTTTATTTATCAGTAAAACGAGAAACACAGCACATATATATATATATATATAAATTAATACTTAAATTTAAGTTTATGTGACATCATAGTCACATGATAACAATAACTACGTGTTTCCAGCCAATCAATTCATAAATTCATGTGACGACACAATTGCACTATAAATACAAGCACGTGTTCCCAGCTAGTCAGTTGATGGGTTACTGTTACCTATGTTTGCTTTTTGCGGAAACTTTCTTTGAAAATGTACATATTTGTCAATAATAATAACGTATATCAGTAAACAAAGTGCTCTCGATTGAAAAGTACATGTATCATATGTTTTTTTTTAAATTTTGAAAACACTTTTTAAAGAGTGAGTGAGTGAATATTAACGCCGCACTGTTCAGGTACTCGAGAGCTTTTGGCGACGGACCTCGTAGTTTTGAACCATGGTCAAGTGAAGAGGACGACACCTGAGCTGGAACCCCTCTTCTAACTATCCTATCACACCATCGGGAGGACGCTAAAACCTTTTCAAGAATCTTAATGCTTGAACATCTTTGCCCAATTTACAAATTTGAAATTGTATCTAAATTATACAAGTACAAATCTAATATCAGTTTGCTTTCAATTCAATGAAGAACTCGTGATTGTCCTTATCATGTGATCGTTACAGATTTTGTCCATTAAAATGATAGGGACTTACATGCAACATTAAGAAATTTGTAATATTGTACAAATGAGATAGTGAGCTTCACCTCTGTGCTATTAGAGAATATCCTTCATTTAGGCTTGTATTTGAGATTAAGGAAAAACTTATATTTGTAACATATTACTCTAAGATTCTAATAATATCTATATGTCTTTTATACTCTCTTTTTTTCAAAATTAAACAGAATTACGATTTAAAGTGGTTTGAAACTGATGTTTTTTTAAGTAATTTTAATTTGAGTTATATTTAATGAGTCGTATTAAAAAGGAAATCAAGCAATGAAAATCATTGTATTTTGTAAAAATAAAATGTGTCCAATAATGTAAACGAATTACATAAAATAAATTGTGAGATTTCATTTACTTGTACTACGCCTCATTTAGTATTGTTTTATTCAATAATATTGATTCCATTTCTTTCAGCGAACACGTGTTCCTCACTCAAAATAAGCTCATGGTAATAGATTTAGAAACGAAGTGAATTACATTTTTTAGTTTCATATAAAATCTTCCTCTCAGATACATATTTGAGTAAATAATGAAAATAGGATAGGAATAAGTTAAGTTTATCCCTAATAAGCTGGAAGTGAGTGTCTATTAACATTGTCAGATCTCATATTTTTTAACCACCGCCAAATGACGAAAATGACATCTGAGCTTTTACCCCATTCTCCTACTTTCCATACCGCGCCAACTTGATGATTTTGACGCTCTCTACAGAGCCAACACATCCTAAAGTCTAGTTGAAACCTTCTAGTCTCTAGGTGGGGTTGACACAGTAGGTCTTCCGTGACACGAGGATCTTTATGAGAAAATATTACATACTGAATTTAATTTGAAATATATCGAGTCTAGATTTTATTATTGTTCGCTAAAATATGATCAATAAAAGGAAATCCATCGCCAATAGCCAGTTGATTCTCTCCAAGGAAGCTTTGATTACTGATCGCCTACTAACATTTGTAATTATAAGAAACTTCAAGAAAATCAAAGTAATTTGACAGAAATTTTGTGAATCTTGTTCCAAAATTTGAACCAACTTATAATCAAGGATTGCACAAAATTACTCGGGCAATTTCTTTTCCAATTAATTCAAATTTGTAACTGGATTTGAAAGAGGGTTTGAATGTTTTGTCGTCGAGCCCTCAGTAAATTAGAAAACGCCTGAATTCTTATTTATGAAAATACTATTTTTTTAAGCTCCAGGTAGACTCCTTGCGTGCAGATAAGTATAACACAAAACTTGCAAATGCATGTCAATACTCAATCAATAGTTGTAGGAAATTCAAGTAGAAGGATACAGATACAAATGGGAATCAAAAAGGAAAAGAAACAAGAATGGAAGAAAATACAATATAGAGCAAAATATAAAATCCCTCACATGCAAACGGAGACATTCAGTAATTAAAATTATACAATGAGGAAGATTAGGAAACATGTGTGATCATACTAAGATTTTCAAAATGTAAATACATAAAAAATACATACACTATACATATAAATATAAGAGTGGTGATTGATAAGTAAGTTTTCCAATAGTATAAAATAAGTTTCCGATAAGGTAAAATAATAAAAGAGGTACCAGCATGAAGGAAGTTTATTACTCTTATATTTTGTACACTCATTTCTCAACATAGTCACCATTACAGCTACACATTTGTTCAATTGTTCTATCCATTTCTTCATTCCGCTCATGAAGAAAGATTCTGGTTGGCTGCGTATCCATTTGCGCACGGTTGCCTGGACTTCGGCATCCTGGATTCATCATTATGACCCAGAAAACAATAGGTAATCCATGGAATATCGTCATCCTGGTTCTCCTAGTGTCAAGAAATTCAAAACTTTAATTTCAGCAACTAAAGTCATGCTCACTATCTTTTGGGATGTAAGTGGTGTGCTCCACATGGAATTTCTGACAAAAGGATTGAAGGTGAATTCCGACAGTTACTGTGTAAAATTACGATTACTCAAGCAACGCATCTGCAGAATCAGACCGGTAAGAAACGTGTTTCTTTCGCATCACGATGATGCAAGATTGCATTGCAGTGCACAAACACATGACGTCATGGGAAAACTGAAATTCACAGTGGTTCCACAGCCTTCTTACAGCCCAGATTCGGCACCGTCGGACTTTTGGTCGTTCCCAAAATTATAGGAGATGGAAAGGTCAATGTTTTGCAACGGATGCTGAAGTTCAGGTAGACGTGCGCAAAAGGATAAGCAGCCAACCAGAATATTTCTGCATGGACGGAATGAAGAAATGGATAGAACGATTGAACAAATGTGTAGCTATTAGTGGTGACTATGTTGAAAAACAAGTTTACAATACGTAAGAGTTATAAATTTCCTTCATTCTGGTACCTCTTTTATTATTTTACCTTGTCGGAAACTTATTTTATACTATTGGAGACCTTGCTTATCAACCACCCCTCGTACATCGTACACACATATTGTTAGACGCACATATGTATACAAATACACACACATGTACACACATACACATATACAAACAAATATATATATATATATATATATTAACAAACGCACAAAATTTACAATCTAAACAATACGGGGGAAAATGATTTTAATATATGCGCAAAACGATGTAAAAAATTATTTGCTCTGAGCAAAGGCAGGAAAAGAAGACCACGCTATATTGTTCTTTTGTGGACAATTCATTAGTGTACGTCTTTTGGAAGTGAATTTACTGTATATAGAATTTACTATTTTATGAAATTAGGGATTTCATCAAATCTTTAAGAGAGATGATCAATTCTCGCAAGATGCTAAAATAACGTCTCTTTGAAGTCATTCCCCTGATATAAGTTAAATGACTTGATCAAATCCCCGAGCTGTTTTTGTGAAATGATTAATGAACAAGTCAGCGTTTGCAGAGCTCTGTTTTCGCTTGTTACCCCACTCCCCCTTTCCCCGTGGCCGCGGTAGCCGAGTGGTATAGGCATAGGTATATGGCTTGCTTTGTCACGGGTTCGAGCCCAGTACCACTAAAGACCCGCCGTGTAGGGCAGCCATGCACGTTAAATCTGTCGAGAGCTGAAACGTCCTCCCGTTGGTGTGGTGTGGAAGTTAGGAGAGGGGGTGGCAGCTCAGATGTCGTCCAGGTGACTTGACCATGGTACAAAATTACGTGGTCCGTCGCCAAAAGCCCTCGTGTAGCTGAACAGTGCGACGTTAATATTCAATCAATCAACCCCCCTTTCCACATCCATGTCAGGCAGTGCCGAGAGAGAGAGAGAGAGAGAGAGAAGCACCGAAACAAAATAACCTAAATATCATTTTTTATTTTTATTTAGTTATATGATTTGCATCACTATCTTTCAATTGATGTATCACTTTTGTATGCATGAAAATTAGAAACTGGACAAAACTTAAATTGATAAATGTAAATAAACAAATTAGGGAATTCGACCACACCCTCTTTATAGATAAAAAGAAAAGCTTTTTTAAAAAGGGAAATAATAACTGAAAAAAATGGGTAGTACTATATTAATGTAAAGTTTAAAAATTTTTTTTGAATTCTACTACAAATTTCCTTTTGTAAAAAAAATACCAGCTTTATTATTTAATTATTTTTCTAATTAATTTCGAATAAATAATTTGTAATTCAATTATTATTGTTGTATTAATTCTACTTTTAATAATGCACCATATTTGCTAAATGAAAACTTTTAAACCCTTGACAATATTATTTCATCATTTCACTGAAACAGGTTAAGGATTAGATCAAATCATTTACTTTACTTAGGGAAATCACCTTACGCAGTTTTTATTTTAACAACTTGCGTGATTTGATCATCCCCTTTAGAGATTTGATAAAATCCCTGATTTAATCATTTCCCTGCGACACATCCAAGTATCAAATGCTTAGCATTCTGGACTGTGCCACTGGGGCAAAAACACTGGTTAGTAGGTGGCGAATTGAAACATTTCAAATAGGCTTTAAAGTTTCCATGCCGAAATTGGGTAAGTTTAAAATTTGGCTGAAAGTTGTTAGCCTTTCAAACGTCTATGAATAGAAGGAATAAATTCTTTGGGGGAATTGCGAATTATTCGATATTTGATATGAGTTATTCCACTCAGATATAATTTTTTCCTCAAAAACATTTTAATACTACGATTTCAGAATGCTTGTAGTAATTAAATCGCTTAATTTTGTCGCTTCTTTTGAAAGCCACTCAGCAAGTTCATTGCCTTAGATTCCCGTATGACCTCGGACAAAATAAAAGAAAACTTGTACAAAACACACAATTTGTACTTTTTTAATGCTTAAAAGAAAAGTTAACTTGCACACACACACACACACACACACACACACACACACACACACACACACACACACACACACACACACACACACACACACACACACACACACACACATACACACACACACACACACACACACACACACACACACACACACACACACACACACAAAAGCGCACACACACGCAAACACGCCGCGCACACACGTTACGCACGCACGCACACGCACACGCACGCGCGCACACACATTTCCAGTTTCTTTTTTTAATATTCCGACCATTTAATCAGAATAATAAAATATTTTTACTAAGATCGTCTGAAGTTATTTATTCACAAACAATTTTTGTTTGGATTCGTGTTTATAAATTCACATTTTTTTATAAAAATTTCAGAATTTTAAAATAGAATACTGAACAAAAAATGAACTACATGCGCATGTGATCGAAGTTGTTACAAAGATATCATTAATGTAGACATGTAAGTATTGAAATTACATAAAATCTTATTTTCTAGTTTAACAAAACTAGAAAATAAAAGGATGATTAGCAATTAATGCATAAAAAGTACTCATCTGAAAAGGTTATTGTACGTTTAATGTAAAATATGACAAAAAGTAGTTTTTACATTTCAAAGGAAACGTAGAGGTTTACTTAAACTCAATCAAATAATTAGATAAATTGAATTGGAACAGTTTTCACAATGAAAGTAACTAATAACTTTTTAAAAATTTAGATTTGCATTCACACGTTAGTATAACAGTCAAATATAACATCTTAATTTTAGGTCAGTTTACCTAAGGGTTCATATAATGTATGTAACTTTGAACAACATTAGAGTGTTTAAGAGTTATGTACGCTTTACTTTTGAATTACTCGATTAATATTGTGAATTTTGGTAGAAAGTGAATGCATTAAATCTAATAAGTAATATAATTAATATGAAAATTGCATGCCTGTAATATATTTATGGATTTTTTTTGTGTGTAAGCATATCTTTTATTTTGAATGTAATACTGTTTTATATTGTTAAATATCAGTTCTGTTTAAATATCTTTTCTTTATTTTGAACTTTTTTTTAATTGACTATTTAAATTACACAATTATTTAGGCTGAAAATTCTTTTCCGTATTATTATCATCTGCTTTAATTTAATATATAATTCGTGTTATTCTAATTTATATGATTACTTTAATTTATAATCGTTTGTTGTTAAAGTTACGCTGCTTGGATTGGCATCTTTTGTAATTATTCTAAGTTTGTTTTTTTCATTCGAAGAAAAGAATTTTAATGCATGGTATTCACACAGTCATACTCAGATACATGCACAGTTCCAACTCTTTTTATTTCATGAGTATTTTTTGCATTTCATACTTTATAAATATCTTACTATCTCGTGTCATAGAAAACATCAATATCATTTTATATGTTGTTAATTCATTTGCAAAAGAGTAAATAAAACATTGTATAAAAAGTATTATATTCATTTAAAATTCTATTTTGAAAAGGTCAACTTTTATTAACATAGTATTCTTAGTTTTCGAGATTTGTGCACAGGATTTCCCTAATGAAGTCAAAACAAAACAGTAAAGAATATATATTCTGTTTGCAGAGGTAAAAGTAAATGAGTTGTTCTGCATTTTCGAAACGTAATGAAAACTTTATGAGTAAATAATAGATGTTTTTGAACTTGAACTTTACAAGATATTTAGTGAAAATTTCATTAAATTTAGTTTTTTTTTTAAGGAAGAAAGCTTGAATTTTGTTTATATGCTTGTAAATTAAGAATGGCAAGTAGAAAAATCATGGTTGAGATAGTGGGAATACACTAAAGAGTTTTTTTTCTTTGCTTAGCATGGTTATTTATTTTACAATTAATAATTTAACCATTTTGAAGAAAAAATAAGGAGACTGATAAATGCGAAAGGCGATGTTCTCAATATTTATTATAGCTGCATTCAGACTTAAAAAATTTTTTTTTAAAAAACCAGTTTACAATCAAAATTTATTTCTTGAAAAAATAAATTCGAGAGTAAAGATGACTCGAACATTATAAATGTAATAATTATATAACAAGAATAGTTGCTTGATAATTAATCGATAGTTAAAGAATATAAAAACTTTATAATTGTTATAATTTTCTTTTTTTATGCTAAATTATATTTACATTTGCATTATAGCTGCACTTTTCAAGACATTTAATCAAAAAAGATATTTTTTTGAAAAAAACAGAAGTGATTTGTTAACTAATGAAAATAAAGAAAATATGTATTAGATTTAGGAAACCACAAAAATAAATTTTTCAAACGAAAAGGAAAAAAAAAAAAAAAAAAGATTTAATTTTAAATACAAGGAATGGATATCTGATTTTGTATTTATTAATTATTTAAATTATATAGGCGATTTTATTTCTACATTTATTTCATTATTGATAAATTCATTGATTTATCTGTCGAAAAACAGATATTTCCAGCTTTAAATAACCTTGAAGACTCAAGAAAACCTTTCGTGGATTTACTATTTTCATCCTCAATTCGTCAGCTGAAGTAATATTTCTTGATACACTTTACAAGAAACATTTGTGCAAGTAACAAATCACACCCGTATTTTAATATGCAATAACTTGATTGAAAATCTTCAAACTATATATATAAAATCTATTTCGCGGACTTTTTAAAATGCAACTATTAAAATCACATAATTGAAAACTTTAATTATTGGGTCACTTTAAAGTATTGAGAGTTTTTTTTCAGTTATACATGAAACAAAAGTAGACGTAAAAGGGAGTTATAGCCTACAACAGGGGTCGGCTAACTTCTTACAGTGGTGTCCCAAACCAATCTACCGACATGATTCAAGGTGCCTGTCAATACTGTAGACAGTATTTGAAACAATCGATTCCTGCAGCAGTGCATATGGAGTTAGAGGAGAGAAGTCAAGAATATATATATATATATACAAATGTAAAGTTTTATTATATATTAACTATGCATTGTTTAAGGATATATTTATTAACATAAACATAAACATAAAATATAATTATTCCTCTAACACAAAAGATTAAAATTGTACTTATACTTTGCATCACACACAATATATATATGTAAGCATTCCTTCAATATAAATAAATATTTTAATACAAAGCTTTTGTCTTTGCACCTCTCTATTTATATCACAATATCAAGGGTTTTTCACCATTCTTAATGTTCTGTTGAGTCTGCAAATAAGTTAAGCAACTTCTTTGCAGACTCAAAATACTTTTCATATGAGTAAAGATTTGTTCACATAGATATGTAGAATTAAAAGCGGAGAGCAGAACACATACAATTTTGTCTTCAAACAATTAAATAAATTTCTTTAGAAATGATATACAACAATTTTAGATAGCTGTCAATTTATCGTTTGAGTTATTTTCCAGATTTTTTAACAATTCTGTAAATTTTTCTTTCCACGATTCTGAAAATGATATTTCAATTATCTCCCTTTCAAAATAATCAGCTTTTCTAAAAAATTATGTAATCTGTAGAAAGGTGTAGAGTGCCACTAAGAACTGTACCTCTGCCAAATGTAGCACGCGTGCCATTGATTGCTGACCCCTGACCTATATCAACTTGCTATAAAAACAAGTTATAAATTTATCTTCTTATTTGAGTTCAAATTTTAAAGAATGCAGTTTGATTTTGAGCCATTAATTTTATTATTATAGTGGAAATAATAATGAAGAACATTCGACAGATTTTGCTACATATAAAACATTAATGTATTGTAATAAATGTAAGAAAGTAATGGGAAATGTGAGAATATTAAGGTAGTATTTTTAAAAAGGGAACAATAAACGTAAGACAGTGTCAAAAGTAATTCCTGAAATGTCGAACCAGAAACCACAATCAAGAAGAGATGCAGCATCTTGGAAGGTATGAAAGGTTAAAAGAAGTTTTTCTAAACCTTGATGAGAAAAAATTCTATCGTAAGTGTTGAAAAATTAGTGGGAATGTTTGGATTTATTCAGTCAACTATATATATATTCATTGACATTTGCGTTTCGTCGGAAAAGACAGTGATTTGGGTCATTGGGTTCCTCACAAATGTTTCGAGTTCTAATCGAACCCAGTGAGTGAATTTGGGTTCTTCTTTGCTCTTATATATAATCTCATATAAATCAGAAATAAAACTTGTAGATTTATTAGTGATTGATTCCTTACAACAATGCCAAAATCCGAAGGCTGCAGAATGGAGAAAACATAGCCAACCCAGGCTTAAGAAGGGCTTTATGCACGCAGAATATTGTTCTCTGTCTGGCGAAAAGCCCATATTGAAACCTAAATAAAAAGATAACAAGGTAAATGTATTGCTTTAACGGCTTTAGTCAGTGCTGGAAGAAAAATGAATATTTTTGATTTCAAGACGAAAATTGTTTTTTCACTATGACTATGCTCAGCAGCATACTACGAAAAAACGACTGAAGAAAATGAGAAGTGATGCCTCACCCACCATATTCACCGAAGATTGTCCCTCTGAGAATCACTTATTCTGCAGTTTTCCATGTTATTTCTGCGGGAAAACCATTGACTAGGTTATAAAAACGATGCTGGAGGGATATTTTTCATCCCGGACAGGTGAATTTTGGAAAAAGCCATGAAATACCAAAAAGTTTGATGATTTTTTTAACGTCACGCTTAGCAGCTGAAGAGGGCTATTGGAAACGAACCTTGTACTTTTGAGGTTCTTTAAAAGAAGTCTGCGTACGCCATTGCACCTTAGCCTCGTGATTTTAATTCATACCTACTAGGTCCGTCTGCAACAGCTTACTTACTGCTATCAGTGGCGTAACAGAGAACATTTGCCTCTCCCTGCAAATTCAGGCTTTGGCCCCCAAGTTAGATTTTACATAGGGTAAGTACTTGGCGGAAGTCAGGCGTTGGACCCCTAGAACCCTGGCCCCTCCGCAATGTGGGGGTTGTGGGGATGTACGTTACGCCACTGATTGCTATATACCAGTGCTTCTCAAACTTTCTATACTTGCAACCCAATTTTCAATCATAATTTCCATCGCGCCTACCTCCATAGAATTACAATGTATTTAATTCTATAATAATATACTTTGACGCGTAAGGCTACAATACGACTTTAATTATAAACCGTACAATTTATCAAGATAAGTATTAAGTTGTGTACATAATTTTATGACATGCCCATAGGGTCAATGGTAATTATTAAACTTGTTTTTAACTTAGTACTGTTAAATTAGTTATAAAATACATTGTGCACTACTGATAGATTTATAAGTGTATTATATCAGCGTAAATGTATATTTTAATTTTCATTATGTCAGAATGTATTTTGTCTTTTTTCCTTTCAGTAAATTAATAATTTTTTTAAATAAGCTTTTGTTTTCGACTTTTCGATATACTCGCGAGCCCCTTGTAGAGTTAGCACGGTACCCCAGGGGGCGTACCCCACAGTTTGAGAAGCACTGCTATATATTGATATTAATTCAAAACCAAATTAAAGTTTTAATTTTTATGGAAATTAAATCTTTTCTAAGAAAAGTGTACCACATTAAGAATCAAGAGGTAGTTATTTCAGAAGATTCATAAACTTTACGAAACAGCTAAATAAAAGCAATAAAAAAGTATAACATTTGCAAAGAAACAAAAAAGTAGTCTGGATTGGAATCCTTGACCCATATCTTTTGAAGTCGGGGTAAGAAAAAAAAGCCAACTACACAAAAAATTAAGGAAAATAGCTCAACTGAGACCGGATCCAATGTTTTTAATACATCACGGATACTTTATTTACAGCATTAGTAACTTGTTCGAGCGAAACAATGGTTGCTGAAACAATGAATAGTATAAATTACAAAATCTTCTACCCCAAAATCTTTTTCCTGAGTATCATGGGACATTTTGTCAGCAAGAAAGGAAGAAACAAAAGAAAAGTAGCCTTAAATAAACTTGGTGAATAATTATACTCTCACACATGTTCTAACCGAACCATTTTGTTACAGCTAATTTAACCATTTTTGGGGTAGCATCTCTTTCACTTTGAAACTTGATTACCCAGAGCCTAAAAATCTATTTAGCATACAGCTACTGTTTACGAGAGGGAAAGTATCGATTTTCGCTTAAGAACTCTTTTTTTTTTTTATTTCTTTATAAATATTCTGAGTAGGGTTTGGCGTGACCTAAAGTCATCTTAAAACCGGAATGAATCTTTCAAAGAAGGAGGGGGGGAAGAAGTTGAAAAGAACTCTTTGGGTTACCGGGTCATTGCTATTGAAAAGAAATTTTTAGTTAGAGCTGTTGTGTGTGTGCGCTTATAATATATATATATATACTTTTTTTGGTATTTTTTATTGAATAAAAAGTTGTTACAATAGTTGTTCGGTATACAGTCATGTCTAAAGTAGAAAAATTAAAAAAAAAGTCTGAAAAATGGTTTTTAAATGGTGATGTAGGTCTTATCTAAAAATATTAAAAAATACACTGACAGATTTTAAAGCTTTTCTATATTTGTGAGACATTAAATTCTCATATTTTTAGACAGTGATAAATATTTGAAGGTGCTACCGTACCATTTTTATTGAAAAACAGGACATTAAAATTCGTGCTGTAGAGTGAAGTTAGTATAAAGAAAGTAAGTTTTTAAAGAACAATTAAAGAGAAACATATTTGAAAAAATGGTAAGGGAATGACAGTAAAGAACAATTTTCTAATGGAATATTTATATACAGAATATTTAAGTTATTAATATTAAGAAAAAAATATTAACAATGTGTTTTTCTTAATTTTAAATCTGAAAAAAGGTTTATAAAACACCTATTTAAAGATATATTCTTACAACTTAATTTTTAACTACTGCATACTGAGCCAATTTATTTGAAATATTTATGGTTTTGTCCGGATATTGAAGGGAAAAGCTGTATGTTTCTAGTTCATCATATTTTTAATTTTTGAGCAAACTTTTTCAAACTTTTAATAAAAAATGACAAAAATGAAAAAAAAAATATTTCAGTTTAACCAATATGTTGCGTAGTTGAACTTAAATGAGATCTTTTGCATATTAAACTGCAAAAATAATTTAATAAATACCGTGCGAAGTCAACTATTTTAGCCATCAAAGGTATATTCCTAATTATATATATTTATGGTTTTTGAAAATCCCATTTTTTACGATAAAAAAGTTTTATCGTAAAAAATGGGATTTTTTCGTTATTTTATATTGTTTTGCTTTTTTTTAGTTTGAGAGAATTCACATTTTAAATTCAAACTAAAATAAAAGCAAAACAATGTACTTTGCATGTCAAATGATTAAATTCATTCGTTAGACATGGCAATTTCATGCAATAAAATTTTTGTTATAAGATTACTATATTGGATTCTCCAGAAAATAATTTTCACAAAATGCGCTGTTTTATGTAAAAATGTTTGAGGAACAAAAAAGGGTTGGACTTAAAAAATTGCGTAGAAGAAAGTCAAATTATATGAAGAAATCGTTCTCAACATAAAAATGGCTGTCTAACGATAGTCTTAGATTTCTCGATAGCTTTATTATGTTTCAACATTTTCTTGAGCGGAAAAAGAATAAATTACTGAAGCACATCAATAGATTGATAGAAAAAGTGGTTTAATTTTTGTGTGAGTTTTTGAGCTCTTAAATTTTTTTTGTAGAGTTAATGTATGTTTGAAAATTAAGTTCGTTATTGGTGAAAGCCGACATTTCAAAAAAGACCTGGTATAATTTACAGGTAGTTAAAGCAATAGCCTATTGCTGACTAATGTTTGAAGGAATTTTTATAGGATTATGTACTTATATATAAGTTGCTTACATATATGCAACGCTTAATGAAATAATTTATGCATCAATTAACATGCGATTTCTATAATTCACAATTTAACCATTGTATAGATGCATCAAGCAATCAGTTTGTTATAATCTGCCTTACTTATTGCAGACCTCTAAAAATAAGAATGTTAATGAGAGACTAAAAAAAAAGTTAAAACTGATTTTTATTTCTATTTATAAAATAGTACATGTATGCATTATTTACTATTTCATAAAAGCAGTTTAAAAGCTGAAACATCCAAAAACATATGATGAAAAGAAAGATTATAGATCTCGAACTTATTTCGTCTTATTTTCTCTCAGTCATTCTTCATCGATAATTATTTTTCGTCAGAAAGACATATACCGGAATCTCGATTAGTCATGCCATGTAAATACCTTTCAAAATCAAGTAGATGAAAAGGTATATTGAGAGGATTACGTGTTACAAAAAGAAAACCATGAAACACTTTGAAAAGAATTTTTATCGATATATCCTATAACGTTACAGTACTTTTTGTGCATGCATATACATCTACATATATGACGGAAATAAACGAGTTGGTTACTTGAGATTTATTTTGAGTCATCACTTTTTTCAAAAAAAATTAGTTTTACTTACAAATACTGCCAGTAATGCATCGTATTAAAAATTTATCTGAAGTTGTTCCTTTGCCACGTGTGTTGTAATGGTGTCAGTAAAATAGCGGGAATCAAAAGTACGAGTACTAATAACGGAGAAAACACAAACATTTTGATAATATTTTTTATTACTATTTCTTAATGCTTCATTCTGTATTGTTCTGTATGTTTTTCAGTGATATAAACAGAGAGGAGAGCATTCAAAAAATCTAGACGCACTCAAACTTTTCTATTAATTTTGATGCTGATTCTTAAAAAATTGCAGTTATAAAAAAGCTACTTAACATTACAGACGGAAAAAATAAGTATTAGAATTCACGATTTTTTCCTCTTTCCCATAAATATTTGAAAGAGCAATTCATGATAGTAAATAATTTTTTTTTAGCAAATGAGTTATCCCTAATTATATAAGGAATTTTTTTTATACTTATGTATGTCATTATTTTTATATTATATTTATAATGCATTTAATGAAATTTTTATTACAAGAATTACTTAGTATGTATTGTTTTGATATACCGTGAAATCCGGCGTTTAACGCGCACCTGTACTTTTACAAGCTGCATTTTTTAATTTTTTTTCGCCGTATAACGCGCACTCCTTTTTTTACGAAGGAACCTGAAATGTACGTTTACAATGCTCTTATATTTTGAAGTGATTCATTCGAGGTATTATCCAGAATTTTCAAAAAGAGTATTCTTCTAGACCTACAACCTTTTAAGTTCATTAGGTATGTAATATCTCTAAATAAACAGTAATCCGATACATGTAGAAGTCCAATTTTTCTTGCGCTCATCTCTTTATTTTTAAAATTTTCTGAAACTATCATTTTTATACTCGGTGTATAACGTTCACCCATAAATTTCGATCTTATATTTTGTGTTAAATGTACGTGTTGCACGCCGGATTATATACGGTAATATTTTTTTATTTGTTTCGAAAAAATTGAAAATATTTTAATAAATTACTGCTTTTAATATTGGTCTTTTCAAAAAGCATGAAATATGGAGAATTTTAAATACAATAATAATATTACTAGAATTCATTAACTGCGCTTTTTTAGTAACGTCATTACAACCAACATATCAAATAAGGCATCATTTGGTCACCAGATAAATTTCACTCCATTTTTTTTTACAGGATTTGAAATTGAAACCAATGTTTAACAAAAATGATTGACTCACACTGAATCTTAAATAAATAATTCTTGTTATTCAGTTTTATTTTTACGTTTTTAATATTGAAGCAGCAACATGTTAAATACGAAATGAGGTAATAATAATAAATTAAAAAGCTATTTCTTTCAAAGTTATTCCTTTTTACAAATTTGTGTTTTACAGATAGCATAAATACGAGTACGAATTATATATAAGAAGACTTTTATCGTTTTCAACAATAACTTTTATTTTTATCGCAAAATAAATGTTATTGTTGAAAAATACTAAACGTTAAAGATAAATGATTGGCTGTCTGCTGGTTTTGGCGTTTAGTTGACAGCTGTGTAACCATTAGTCTGCTTTTGATCCTTGAATGATAAGCGACAAAAATGTATATGAAGTGCATTGCGAAAATATTATTGCATTGCGTACTTTTATTTAGTCTTAAATAAGAACTAAAATTTCTCAATTTTTCTCAGTGTGCATATTGTTTTCACTATTAAAATATTTCATGTATTTGGAATTATTAATGTATTATAGAAGTTATTTTCCCTTATATGAACTCAAAAACTTGATAATATGAAACATAATAAACTTTTTAATATTTTGCTGTCTGTTTATAAATTAAAGTTTACTTGAGTTTTGAAACAACGATACAGCTTTTTTTATCATCTTATTTATGATTGCTCTAATATTTTTTTCAAAGTTTTATAAACAAGCATTTAAGAATTTAAAATTCAGTGGCTGTCAAAAATGTCCGTGCACTTGCAATTTTCTACAAAATGTATTGTTTTCGACTAATAAAAATTAATATATCGGAATTGTAATTTTTCTTACAATATCTGCAATTTGTTCCGCTTGGAATAACATAATCAAATTTTAAAACATAGTATAACTTTTATTTAAAAAAAAATATAAAAAAACTACTGAAAAATAACGAACAAAAAAGTCTTTGTATTTTAAAAAAAAATCTCAACATAGTTGTAACCAGTGGAGTAATGAAAAACGTTTGGGCCCCTTAGCAAAGTCAGGTTTTGGGCCCACAAGTTAGATTTTACAAAGGGTAGGTACTTGACGGGAGTCAGGCTTCGGGCCCCCTAGAACCCTGTGCCCCCCATAATGTGGGGGTGGATATTACGTCACTGATTGTAACTTGTATTTTTTTTTAATGGAGTACTCAGCAAGATATCTTTTAGTGTCCACAACAACTTTTAAAGGTCTTGGTAAAGATTTCATAGGTTTTTTTGTAATTTTTCCATTGATATATATATATTCCTGCATTCTTCTATGAGAACTGTTTTTAGTACGTATTTTGTTTTTATCTCTCTCTCTCTGTCTGTCTTCTTACTCTAAATCCAAATTCTCACCAAATATGTTCTACAGGGCTTAAATTATGTGATTGAAGAGGGAGGGAGGCATGCGCAAGAGGGCTCATTAAATAATGGGCTTTATTTAAATATTTTAAAAACAATTTGAAATTATCCACTCAAAACTTGTTTATTGGAGATGACTTTATATTTTAAGAAGATAATCCTCCCAAGCGCACTGCTCTCAAGGTACGCGCTTCTCATTGGTCTGTAGCTGTCCCCAAATTCTGAAAACACCGCTTCAATCATCTGTTTTAAGCCCAGTAGAACACATTTGGTGTGTGAGAATTTGGATTTAGAGTAAGAAGACATGACATATATATATATATATATATATATATATATATAAATAAATAAAACGTGAGCTGAAATCAGTATCCACAGAAGAATGCAGAAACATCGATGAGGAAATTACAAAAAAACCCCTATGAAATTTATACCAAGACGTTTAAAAGTTGATGTGGATGCCAAACTATGTCCTACTTACTGCATTAAGAAAAAATACAATAGTTAAAATTATGTTGATATATATATATATATATATTGAAGTGCATAAGACTTTTAAGGAGTAATTTTTCAGTAGTTTTTATGATTATTAATTTTTTAAAGTAAAAGTTATGCTATGTTTTAAAAATTGATTATGCGTTCCTATTGAAACAAACTGCAGATATTGTAAGAAATTTACAATTCAAATGTATTAATTTTTATTTGTAGGAAACATTAAATTTTGTAGAAAATTGCAGGTGTATGAACACTTTTGAAAGTCATTGTACGTCAACGAATGAAAAAGAGTGCATTTAAATAAAAACGTTTATGGGACACGTTTACGTTTGCGTAAACGTTTTACGAGAAACATTTTATTAAGATTTCATAAACAAAATATTTTCTTTCTTTTTAAAGAAAATCTTTTCCCAAGTCGTATGACACACAATATATGTTTTTATAATATTAAAAAAAATAAAGAATATAAGCAATAAAAAATAATTTCGATAGTTTTCTTGTGTTTAAAGAATTACTTCCTATTTTTATTACTTGTTTGCCTTGAAAACTTACAGTTTCATATTATGAGCGGTCATGGCCTGATTCACTTAATTTAACTTGGTGAATTCACGCTTCATGTGTGTGCTCGACCTCTAAAATTTCTCCTACATAATGCTAAAGCCTACTTACAAAATGAGATATCTGAAACTTAACTCTGAGTGAAATGGAATATTTTTCAAAGAATTTATTCATTCACTGTGTCTTTTATGTCTTCGAAAATAATGTGTTAATAATTAGTTCGAGAAAAAAGCTGAATCAGCTATAAAATAATAGAAAAAATAAAGAAATCATTAAAATTTTTCTTTTAGTTGAAATTTCATTATTTGGAAATTCCTAGTTTTGAAACAAGTTTAAATCTATTCATTAAGGGGAGGGGAACATTTTAATTATTATTAAGCTTGATACGATTATATTTATAATTTATTTGTATTGAAAAAAATATTCATAAAATGAATTTTTAGAAATATTTATGTTTGAAAGTTTAGTCTTTTTCTTTTTGTTTTACTTATGGATATTCTTTTGTAACCACAAATAAAAATATTGTATTCATTTTTATCTTGCGAATTCTCTTTATCTGTTTTAGAAATAATTTTTTCTCTTATAAAACATTATTTTCAAGTAATTAAAATTTTTAATGCATTGTTTTTTCACGTGTTTATGTATGAGAAAATAATTTATTGATAAAAAAAAGTAAGTTACTGTTTTCTTTATTAATTCATTTTTTTTTCACAGAGACATATCGGCTATCTTTTTTTTGATTATTGCTTTTTTTTTGCTTTGAAAGTATTACCTGTTGATGTAATAAGATTTTGAGATTTATATTGCTTCATACACTTAGAATCATGCTTTAAAATAAAAATTATTTCATTTTAGTTGCTTTATATTTCCTTTAAATGTGTGTATAAAATTTTGTGCAGTTCATTCACGAGATATTTTTCCCAAATAAAAATATTTTTCTGATTATCACCAAGAGATGGCAGCACATCAACTAATTGTACACATCGGCGGAAAGAACGACACATTTATCGACACACGTACAATAATAAGCAAATAAATAAATTCAATATTTTAAAACAATGTATAAAAGTTGAAACTGCACGCAGAAAAAAAATACGTCTTAGATCAAAGCATATAAATTGAGCCGTTTTTGATAAAAATAAATTTCATTTTTACATATTGCGTAATGGTTGCGGAAAATATATTTTGTTTGGAGGGAAGAAATGGCATGTGTATGTATAATGTAATTTCATTCATTAATACAAGCATTCGAACAAAGGTGTAATGGAGAATATTAGAGCTCCCCTAAAAAGTCAGATTTTGGGCACTAAGCTGGATATTACAAAGGGTATGTACTTGGTGTCAGCTCCAGGCTTCGGGCCCCCTAGAATCCTGCTCTCCTGAAGATGCGGGTCTTGTATGCGGGGGTGTACGTTACGCCACTGCATTTGAGTGTCGTTCTTAGAATTTTTTTCATGAAATTCATTGCTAAGTTTACTCTCCGGTATGTGACGAAATAAATAAATCCACATTAATCGAGAATTTCTTATAACCAGTATCTAAGCGTATAGGGTGTCCGAAAACTGCTCCAGTATCGTAACGTACACCCCTCAACCCTCGCATTGCGAGGGGGCAGGGTTCTAGGGGGCCCAACGCCTATGTTATGCTATGGTTTTGCAATCCTTTGTAAGATCTGACTTGGGGCTCAAAACCTGACTTTGCAGGGGGGGTAATGTTCTTCACTACGACACTGGGTTGCACTTTCAAAAATGAATGAAAAATAAACAAACAAAGAATTTCACTCTTACAGATTTTTAAATTCCAAAAAGAAAAGATTAAAAAGTTTCTGCTTTATGAAATGCAAACTAGTTGGCATAATGTCCATGCCCATTGCTCATGTTTTGTATTCTCGTTTCAAAATAGCTTCACCCCAAGAACAAGAGCGAGTTGAAGAAAGGTTTATCGAAATAAATTTGCAACACATGTACAGCGTAAATGGAGTACTATCATACTAAAGTTTAAAAGTGAAAAAAATTCCCCCGGGCGATGGATAGATAGAGGAAGTCCAATACCGTGGCTACATAGATCTATAGACATAACACCTTTGAACATCTTCTTGAAGGGATGAGAGTTAAACATTGTTTATCAATCTCCAATTCATAACAATGATGAAATGAAAAGTCGAATTACAGTGGAAATTCAGAATGTGTTAATCTTGTAATACTTCATGGAACTATGCCAGAAATCTTGTATGCTCAACTATTAAAATCGTACGAAAAACATTGAAAAACCAAGAAACGCAAGTGAATATAAGTTGTTTGCACATTTTCTGTAAGTGTAATCATGGTTTTCGGTCACCCGGTATATATGATGCTTTATGTGCGAAATAAGAAAGTGTGCAATACCTGAGACAAGAATAGGAATGGAAAACGTTTGGGGATATCCGAGCTCTATAATAAAAATCATGGGATGTACTATAAAATTGTGGTCACATGGGTATAAATTCATAATGTCGTCAGATTACGTCACGAAAACATCATAAATGATAACACAGTAATCTTTATTTACTTTTACTCACGGCACTGCACATGGAATTTGTAAAACTCGTGAGTTCTTTCCCGACCGTGTTCGAATTGTGACAAGAAAATTTGCAGACAGGATTTGGTCCCACTGTTTATTCCATACCTTCTATGGGACATTTCTTAAAATCAAGCATATATTGAGATGTTACAGGATTACGATACATCGTTCAGCCGTGTCTACTTTTCACGACCCCGGCTTTTTTTCGTCACCCTCTCTCTTCTCTCCCGTTCCGACCTTTTTTCTCCTCCGTCGTTGCCAGATCCTTTTCTATATCGTATCTCGTTCGACCTGTTGCCAGGTGCAGGCAGCTGTTCTTACACGCCCCACCTAAGAGTAAAATTTGCCCCTTGTGGCTGATTTTACCATTTCAGACACCAGGAACAGAAAATTCACAAACCGTGAAACAGAAAATCCACAAACAGAACACACAATAATTTCAACAGTCAAAAGTCTTGATGATTGTTCTAGTGAAAGTCCTTAATACAAACACATGAAATAATATTAATAGTTCACCCAATTGAAATAAGTGACTATGTTCCCAGAAAGATCTAAACTGTAATGGGATTGCAAACAGATACATGGAAAACACATTATACAAAAAAAACAACACTAAATATATACATTACAGTTTTTATCTTAATCTAGACAATGTTTATTTCATTAACTCATGAATGAATGCTCAATGAGTTCACTAAATCCATATTAAGTCCACAGTAAAAACTTTCCTACGGCTCTAATTTGCCTTTGGCCGGTATGATTTCCGACCCAACCCATCTCACCCATTCTAATACAAAGTTAATTCGCTTTACACGATTTTTCCAAATTTGCATCAGAAGGTCTATATCGACTATTCGAGATATAACAAACTGCTCTAACATTCTTAAAACCTGAGCCGTTAAATTACATCCATAAGAAGTGTATTCAATCTTAAACCTCACTTTTTAGTCATGCAAATTCCAAACGACATAAAGCATGCGGCATAATTCTTCGTGAGAGAACGACAGAAATACCACTTCCACAAATCCAGTACCGTGACCCACGATGCTGCATTTACAAAACCTTCCCTTTTCGACAAAAGATAAATCTCGGTTCTCGAAAATATGTTTAACCAAGCTTCACAGGTTACCTTCGCACTGAGAATAGTCAACGGCACAGCCTCGCCCCACCTAGTGTGCTGATCAACCAGACGTAAAATATATTTATGTCCCTTTAAGCTTGGCGGATCAATTGTACCTATCAGATCCATATTCCCCACCTCAAATGGCAATTCAGGCCTTGCCACAGGTGTACTGAATGATCGGTCTTTAATCCTAACCGATCGAGTGAGCTGACATTCTTTACATGACTCACAAAATTTCTTCACATCGGCCCTCAGACCCTCCCAAAAGAAAGAATACTTTATTCGTTCAAGCGTCTTCTTGGGACCCATGTGACTACTGAACACGGAAATATGCGCTAGTTTCAACACCTCGGTTCTTCTGCACTTCGGAATTACAAGCTGCCCAATACTCTCCCCGAGTATTTTATCCCTACGAAATAGATATCCATCTACTTCATAGTAGTTTCCTTTGCCTTCCTTAGCATACTTCCAAACCAATGCTAACTCGGCACAACACTCCTGTTCGGAACGAAAACTATCAGCCACCATGATTCCTTTATCCATATCAGCGGTCACCTCCTCATCCTTAGTACCCAATGTTCCCACTTCTTTCCGACATGAAGTAATATTCCTTTTTGAGAATCCTCAATGTGCTCCTGTGCTTTCTCTGGCAGAATACCCGACGAAACCTCGGTTTCATCTACATTTCCTGAGTCAACCCTCAGGTCCTGAGAGCTTTGAGCCAGTGAATTCTCTTCACTCTGGGCTACTCCCAACATATCCAAAACATCTGGTGGAAGCAACACGTCTTCTACCAAAACTTCTGCCAAAGCACATTTGCTGGTGCACCACATTAACCTGGCCACCGGTAGCAAGACCAATTGGAACATATACTAAAGGACATTTAACCGCTGGACCGAAAATACCTTTCAAATAAATCGTGGAAGCTCCTTCAACCGATATTCCAGGAACTAAGTCTTTCTTGATAACAGTAATTTTCGTACCAGAATCCAATAACGCATGGACTAACTTCCCATCTACACTGATAGATGTTTTCACTAATTTACTTAATTTGTCTTCAATAGCCCGTCTAGGAATGACTTTACCTAGCACATCAACTCTAGCAACTACCGTCCCATCTACCAATTCCGTCCCTTCTGTTGACACCTTATTCACATTAAGTCTTTTATTATCTACCTCTTTGTTTTTCGAACAATCCTTCTTAAAATGTTTATCTGATCCGCAGGTGAAACAAGCGAATTTTTTAATTTCAGTTACTTGACCTTTATCCAAGTTTTTCCTAGAAGAAAAATTATCTGACTTTTTCTCCCCAAATGGCTGTTTTACCCCAACTACCATTAAAACTTCTCTTTTCACTATCATTCCATTTAGCTCTCTCAGGTTCATCGTAAGATTTCTCTTTGGAAGCATAAAATATATCACATTGTTTGCCCAAGTCCCTGGGTTTGTACCATTCTTCCCCTTGGAGCACACCAATATGGGTCGCCGTCTCAGAATCCAACATTTCAAACATTTTATCTGCTACGATCAGTTGATTAACTGACTCAAAATCATTCGCACCTCTTAACTTACAGTAGTATAACCACATCGATGTTAAACGGGACGCGAACTGAGAGAAAGTTTCGTCAGAGTTATGTTTGGCCTTTCTAAAATTTTCTAAACATATTTTTGGTGAGGGTTCATACACCTTGAGCACAACCTGTTTTAAAGATTCGTAATCTTTTAATTCTTCGCCTAGGTTAACTAATAAGTTTGACACTTTGTCTCCTAACATGCATAACAAAACCTTCGGTTTTAACTCGTCGCTAACCATTTCACTAGCGAAAGCCTTTTCAAGACTAGAAAAGAAATATTCCCACCCGTCTGATTTATTGGGTACCTTTACAGTTAAGAGCCTAACCATTTTAACTATTTCATCTAAAGATTTTACACGTGAGGTTTGACCATTATTTTGATTAGCACTCTGATTAGCGATCCTAGATAATTCCATTTCCAAGCGTAATTTTTCAATTGATAATTGTTCTTGTTGTTCTAGTTTTTGCCGCTGTTCTGTCTCTAACCTTTCGGCTGTAATAACTTCCAATAACTCTTTTGCCTCTTCCTCCTTGTAATATTTACTAGAGATTATTAAATTCCTTAAAACAATTTTAGACATAGACGGATCAGGTGACTCATCTAAGTCCCGCGCTAATTGAATTAAGTCAATTTTCTTACTTCTAATGAGAAATGCCATTTTTAATCAAGCTAAACCTAATGCCAAATTACCTTCTGACAAATTTAACTACAAACACTTAAATGACCTAGTACTATATATTTAACAAGCAAGGAAAATTCTACTCGTTTTTAAGAGTACTCAAATTCCAGAAACAAAATACGAAATATGTTTTACAATAAAACTTATATGAGACACAGTTATTTGTTACTAATCAAAACCTTTTTCAAAATTAAAAAAACACAATTAACAACATAATTTTAGCTACATTACCATAGAATTATTTCTCAAATCATAAATCTACTTAGTTTCTTTTTTTTTTAATTAAAAGAATCTTATGCAGGAAACAAAAAACCAATATACATATACATCCTAAATTACGAGCAAAGGAAATAACCTCAGATTGCATTAAACTATCAACTAACTGACAAATTGCAAAACTTTTGCTTAAAATGAAAAACAATCATTTAATATTAAAAAAACATGCCACATTCTGAGTCATAAATAACCTACAAAAATCTCTTTTTTACAACCTTTTAACAGGAAGTCTACTTGAAATACATATACATTTTTTAATGGATATTTTTTACCCACTCAAACATACATTTTTCGCAACCATTATTTCAAGATAAATTAATCTAATTCTTTTTTTTTTAAATTCTGCAAACTGAATTGTTATGCAAAACACTTTCTATACCCAGATTTTAATTTTTGAGACAACTTCAAAACAGTAAAGAATGATGATAAAAAAGAAATTATAGTTTAACACTAGAAGTTCTAAATACCATATTTTACAACATTTAAAATGATACCCTATCATTTCCAGGTAAAATAAGTACACAATTTTCTTATTTCATCTACACAATAATCCAACAACATAGAATATTGCAATATAAACCAATGAAATTTTCTTTTTTCAGATATATCTGCTTTTTCTATTTTATTTTTAAAAAACAAATTAAATATGACTGCATCCCATTACTTTTTTAAATATTCACACAATATTTTAACTTAGGGGAACAATAGCCACCTACCTCGACATGAAAGCTGTTTCAGTACTTGAACACTTTTCAGATCACGGCTCCATTCATCAGAAAATGAAGAAAAATACGACATCTGTTCGTTCATATCCCAACTCGGCAGGTGATGGTAAAACTCCATATGAAGAAGGTCTTGTTTTTTTTCACTTGAAACTGCTGCAAGGCAATTCCCGGGATGCACGTGGTCATCAACTTGAAGATACACTGCAGGGTTCTATTTCCTTGTTAAAATTTTTCTTTCAAACTGAATGTCCACTAGAACCTGTTCACAATTATGTAGTACGAACACCGATCAATTTGAAATATTTTGTTCATTTAAATTCTGCTCCATTGCATCGCACTTCTGACACCAGTGTAAACTCGTGAGTTCTTTTCCGACCGTGTTCGAATTGTGACAAGAAAATAATTGCAGACAGGATTTGGTCCCACTGTTTATTCATACCTTCTATGGGACATTTCTTAAAATCAAGCATATATTGAGATGTTACAGGATTACGATACATCGTTCGTGTCTACTTTTCACGACCCCGGCTTTTTCGTACCCTCTCTCTTCTCTCCGTTCCGACCTTTTTCTCCTCCGTCGTTGCCAGATCCTTTTCTCTATATCGTATCTCGTTCGACCTGTTGCCAGGTGCAGGCAGCTGTTCCTTACAGAATTAATCAGCAGTTTAGGTGTCGATAAACAATTAAAGTATTTTAGATATCAATTTATAAAAAAGTAATACTAAATGATAAACTACACAAGAGTTGATATTCCCACAAGATCTTTAAAATAATTTTTGAATGCTGTTTAATACAAAGGAGGATGAATATTTATTTATTTCACTACACATCACATGAGGCTTTTGTTTTAATATAAGCGAGCTAAAGGGCGTATATAATATACATATATACAGTACAGGTATAGGAAAAAATAATAGGAACATTCATTTAAAAATGTATCGTCCTTAGACCGTCCAATAAACGACCACTACATTTCGCAACAGTGTGCCACCTTGCTCCGGTAAAAGGGAAGGTATCATTAAGCATTTGGCTGTGTGATAGTTGTATGAAGAAAATCTGTTCTTTGCAAAGCGTCATTATATCTCACCTCTCCGATGGGAAAAGTCATGTTAGTTGGAGCTCGCCTCGCTGGAATGTCCGTGTCTAGAACAGTCGATTTTGTGAGTGTTTCAAGGATTACAATGTCAAGGGTTATGACAGTCTATACACAAATCTGGGTAAGGTGACTTCTGAGAAGCACAACCGTGGGCGAAAGTCAAAGTTGAAGGAAAGGGATAGACGGATGTTGAAGAGGATTTTCACTCCAAAACGTGACTACTTCCGCAAATATCGTCGAAATGAATACCCACCTTCAGAACCCTTTATTCATGAAAACCATTCAATGGGAGTTGCATGCAAACATTTAGTTATTTAAACATTTAACTTAGGAACGAAATACTATGAAGAGACTACTGCAGTGCTTCTCAAACTTTCAATATTCGCGACCCAATATTCAATCATTATTATTTTCAACGCCCCCCACCTCCATACAATAACGATGCATTTAATTCAATAATACTATACTTTGGAGCTAAACCTACAGTACAACTTTTACCTCTTAAGTGCCCCCGGCGTATATAAACGTCTCTTTCAGCCAACGTGTTAATTTCCCCGGACGTATATATACGTCTTTCCAAAGTACAATATTTTCTGTGCACTGCTATCCGATGATTGTGTTTGAGAAGGATTTACTTATTTCAGATTATTTGTTTCTTTATTCTTTTACCCCCCATACATCAGATACGCTCGTCTACGTGTTAAACGGTGGCATAGGGGAGTGAATCACATAATTTTTAATCGGCATTTAAGGGATTAATTATAAACCGCACAAATTATGAAGATAAGTGTTATATTTTGTTTTTAATTTTATATATGACAGCCTGTGGGGACATTGATAATTATCGAACATGTTTTTAAAGTAGTATTTTTTAAATAATTATAAAATTCAGTGCGCACAGTTCTTATATATTTATAAGTATAAATGTGTGTTTCATTTTTTATTTATTTGCTTTCAGTAACTAAATTTTTAAACAATATTTTGTTTTCGACTTTTTCATTCTAGTTTGAGAAACACTGGACTACTGGGTACCGAAACCACCTAAACTGGAAACTGCAATAATAACAAGTCATCTGGTCTGATAAATCTTCATTTACATTATTCCAGACAACCGGGCGTGTGTTCATCTGTCGAACATCAGGAGAAGCATTTCATGCTGACTACCTGGTTCTAACCGTGAAACATGGAATGAGTTCTATGATGGTATGTGGTGCAATATCTTCCTGTGAATTGGGGCATCTCGTTGTTTTGAGGGACATCATCGTAGGTGTCTATTATAGAAGCATTCCCGCAGATTATCTTCATCATATGCTTCAAATCCTCTCTCTGGGAGAACGTTCTGTGTTCCAAGATGACAACGCCTCTGTTCACACGTCTCGCAGTGTTCAAACATGGTTACAAGGGTATGATGATGAAGTAATACATCTAACGTGGTGTCCCCAGTCATCATTGAGTGTTTATGGGGTTTTTTTAGGCAGCAAAGCCCATGCTCCATTTCCTCCTCTACGCATACTATCTGACCTCGAGACTGCCTTGCATGTGGAATATATACGAATTCCGATGATTTGTGTTCGAGACATTTATTTGTCAATCCCACGTCAAATGCAAGCTGTCAATCAGGCTAAAGGTGGCTAAAATAAAGGCATACTAATAAAAATTAAAAATTGTTTCACAGGTGTTCCTATTATTTTATTTTCTCTATATATATGTATCACTGACGTAACGTTCACCCCGCAACTCCTGTATCGCGGGAGGTGGTGCAGGATTCTTAGGTGCCCAAAGCCTGTCTGACGTCAAAATACGTACCCTTTGTAAGATTTGGCTTTGGACATAAATTCTGACTTCGTGGGGTGCCCTAATATTCTCTGTTACGTCACTGATATATATATATATATATATATATATATATATATATATATATATATATATATATCAGTGGCTTAACGGTATTAACTGTTTAATATATATATTAAACAAATTTGTAAACATTCAAATAGGGCAATATTTTCAAATGGATATTTGTACACAATATTTTAAAATTATATTTTCCTTCTTATACACATTTTTATAGTATTTAGATTACTGAATTGTGTTTACTTAAGAATTTTTCGAATTTGTTTTTCTTCCACTTTTTCGGAATAAAAAAGCAAAATCCATTGTACGAATCTTTTAATAAAAACATTTTAACTTCTCAAACAATCTAGATATACGTTAATTAAGAACTTGGAAACATTTATCATTCCTCCAACAAAATGTTTCTCATCCTGCAGGGTGCCAAAGTGTTGTCAATTCTTTAAATCTAATAGAGAAAGAGAATTTCAGTCTTTGTTCTATTAATACTTTCAATTAAATGAGAGACGTAAAAGACTTTCTTCCCAAATGATCGTAATGGCAGTAGAAAATCGAATAAATGGATAAAATAATAGAATTAATTCCTATTACAGTCGCAGTGCATAGATGAAAGAAGCTGTTCTCAAAGCGACAGTTTAAAAGCAAAATCGTGTGACCTCCATGATTATTTTTCTTAATATCCTGAAAGGTAATAGTTTGAAATTGCTTAAGTTTTATTAATTTCCCTTTCACTTTGTAATTATTGAAATGGTCTATGCAAGATCCTTTGATAGTCATAAAATCTCCGTGAGTGTGAAGATTTCCAGAAAAGATTTTAAATGGTTAATTTAAAGGAGGGGGAGAGTTAAGAATTAAGTGAAAATTGTTTTATAGTCCTTTTTTTTAATTTTTATGTTTAGCTATCTGAATGCAATTTTTCGACAATGATTCATTACACGTGAAACCCTTATCATGAATTGTATTGATTTGAAAGTTTTTTTTAATTTTTGTGCATTGTAGTTCTTGAACATATTAAAAAATTTCATATAAAAGAGAATCATACTCATTGTGCAATACCGGTGAGTCAAAAGTTCGTTAAAATTTTGAAATTTATAAAAAAAGGAAGAAATGGTGATAAAGAAATGTGGTTTGAAAGAAAGGGCTCTCAAGAAAGTTGGATTTTCTTTAGTGGTAAAAACATTTTGAATTAAAAATATTTCTGCTAGGGGCGCTGACAAAATGAAGCACAATGTATAGGACAACAGTATACGCTCTTTGGTGAAAGTATGGGTTGGAGAAATACATTAAATATCAATGCGTGTTCGGAATGTTTTTCTTTTGGTTAAAACGATGTTCCACAAATCATGAAAAAGTAAATAAACTCTAATGTTGCTTGTTACTAGATAAAACGCATGAGATATATTGCAACCCGATGTTCTTCAGAAAAGGTAAGCAAAAATGGAATAATAATAAGTGTTACCACACAACAAGAAATAAATTAATAATCAAATTAATTCTCTTCAGTCCATGCAGTCACAGCTCCCTTTATTTATTCTTCCTATAACAGTGCTTCTCAATCTTTCAATAGTTGCGACCCAATATTCAATCATAATTATCCTCGCGCCCCCTCTTTATACAAATAACAATGCATTGAATTCAATAATACAATACTTTGACGCTAAATAATCACAATACGACTTTAATCTCTTAAGTACCACCTGCGCATATATACGTCTCGTTCAACCAGTGCATTAAACGCCTCGGACGCATATATACGTCTCACAAAATGAGTGTATTAAATGCCTCGGACGTATATATACGTTTTCCCGAAGTACGATCTTTTCCATGCGTTGCTATCCATAAATTTATTTCGAAGGCTTTGGAGTGCAATAAAAAGATCTCGACAGTTTTGAGAAGGATTTACTTACATCAGAGGATTTCCTCTCTATTCCTTCTCTTCCCTCCCCCTCCCAATACCTCACATACTTGCATCTACGTGGAAAACGGAGGCATTGGGTAACTTTTAATCGACAGTTAAGGGATTATTTATAAACCACACAAATTATTAAGATAAGTGCTAATTTTTGAATATAATTTTATACGTCGCAAGCCCATAGGGTTTCTGGTAATTATTAAATAATGTTCTTAACCTAGTATTGTTAAAGTAATTATAAAATACATTGTGCAGTACTGATGCATTTATAAATATATTACATCAGTGTAAATGTTAATTTTATTTTTTTATTATGCCAGAATGTATTTTGTTTTGCTTCCTTTCAATAAATTAATTGTATTTTTAAATGTTTTACTTTTCACGTTTCGATCGTCTCTCGCCCTCCTCGATGGTTTATCATGCCCCCCAAGGGGGACTTGCCCCACAGTTTGAGAAACGCTGCTCTAAGTTACGCCACTGCCTTAGAGGATTATGAAAAATAATCTTTTGTTTTCGAATTTTCAATATTCTCGTGCCCTTCTCGTAGAGTTATCATGCCCCTCTAGGGGGCGTGCCCCATAGTTTGAGAAACGCTGTCCTATAAAAATTGTTTAGTATCACCTCCAGAATATTGTACGACACAACTAAGGCGACTCACAACGACCGTTACAACTCAATGCAACATATCGGAATGAGTGTTTATTAACATCGCACTTCAGGTAAAACGAGAGCCATTGGCGAAGGATATTGTAATTTTGAACCATGGTCAAGGGACAAAGACAACACCTGATCTGGTAACTCTTTTGCTAACTTCAACATCCCGCCATTGCGAGGAATTTGGTCTTTTGGCCACGGTGGGTCTTCAGTGGCAGCAGTATTGGAACCAGCCACTAACAAAACCGATCACGAGTTCGAGACAATGACCACTAGGCTGCATCAACCACTCGTTTTTTTTTTGAATAACGACTTTAATAAGCAATCAAAGAATGAATCATACAAAAGATCTGCTTTGTTCTGAATGCATGGAGATGCTGATAACAATATCAAGAACAAGTAATATACATTTTTTTAAAGTCAATTTCTACTTAGATCAACAAAGAAAATTTTTATTTTAGCTACTGTTTATTAAATAGTTACAATTAATATAAATATGCATATACATAGGACAGAATCACAACATTAAGTGGTAATAATTTTTTATTAATTATCATTAAAGTATCGTATTGTCATCCAAAACAATCGTGTGTATAAAATTTCAGTTCAACTGAATGCTTGAAAACGAGAAAAAAAACAACCCTTTCAAGTTTTGACACAAGCGCCAAAAGGATCGCTAAATCGCCAAAAATGACGATAACGTGGCTGTATTTGTAATTCTTTAAATAATTAGTTTTAATCAAAATTAATATTTTATAATTATAATTAAATTATCGTATTGTCATCGAAAATAATCCTGTGTATAAAATTTCAGCTCAATTGAGCGCTTTAAAATGCATTTTATTAACGATTGAAAATTCCACCAAGATAAATAAATAAATATATATAGAGAGAGAGAGTGTGAGGGTAATAGTAGGAATAGAAATAAAATGTTGAACAGAGAAAAAAAATTGAAATGTAGTTAGTGGCGTAGCTAGTCCTGAGGGGACCCTGTATTAAAGTCCCTCGGTGGTTCCTACTTAAGAACTACATAATATTTTGCGATTTTTTGCTTACACGTTTTGGGAACCTCAAAGTTTTGGGGCCCCGTATCATTAATACGGCTGATACGGCGGTAACTTTGCCCCTGAATGTAATACTAGATACTAGAAAATTTCGACTAACATTGAAACTTTTTGGTTATGTTTCACCTGTTAAGCACGCTATCACACAAATGACACCGAGTATTACAAGATACGGGCCGCCCTCGCTTACAGAAATATAAGTCAATAGTGACTCGCAAAGAGGGTTTTGCAACTCACTAAGACAAAAAGCCAAATATAGAGAAATATTCATTATATTTGGTTCAACATACATTTGTGAGCAAACATTTTCTTGCATGGAGACCAACAAGAAGAAATACAGATGCGTTGGTTGACATTAAGTTGCAGGATCTGAGGAGAATTTCAAGCAATGTCCTGATTTTAAAAAAAATTGTAGAAAATTGTGATAGGGTGCATTTATCTTATTAAACTGATCTAAAATTAAATGTGCTTGCAGCTGTAGATAATATGAAATCAGCGCAGTAAAAATAAATTGAATGTGTAATGATCTTATCCCTGAAGTCGCTTCCTCATCATCTTGTCTACCTAAAGATGTGAGAGGTAATGATGAATGACCAAGATTATCCATGATAAATCTAATTTATTATTATCGATTATAATATTCCAGAACAAGTAATCTATAAAATGGATCCCTTGGAGTGATATAAAGAAAGCAACTACTTTACGCGAATAAGCGCACGAAATCAGATTAGTTTAGCTTTAATCAATTCTATCCTAATAATTCTGGATTCACTAATTTAGTCTAGTAGCCAAAATCCGTCCTTTATTCAAGATGCGCAATTCTAATTCCTACCATAGTAACACTGCGTTCAGATGCTCCGCTCTTTCTGACCAACGAACATTAAGAGGAGTTGGAAACCTCTGTCTCTCTCTCTATACTGACAATGTTAAATTGGCTGTTTTCGATGTACCTTTTCTCAAAATCTGTTTTATGCACATGCTTGAAATTTTTCATACTATTAAAGTACACCTCTCTCATTATACCAAAATGAGCTTTTAGCTAATTTTGAATTTTTTAATAAATTAGGAAATATTTTATCAAACATTGCGAAATTTGACCCATTTTTTACTTAAAAAATGTGTAAAAATTAAATTTTTGAGTTTTTTACAAAAAAGCTCATTTTAGTATATATTAGACATCATTAGAAATAATTCATAAAAAACTTACATACTTGTGAACAGTAGTTTCTCAGAAAAGGTACATCGCACATTAATATTTACATTTTGAGATAAATTGATTTTAATGTATACAGTGAGACATCTAATTGGCTAGGAAATAAAAAAATTAAAAGGCTCAATTTAAAATAAAAGATACATGTTTTGGTTTATATCAGTCGTTACACTTTTGAACAAAAACAAAGTAATTTGTTTCCAATTTTCGCCATTAAAATGGGCGTGGCCCAAATTCAACGATTATTTAAAAATACGTTTTAAGGGCTTCTAAATACCCTAGAGGTTTAAGTAAGGTATTTTTAGAAAGGTTGAAAATGTAAAAATCTCAAATTGTCAAAAAAATAAGAATTTAGCTTTCCAACACTCCTTAAACTCATATACACTAACTAATTTGCATCTCAGGGTTTCTTATTGAGAGGGATGGCTGTGAAATAAACGCCAATGCTAGCTCAAAGATTCCCCGATAGGATTAGTTGTTAAATGTCGTGTAAAGACCCGTCACAAATGAAACTTCCACTAATTTATTTAACTTATAATTATTTATTTTTTTTGATAAAATTTGTACCTTTTCTGAGATGCAAAATTAGCTAATGAATGCAATCATTTTAAAAAGGAGCAGCCCTTCAATACCCTCCACTTCCACAACATAGCTTCGTGCAAAAATAATTTCCCATTTCTGCTGTAACCATAAAACTAATTTTTTTGTGGTGTGTTGCTAGAAAAATAATATAAACTAATCCCTAATGATATCACATTTCCAGTGAAGAAGGCACGAGGGAGGGGATATTGTTACACCACGTTTTTCGTACCTCATAAGATGACCATTAGCACGGTAAAAGGAGTAAGTAGATATCTCAGCCAGCTGGTAGTGTCCAGGACTCCGACTCTCCCACCACCTCCTAGAATCGAAGAACAGATGCTTCCATCCGCATATTTCAAGGACGTAATTAAAATCCTCGTATTATTTGTTAATCGATAAAGGGCGAGGCAAAAGATTTATATCCTGATGCCACACACATATTAATTTCTTTTGTGTATTTGTCAGTAAAATGATGGATGTAGAGACTGGAAGTATTTTTAAAAGTTTTGTACTGGTTTGAAAGTTTGTGATGGCAAATTAATGGAATACATTTTCCTCGTTGCAGCTTTTGTTGTTCGGTGATTGTTTAAGGTGAGTAATTATTGAATGAAATGGAATCAAGTGTTGTTAAAAATTAAGAACATTTCTATAACATCGATCATAGGAAAACCGGTTTCGTGCCCCTTGTCTTCCGAGTATATAGAAAATTAATCTTGTGAAAAGCCTTACTCGAATAAAATTTTGTCCCATTGAAATATTTATTGATTAACCCCTTGCGAACCAGACTGCCCTTTCTAGTATCCCCCGAAAACCCTGATTTCTGAGGATACTGACCTGCACGTTTCGAGGCAAATCTCACATTTCCTTTTGACGCTGACTAAGATGCACATCCGTTTGTGTTTCGGTTCATTTTGAAGTTTGTATAACTACTGTATTTACACGAATATCAGCCACATTATTTTCCAGTATTAATGATACATAAAATCGGGTGCCGCTTAGAATCGAAGGCAAAACATTTGTTGGATGGGGGAAATTGAGTTTCCACCCCTTTCAAAAGGATAAATCTAACCGTCTATTCTGACCACTTGCGTCGATGACTTATCTCTTTCCACAGGTTATCTCCAGTATGCAGTTTATCCTAAACATCGTCATCTGCTCGTATTAAAGAAATTTTTGTTCTATACGCTTTCTTTTAATCATCTAAACAACAAAGATTTCAGTAATAGCATTAGAACGAGTTCACTATGTTGCATGTATTTTGTTTGCAGAAAAAACGGTAACAGAGCACCAGCCACTGAAAATTTGACACTGATGAAACAACTATATGTCGATGGCGTAAACAAAATAATATAATTTTTGCCTGTAAATGTTCAACAGACTTTTTAAAATTCTTTTACATTCTTCTGTAATACATTCTTTTGAAAAAATGCTGCATAGCAAATACATTGGATGGCACGAAAGACGACACTGTGTGGCAAAATGGTGACGCCGCACAGTGGGCAGTTTTCCCAATCTAGGGAAATCTATCATGGCGAGTCTGATAACTCAAAATATATTACAAATATATTTCTATAAAACTTTTTGAACCTGATATTTATGTTATTTTCTAGAGAATGTACTAAAATATTTCTTATTGTATGAATACTTTTTGAGTTAGGGCCTGTTATTTAAATAATGGTCTCATAAAGAAAATGTGACTTTTCTTAAAATATTTACTCAATCAGTTCTAAAATTTTCAAATTTTAATAAAACATTAAAATTTTAGTACATTCTCTAGATAATTTTTTGGGGTAATACTTTTACTAATATAAGTTTATTACTTTTTTCTCTAATTGCTTTGAAGTTTTACAAAAATATTGCTAAAATTTCACTTATAATTGTATTGTGAAATTTAAGCAAGTTATTTTAAATTTTGTTGGTTAAATAATAGTATTTATTGCTATTGAGTCTTAAAAAAGCATTTATAATGTTTAAATATGTTATTTTGTCCAAAAGTACTCCGAATGTTTTCGGATACCTTTCTAATTTTCCTATTTTTTCAAATTTTTGTAACCCAGACATTTTGTAGCGTGTATCAGCCTCTGTACTTGGCGGATTCTTGTACGGGAGGGACAGCTCAGGTGTCATCCTCGTCGCTTGACTCAAGTTCAGAATTATGAGGGCCATTGCCAATAACCTTCGTCTTGCTGTATAGTGTGATGTTAATGTAACTTTTCCATAGGAAAAAGAAAAATTTTACTTTCATTTCGCAAGTGAAAATTGTTTCTTTTGAAAATTGTTAGTTACAGAAAAGCCTAATTAAAATGTATGCGCGTAATCTGCATAACAACAACATTACTCATTGTTCAACAACAAACAATTTTAAACAGTAATCTAACATTTTTCAGCGAATAAGGAGAAAAAAAAAATATCCCTTGATTTCCATTGAGCAAGAGGATGACTCTGAAACGAGCAAAAAGTTTTCAGTGGCGACAGTGATAGATAACCATGTTTGTAAGGACACTTACCCTTTCGTTGGACTATCCCATTACATAGTAATAGAGTTTTTTTGTTATGCGCTTTCTTTTTGCATCTTATTTTTCTTGATGCTTTCTGAAAATACGGTTTCTTTCAACGTTTTTTTTCCTCCTGTGATATGTCTTGGCTTTTTTTTCCTGCAAAAAGGTTCTTGAATATAGAAAGAGCGCTCCAACTTAAAATCCCTCGAATGGCTAATTTATGTTTAAGTGGTAGTCATTCGGCAAGAAGGGAATTAGCTACTGTTTTTAATATAGGTATAATACTTTGAAGTAATTTAGAGTATTAAAATAAAATAAGATTTAGTTTATAGCAAATATCCGATTACGTGCGATTTTTGAAGTGAAAACTTCTTTACGCGCGTTGAGCGTTTTGGTAGAGGGTAAAATCCTCGGTTCGCGTCACCGACATGCTAATGATCTCCAGACTAGCGCACGCGCAGTAGCCTGTGTACACGTATACACTAATACATCGACTATTTCTGACTGTATTATGTGCGCGTTGGACGCTTTTTGGATAAGTATAATTTTGTGAGTCACGTCACCAATACGTTATAGTAGCAGTACATCTGTAATTGTAAATGTGACGCGTTGTACATTAAGTATTAGAGTGTAGTTATATACATAAGTAAAGTTAAATTGACCACGTGGGAAGTTCAACTTGTGTGTACTGGATTTTGTTTATTTAAGTGAATTTTTAATTTGACTATTATTGTAATTATTTAATTGAAGGATTACTGTTTATTTATTGAATTTAAATTCATTGACTTCAGTATAAAAGTGAGTATGAAACATATTAATATTTTTATACAGATAAATGAATAATGAAAACAACGAATATATTTTTTAAACATTTTTAATATTTGTACGAATATTTGTATTTAAAATTTAGCATTATTCATTTTAATTATGTTTTTAATATTTAACATCTTCATCATGAAATGAGTATTATTACGGTATAAGATTTATCTTACTAGCGTGGTAAAATAGATTTCTAGTTATTTGATAAAATTTTTCGTGGATTTTTAAAATTGGAAAATTAAAAAAAATGTTATAATAATTTTTAGATTTTATGAAATATGTTCATTTATTGTAAAATTCAATTTTACGAAGTTATTGTTTGTTTGTGTAATTTGTTAGATATAAAAAATACGTGCTTTGTTATTTTTTGCCAAATAATTATTTATGAACTTATATAATTTAATTTCACTATTAGAAAAATATTGTAACATAATTAAAATCTCTAAATTTCTATTTTTTTATACTTGTTTAGATCCTTAATCCCACGAGAAAAAACTTGAAGATGTCAACAGATAGAACAATTTTTATTCGAAAATTTAATGATTTACACAAAAGAAGGTTCTGAATTACTCGAAAAAGATTTGGCGAAAAATTTGACGACATACCTATGATATTAAGCGGAGACTTTAATATTAACTTCGCAGATGACAAAAATTTATCATTAATTGAATTTTTGAATGAAACATTAGGTTTGACTATGTCTAATGATCGAAAAGTCAGTACAACAAAGTATAAAACGACTATCGATGTTGTTTTTATACGATATTTAGATAAATTTCAATCAAACATTTTTATTTCTTATTTCAGTTACCATAAACCTATTGTATCTTTTTTTTTTAGAATACAATGAAATGATTGAACGAACAGATAATCTAAGTATTGTCGAAATTAATGATGACAATGATGTAAATAATGAAAATAATGTTCAAACTTGAATTCATTGAAATTCGTGTAAATATAAATACTATGTATAATTAAGATAATTGTATATTAATTATTTTTTTCAACCACTTTGTATTTATATTTTGTTCATGATTTGTTTAACCCATCATATGTAACTAATAAATAAAGCATAAAAAATTTCATATAATTTTTTGCATATAGTTTTAATTACTCTCAATAGTTCCGTTTCACTTCTATCGGCAGTCCCACG